>BSBK01000579.1:20000-732500 GCA_027943335.1 Chamaecyparis obtusa
TGATTTGAACATCCAGAATCAGATATCCAAGGTTTATATTCTTCTCTTCATTTTAGGTAAGTCTTCACAATTAACATTTCACTATTTTTAGTAGCATTCTAACTTTTGGATCTATTACTACCATTATCCTTAATAGCCAAAAACAATATTTCTTCATTTGAATATTTCATCATTCTCTATTATATGTTCTTGTATATATGTTTTTTCTTTTATAACTATCCTTTCTCTCATTATCATCAAAATTCTTGAAGTTATCTTCCTTAAAAGGACATTTAGTAGTATAATGACATATTCTTCCACAAGTAAAACACTTGAAGGGTAACTTACCTTTATACTTTCCAAATCCTTTATGCAGCATTCTAACAAAGTTTTCTTCTTCATCATCTATTCCATTACTTTTCTCAAGAATATCTTCAATCTTGTTTGTGGCCTTGAATGTAACATTCTTCTCGTGATGTTGACAATATGAAATATCAAAGATCATAAAAGAAAATAATGATCCATAGAGTTGATCCAATGTATATGTGTCTATATCACAACTCTACTGAATGAAATACAATAAGGATTTATAGATTATGGGTATAGTCCTCATTACTTTCCACATATCCTAAGTGTCTTCTATAGCTCCACCAATACCTATGTTTACACTTACAACCTCATTCACTTGGTGTAGGTAACTTCCAATATTTTCATCCTCAAACATCATTAGTGTTTCAAATTATGCTTTAGGTTTCACAAATTGACTTGTTTTATCATCTTGTCTCCTTTATAGATATTTCTTAGCTTCTACCAAAATTCCTTTGTGGTTTTGTAGGGCATGATCTTTGGCAATTTTGAATCACATAATCCACTGATGATAGAATTTATGGCCTTTGCAATTTTTTCATACACCTTGATTTTATCTAGAGTATAATTATTACTAAGTACAAGAGTGTATGTATTCTTTACAATATCCCAAACTCCAAATGACAAAGATATTTGAAATCAATCCACAACTCACAATTTCATGCCAATATATCAATTTGCTCATCCAAAACCACAACTAGGTCGACTATGGTAGAGATAAATAGTATTTACACAAATTCGGCCTCTATGAACACTTACACTTAACGTGGTCCACCCTAGGAGATAAATGGGACCCAAATACATCATAACATATATTCCAAAAATGATTTAAACAAATCACATGCAACACAACATCATCCAAAGTTGGCACCAAACATAACATGTAGCAAGACATTAGATCATATCAACTATTCAACCCAAAAATATTCTCCAATGCTCATAACTCAATTAGGATCTAACCATAGCATGGTGGGATCCTTAATAGCCTCTTAAGTCTTCCTTCAAAGCATATCTAAACCAAAAATCCATTAATCAAATTAACATAAGCCATTAAATCGGCCAAAGACCAACATCGATAATGATGTTGAACACAAAACAACATATCTTCACTTGAAGAGAAAACCAACACAATATATCTGAATTGGAACATTCCACAAACCTTCTAAACATGTCCACAAAATTGCACACCTAAAAACACTAATACAAAGTGTTCATTAGAACAAACTTGGCCAGTCCTAACAGCCAACTTCACTATCAGCAAGTAGCCAAACATAAATTCAACATCTAAAATTTTGTGGACCTTAAAAAAAGATAGTGAAACATTCACAAATCATATATATTAACTCTATAATTTCAAGCCACCAAACTCCAATGTAGATCAATGCAAAGGATTCTCACATAATGGCTTCAAACACTCTTTCTATCATATTCCATCTTCTCATATTGTTACCATCTAGAAATACCACATATTAACTCACTACCATCACCAACAATCATAACATATAAACACTCAGTACTAAATGTCTATTAGACTTCAAATAATATTTTTCCTATATATTTAAGCTTCCCATACATCAGACATCACAACTCTTCATTAGGTTGACATTAATGTAAATAGCTAGTTGATATCAATGACAACATTGAACGTGTAATGCTAATAACATTGATTAAGAGAGTTGAACTTTTGTGAAAAGGGTATTTAGATATTTGTGAGGAACTTATGGTTACTATGTGTTATCATGAGATTGATGATGTGGTCAAGTCATTAGACATATGAGGTTTTGTTCATGTAGACTAGGCAGGTGACTTGAATAGTTCAAGGTTCATCATTGGCTATCTGGTCTATCTATTTGGAGGTGTGGTGATTTTTATGAGTAAGTACCTATAAGGGTTTCTTTTTTCCACCAAGTTGAGCATCTTGTAATGATTTATTTGGTTGGCTAGTTTTGGGTATAGCCATACTATATAGACATTCTCTATTTATTTATCAAATATATTATATAGTATCATAAAAATGTATCAACCTTAGTTTCTCATGGTAATTAGATGTAGAAATTCAAGGATGTTGGGAAAATAAAGGTAATAATAATGTAATGAATCTCTAAAAGTGCATGTAAATATGAATCTATGTTTATCAACGATTACTCTAGTAGAGTTTTCAAATGATTACAACAACCATAATAAAATAAAAGAAAAGAAAAAACCACAAGTGACCCCATCTTTTCATGTAGAAACCCTTGCAGGAAAAATTCTATACCCAAAGAGACCCAAATCTTGTATTATTCTTTTGAGCGAAGTATATCAATACAACTTCTCTCTTCGAATATCAACAACACTTCAACTTCTCTCTATGAATCAAAGTAGGGTAAAAACTAGGTGTTCTTTGTATCGAGTGCAAAGAGGAAGGGGAAAACCCAAAATCCTAAAGGAAATAAAAGAGAAAAGGATTAATAAATAGGGGTTAAAGACTTACCTATCAATGTAATGAAATCTAAAGAAAATTGTGCCAACATAATAAAAAATAGGTTCAAACATTGGATTTCAGACTCAAGGTAAGTTACGGAATTAGAATTTGAGAGAAAGGCATGTTGGCATGAAAATTTCCAAAGGATCAAAATTGGGATTTAGAACTATAGAAACACAAATTTAACTAAAAACCATTCTAGTTTGAGAAGCTTGAAATTTTTAAATGTGGAGAAATAAGGAAACAAACATATGGATTTAAATGTTAGAATTTATAATCTTTCCTTGGTTGTTTTATTTAATTTGAGGATAAACCAAGGTATCTTCTTTTTATTTAATTTAGGATATTCCTATAGGAATCTCTACATGTAATTTTGTCCTCTAGTCCAAGTGGGAGGACAACTCATTTCTTGTAATTCCTTTAATAAGGAAATTAGTTTATTCCTCCTTATGAGGATGCTCACACTTGGCACACACTTAGCATGAATGTGGCATTCATTCACATGGGATTTCCATGCAAACTCCTTCACTCATCTCTACTTTAAGAGATGCTTCTCCACACACTTGACATAATTTTTCTCACATTCCTACACACAATTTTCTCTCCTCTTGACATATTAGTTCTCTCATTATTGGATTGAGCTTCTTGCTCATATTCTATCTCTCTCTTTAGGCTTTTCTTGCCTCATTCATAATATTACAAGGGGTTTTTCTTTGCTTTTCCCCTTTCAAAATCTCTTGGCTTTTTGTTGGGATTATTGGAGCATTCTCATGTTTTGGTGATTGATCTTGAAACTTTATCTCATACTTGGCTTATGGTAAATTCCTTCTTGCACTTCACTTTCTTAGATTATTTCATTAACTTATTTTCATTCTTTTAATACTTCTAAGATTGTATCAGAGAAGGTTTAATCCTTGTTTAAGTGTTTTGTAGGAAGGTGTCATTCAAAGGAGCAAGCTCTTCTTGTTGATCTAATATTTATTGCAGCTCTTTCTTGTTCTTTTGTCATTTTAGTTTTTTAGTTTCTAACCCTCTTTGGAAGGCTTGCCGCTAGAGAGTAGATTTTTTGAATTTTTTTTGGGGTTTGGACGGTTCTCCGCCAAACCCGGCTTAGTTTCTAACCCTCTTTTAATCTCATGTTTTGCATGGTTTCTCTAACCTTTGTTTGTAGGTTTCATTTATATCATTACTTCTAGTTTTCTCATTCAGATTTAATCTTCTTACTAACAGTTTTCTTGCAATATTCTTCTTCTTTTTTGTCGAGTTTCACATTTAAACTAATCCTCCTTGCAAGTTTTTTATCCTTTTATTCAAAACAATTTTATTTTACTGTACAAAACATTATAAAGAATCCATATATCTTTGCAGATTATCTCTGTTGTGGGTACTTCATTATGTTTTTTGACATTTCTTTTGCAAGATTTTGTCTCTCTTCTAACCTTAATATATTTATCTAATATCTCTAGTTATTTATCTCTCATATATCTCTTATCTAATAAATGTATCTAATATCTCTCATATATCTCTTACTACCATATTTTGTTTAAGATTTTATATATTCTGTTTAATTTTGTTGTTTTTCTTCTCCTTCTCTCCCACATAACTCCCTCATAGCCTTCATTGGCATTGTGCATGAACCAGCTCCTTTGTTCCATTCCATACTCCTCCTTGGTTGCCTGCATGAGCCTCCTCTTGGTGCATGAACCTACAAGTTTCCTTCCTTCCTTGGTTGCATGAGTGTTGTCCTTCCTTGGCAGCATGGATTGCCTTGGCTGCCTTGAGCTGCTCCCAGCACTGTGTGAGCTGCTCCCACTCAGCTTTTTTTCTCTACTCTGCTACTTTAACAACATCCTACCACTCAAATTCCCCTTGCATGTTACATGCAACCTGCTCCTAAGGCATTTTTTTTCTGCCTTCTCCTTTTTTAGTATATTTTCTTACATTTTGGTGAGTATTGGGGGAGCATTGCGCACTAGCATCTGCCTGTAGAAGGTGGCTAAAGGTTGTTGAATATGACTGCAAACCAATCAAGCTTTATCATTTCCTTTGCAATCTTGTCTCCTTGTGTTAACTTAAATCTATTATTGGTTATTTTTGTATTTTGGGTTCTTATCATGACCAATCATTAAGACTAGTTACTTTCAGTAGCTTAGAAATTTGTCTACTTAGACAAGTATTCTTCCTTATCTTGTAACATCTTGGGTTTATTATAGTTTGATTGGTTTTAAAAATATAGTTTGATCGTTCATTATTTCCTTTCTCTATGGTTATCTCATTCAAATATTTATTTAAAATCACATTGGCTTATTAATTAAGATAGCTTTGATTTTATTTTTTTAATAACATTACTTTAATCTTTTGAAATAAGTATTTTAATATAGTGTTTAAAAAAAAAAGTGTAATCTATTATTTTCATAACGTTTGAATATGTTTTAATATCATTCAAATAATTTCTAATATTACGTTTAATAATTTAAATACTTTTAGCACATTATAACAATAAATTCATCTTACTTCATTCTTTGAATAATTTTAGTTTATATTTAACAAAAGCATTTGATTTTTTTTTAAAAAATTATTTCTATCAATTTGTGTAAATAAAGCTTGATTAACGTTAATACATTGTCTCTAATACTGTAAGGCCCAACCTGTTTCCACCTTTTCCTCGACACTTCGATGACGGAAGATTAAGGGGTGTTGTAGTATCTGGATGATTGGTAAATCCCTAACGGAATTGTACCTTAGGATAGACCTATATATTGTACCTTCATATCAGTACCTATCAACTAAGTGTCGCAATGATAGAGGTGATATATTTGGGTTATTAATTATGTAAGTGAATCTTGGATGCAGTATGTTACCCTCCAAATCATAGATCCAGCTAGACTATTAAGGTTCCATTGAGTACTTTTGTCGAAAGGATTAGATTCAAGTAGTCGAGATGTAAATTGTTTGTGAGCATCTTGTTGATCTTGTTGCATACCCATTTAGCCTTGGTTCTCCAAGCTCGGGGGTGGTCTCATAAGAGACCTAGGTTGGGTGGTGAGCACCCATGGTTCTCCATTTTTTTTATTTGCAAGTTTGGATGTCAAGACTCATGTGGATGAGGCTTGAAAAAGTCCACTCTCTTGGTGTAGAATTATCCTATGATGTGGTATTGTTGATCCTTGTTGAAGATCATCTTCTTGTTGTATTTTGTAATGTTGTTTGTATGCCTTTTGGCTATTGTGAAGTTGTAAGAGATTAGTAATGAAGATGAGTTTTGTTATTCCATCTTGAACTCTCATTGAGTATCTACATCAATTTGGATTAATTAGTTGTAAATGTGAATACTTCTTTATCACAAAGAATATGTATTTTAGTTGAGGAGATGACTATATTGAAAATGATGAATCATTTCTTCCATATCCAATGTATTCTACTTCTTGAGATAATGAAGTTATTCCTTCTTGTGAAATGAAAATTAAAGTTGATAGAATAGATAAAGGATATAGTTGAAATTACTCTCCTTTTTGCAATGAGTTCTCAATATTGATAGAATAGATATTGTATCAATTTCAATAAGATTTCATATTTTGGTTGAAGTAGGAATATTGCAGATTCATATAAGATGATTTAATTGTCATGATCTTTACCCAACTCCACCTTTTCTTTCAATCATGCATTTATCATGAGGGGACAAGGAAAGACAACAAGGCCATAGAGTCAAGTCTACATTTATGGATGGTGGATGGGTAGAAATTTGGAGGCTTTTTAGAGGCCCTTAGGAGATTTAGGGGGGTTCACCCACTCTCTACATTTGGGGAGACATTAGGGTTTGATTGAGGAAGGATAAGGGGATAATCTCTTCTCAAAATTTCCATTTCCATCACACTTGTGGAGGTTGGTTACTCTTCTCATGGAAGCCTTTCTACTTGTGCATTAGATTAGCTTGTATCTTTCTCTCTCATGTATATGAATCTTGATTCTTGTTGTGACAATGTGTTGTAAGGGAGGGATTTTGGGTTTGATTTCATGGTTTGATCTTGTTCTTTTTGCTTGATTGAGGGAGTTCTTGTTTATGGGTGTGAGGCATTACTCACCCTTTGGGAAGGGAAGAAGTGGCCTATGGGTGGAGGGGTTAGTTGGGCTCTCCATGAGGTGAGAGTCTCTTCTCTTGGAGAAGAGGGATAAGTCCATGGTGTATGGGAACCATGGAAGCCATTGCATTCTTGTATTTTGAAGAGGATGTTAAGCAAAGTATGTGTATGAAGAGGCATATGGATATTTAGCCTTGAAGAGGCATTTGGATATGTAGCCTTAGAGAGGCATTTGAATACTCATGGTGAGAAAATTTGTATGTAATGGCATTCTCCCCTTGGAAAAGCCCACCTCCACCCTCTCAATGAGCTTGTAAGACTCATTTGTGTAACCTTGGAAGGGAGTAATTTGTTGTATGTGCATTTGTGTAAATTGTTACATTTTTTTGGTTGCTTGTTTTTGGGCATGACAAATACCTTTTTATTCACTAATCTACTCTTAATTTTAATTTTAATCAATTCCTTTTTTTTTATTTTAATAAAATTTTGAAAAAATTAATTTGTATTATTCAAAGCATATTTAACCTTAGAGTAAATTTATTTTCTTTGTTCTTTAACTTTAGATATTCTTGTATTCCCCTTTGTTAAGTTAATTTAATCATTTACTTAGTTAATGATGTCTACCCTAATTCCAAAAATCAAATTAAATAGTTCTAACTATCATCAATGGAAAACACATATCTCCTTTATATTTCATTTTAAACATTTACTCCAAGTTGCTACAGATGCCTCTCTTGAACCAGCTACCACTGCTTCTCAAACTGACATAGATGCATGTCAAGTTAAAAATGAAGAATCCCTTGGATTAATTGGTCTTTTGGTTATTCCTGATTTATATATCTTAATTGGACATTGCACCAAAGCCCATCAAGCATGAGGCATTTTGCAACAAACCTATGATAGCTCCACCGAATCACATAAGATTAAGCTCCAAGACAACTTGGAAGACCTCAGGTATATTGATTTTAAATCCATGGATGAATTTTTACTTAAATTTGATGCTATTAAAACTCAATTAAGTGGTGTGAATGTTACTTTAATTGATATTAGATTAATTACTATTATTCTAAAGAAGTGTCTTCCTAAAGAATTTTAACAATTTATTACTAACATTCATTCGCAACTTGCTATCCTGGTTTAGCTCCTCAATTAACTTATGGTATATTTCAAAAAAATTTATGTTAAGAGGAAGTAAAGTTATTACAATTTGGTACTCTTAGATCTTCTGAACATGCTTTTGTGTCTAAGCATCAAAATCATAATAATAGATCTCATAATCATAATACTTATAATAATTATTATAATTCTCGTAATAATTATAATCATCATAATAATAATAATCCTCATAACAATAATAATAACCATAATAATATATTTAATTCTAGGCCCTCATATAACAATCACAATAATAATAATTATAATAATCAACAAAATACTCCTACTAAGAAACCACATTGTACTTATTGTGGAAAAGATGGTCACCTAACTAATGTTTGTTTTAAAAAGAAAAATGATAAGAAGCCTATGAATAACATTAATCAAAATAATTTTAAATCTCAAGGTAATCAATCTCGTCGTACTTTTACTGCTTGTTTTAAAGCTTCTCATGAATTAGAATGGATTATTGATAGTGGGGCTTCTCACCATGTTACATATCATAGAGAAGTGTTTGATTCTTTTCAACCTGATAAAACAAATATTTCTATTCAATTAGCTAATAATCATAGTTGCAAAGTTGATGGATTTGGTGATGTTAATGTTCCAAATGGAAAATTAAGTAATGTTCTTTATGTTCCCGAGTTTAAATCCAATCTTCTTTTAGTTTCTTAGTTATGTCAAGATTACAAAGTTGAATTTCATAAGGACATGTGTTATATTATTGATCCTAAGACTGATCATGTTGTTGCTAATGCTAAGTTGGATCATGATAATTTGTTTAAGTTTTATGAGTTTGCCTCATCAAGGTACTCTTTGAAAGTTAATATTGATTTCAATGTATGGCAAGAAAGGCTCGACCATTTGAATTCTGATTATATTTCTAGATTGCTAAAATCTAACATGGTTGAAGGATTACCACATATTGTTCCATCTAAAATTACATGCATAGGGTGCATGAGTGGAAAAATGAAAAGGGAACCCTTTCCTCATGGTACTTCATGGAGGGCATCTCATAAGTTACATATGATTCATAGTGACCTTTTGGGTCCAATAGAGAACACTTCTATTCAAGGTTCAAAGTATGCTCTTACCTTTGTTGATGACTTTACTAGAAGAATTTGGACCTATTTCTTGCATAGTAAAGATCAAGTTCTTGATACATTTTCTAAATTTCATATGTTTGTGGAAAGGGAATCAGGTTCTAAGCTTCAAATACTTAGAGCAGATAATGGTACTAAATATGTTAACAATTCTTTTCTTTCTTATTTAAGATCTTTTGGTATAAAACATTAGCTTACCGTTTCTTATACACCACAACAAAATGGTGTGGCAGAAAGGAAGCATAGAACTATTGTGGAAATGGCTAGATGTATGTTATGTGAAAAAAATATTCCTTACAAGTTATGGGCTGAAGCAATGGCTTGTGCCACTTATATTCTTAATAGAACTCCTACTAAAGCTTTGTAATATATAACTCCCCAGGAAGTGTGGTCTGGTAGAAAACCAAATTTACAACATTTGAGAAGTTTTGGATCTATTGCTTATGTTCACACACCCAAACAAAAAAGGCAAAAACTTGATTCTAAATCTTCTTCATTTATTTTTGTTGGGTATGATGAATTTACTAAAGGTTATAATAGAGTTTATGATCCTACTACTAACAAGGTGCATATTGCAAGAGATGTTTGCATTGCAGAAAATGAAGTTCATGATTGCTCCAAGGTCAAAGATGATGAATTTAAAGGAGGCACTATTGAGATTGTGGAGGACCAACCTCCTATTCTAAACCCTACTCCTAATGCTTCTATTTCTATTCCTACTATTAGTACTAATGATGATGATGATGGTAATAATATATCTTCTCCTCATAGTGATAATGTTGGTCATGATGATAATGATACTCCTCATAGTGATATTTATGTTACTTCTAAGAGAAATCCTAAATGGTTTAAAGATTTACTTAATGAAGATGATGATTATATTACTAGAATGTGTGGTCTTAGACCTAGGAGAGTTAATTATTATAATTATGCTTTAATGTCTTCTCTTGTGAACTCTAATGATCCTCAAACCTTTTATCAAGCTAAAAATCAACCTCATTGGAAAAATGCTATGCAAGAGGAATATGACACTTCAATTTCTAATAATACTTGGGATTTAGTTCCTTTACCTCATGATAAAAATCTAGTTTCATGCAAATGGTTATATAAAACTAAGTTGAATGCCAATAATGAAATTAGTAAGTTTAAAGCTAGGTTAGTAGCAATAGGTTTCTCTCAAATTGAAGGATTAGACTATAATGAGACCTTTTCCCCTATTGCAAAAATGTCGACCATTAAAGTAGTTCTTGGTTTGGCTTCTAAAATGAATTGGCATATTCACCAAATGGATGTTAAAAGTGCTTTTTCAAATGGTGATTTGCATGAAGAAATCTATATGTCCCAACCTCTCGGTTTTATTAAAGAAGGTCATGAACATCTAGTATGCAAACTAAATAAATCTATTTATGGTTTAAAGCAATCTCCTAGAGAATGATATTCCAAAATTAACACTTTCTTTATTTCTCAAGTTTTTGATAGAAGTAAAAATGATCTTAACTTGTATATCAAACATAGTAAAGATGACATTGGTATTATCATTCTTTATGTTGATGATTTGATTCTTACTTCTAGTTATAACCATTTAATTTATGATATTAAGTTCCAACTTAACCAAAAATTTCAAATGACTGATTTAGGACTTTTACATTATTTCCTAGAAATGCAAATTTGGCAAACCCCTAAGGGTATTTTTATTTCTCAAAGTAAATATGCTAAAGATCTTCTAGATGGATTTCATATGAATGATGCTAATCATGTTTCAATTCCATGTGAATTAGGAACTAAGTTAATAATAGATATGGAATCTCCATCTATAGATGCTACTCCTTATAGACAACTCGCGGGTAGTTTAAATTATCTAACTCTCACTAGACCTTATATATCTTTTAGTGTTGGTTTAGTTTCAAGATTCATGTCCAAAGCTCAACAAACACACTTCAAAATTTCTAAAATAATATTACGATACATTAAAGGTACTATTAACTTAGGCTTATTTTATGATGCAAATTCTGATTTTTCTTTAAAAGGTTTTATTGATTCAGATTTAGGTGGAGACTCCAATGATGGGAAATCTACTTGTTGGTATTTTTTTTCTCTTGGTTCAGGTGCTATATCTTGGAAAAGTAAAAAATATCAATTTTTTTCTCTCTATTCTACCGAAGCTAAATACAAAAGTTGTACTCATGCCTCTAAAGAAGCTTTATGGCTTAGAAGAATACTTTAAGATTTGGGTCTACCTCAACAAGAACCTACACCTTTATATTGTGACAATCAAAGTGTAATAGCCTTGGCAAAGAATCTGTTTACCATGCAAAGTCAAAGCACATTTCTCTCCACCACCACTTCATTAGAGAAAAAATTGAAGAAAAGAAAGTGTCCCCCATCTATTGCAAGGATGAAGATCAAGTTGCAAATATTTTGACAAAGCCTCTTTCTAGAGAAAAATTTGAATTTCATTGCAAAAATTTGGGTTTGATACCCATTGATGTAATCACCCCAAGTAAAGATTAAAGGGGGGTGTTAGAATTTATAATCTTTCCTTAGTTGTTTTATTTAATTTGAGGATAAACCAAGGTATCCTCCTTTTATTTAATTTAGGATATTCCTATAGGAATCTCTACATGTAATTTTGTCCTCTAGTCCAAGTGGGAGGACAACTAATTTCTTGTAATTCCTTTAATAAGGAAATTACTTTATTCCTCCTTATGACGATGCTCACACTTGACACACACTTAGTATGAGTGTGGCATTCATTCACATGGGAGTTACATGCAAACTCCTTCACTCATCTCTACTTAAGAGATACTTCTCCACACACTTGACACAATTTTTCTCACATTCCTACACACATTTTTCTCTCCTCTTGACATATTAGTTCTCTCATTATTGGATTGAGCTTCTTGCTCATATTCTATTTCTCCCTTTAGGATTTTCTTTCCTCATTCATAATATCACAATGGATTTTTCTTTGCTTCTCCTCTTTCAAATTCCCTTGGCTCTTTGTTGGGATTCTTGGAGCATTCTCATGTTTTGGTGGTTGATCTTGAAACTTTATCTCATACTTGGCTTATGGTAAATTTCTTCTTGCACTTCACTTTCTTGGATTATCTCATTAACTTATTTTCATTCTTTTAATACTTCCAAAATTAAAATATTCCTAGAATATTTACCAAGCCTATAAATTTATCCAAAAGGAGTCACATTTTTTAAAATTTATGCTTATTAAAAATTAATTAATTGGGAAAAGTACAAAACTAAAGACAAATTAACAAAATAGGTGTCATTAAATTAACTTTCTTATCAAACATTAATGATATCAAATTAGGGACATGCCAACACAAAGGACATAAGACAAGAAAACTTGTATTCTAGGGCATGTGCTAACATTGGTTATAATTGAGAATGTTTTCCTCAATAATCATAGTGAATCTAGGGCATCTTTTCATGTAGAAAAAAAAAAACCAAATGAGATGAGTGGAGAAAAAACATTAACATAAAGAAGATATGTACACAAGGAAAGAAAATTATAGCAAGAAATTATGAGGGTACAAATATAATTTATATTATTATAAAAGTGAAAGGAAATTTGTAACAATTGCAGGTTAGATCTTGAAAAGGTCTATAACACAAAGCCATGGATAAAATACCATAAACCATTTACCTCTATCAAATAAAAGTGTGACCAATGAATAGGTTACCCTCAAGATGAAAGTACATCTATCCCTTAATTTTAACCATACACACCCCTTGGACACAAACACATAAAATTTAACAATGTCAAGAGAAACATGTTGAAACTAAAAGTGGCATTCATATTCACATGAAGACATTAGTTGTAGGGTCCATTGTCATTCTCATCCTTGTATGTTTTTAAAACTTATAGTAACATGATACACATCTTAATTGGCATTCAAATACAAATGACAAAACAAACTCTCCTAAGCTAAACATTGAAATGTATCATACTCAAGTTCAACCTCAAGTCAGGCTATGTCATGTGAATTATAAACTGCACATAAAACTTGCAATCAAACTATACCACGAAATGTTTATAATATAATCTTCCAAAAGTGAATCGTAAAAATTAATCAAATACATTTCTACATCCTCAATATGAAGATGATACTCTTGAGGTACTTTTTATGAAGAGCCAAAATCTTTAAATGCTTCTTTATTTCATATCTTTTGTTACAATCCATTATGAAGTTACTACTCTTACAAAGAAAACTATCAATAATTCCACCCTCCTCCCCTTAGAGAAAAAAAAAAGAATTTATTTAGAACAAACAAGTCAATCTCAGCATATTAACTAATGAGTCCAGAAATAAATTCTTGAGGTTATTCAAATCAATAAAATTCAATGCCTCAAAACTAGGCTCCAAAAATCCTCATGCCCATTAACATCTAAAGAAGACATATTTTTAGATTATAAAATTAGTATCAATATCCATAAATTTCTCTTTTGAAGTATAATCCTTCATATCATCATTATAAAAGAAAATAGATACACCAATGACATCATAATCCTTAGTGACATAACAGTGCAAGACATCAAAGATGTGTTCAATTTCTTGTCTTACACTATTATCACCAATGCCTTAGCTATCACCTCACTCTCAATCTCAACTTGATCAAATGTAGTAGTCTCTTCATTATGGTATGCATCTTTTCCTTTGTATCATAAGTCTCACTAATTCATGTACCCATTTCATTGTTACTCACAACAATTAATTCATTACCAACAACACTTACACTTTAGGGGAAATTTTTTTTTATGTAGTCATTCCTCACTTTTTAGTAGAGTCAAAACATTTCAAAATTTGTTTTAGGCTTGTAAGTTTCATGTCATACATTGAAATGAAACCAACCTCATAAAATTGAAAGAAAAGATCAATGCATATAGATGCATCAATCTTGGGAAAATTTGGGATTTTAGAAAATGAAACATCAAGCTTATAAGTAAAATCCTTGGACTATATTCTTCTTTTTGCCTTTTGATATTTACCATTTCTTAGATGAGAGAAAAATGTTCTATATTGTTTCCGTATTTATCTTCAGCGGTCCCTCAAAGAAGAACAAATAATCAATATATCTCCTTTCTTTCTTATTTATAAGCATACAAAATCTCATCCATATGTCTTCATATTTAATTATTATTTTTTTAACTTTTAAAATCCATCAGCATGTGCCACCTTCATAAATATCACACCTATTAAATTTAGGAATCTCATTCAAAACCCTACTTGTTATGGATTTTACTTAATTATCAACCCGAGAGAGGTCTAATTACTTTTAAGTATCCTAAAACAAATTTTAAGGTTTCATTATGATGTTGTGTAGACCCCTTCATGCTTGGACATATATTTGAATATGACTCATGGTTACTTAAATAGTTAGGAGATGGATTATTATAAGAGTCTATGTCAACATCTTCATCATATTATCTAAGGCTTGAGGCATAATAAGTTATGCATATGAAGGAACATATTTAGAGTGATAATATACTAGCACTTGTACCTAAAGGAGGTGCAATGATTACGCTGATAGTGAGATATATCTTGTGTAATGTACTCAAGGTAGAAAATTTTATATAAATGAAAATAATTGTTGTTTGATTTTAATTATATAAGTCAAGTCATCTTAAACTTCAAAAAAAATGGAAATGAATGTATGCATTTCAAAGACAATATTTTGTGTCATGAAATAATTGTATAGTGTAAGATAATGATTAGCATAAGAGAGCTATTAAATCGTGGATACTTTTGCCCCTATTTGCTAGGGTATGTTACTTATAATCATCATCTCCCTCTTTTGATCTCTATTTCTTCATCTCCCCCTTCTCCTCACATCTCTCCCTCTTTATATGTTTCTCTCTCTCATTGCATCTATCTTTCCCAAGTTATAACTATCGTTGTATCTCTACTTCTATCTTTATCTCTCCCTATTTCTATTGTTATCCCTCTCCCTCTCTCCCTATCACTCCTAGTCACATGCACCAACTTTTACCACCACAAATAACCAACCTCTCTCTCTTTCTCCCTCACTCATGTTTACAATGTACAACTTTTTTTTATTGTGTGCCTGTATGTACGGCTTGTTTCACTTAGCATTGCCAATAGTGTTAACAAAAATGTTATCATGATTTAATTTTCAAAAGTGTAGAAATCTAAATATTCTTAAATAAAATATTAATATAATTCATTTTTATTTGTATGTTAAGTCAAAGTACTTTATCTTGTAAGGAGGAAATTAAATGATACGTAGAATGACTCTAATAATTTATTTATTCTCAAATTGACATAGCTTTAAAAATTTTATTTATATAATACAAATCATTTATAGATAATATAGATGAAAAATAATACAAAATATTTCAATTTAACAATATAATATAAATATTGTGATACCTTGTATAACATATTTTTAAGCATCAAATATAACTATTTCTAAATCAAGATTTTAATATATTTATAAAATAGAATAGTATTAATTATAGAATATCACTAGAATAATGATATGCATATTTAGTATTAATTCATTAACCTTTTTTCGAATATGTTTGTGATATTTAAAATATATATATACTTGTTAACTTTATATTTTTAGTTGTAAATTTTTTAAATTGATTAATTGTTTTTACTATATCTAATGTTATGTTTATACTATTTGAAATTTAAATTTTAGTTGTAAGCTTTTAAAATTGACTAATTATTTTTAGTTTAATTATATATTTAACTTTATATTTATATTATTTCAAATTATAATTTTTTATTATAATATATAAAATATTATATTTATCTCTTTTAATTATAGTAATCTCAACTTAATTATTTTTAATGACCAATAAACAAAACTAACTTAAATCTTTTAAAGATACTTAAATAGTATTATTATATTTTTATTGTTAAATTAAGTTTATGATTAAACTTTGATTCTTTATATATCATATAAAATTATAAAAATAATTTATATATCTTAAATATAATGATATATCATAAGTATAAGTGATAGAAATCATCTATATAAAAAATAATTGCATATCAAATCTTTAAAAAGATTAAAACATTGATATCTATAGGTATAGTAAAGAGGAAATGCATTCCCTTAAGCTAAAAAAAATGTAGTTGAGTTTAATAAATGATCATTACTTTTGTTCAATTAAAATTTAATTATGCCCAATCGTATCCTCTGCATCAATCCAATGGTTGACATTTATCCAAAGATTGTGTTTTACATGCGAGTTTTGAGGGACACAAAAAAACTTATGCCCATCGTTAAATTGCACCAGAAAATTATTTCTGTATCAGACTATTTTACCAAAAAAATAAATGTGAAATCCATTTTCATAGGTAGAGCTAGAGTTTCTAGTTAGAGTGAATTGTTTAACAACAAACCAATGCATCAAATTATTCTGATACATTATCTGAAATAAATGTTACATAATGGAATTCCACAATCACAGGATAAGCACATAACATATATTTTTGAATTGATTTAAAAACATACAAGTGAATGCAACTGGTAGTTGTAAAGTTGAAGTTTGCAACTTTTATCGACATCTCACACACCTATGCAAATGAAGGAAGCTTAGCAATAATATTTTCTTGTGTGCGATGATGCAGAGAAAGGATTCACAATATTAGTTTTTCGCACAGAGTATTCAAATAAGAAAATTCTAGCTGAAATCAATGGAAACTTCTATATTTTAATTTCACAAAGAACAATGAACATCATGCAATGGAGACATGCCTCTATAATCACCGAAAAAAATTGTGGACGTAACTGGGAATGACAACGGGATAAATGGGACAAGATAATCATGTAGTTAACAACAACCACTTAGGGAAGAATACTAGCGAAAAAAGGTGGACAGATAATTTTTTCCATATTAGACACTTTTCTGTTAGTGGGCGATGCCCACAATAAAAAGCCTATCGGCTTAATTAGAGTAATTAGGATATTAACTATGTAATTAATTAATCAATCATTAATTATGTAGATCCCTTATTACTTTATTATGTACTCAATCTGAACTCAGGAGTGCCTTTTTATTATTAGATTGAGCTAATTATAGGGCAATTTGTCTCAAGTCATATGATTAAGACACTTGTCATAATCTAATTTATTTCTCTCCCGTGGATATCAATCAAAACATGCATAGCTATTATGCCTTCTTGGATCAACTTCTCTCTCAAGGTTATATAGAATCAATTGTGTCTTCTTCTCTTTATATGTGATAGGTGTTTTAATTGCAATTGATTTGTAAGAGTTGTAAGATTCGCTTTCAACTCCAACATGGTATCAGTGCACTAGAACTATGAAATTTTATCTATCTTCTGAAAGATCCAACCTTGAAGAGAAAAATCAACTCATCTAATAGAAAAATACATCAGTGTTGTATTTAAAGTGGCCAAAACATAAATATTATTTATTAATTTGTTAAGTTTTATGAAAAACAAGGAGAAAAGGAAAAAATGACAAAATTATCCCACAACTTTTGCTTGGTGCATTTTGGAGGGGAGAAAATATGATTTTTTTTACATCCATGAAAAACAATTTAGTTATTTGTTAAATTTTGTAGATAATGGACATATCTTATAAAAAAAATGTTGTCAAAATAGCACAACATGGTTATTTTTCTTGTGGATTGAAGTTTTTTTAATCAAATCACATGTTTTAGTTTTTGGATTGAAAAAGGTTTTCTCAATTTTGTTGGGAGCATAAAATATCTATGGGTATTTGTTATATATTTGCATGAAATGAGTAAATTTTGTAGAAACCTAATCAGAAGGGTTGTATCTATTGGTTATCAACCAGCTAAACCTTTTTTCAAACATTAATAACTTGACATATGATTTCAAAATTGAGAAAATAATATATTGTTAATTCAAAGCACATTCTAGTAGTGAAAACCTCATCATTAGAGTTTACTTCTATTTCCTATTATTCTTAGTTAAAGTAAGTTATTCATTATGTGCTTTGAAGCTCACACCTTTTTGAATGTATCTTTGATTTTCCTAATTCATGTGGCATTGGAAAGGTCATTTAGATATCATCAACTAAATTTATGCACATTTCCTAGAATCTATCTCAGGTTTAATTAATTCATTTTTTGCTTTTTATCATACAAGTCAATTATTTGGATCTTTTGGTACCTATAAATAATTTTTTTTGCATGAGATGTGATCATTATATTTGGTTTACATGGACTAAGATTATTGGGGTTTGATTTTTTTTATTTGAGTTATCATGGGTATTTTTTCATCATATTGTTGTCATCTTAGCAAAGGGTATTGTGAGTCTTGTAAAATGACATCCTGACATGTCTTAGGTGGCTTGATATTTTTCCTTATTTACAGGGACTCATACATGAAATAGCCAAATGAAGGGGTAGATCATATGGGTATATTATCATTGAACATGTTGTAGGCATGCTTTTTTATAGTGTCAATCCTAACACTATGTGTGTTATATCAGACATTGATTGTCCCTAGACACTTGGACTAGACTTTGGGAGATACATGGAGGCTCTTTTATCCTTCCTTTCATTAAGGATCTTGTAGAGAATTCTCTTATTCCCCTTGCACATGAAAATTGTATATCCTTTTATGATGATACCTTAGAGGAGCTTGAGTATAACACAGGTCTTGCATGTTCTGATGGATCAAATACTTATCTCCTACTTCCTACTCCTCGCATTGAGACGACATCTTCATTGTCTATTGTTATTGATCAATTTAATATTTCCATATCCTTGGCCCCCATCAATTTAGTACAATAGGACATTCATCCTCTTTCAAACATAGCTACTTGGGATTCATATTTAGTAGACATATAGTCCTTTCTTATGGAGTTCTAGATTATATATTTGGAGGCTTATATTAAGTACATTTATCATATCTTTTTTGGTAGCCACATCATTTTTTCTAGCACACCATCTTCATCACTTCTAGAAATAACTATTTGGGATTCATGTCTTATAAACATATCATCCTTGTTTATGAAATCTTAAATTACATATTTGGAGGATTATTTTGAGGACATTGACATCTTCTTTATGGAGAACCTCATTGGAATTTTCATCCCAGCTTCATTATGCATGGATCTAGTTCAATATTGGTCTTCGTAGGTTACTGCATTGTCATCATATCTTTCTAACATTAGATCACATTCTATCTTCAACCATTCATTGTGACACAATAGGTACTTCTTTTTAGGGGGATTCCTATACTCATTTTCTCTCTCCTATAGTAGTACATCTATTGAAATTTTATGGTAGAAAAATATTTGGGGGCTCACTTCAAGTCCCCTTTTTATCTTTCTTTCACTAATGAATTTGTCACATTTTTTCATTTTTAAAGAGGGAATTTTTCTCGTGAGGTTTTCTCCTTTTCTAAAGTTATGAGATATTTAAATTTTTTGTACATGAATACCTCATTAGGCCTTGTAACTAGAACCCATCCATGATTCCATTGATGTATTCATGCATCCATCATTGTAGTCTTAATTAGATTTTGAGATTCTCCCTAGGTTGATATTAAGGGGGCGTTGGAGTAACTAGGATTTTACCTTAGTAACTAATTAATCAATCATCAATTACTTAGGCCATTTATTATATTAAACTTAAGCTAGACTTGTGAGTAATTTATTATTATTAGACTAAGCTAATTATATGACAAGTTGTCTCTAGTCTTATAATCAAGGCAATTGTTCCTAGGGTTTTCATCTAAGTTTTTATTTTTATGCTTTTATAAGAATTTATTGTGATTTATCCAAGTTTATGTTATCAATAAATATAGGTATATCTATTATGTTTTCTTAGATGAATCTTTCTCTCAAGGTTACATGTAACACCAATCATGGATTTTTCTCTTAAGATGTGATAGATATCTTGGTTGAAAGTGACTTTTGGGAGTTGCAAGGTTAGCTATCAACTCTAACATCATAAAACCTAGGAGTCGTGACTAGAGCATCTTATCATGCAATTGGCTTAAAAATATACTAAGACAAGGGTGAATTAGTATATGCCAATTTCAACATGATTGAGCATTAATTATCATTAGTAGCTTCCTCTAGGGGTCACAAACAATATCAAACCCAAATCACAATTATTAGTATTAACAAGTCTTTCCTTAATTATAAACCAATTAAACAAAGAACACAAATCTACACAAATGAATAATGGATTTATGTGGAAACCTAGAAGGGAAAAAATAAGGTGAGAATAGGTGCTTGGATCTATTGCTAAAATATACCCTCACCAAGATATGATAGAGAACTTATAATATGAAGTAGACACCAACTTTCTAGAGACTCCAATCCCTAATTATATTTGTCAGTGCCAACCTACAGAAGACAAATAACCACTAATTCAAGATCCGAGCACCAACTCAACCTATGAGACACCAATCTCATAAAAAAATAAGAGATATGAAATAAGTACCTTCAAGGCTCAATAATAAACTTCTTCCTAATATTATCAACTTCAAAACATGATAACATAGTGAATATAATCTTCAAACAAACCACACACAATGATTTGGATGTCACTCACATAGCATCAACCACATAGTAGTACATCAACCATAACTTTTGAATACGCACATCAATGACCACATAAGGAATGAACCTAGATTAACAATATATGTATTATAATAATTATTATATTCACAATTCAACCTAGAACAAGAGAACTGCATCCACAAGTAAACAACAAGAATAAATTTTAAACCAAACATTTAATAGACTTGGTAAAAAAACCCACATGTTACTCCAGGAAAAGAGACAAGTGATGCATTATCCATTATGAAAACTATAGATCCCAATGAACATAAAAAAGCTACCTTTGACTAGCACACATTACAACCTTCTCCCACATCGATCTAAATCATAAACACAGTTGGCCAACTAGCTCCATCAACTGTATGTCACTTCTAACTTTCTATTTGCTAAATATCAGACTCTAAAAATTTGAAATATGATACTTCATATGTGTTCTTATTCAACTTCCAAACTACAAGCCATAAATCTCAAGAGTTGCAAAATTCAAAACCAAACACCATGATAGTGGAATTAAGTGCACATACTATTTTTTAATAGAAAACCTCAAAAAAAACCTCAGACACTCCCATACAATAACATGTGTGATATATAATAAAAAACTACTAATTATATTTGTATACTGATAATAGTAAGAGAAATATCAACCATACTTTGTCCCTAGCTTGTTAAGGACATGAAAATACCATGTCCTTCAATCCTTATCCCACATTATGAGCCACATCCTTGTCCAATTTGCAAATACTACCTTGAATTCAAAATTGATGATTAATATTTCTCGATGGATTAGCAATTCAATATTTAAATAAAACTTGAAATCTTTATAAAGGATTGTTTCTTGAATTGATTATATTTATTGTTGATTGCACTTTTGACTTGTTCTAAATCGATGATTTGAATTGATACACTAAATGGATTGTGTTTTTATTGCAAATTGGTGATTACTAGTGATTTGATTACCTATTTCTCTAATTTGTTGTTTTGATCTTTACAGAAGAGTCACACCCTTTCTCACACCACCAGTACTCTTGAAAACATAATTTAGTTTACTAGAAAAGTCACATAATGTTTTGGTCCCAATTAGTTGATTGAATGCTCGTCTCCTTTATGAATTAGTGATCTATTCCATGATTATCTCAATGAAATAATTTTCCTTTTGTATCCATTTTATAAAGGAGTCGCCACCCTTCATTGTTGCATTTGAGAATAATAATTTGTTTCAAATTTTATTCCTTAATTCCCAATTGATGATTGTTAGATGTTCCTTCCTAAATGAAATGATCTCCTTTTTATATCTAATGTTTAAGGGATTCACAACTCTTCATCGTGCCTTTTGACCATTCATTATAATTAATTAAATTTTAATCATATTTATTTTTAAATTCTATTTCAAAAAGGGAACATTACATGCTAAAGTACCACTTTAGAGGCATCCTTGCTTCTCTAACTCTAATAAAAATATATAGAAAGAAATGTCAAATGTCAGGGATTAGAGATACCAAGGAAACAATGTTCGAGCAAAGGGATGATCAAAACTCCACCTCCAAAAGGTAACTTAATGTGACAGATTGAGGAGTCAAGGTTCAAATTAAAGGCATGCTAGTAAGAGGAAGTTTGGTATCCCAACAAAGATGAGGGAAAATATGGGGAATGGATAAAAAGTGATGTCAAGAAGGAAAACTATAAAGTTTTGATAGCGAAAGGGAATGAGGTTGAGGAATGGATGGAAGGTATATCGACATGGAAAATTCTTACACCTTAATGGGGACAAAGGAATAAGACGGAGTTGGGAGGAAAGGCATACCAAGAAGGGAAACTCCAAAAGAGATTTCATGAAGGGAAACTTTGAAAATTTGGCATTCAACACAATTCTTAGAAATGACCTAAAAACCCCCGTACTTAGATCTTTCTAGGATTTTTGCAACTTTCACACATGATAGACATGTGGGGGATGACAATGAACAACACTTGGGCACTTTTGATCAATGGAGACCACTTAGTCTCTTTTTGATCGATTATAAATGGTGTGTTTTAAACAAGACAACTATAAAAGGTGGGAAAGGACAAGATTTTTGCATTTGATGCATGTAAAATAGGGCTCCAATCGATCCCAAGTTGGCTTTGCATAAATATCCATAATGTGATGTATGTTTAAATGTAAAACACAATCAATTTATACTCATTTTCATCATGGAATGACATCAGAATATCTTAAAATCTATTCATTCATGTTTAAATCTAAATTAAGCAAGGAAACTAACATATTTGATGATCACACTTATCTTAGTGCATGACAATCACATGGTAATCGTTCTACAATTCATGTGCATGCTTGAAACTTGTTGCTTGTCAAGGTAGTTTTAAATTATGATAGCTTAATAAAAAATCCTAAATACATAACATAAAAACAACATTGCCTAGTTTCACTTTTTAGACAATATAGAATCTAGAAAGCATTATAGATCTAGTTTATAGACATAAAGCATATTTGTAGTCATAAATTAGATAGAATTGTGAAGGTGATCCAATACATAATGAAAAATACTCTAACACTCATCCATACCTCATACTCTCTAGCATATTTGTAGATTCCAATGCCCATCAACTTCATTGTCTTCATCAATTTACTCTTGATTTCTTATTATAATAATAAACATTCTCCTTGCTAATTGCTATTTGTATTATGTTTGTACTTACTACCTAATTTTATCCATTCTATTCCACTCCATTTACATTTTGATTGGTGAATAAAACCTTTTGCTATCTTGAAAGAAAGTTAAAAAAGCTATCTTGAAAGAATGTTAAAATTGTTACTATATGAATCAAATTCCATTATATAGAGATTTGCACATCATTAAGACAATTTAATATTCAAACATCTATTGCATAGTAATTTACAAACATTTATGTTGCAGATGGAGAATTTTGTCACCGAATGCAAAACAAAACTCGTATTAATTCTCTTGGCCTCCAAACGGCCACACAGAATCGTTTATGGTAAGATGCCATGCTCAAGGCAACCGAAAAGGACCAAAGAAGTGTAAGAGTGTAAATCATATGTAAATGTATAAAATGAAGAATGCAATCCAGTCTTTCTAATGTTTGGCGTGGAATTCACCTCATCTAATGCAGAGCTCTGTGGCCTGTCCAAGGCCAGTATCTGCAGCGTTTACAAATCCATACTCTTCAGTCCGCTCTCATTCTAAGAATGCATTGCTTCAAGTTTCGGCATTTTCTCGCTCTACTAAACTACCACATAATTCCTCGCATACGCCCACAATCATATTTGCTACACATTCTGCCTTTAAAAGTTGCTTAACCTACAAAGAATTGAGATTTTCTTCTCTGTTCGCTTTACCGGAGCAGAAAAGACATTTGAATGTCTGCAGAAGTACCTCTAATGAAAGGGCACCTGATATCAATAACAGTAATAATAATGGCAGTGGAGGTGATTGGACAACTTCCATTCTGCTGTTTGGATTGTGGGCAGGTCTTCTTTTCTACGTGTTCGTCCTTTCTCCCAATCAAACCCCGGTATTTTCCCGAACACTTATCTTTTAAGAAGCACTTTTACTAGAATTAGTAAAAAGATGTTTTGATCACGACGTAAGTTTAAGCCTTTTGTTTCTTCGCGATTTGAATTGAACATGAAGATGTTTGGTCTTGAAGTTCATCTGATTGTAAGCTTCTGATAAAATGCAGACTTAGTTGTGAACCCAAAATGCCATTTATGGTCTAAATTTGGCAGTCGACCCATTACAATCTATGGATTAAATATGGAATCATATTTCTAACATAATAACTGAAAGTAACTAGCTTTAGGGAAACCTAAATCCAACACCTCGGTGTTTCTGTATCCGTTGATGAGATCTGACCAACACTCCCTTGAGACTGTATAGAAAAGTAAGATTGATTCTTTAAGTAATCAGGCAACAAAAAAGGGGATCCAGTATCATCTATGGACTAAAGGTTTTGATGTTCATTGGATTTTTGCCCAGTACTCGTTACTAGTTAGCGAGTAGGCTGACTACATACCCTTCAGATTCAGTCCTTTGCCAACCCATTGAAATTGAGAGGGGTTCATCAGTTGAACTCTAATTAGAAGAACTGCCCATCAGCTGCTTGAGGGACCGATGTTGTATAAAACAGGATATTTAATAAATAGATGTGAAACCTTTGTTCAGAGTTGAAAAATCAGCACTGATCCTCTGCAGGTTATATTTTTTTTTAACTCGAAGATTGAGAACACTAATCGAGGAATTTAGTCTTGAAGCCTATTGAACCAAGTCTTGTATGCACCTTGTATACTCAAGTGATTGAATATGACCTGCTCTTTTTCCTATTTATCTAGCATGAATGTACTTAACCCTGGTTGTGTCAAGTCCATGCCTGATTGGGTTGTGCGAATCTTTTCGAGAACAAAGAAATTTGATTAAATGTAGGCAAATGGTGTAGGCCAGTCAGTTTGAAGTAGCAAAACTATTTTGCCTTTTTCCGCTTAAAGGAAAAGGAACAATCACCTGTTAATTGCTGAAGATATATCATTAGAAATAAAGATATTTAACTTCTCAGACTTGGTCATCGGTGGGCTTGGTAAATGACTTATAAAGCAGGACCTGAATCCTATATATTGATATATATATGTGAGATTGATTAACTAATGTAATCGTAAGTGTTTAGCTTTTTAATCAACTAATCTTAAGCGTCTCTTCTTTACCATAGTCTGCTGACAAGTCCTGATTGTACACTGTGAAATCAATAATTGCATTTGCAATTTTAATTTTTAGCTCTATGTATCTTTCAATATAGTTTCAAACTTTCAAGACAACATGGAGTTTGACAAGGGAATTCTAGTTTTAACTGGGGATCACTTGGAGCAATTATTTCAACAGAATCCACGTATCTTTTATAAGCCTTAATTTTATAGGGTGTCATGGATTGGTTTGGGCGATCTAATGCCTGACAAAGCAATGTCTACACCTTTGTTTTGTTTTGCTTTGATTAGCATCTAGCATAGTTTCATTCTGCTGAAAAAGTGCAGGAATGAAACAATATACAATCACATAAAAACATACTGTCGAAGGATAGCACAAAAATTTATTTATTCTGTGACCACAGAATGTGATGTTTGGTGCAAAAATGACAAAAAAACATAAATGTGCTCTCCACTGCCTTTCGAAGTTAGTAATTCATAATTAAATGTCATGTTTTTATTATTTTGAGCATCAGAATTTGAAATTTGTTTAGAATTTACAAAATAACTGAAATATTAAATGTCGTTTTACATGCTATGGGAAGAAATGTAAAATAGAAGTTCTCATGTTTGCATTTTGTACATATTACTTGAATTTTGAAATAATAGATTGTAAATGATTTGAAGATTAATTAATACACTTTATATTGTCTGGGGCCTTAAACATTGTTGTCTTCCCAAGGATTAGATTGTGAATTTGTGATAGCTGTTCTTTTAGAAAGAAAGCACTTGAAGTCAAGTACTGTATTTTCAATGAATGAAGAAAGAAAACAAATCTGTTAAGGATGTCTTCACTTCGTAGTTTCTTTCATTGTTTCTCATATTTTGGCTCGTCCAAATTGCAGAATAGGGATGTCTATCTTCTGCTAAAGCTTCGGAATCTGATTTCTATTTTCAAATTTCCTGGTTAGAATTAATTGAAATATTAAGTATTTTTTACATGGTTGGGGAACAACCGTAGGACAGAAATTTCTTATATGTTTTCATGTTACACATATTACATGCAGTATCAAAATATATGATGTAAAAGTATTGAAAATTATTAGGCTTGATATTGAAAATATTTTACACCGTTTTGTTCCCCAAAAACTATATTTTACACTGTTTTTTATTCCAAACTTGACATTGGGCGAGAACTTACAACATTGTTTCCTTCCCAAGGCTTAGATCGTGAATTTGAGGTGTAGTTCTTTTAGAAAGCATGTATTTGTGCAAAATAATGAATTTGCATTGATGAGGAAAACAAAAGGAAATTGTAAGCAATGTCTTGTCTTTATGTGGTAACCTCTAATTTTCCTTAATTGTTTCTTATCTTTTGGTCAAAATTGCAGAATAGGGATTTCTACTTCTTGCAAAAGCTTCTGAATCTAAAAGGAGATGATGGTTTTAGAATGAACCAAGTTCTAGTGAGCCTGTGGTATATTATGGGATTTTGGCCATTAGTCTACAGTATGCTACTGCTACCAAGTGGCCGGAGGTAATTTTTCTTAAAACTTTCAACCTCTTTTTGAGTTCAATGTTGTGCGCTTCTTTTTTCGTTGTCTCCCATCTGTGTAAAAGGGACTTAAAAAAGAGGAATGCCAGATAACAAAGAAATATGAAGTGAAAACTGCCACCCAAATGACCTGAAATGGATAAATCAAACACACAGAGATGCATAGACATGTCGTTTGAAATATTGACTATGAGTTCAGATTCAAAACTGACAGAACATGAAGAAGAGGAAAAAGAAGATGACAAACTTAAAAGGTTTTTTCTTGCAAAGGCAGAGGTTCTGAGGAATGTCCAGACCCTAAACCCTTAGAATTCCAATGGGCAGAATGTTGGACTAATCGCCAACGTCCCCCTTTGGGATCCGTGACATGGTTTAACAGCCTCCTGTATCTTCTATAAGTCTAGTGGTTGTATCGGGCATTAACAGGTTGATCTTTTGGTGCAATGACAATTGCTAGTTGTAACAAGTGGTATTAGAGCTTGGTCACAAGTTCGAATCCCCTCGGGTGATGCTGAGGGGGGGATTGTTGGACTAATCGCCAATGTCCCCCTTCGGGATTCGTGACATGGTTTAACAGCCTCTTGTGTCTTCTGTAAGTCTAGTGGTTGTATCGGGCATTAACAGGTCGATCTTTTGGTGCAACAACAACCACTAGTTGTAACACATAAGAGGCAGGTGTTCTGAGGAGTATTAGTTGAATTCAGATCCTACCAAAATGTTCTGCTGGCATGTGCCCAATTCTTTATAATGTGACTGAATGGCAATTGAACTTAACCCAAATGGCATCCAAAATGGTAATAGTCCAATTTATGTTTCACAAAAGGTGTGGGAGAAATATCAAGTGGAACGATGCGGTTGTATATGTATAATTTGTTGCATCTGAACTAGTAGCAGCCATATGAGGAAGCATGATAGGGAAAACAAGGTCTGAGTGTCTTAAATCTTCACAGAGCAGAGTAGTGAGGATGTTCTATGGTGTTAAATTCCCGTGGTCCATTGTGCTCTATTTAGAGCCAGTCTTTTCCATTGATCACACTAGGTTTCTCCACAGTAAAAAGTGTATTCTTGTTGGAATTCTATTCCCACGACTTCTTTTTCCTTCATATTTTATATTTCTGATTCATTTCATATTCAATTTTATGTATAAAACTTCTTTTTAGCATTTTCTTTAAATATAACAAGTATCATTCTGCTTTCAGTCATTTGTAAGTTAGAATTCATCTTAGTGAGTTGTTCATTAGAATTTCCTGATCTGTAAACTGATAGGGATATTCTTAAATCAGCTCTACAACAGATTTCTTACACAATGGCTCAAGCAGTCCTCCAATAATTGATTAACAAGCACAAAATTGCACAAAGCCAGCCTATCCAACTAAATATGCAAGCAAATACATCCAACAATGGAAGAGAAATGAAAGCAAAATAGAATTTAGACATAGACAATGATTGAAACATAACAATTACACCTGTGGAAACCTGTAAATGGGAAGAAGCTCTTGGGGAATGAGTCAAAACTCATCTTGTCACTTATGAAGGCCTGTGCATGAGCTAAGCTTTGTACAAGGCTCTCCCATTGTTTTAATAACATTCCCAATACTTGAAAGGGCAGCAATCTTCATCCAAAAAGCTGGGAGGGGAAGAGATACCATTTAAAACTGTTGAACTTCTCATATGGCCAAACTAGACAAGACCACTGCTTCAATAGATTGTCAGTAGCATAAATGTTGGAGCAACATATAACCATTGTGGTGGTAATCTTCATCCAGAAAGCTGGGAGGGGAAGATATACCATTTAAAACTGTTGAACTTCTCATATGGCCAAACTAGACAAGACCACTGCTTCAATAGATTGTCAGTAGCATAAATGTTGGAGCAACATATAACCATTGTGGTGGTAATCTTCATCCAAAAAGCTGGGAGGGGAAGAGATACCATTTAAAACTGTTGAACTTCTCATATGGCCAAACTAGACAAAACCACTGCTTCAATAGATTGGCAGTAACATAAATGTTGGAGCAACATATAACCATTGTGGTGGTTGTGAAACTGTTAGGATGCTTATGAAACCACCCCTTACATTAACCGGCATTTTCACTACCAACTGAAAAATGCAATGTTTTCTCCAAATTTCATTCGCTTTGTGACTTGCTTGAGATGCTCTGGAATTTGGATTGCCCCAAGGTTGCCTTCATTATTAAAATATTGTAGTGTTTATTTAGTGGTCATCTTAATTACCTTAGGTAGTTTTCTATTTCCCACTTTTGTTTATGTTTGTTTCTCTTACAAACATTGTATTGTAATTGCCTATATATTGTAAACCCCATTTTCACTATAAAATATACAATTACCATTACATGGTATCAGAGTGGGTCGATGGGGTTTTATAGAGTTTGGAAAATTTTTTAATAAAAATTTGAGCCTCCTCCCTAGAATTATTTACAGATTTTTTTTTTCATTTTTTAATGAAAAAACGTCTACAATTTCGAGGCTTTTTGGAGGAATTTTCACCTGAGGTTCGTGGGTGTTTGTGACTTATTTTTCGGCTCTGATTGTGTCCATTTTTTTCCTTCTCTTCCTGTGCATTTGGTTTTTTTGCCGAGTGCCATTTTTGAAGGGTTTTTAGACCCACACATTTGGCCTTGCAGCTCATGGTTTGTTCTCAGTTCTCTATGCACGACTTCTTTCACGCAACCCGTGTTTTCTATGCGTGTTTTTGAAGATCGCATCAGCTGGATGTTCTGGTTTGTTGCTTGTGGGCATTGAGGGTTTCTATACCTATGACAACGTCGTCTTCTTCTCTGAACCTGTTTGTGTTAGTTTTTCTTTTGGGTCATTTTCTGTTTGCATGTGTTTGTTTTTGGCTTTAGGCCCCTGCCCTTCTCAACCTACGACCTTTGTACTTTCTCGTGCGTTTCTATTTCCCACTTTTGTTTATGTTTGTTTCTCTTACAAACATCGTATTGTAATTGCCTATATATTGTAAAGCCCATTTCACTATAAAATATACAATTACCATTACATGGTATCAGAGTGGGTCGATGGGGTTTTATAAAGTTTGGCAAATTTTTTAATAAAAATTCGAGCCTCCCTAAAATTATTTCCAAATTTTTTTTTTCATTTTTTAATGAAAAAACGTCTCTACAATTTCGAGGCTTTTTGGAGGAATTTTCACCCAAGGTTCGTGGGTGTTTGTGACTTATTTTTCGGCTCTGATTGTGTCCTCTTCCTGTGCGTTTTGGTTTTTTTGCCGAGTGTCATTTTTGAAGGGTTTTTAGACCCACACATTTGGCCTTGCAACTTGTGGTTTGTTCTTAGTTCTCTATGCACGACTACTTTCATGTGACTCGTGTTTTCTATGCATGTTTTTGAAGATCGCATCAGCTGGATGTTCTTGTTTGTTGCTTGTGGGCATTGAGGGTTTCTATACCTACAGCAACATCGTCTTCTTCTCTGAACTTGTTCGTGTTAGTTTTTCTTTTGGGCCATTTTTTGTTTGCATGTGCTCGTTTTTGGCTTTAGGCCCCTTGCCCTTCCCAACCCATGACCTTCATACTTTCTTGTGCTTTTTTTTCCAGCAACGGCTCAAGGTTTTTCTTGCGTTTTTGTTGCTTGCAATGAAGGATTTTCTATTACTTGCGGCTGGGGTTTCATGGATTCTTACCTTGTGTGATGTGCAAGTTTTCTAATTTTTGTCCATAAGAAATTAGTGTTGGTTTTTCTAATTTTTCTCTATAAAAAATTAGTGGTGGTTTTATAATTTTTTTCCACAAAAAATTATTCTAGATTTTATTACATCTAGATTCTGCTTGATTTTTCCTCAAAATTTGTGATCATGCATTTTCATTTTTTCACGATCTTTTCATGCAAAAGTCGTGGGATCTTTCTTTGCAAGAGGGTTTTTTGATTTTTTCCACAAAAAATTGTGATTGATGTTTCAATGTCTGGGTTTTCATGATTTTTCCTAAAAAATTATTTGTGGGTTTTGATCGATTTTTTCTCCTTAAAAATTGTGTTTGGTTTTGATTGATTTTTCTCAAAAATAATGTTTGGGTTTTTTTCGATTTTCACCTTAAAAATCATTTCTGGGTTTTTAAATTTTTTCCATGAAAAATTACTATAAGGCTTTACAATTTTTTGAGAAGTTCTTGATGTCTCTGGCTACAGGAAGGGACAGTTTTTTTGCTTACCCAACATGAAGTTGGAAGGATTTTGGTTATCTTGGTCATTTCCAAAAGTTCTATAGATTTAGGGAGGTTCTCAACAACAAGCTCATTTCGCAAAGTGTTTTATGCATAGTTGCACGGGTACTCGTACCCATACCCTTGGGACGCGTACCGGGTATTGTACACGTACCCAAGTACCGGATACTCAGTGGGTACTCAGTGGAGAGCATCATAGCTAAGGACCTTGATTAAGATTTCTGATTTTTGTTTCAGTTTTTTGTTTGCATATTAGCTTGTTGTTTATCAAGCTTAATTCAATATGTAATCAGTTTGAACCTTTGATACAATGCTGATTAACAGTAAACTTTATCACTGTTCGAGATAAAAGTTTATCATTTGCAATATGTCATTGTTTATGATCTTCTTGTTCATATTTAAAGTTTTCCTTCTCTGTTATGCATCTAAACATTTAGTGTAATGACCCTTACCAATAGGATCACTAAACCCTCCAACTGAACTTAGGCAATTCGTCAAACAGTTGGCATGTAACTGATTAGGGCTGCAATATCGCTAATTGTTGTGCAACGAATCCATAGTATATGATGCCAACAACTCCAACTTCTAATCTAACACATATGCAAGGATAGATGACAATATGTAACTCAAATCTGAAGTCCAATCAACGAATGCAATTCTGATTTTATGACTGCAGATTACAATATTGGATATGGCATGGACTGTACTGGATAAACATAGGACTGCTACTTCATATCAGATTCAAGACATGCAATTCAATTACATTGAACCTTACACTTCTGTTTATGTTTTGGACTGTAGTAATCTGCACTATGCTTAATAGAATGTAAGTTTCAAAGATCTGATTACAATATCAGACTGTGCATATATGGACTGAATGACATTAACAAATATATGCCTGCTATACTATATCAGATTGACATGACTGTCATAAATTTGCATTCTTACATCAAACCCTTTGGTCTATGCAATGAACAATATCTACTAACAATGCAACGAAATCTGGACTGTATTAATTATGAATATCTGTGACTGTCTACAGCAGTTTACACAAGATTTTGACATGTGATTCAAGTACAAAAAACCTGGTAAAGACGCCTTGTTGAAGACCACACTTTTGAAGATGCTGGACGCTGATGAAGACCACCTTGACAGCCCCAAATGGACCCCCAAATGCACTGCTATTAAATCTGAAACTGTTTATTTGTCCATATCATGACAGTGACTGGAAATTCACCATTGATATAACATGTATGTTTGAATATGAAAGACCTGTTTCGAAGCTTGGAATGGTGACGAAAATCTGATGTTGCAAATGCTGTAGATGACCTCCAAAACTGCCCCAACAAACCCTCAACAATAGCTGATGACGTCACTGCTGGCAGGGCCGTACCTGTACAGCCAGGGCGTCTCCCATATAAAATAAATACCCAAGTCTTGGGTCTCCCAAAACTGATAAAAAAGGGGCGCCTAGGGTTGTAGAATAACCCCTCAAAGTTATAAAATATTCCTCCAAGCCAATGAAGAGATATGAGTGAAAACGTGGCTCCAAACCCTGACTGGCAGTCTGAAAAAAATATGCAAAATTGTCTTCAAACCCTTGCCAATCAATTCCTCAATGCTAGGGCACAACTGGAACCCTTATTCCAACTGAAGTAAACCCTCAAAACTGAATCTCAATGAAGCACAAATGAGATGGCTGAATACCAACTCCTCAATTGCAACAATTCAAGTGATATTTCACACCCTCAAAGTTGCCAATCCAAGGAAGTGATTCGTTCCCAAAGACTGAATAATAATTTGCAGATCCAAAGACCACAAATGTCTTCACAATGAAGAAGAAGAAGAGATATCAACAACAAGCATGTCCAAATGAGAGGCCTAGCCCTCTATTTATTCACTTTTCCTGGAACTTCGAGAACTCTCCTTTATAAAATCTCATTAAAAAGCACTTTTTATAATAAAATAATATTATAAATCAAAAAGTGCAACTCAACTTAAAATTAGAACATGTAGGCCCCGATAACTTATAATAATAAAATATAACCTCTTAAACTTCTCCAAAAGCCAATATAACCATCTGATCTGCAAAAATGACTCTCTCTCTCCACCATTTGCCTACGAGAGTCGGGGATAGGCAAATCTGGCACGCTAAACGAGGTCAGCCAAAATGGGGACATGACATTTAGCATATATTATTATTACAAACATATTGCAAATCTGAAATTGAAAACGATACATTACATCTGCAAACTTTATCACTGTTCTTGTTTTGAAAACTCATTGTCAAGACTCATATTTTCAGATTTTCTATAAAATATTAAATTATAAAAAAAAAAATTGACGTACCCAAGTACCCCTGTCCCTGTGCAACCTTGGTTCTATGCATTCTTCACCAGAAGGGGGCAGCCTTCTATGCTTTTGTGACAAAAAAATCTGCAGTCTATCTTCTGTAGGGTAGTTAGAATGATGACCATTAAGGGAGGGTATTAAAATATTGTAATGTTTCTTTAATGGTCATCTTAGTTAGTTAAGGCGATTTCTATTTCCGACTTTTGTTTACATTTGTTATTGCCTATATATTATGAACTCCATTTTCATTATAAAATATACAATTACCATTACATTCATCGCTAGGAAATAGTCCATGGCTCCTAATTGATGAATGCAAGGATATTGGGTTTGCAATATTTTCCTGGTTGAGAGTGACAATGTTTGTTGATCTAGAGTGTGAAGAAATAGCTCGATCTGATTTAGAGATCCTAATCAAGTAAGTTATGGATCTTACTTTGAGGGTTTATTTTCAGATTTATGACTTATTTACAACAAAATATCTCTACAAGGAGTTAGAATTAATAAGAGCGAGAAAATGTAGAGCAACAAGAAGAGCCTTTTTGTGCACTGATATGGAGGTTTCTGAGTGGAGAGATTCCTCAAGTTAGAATTTAATATGAGAAGCATTGCCCAATGAATGGAAAATCTTGATGAATTGGAAAGATGGATGACAGATCTAAGCAATAATCTTGGAGTCCCTTTTGAATCTTCAGAGTAGCATGATGAAAGATCCCAAAAGGATCCTTTCATTGAACTTCTACAAATTTTAATTAAAATAATAGATTTTCCTGTGCTTTCTTTGTGGTCTTAGAGAATTAGACAGAAGTTGCAGAAGGATTGTTTCTTTTTTTTGTACTTTTCCAGATATAAGTAAAACAATAAATAACAACAGCAAATATGGAATAGGTTGGAAACAATGTGCAATAATATAATATTTAGTCAACCAAAATAGCTACAAATCGTACCAGGCAAGATATGCAATCAGTATGCCAGCAAAGGTGTTTACAAACAAGGAATGATGACGCCAGCTGCAAGAATGGCCAGCCACGCACCAAAGGGTAGAGATGGCTGATGTAAGCCAACCAGCAAACCACATGCCAGCTGAAAGGCAGCTGTACGGCTGCTATAGTCACGCCAAGGTAGCAAGAAGATCCCAACGTGCCAACAAGACTCCCAACGTGCAATGCACAAGCACTCCCAAACACTGAACTTAACAATCTTTGTCAACTGCTGAAACAATACTGTAGAATGCTGTTGAAACCATCCATTGGGGTTTACCTCCCAATAGCCAGGCTCTGGGGTTTGCGTCCCAGTCCTCTAGAATCTCTCCTCAGAGCAAAATCGCAAATATCAAGAATGAAGATGTAAAAGATAATGAAAGAATGAGCCAACATCTCCTTTTATCTCCCTCTCAAAGCCAATCGAACCCTAAAGGGAGAATATGCCTTTCCTTTTATTATAAAATGGCATCTTCTCAATGAAAAGGCCTTTATGTATAGGAAAAACACTCCTTTCCTCAAATAACATAACTCAAGGTGCCAAAAGGTCTCCGAATGATGAAAATAAGTTATAATAATTCAAGACCTTTCCAACGAGCTATAACACATAGGCCTGCCTGACCAGATGAAGCCAAAATCCCCTTATTACTCCAATTAGCTATATAAATAGCTTTATTTTAATTTATTTAAACACAAACTTAGGAAATATTTAAAATATTTCCTTTTATTCAACTGGAAAGCCAAACCAACCAAATAATCAGTGAACTGGTCCTATCACCTGTCTGTGACTGATGCCGGGCAATGTGGGCCAACTGGCAGTCCTATCCCTAAAAACTAGGGATGCTCCTAGAAACTAGAATATACCCTGTCACCCTGAAACTGAAACCGTATGCTGGTCCCGAGGATCCTCAAATCTGGTCATTGCCACCTAAATTTTTGGAAAATCCCTAAAATTAAGAAACTGCCCCGACTAGCTCTCAAACTGACTGTAGAACCAACTCTGGTCACTGAGTATCCAGTATGTGTCTCTATCCACCACTGCTACCCTATGAGACTCCAATAATAGGCCAACTCTCATGACACTGCTAGTCAGACTAGAGAGGGGACATGACAGTCCTCCCCTCTCGGAGATGGTTGCCCACAAGCAACTGCAATGTTGGATGCTGCAAAATGGACTCCCCCTCCTAGGTGGTGTCCTCTATGGGTAGACCTCTCTAGCTCACCAAGTACTCTCGAATCACCCTACTCCTTAATCGTCTCTCCCTGACCTCCAGAATCTCCTTAGGGACCAAAGTCAATTTACCCTCTTCATCCAAAGGAGGTAAATCGCGTGATGCTGTAATATGCTGCCCCAGTGCCTTCTTCAGGCATGACACGTGGAACACATTATGAACTGTACTATCTGGTGGTAACTCGATCTCATAGGCCACCTCTCCAACTCACCTGAGTACTCTGTAGGGTCCATAAAAACGAGGATTGAGCTTCTCAACTCCTCCCCATTTAAGGGTGCTCTGTCTGTAAGGCTGTAGTCGAAGGAAAACCATGTCACCCACCTCAAATGCTCTCTATCCTGTGCCGATCAGCATACATCTTCTGCTGATTCTGAGCATGCTGCAAGTTCTCCCTGAGAGATCTCATGATATCTTGGTTCTCCTGCAACCAATCCTGTGCCAAGGGAACTCTGTTGTCACTGAAAGCCAAATAAATAAAAGATAATGCCTCGTATCCATAAAGCGCTCTGAAGGGAGTCATATCAATGGACATGTGGTGTGTAGTATTATAACAATATTTGCCCAAATACAACCAACGCACCCATGCCTTCTACTGCCCTAACACATAGTTGCGCAGATACCCCTCCACCCACTTATTAACTACCTCAGTCTGTCCATCTATTTGAGGATGGCAGCTAGTGCTGGGGGTCTACTCTGTGCCTGCTAGCCTGAAAAGTTCCTGCTAGAAGGAACTCATGAACCTGCTGTCCCTGTCACTCACTATGGTCTTGGGGAGACCATGGAGTCTAAATATCTCTCTGAAAAACAGCTCGGCTACCTGTGAAGCTATGAAGTCTGCTGCAATAGGAAAGAAGTGGGCATACTTAGTCAACCTGTCCACCACAACATAAATACAGTCCTTCCCCTGAACTCGAGGAAGACCTGTAATGAAGTCCATAGATATCCCTGTCCACTTTTGCTCCAGTATAGGTAGAGGCTGCAACAATCCAACCGGGAAAGTATGCTCTGACTTGTTGTGCTGACAAGTCATGCATTCACGAACATGGCGTAAGACATCATCTTTGAGACCCTTCCAAGAGAATCTCTCCTGTATTGCCCTATAGGTCTTACCATAACCCGGATGTCCTGTTGTAGGAGTATCATGGTAAGCATGCAAAACATGCTCCTTCAACTGTGATTCAAGAACAAGGTAGACCCTGCCTCTGTAGTAGATGACATCATCCACTACACTATATCCGTCATTCTGTGTCAACCCATCCATGATCTCACAAGCAGGCTGATTTTTGGAATACTCAACTAAAAGTTGAGCCTTCCAATATGCTGAAATCTTGCTCAATGAACATAGGGCAGCAAGTGATGGCTTCCTGGAAATTGCATCAGCAACAATATTGTTCTTCCCCTTGATGAACTCTATGTCAAAATCATACGCCTGCACCTTGCTTACCCACTTTTGTTGCCTATCATTAAGCTTTGTCTGATCAAGGAAATATTTCAGACTATTATGGTCCATCCTCACCACAAATTTGCTGCTAACAAGATATTGTCTGAATTTGGCTAATGCATGCATGATAGCCAACATTTCCTTGTCATATGTGGAATACAACCTCTCATTATCCCGTAGCTTCCTACTTTCGTAGGCAATGGGGTGTCTGTTCTGCATCAACACCGCCCCTATTCCTTCACCTGAAGCATCACACTCAAGTACAAATGGCTGCGAGAAATCAAGGAGTGCCAAAACTTGACAAGTGCTCATGACCTCCTTGAGTCTCTCAAAGACTCCCTGTGCCTGCTCTGTCCATCTGAAGGCTCCCTTCTTCGTGAGATCTGTTAAAGGTGCTGCTAACTGAGAGAATCCCCTCACGAATCTCCTATAATAGGCACATAAACCAAGGAACCCACACAACTCAGCAATGCTCTTGGGAAAGGGCCACTTGCGAATAGACTGAATCTTCTCATGCACTTTCACCCCCACTGCATTGATCACGTGACCCAAGTATAAAATCTCTCTTAGTCCAAATTCACATTTGGACAACTTAGCAAATAGAGACTGACTCTCCATGATGCTAAGAACCTCCTCAATGTGTCTAAGATGATCCTCCCATGTCCAGTTGTAAATCAATATGTCATCAAAAAACACCAGAACCGATTTCCTCAACTGCTTGTTGAAGATATGGTTCATACAGGACTGGAAGGTGGCAAGTGCATTAGTGAGGCCAAAAGGCATCACCATAAACTCATAGTGCCCATAGTGACAACGGAAAGCAGTCTTGTGCATGTCCTCATCCCGCACACGAATCTGATGATAGCCTGAACGAAGATCAATCTTCGAGAAGTAGATAGCTCCATGTAGCTCATCTAACAACTCATCAATGTGTGGAATGGGGTATCTATTCTTGATTGTCTTTTTGTTCAGGGCTCTGTAATCAATACACATCCGCAAAGTCCCATCCTTCTTCTTAACAAGCACCACAGAAGAAGCAAAAGGGCTAGAGCTAGGGCGAATGAATCCCATATCCAATAACTCATGGATGGTCCTCTCAATCTCATCCTTGTATGCTCTAGGATGACGATATGGGGTAGTAATCACGGGCTTAGCCCCATCCTCCATCTCTATCCCATGCTCGAAACTTCTGTCAGGAGGTACACTAGGAGGTATGTCACCAAAGACTCAACCATGCCAGTCCATCACTGACTGTATGTCTACATGAAAGGCCCTGCCATCCTGAGGTGTAGGTATTTTGGACTTCACAAAACAACGTGTAGCCCAAAGTATGCCATCATGACGAATGATAGTCTCCATCCTATGGGAAGTTACCTCCTTAGGACCACCATCTGAAGCTGCCCTCAAGATAGTCTTCTTCCCTCCAGAAAGAAACTCCAACTGCATGCGGTGGTGGTCAATGATGTATCGCCCAATACCCTATAACCACTGCATGCCCAAAACTACATCATAATCCTCCAGCGGTAGCACATAAAAATCATTTGTCAGAGTATAGTCCCCCACCCATCTGGATGCTAAGCTAAGGAATCCTCGGAGTACAGCTCAAAACGGCACCGTTTGCAACCTTCACTCCAAAACCAACAAACTCCTCGAACTGGAGCCCACGTCTGTCAACTAGCTTCTGGTCAATAAAGTTGTGCATAGCACCTGTGTCTACTAAGCTCATAACCCGCTGGCCTCTCAATGTACCTTTCAAACGAAAGGCATGAAATCTGGGATAACTGGAGAGAGTAGCCATAGTCACTTTAGTTGACGCCAAAGGCTCCGAAGTGTCTTGCTCTAACTGTGGGTGTCCCTACTCAACCTCCTCTGGACTGTCCTCAGTATCAGTATCAGGTATCGAATTCGAATTCTTACATTGCTTGAAGAACTTGAGTTAGACTTCTATGTTGAGGAAAATAAAAATATGCCAGAAGAAGAACCTGAGAAATCAACTTGGAAAAGACGTAACAAAAAAGCAAAGAAGATCATAATTGATGCTGTTAAAGATCACATTCTCCCCTCTATAGCAAGACTTAAAACTGCCTATGAAGTATTCAAGACTATTCAAGAGACATTTGAGATTAACAATACTAGCAGATTACTTACTCTCAAACAACAACTTCTAAATCTAAAAATGAATAAAGGGGAAACAATTACATCTTACTTTCTTGGAATTCCTGAGTTAAGAGATCAACTCTCCACTATTGGGAGTAATATCAATGACATGGAGTTAACACTACTAGCTCTTAGAGGATTACCCATCACTTGGGAATCATTTATTCAATGTATAACTGGACGTCCTTCTCTACCCAAGTTTGATCAGCTCAAGAATGATTGCACTCAAGAAGAATCTCGGTTAATATCAAGAGGGATCGGGCCTACCAAAGGAAATGAGATTCAAGCCCTACATGCCCAATCAAACTTTAAAAGCAATAAAATGAAATTTAAAAATAAGAAAGGAAACTTCAACACAAGTCATGTAGGGAATCCAAATAAAAATCACAAAAATCGTGACTTCACCAAAATTCAGTGCCACAAATGTGATAAATTTGGTCATACACAGATTCTACCATGAGAAAAAGAAAATTCAAGCAGCATTAGCTGAAGTCAAAGGAGCAGAAATATTATTATTCTTCTTGGCATTATCAAGTGAAGTTAACCCTAACAAAAACACCTGGATAATTGATAGTGGAGCATCTCGGCATATCACAGGATTCAGAGATCAATTCGAAACTCTAGAAGAAGATTCTTCCGAAGAAGTTACAATTGGAGACAACTCCACTTATCCAGCAAAAGGAGTTGGGACCTGCTCTATCAAGTTGAAATCAGGGGCAACCATATTATTAAAAGATGTCCTATTTGTGCCAGGCATAAAAAGAAATCTAGTCTCAATTTCAGGTTTAGCTGATCAAGGATATCGAGTTACCTTCCAAGAAAATAAAGTACTAATATGGACAAAGAACACTAATGTCAAAAATGCAATTTCCTTAGGGTATAGAGATGGAAGCTTATACAAAGTAGGAAATAGTATCAAATCAGCCCTAAGTCATGAAGTACCTAACACCAATGAACTTTGGCACCGAAGATTAGGCCATTTTGGATTTAGCACTCTTCCCTCCCTTAAGAAAATTACTACAAGGATATCAAATCTAAACTCAAAACATACAAGCATTTGTAAAGGATGTGCTCTAGGAAAAAATATAAAAAAATCTTTTCCCTCCAGTGAACACAAAACCAAAGCTGTATTAGAGCTCATTCACACTAACTTATGTGGACCTATGTCTACCCTCTCCCTTGGAGGTTTTTCATACTATGTGATCTTCATTGATGATTACTCTAGAAAAACTTGGATTTATTTTCTTAGACTAAAAGAATCAAATGAAGTATTATTAAAATTCAAAGAATTCAAAGCATTAGTTGAAAACCAAACTGGGAGGAAAATAAAAGCTCTAAGATCCGATAATGGAGGTGAATATGTTTCTGGAAACTTTAAAGATTTTTGTATTTTTGTTGGGATTAAGAGGGAGTATACAGTACCTTATAATCCTCAACAGAACGAAGTAGCAGAAAGGAAAAATAGAACTATCATTGAAGCTGCTAAAGCCATGATGCATGACCAAAATCTTCACACTTCGTTTTGGGCAGAAGCATCAAACACTGTTGTATACATTCAAAATAGATGCCCGCACTCTATTCTAGAAAATGTCACTCCTGGGGAAGCTTTTACAGGAAAGAAACCAGATCTAAGTGATCTTAGAATCTTTGGATGTCTTGTATACATTCATATTCCCATATAGAAAAGAACCAAACTAGACCCTTCTGGAAAGAGAGGAATATTTGTTGGCTACAGTGAAACTACAAAAGGGTACAGGGTATACATACCAAGGCAGAAATCCATTGAAGTTAGTAGAGACATCAAGTTTGAAGAGGATACTGCTCTTAAGATTTCCATTCTCACTGAAGAAGGATCAAATGAGAATCCGAGGGAGAACATTACAGAATATGATGAAATTGAGAATCAGAGGGAGAATGTTCCTCAAAATAATGAGAATCAAAGAGAGAACATAATAGAAAACATTGAACCTTCTTCATTTCATCTTGAAGATGTTGACATTCCTAACAACAAGAAAAGACCATTATGGGCAAGAAAAATGTTTGAGGAAAACAATGTTGAACCAGATGAAATGTCCAAAGAAAATAAAAGAACAAGGAATAAAAAATGTTACCTTGCACTAATGGCAGAACTGACAAAATCAGAACCGACTAATGTAAAAGAAGCCCTAACATGTCAAGCCTGGAAAGATGCAATGATTGAAGAATACCAATCTATCATTAAAAATGATGTTTGGGAAATAGTGCCTAGACCAAAAGGGAAAATTGTCATCTCCTCTAGATGGTTATTCAAAATCAAATATGCTTCTAATGGCAGTATTGAAAAACACAAAGCTAGATTTGTTGCCAGGGGTTTCTCTCAAAAGGTTGGAATTGATTATGAAGAAACTTTTGCTCCAGTTGCTCGCTACACGTCTGTAAGAACTATTATAGCCATTGCAGCATCCAAAGGATGGAAAATACATCAAATGGATGTAAAAACAACATTTCTAAATGAAATCATAGAAGAAGTATACATAGAACAACCAGAAGGCTTCATCACCCATGACAATAATTATGTTTGCAAATTGAAGAAAGCACTCTACGGTCTCAAGCAAGCTCTCAGGGTTTGGTATGAACGTATAGATAATTATCTATCCAAGTTAGGGTACACCAAGAATGAAGCCAATCCAAATATATACTTTAAAATGTCCAAAGGTGAAATGGTAATTATAGTTCTTTATGTTGATGATCTACTAATTACTGGAGAAGATCATCTCATTGCTAAATGCAAACAAGAACTTACAAATGAATTTGATATGAAAGATCTAGGATTATTACACTACTTCTTAGGATTAGAAGTAGTACAGAAAGAAAACTACACTTTTCTAAATCAAAGGAAATATACTATGGATATATTAACCAGATTTGGCATGAAGGAATGTAAACCATTAACCACTCCGATGGAAACAAATCTTCACAAACTCAAAGAAGATGCTGCAAATTCAGAGCCTACAGATTCCTCCTACTACAGGCAACTAATTGGATCCCTTATGTTCTTGGTAAACACTCGTCCGGATATCTGCTATGCTATGAATGTCTTAAGCCATTTCATGTGCGAACCTAAGAAGATTCATTTGACAGCTGCTAAACATATTCTGAGATACTTATGTGGTACAACTAAATTGGGTCTAAAGTATGAAAATGTTGAGATACAACTCCCAGGATTCACTGACTTCTATTGGGCCGGGGACTCCATTGATCGGAAAAGTACTATAGGATGTTGCTTTAGCCTCGGATCTGCAATGATTTCATGGTTCAATAGAAAACAGTCGGCAATTGCTCAGAGTTCTACCGAAGCAGAATACATGGTTGCATCTATGGGTGCTCGTGAAGCAGTATGGTTAAGGAAGCTACTATTTGGATTGTTTGGCAAGCCTCTACAACCTACAATAGTTTACTGTGACAATCAAAGTTGCATTAAGCTTTCTGTAAATCCAGTTTTTCATAACCGCTCCAAACACATAGAGATTCCTTATCACTATATAAGAGACATGGTAGACAGGAATGTTATCAAACTTGTTTACGTAAGTACTGAAGAGCAAAATGCTGATATCTTTACCAAGCCTCTTGCGAAGTTGAAAGTTGAGTACTTCAGACAGAAACTTGGTATGATTAAATTGTGATTAAATTTCTGAGATTCTATCTCTTAATATGTAATTTAATATATTCATGAATAAAATTAAATGTTGCAATATTGTGTTTTTCTGAAAGATGACGATCTTTCTTGTGTATGAAGTCTCCATTGTAAGGTGATGACCTACAATAGGTTGACTTAAGTTATCATCTAATCCAGTTCCGAATTTAGTCGAGGATTATGATAACGAATGGTTCAAGTTTCGATCCGGATTGCATCGGATATCTTGACACCTATATTTATCACTAAATCCAGTTCTGAATTGGTTGGGGATTGTGATAAATTTTCTTATCAGGTTAAATTATGTTCCGGATTATGCCGGAAATCCTGATCCTATGCTATTATGTGTTATTAAAAGGAAATCTAGTTCCAAATTTAGTCGGGGATTTCAATAACACTCACTTCTTGTGAATATCAATCTCCTCTCGCTAAGAGGGAGTGTTAGATTATAGCATCGATTCGATTGAGATAATCATATTAGTATAATGACTGATTATTATTATTACTGATATTAATACACCGATTATATTAATCTAATCTTTGATGTTACTACCGGAAATTATATTGACACAGTCGATAGCCTAACTCTACTGATATTATCCGTCGATTATTATACATAACACTTCACATATGATTATTATACGTAACACTTCACATATGACATGATTATTATCCGTTGATTAGTTAACGTAACATTCCTGTGTGTTACGAAGGGGTGCGGGCTGCTTAATACGTAGAACATGTCTGCGTACAAACATGGCTCTACGTAAGGTCAAACCACGTAGAGTCATGTCTCTACGCGGACATGGCCCTTCACCATTATACTTATTTGGATTGTATTGCATTGTGGAAGCAATCAATAAATATGTGCATTGTCTTCTATCTGCAGACTTACGATTCAGATTTGTAAGCATCTCACTACTCAACAATATCATTTAGACATAGCAGTAAGTTTATCTGATTTACTCTATCCAGATCATATATATAATTTTAACAATATAAATAGCTTTATTTTAATTTATTTAAACGCAAACTTAGGAAATATTTAAAATATTTCCTTTTATTCAACTGGAAAGCCAAACCAACCAAATAATCAGTAAACTGGTCCTATCACCTATCTGTGACTAATGTCGGGCAATGTGGGTCAACTGGCAGTCCCATCCCTAAAAACTAGGCATGCTCCTAGAAACTAGGGAATATACCCTGTCACCCTAAAACTGAAACCGTATACTGGTCCCGAGGAGCCTCAAATCTGGTCACTGCCACAACCTCCTAAATTTTAGGAAAATCCCTAAAATTAAGGAACTGCCCCGACTGGCTCTCAAACTGACTGTAGAACCAACTCCGATCACTGAGTATCCAGTATGAGTCTCTATCCACCACTGCTAGCCTACGAGACTCCAATAATAGGCCAACTCTCATGACACTGCTAGTCAGACTAGAGAGGGGACATGACACATGAGGGAAGGGAGGTGCAGCCCATGTGCAGGAAACCCAAGTATTAATCCATCACCGTGACATCATCGCAGCATGCAATAGCAAGTACTATAGAAGAATGACCATACCAGATATCTCACTCAACATAGAAATGAATAAATGCAACTTGATTGATACAAGATAGTGTATGTATAGTAGCATGATACAAGGAGAGTGACAATGTATGAGAATCTTCTTCCTTGACCGCCATTAGCCTTCATATAGGTGGGTTGACCAAGACATGTCTGGGTTAGACCACAACCATCACGGTATCAAACCGTTTTACAAAGACGTGATTAAATTACCCACTATTATCAACACAAGTATTCAGAATAAATTTTGGTTCTCTCCTTACATAATATTATATTATGACATAACAAATTGTTGGCTTAGATTGTGTTAGAATTTTTGCATCAACGTTTCGGATCATACTCCATGATCCATCATTAGGATGATAATAGAGAGCAAGTAAACATATGAATTAGGTGCAGACCAAGAACAAACTAAAATGGTGGAGAGAGAGAGAGAGAGAGAGAGAGAGAGAGAGAGAGAGATTTTACCTTGTCTACATTTGTTAGGAAATGCCAACATCGAATTTCAATGACTACTTCTGAAGACTTTGGCTTTTAAGACTTCAAGTTAAGAATTTATGGCGGTTGTAGCAAGTTTCACCATAAACTTAGGACTAATAGTCTGAACCCATTTTGGTTTGTAATTAAACCTTAATATACTAGATACTTTACTCAAAAAAAAACAATATTACCAAACATGTAGAGTCTAACTAAATACTTTTCTTACAAAACAAACAGTATTACCAGTTGATAATCAGTAGGAGACTTTAAGAATTGTGTCAAGTGCCCTTAAAATAGGATTAAATAATATACAAGAATAATTAAATTAAAAATATAAAGAATAAAATTGTAAAGAATTAAAAATTAGTTAAGTTAAACAAATGGTCAAAAAGCATGAATGGAACTGTTGTGTCTCCCTCAAACACGAGGTATAAAAGGGAGAGAAGAGAACTTCATTTGGGGGGGAAATGGAGGGAAGAAGAAGAGGGAGCATAAGAATTAAGGATTAAGGGAAGAAGGAAGGAAAGGGAAGAAAATAAGGAAGTGACTCTTTTAAAAGATGAAGGGTTGTGGATCTTTCAAAAGGCGATGATTGTGAAAGGGTGTGACCATTGAAAAGGGCAGACATGGTGAAGAGGTGTGACCCTTCCTCACAAAAGATATCAAGGGGAAGAAGGATCAAATGGAATGGAGGAAAGGGAGTAGAGGAGATCTAGAGCCGATTTAGAGTAGAAGTATAAGGAGGGATCTGAAATAAGAATTGAGAAGGAAAGAAGAAAATAAGATGTGTAGATCTAGAAGAAGAAGAGGTGCAGATCTTAAATGGGATATGCACAGATTTTAAAAGCTGTAAAGACAGATTTGAGAAGTGAGAGATAGGTGAAGATTAAATAAGAAGTGAAAGGGGCAGCAGTTGTTGTCAATCAGATGCATCTTTTTATAACCAAAGCGTGTGAGTCTTTCATAAGGCATTAACAAATGAAAGGGTGTGGCAACCTACACTCGAAGGAGATATTAAAGAGAAGAACTTCATTTGAGAAGGGCATCCGAGGGAGATCAAGTTGGGAATAATATATTATTCTCAAAGGCAACATTGGAAAGTGGTGACTCGATTCTTTTGAAAGGTGGTGACCCTTTACCCAACAATATATAAAGGAGAAATCATTCAAAGCACTCAAGGATCACTCATCTATCATCACTCACCAATACATCAAATCAACACTCACTCAATCATCACTCATCGACCTATGAATCCCACATTCATTCTATCATCATTCACTAATATATCAAATTATCAAATCAAAGGAAATCTTTCAATCATCCATCAAACATCAATTGGGAATCAGGCAATTAGACCAGAAATCAACTCTTCCATTAATTCAATCAGTCTATATTAATCATACAATCATCCAAACAATCAGATCTGTCATTCCTCCGATTTGATTGTATGAAAATTGTCTTATTTATAAGACTTCACAATTTTCTATAATCATGAAGCCTAATTAAGGAATTCATCTTCCACAATATTCTTTCCTTTGTTGTAAACCAAGAGACTCCAAAATCGGCGATCTTTAGACCTTAACCAATCATTAAACATACAATTAGTCTTGAGGAGGCAATAGAGTGTTTGGAGAAGACACCTCTCTTGGGAAGGGGTAAGGATTGCGACTCATTGTCCTCCCCCAACAACTATATAAAGTAGAAATTCAATTAGTGGAAGGCATCAAAGGATAGGAAAAGGCATCAAGGAGAAAGAATAGTAAATAATAATGAATTCAGATCTGTGATTCTTCATATGAGAGTATTGTGTTGTGGGACAAATGCATTGCATAGTGAATCCTTTGATGACTGTTTTCTATTGAATTATGTATGCAGTTCAGGAATATGATATTTGTTGTCAGTAAACTTGTATGTACGGGGATATTATGTTAATAAAGTTGATAGCCTTGGTTGTTAGTGACCAAAAGGTAAACGGTTATGTCGCGATGGTTCAGTCGCACCCCTTCGGGTAGTTTATGTATCCTCTCGGAGGACAGAGATGGGGCAAAACTGATTGATGTTATGTTCACACTAGATGTACTTGATTATTATTAATGAAGCATGTGACAGTTCTCTAAAATCTTATTGTATTTGTTATCTATTAGCATTTCCTTTAGTATCATGTATTAAACCCAGTTTGCCGTAGGCGGTAAACATTTGGCGCTGTTGCCTTTAAAGGATTTTGGGAAATAGTAATGAAGCATGAATGGCAGAAGGAAAACAATGGGTCCGACAATAGAAAGCAACCAAGTAGAATGGGGAACTCTTTGAAGGGAAACGTGCATTAACTACCGACTTCACCGCACTGCTACAGGCATCCATCGAGATGCACGTCCGAAGGGAAGCCGATCGAGAGGATGTATCGGAGGGTGCGGTGTGGGATGCCCTTCATGTGAATCATGCAGTAGACCGATTGCTGTCTCATCTTCCTGGGTTATTGGTGTAAACCTTCCTGGCCCTCAAAGCCGGCGGGAGGAGGTGCACCATGAGACCAGACGACAACAAATTTTGAGTGATTATTACCGCCAGAGGGAGGAGGAAGAACGAGGTGAATCCCGTCGAAAGGGGAACATGAAATAAATCCTGGGAGGGGAGACTAAATAAAGAGAACACGTTATGACTATGTCCTGAGTGACATGAAGTATGGAAAAAATTGAATAAGAATAGAAATACAAAAAAGGAAGTAGAGGAGTGGGATGCTATTAGGAGAGCCGTGTTGTTGCAGCAACAGGCAGAAAGAAGGCAAAGATTCCGAAGGATCACCGAAGGATGATCAGAGGAGGCTGAGGGTGAGGCCGTCGAAGAAGGGAATTGGGAGGATTCCATCGAATAAACTAGAAGTTTACTTGGAAACCTAACCTTAACTCCACGTATGGAGGCAAGGGAGGCCCAAAGGAGGGAGAGAGAAGAAGCCGAGGGTAGAGAAGTTGAGGATACTAGTGCTACCATGAGTATTGAAGTGATTGAAGGGCATAGGGATCAAGGAAGCCTGCCAGGCTTAGACACTCCCAACGTTTCAGAGACACCAAGTGAAGGAGTACAAGACACTTCGAGTGATGGGACACCGTCAACGGTATTAACACAGCCTGCAGTGTCAACACACTCCGCGGTACCAAAATAACCGACCATACCACCAACACAACCAACACCTACGCCAGCCACCATGGTAGGGCAAAAGCAAAAACTACCTAAGTTCACGGGTGACGGGAAAGAAGATCGCATGCGACATTGCAAAACCTACGAGACGATTTGGACAGCCAACGGGGTGACAGATCAAGATGACTAGTTAAAGCAGTTCCCAACAACCTTGAGGGGAGTAGCCATTGACTGGTATTTTTGATGTTGATAAAACAAAGATGGCCATATGGGTAGACCTAAAGGAGTTTCAAGTAGAGTTCTGACTACTCAGAAATCACAACGAAATAGTGGTGGAAATCTACAATACAAAACAAGCAAAAGATGAAATAGTCTGTGGATACGGACAATGGCTCAAAGAATTGGTGGGAAAAATGGAGAGCCCACCACGGATGGGCTGAAGAAAAGATGGTTCATCGAGGGTCTGAAGCTTGCCCTTCGGAGAAAAATGAAGATAGTGCCTCCAACATCATATAATGAGGCTTACAATCGAGCAATGGATTTGGAGAGTGAGAGCAAAACGACAAAGAAAAAGAAGAGTAAATCATCGAATGATGGCCACAACGACGATTCTCACGGGGAGAGTAGCAGCGAAGAATCGAGCAAGAAAATACAAGCTCTCCAAAAAGATATGCTCTGTATGATGGAGTTCAAAACCATGAAGAGCAAACCCACCCGCAATGACGAAGGGGACTTGTGGTATATGGATTGCAAGGAAGGTCACACGAAGGGCTCCTGTTCGAAGAAGCAATTTTGCAACATTTGCCAAATAGCCGGGCATTCCACTAAGGGTTGTACGAGGGATGTTCGTACAACATGAAAACCAGAGGGCCTCAATAGATCTTAATGACGCAAGAAGCTTCTACCTCAACTGCGGGGGCCACAAACACAAACACCAATCCGACATCGTCTGGCAGTTTCAGGAATAACCGGCGTAGGGGAAGAGGTGTAAATAAGGGAAACAACAATAACAATAATGGGGGTTGTAGCCGTATCCAATATGATGCGAGTGGACGACCAATGATACAGTGCCTTACCTGCAACTAGTGGGGGCACTTTGCAAGAGACTGCACGAGGGGAGAAGTGTCGCAGTTTCTATGTAGGTGGTGTGGTCCGGGAAACCACGACGACACGAAGTGTCCAAAGCTAGGAGTGAATCTTTTGAACATTGAAGGTAACTGGGAGGAGATCCTCGTTGTCACTCGAGTGCAAGCAAAGAAGGCTACCTACCCAAACCTCGAAATTGAGAAAAGGAGAATGCGGGAAGTGAAGGCAAACATTGAGAAAGAAATGATGGCCGAAAGGAGGGAGACAAACGACACTGCCAACACCTCCCTAAGGGGTCAGGCGGAACAAAACATCGTACGACAGGTGTTGCAAGCCGAAATCCCCATCAAGCTGAAAGACCTTCTGGTTGCTATGCCACAATTGAAAACAACTCTATTAAATGTGACACCATCTCCAAAGGCGTCAAGTGGGCCAGAGGTGAGGGGAACCCACAGTGAAAGTGGAAACTCTCTTAGGAAGGAGAATCCTCTCGAAACCGCGAAAGATCCCATGTTACTTGTGGTGAACACTGGAAGACACCCAGTGGTGGTAGAAATGGGCTTTTTGGGAACCATTTTGACAAACACTATTGTGGACGGAGGTTCTAGTGTCAACGTACTTTCGAAGGAAACATGGAGGCGATAGGACAACCTACATTGTGGCCGCCGACGTTCCAACTTGTGGGTGCCGATCAGCATGACATCAAACCCATCGGGACCTTAATGGCACAGTGGTAATGATTGGAACACAACCCTTTGTCTTGGATTTCCTGGTGATACCACTAAAAAGAAAAGGGTATGATGCTATCCTTGGGAGAGGTTGGTTGGTGCAGGTGAAGGTAAACCACGACTAGAAGAGGAACACTCTCAATGGAAAAAGGTGGTTGAAAATTCACAATCGACCTACGCACATAGATGGTGAGTGAGGACATTGCGTCATCATCCAAGTCTGAAGCTGAGGAAGAAATAGACGAAGGGAAGCGACAGATGGAACCAAACAAAGAAGGAATTTTGGAAATAGAGGGATGTTCCGACGATGATATGGACTCGCTGAATGGACTCTTCCATTGGCAAATGGAAGATTATGAACTGTTCCATTGCAACATGTTACAGGTGGACGAAGGGGAGGAAAAGCCTACATTCCCTTTGCAGTACGAAGAATATAAAGAGGGAGAGCTTCGCATGATGGAAACCCCTGCACACCGATTTGACAAGGAGAAACCAATAAAATATGAAGAGCCTTTACTGAAGATTGAACTTGGGTGACGAAGCCAATTCAAAGAATATTTTTGTAGGTGATGATTGGAACCCCGTTTTGAAGGCAACTGCATTTAAAATTTTTACGAAATACAAAGATGTATTTGCTTCGACCTATAAGGACCTAAAAGGGGTGCCGCCAGAACTGTGTCCACTGGATCCCACTAGTACAAGGAGTCGTACCTCTATGGAAGTGTTCGTACAGGATGAATAAAAATTACGCAGCTGGCATCAATGAAGAAATTGAGAGGATGCTTGATGCAGACATCATATTTCGGGTGTAGACGAGTGAGTGGGTGTCCCCAATTGTGATTTCGTTGAAAAAGGACGCTAGCCAAATCAGAATATGTGTGGACTTCAGGTGTCTAAATGCAGTCACAATCAAGGATCCGTTCCCAATACCTTTTATGGATAGTATTCTAGAGGAAGTTGCAGGACATGAGATTTACTCATTCATGGATGGATTTTCTGGGTACAACCAGATATCCATTGCGGAAGAAGATAAACTTAAAACAACTTTCATAGTGGAAGATGGAGTGTATGCGTACAACTGAATGCCCTTCAGACTCTGTAACGCTCTGACAATGTTCCAAAGGATCATCCTTTTCGACAAGATGTCTGTCGGGAACTTCAAAGCTTTCCTCGATGATTGGTCCATTTTCGGTGTCGAAGACATGCACATGGTAGCCTTTCAAGAATGTATGGAGAGGTGCTGACAGGATAGATTGGCACTCAATCCTAAAAAATGCAGATTTACGGTGCCTCAGGGGAAACTATTGGAACACATCGTATGTAAAGCCGAATTGAAGACAAATCCAGACAAGGTGCGGGTAATTTTGGAGATGGAACATCCTATGGATGTGACTGGGATGAAATCATTCTTGGGGCACATTGGGTACTATAGGCGATTCATTAAGAATTTTGCCCAAGTGTCTTACCCACTAGACTACCTGACCCGAAAGGGAGAGCCCTGCATGTGGGAGGCAGAGCAGGAGAAGGCATTTGAGGAGCTCAAGTTAAGGCTAGTGGGAGCACCGATCCTTGTGCACCCTGACTGGGACAAGGAATTTCATGTCCATGTGGATGCATCGAACTTTGCCATCGAGGCAACCATAGCACAAATAGGAGATCATGGGTTGGATCACCCTATTTACTTTGTGAGAAGACTCTTGTCAAAAGCGGAGAAGAATTATAGCACTACGGAGAGGGAAGCCCTTGGGATAGTCTATACCATGTAGAAGTTCCGACATTATTTGTTAGCGACTCCATTTGTTTTTTATGTGGATCACTAGGCTCTGATGTACTTGGTCAACAAGCCAATCATTCAAGGGGGCAAGTAGATGGTTACTCCTATTGCAGGAGTTTACACTTAACATTATAGTACGGCCCGGGAAGAGCCATGTATGTGCAGATCACTTGTCAAGAATCAAGTCCGGAGAACCTCCCAAAGGTGTCAATGATGACTTTCTAGATGCACACCTATTCAGAATTGCAGTGTTACCAACCTGGTATACAAGTACCGGAGAGTACCTTTCGACGGGGCAGCTCCCTCGGGAGATGCAATCGAGTGTGAGAAGGAAGCTGGTGTTGAGGAGCAAAACGTTTCAGCTAATTAATGAATTGTTATACAAGATGGGGCCTGACCAAGTCCTTTGCCGATGTGTTATGGAGGAGGAAGCATAGTTACAAGACTCGGACTCACCTCGGACTCGGCAAGCTGGATTTGGGCTCGGACTCAAACTTGGCGCTTGGACTCGACAAGGACTCAGCAAGGACTCGGCAAATTGAAAAACCCAAGAAATTCAAAGATTTTTAAGGATTTAAAACTTTTTTCATGCATCATTCAGTCAATTAACATCGAAGACACAATAATTGAGATAAATAGAAGCTACTTTGCACACATAAACAAGTTTACATTGATCACATAAGTATAAATGCAAATTTTTGAAGGAAATAAGTTAATTGTTAAACTAGTTACTAAATAACACATTAGAAATCTGAAATATAAATAGTGTCACTGTCAAAAGTCTACAATATTCATGGAATGAAAATTTCAAAACATATATCAAAATAAAAGCTAGAGCCTAGAAGACTAAGGCCCTATGTCTTCCTACGTGTACGCCTAAGATAGGTCATGGAATATTTTGCAGCCATCTTTTGTCCTTGTATCTGAGGCTCAACCTCAGTGGCATCCTCATCATCCTCATCATCCTCATCCTCCTCATAATCATTATCATCCTCAAATCCCTCACTCTCAGCCTCCGGGTCCTCCACTAGGTCTCCTCGCGCTCTAGCCAATCGATTTGCTAATCTATTTTCTGAAACCCCTATATTCTTCTCCCAAGCCTTTTTCCTCTCATCTAAGTCTTTGCAAATGATGGAATGACCTTTTTAGATCTTAGAATCATTAGAAAATCCTTGCTCTTGCTTCAATTTGACCTCGAAAAGCCAAGACAGGTTGTGGGAGATAACACTACTGAAGGCATGTTGAATCCTGAAATTTGGCTAAGTCTGGAATTTTTTGAAAACCCCAAAATCTAGAATCTGCATTTTAACTCCTATGAAGTTGAAACCTATCTCAAACATCTTGATAGTATTTATACAAATATAACTTAAAGTATAAGTGACAAATGTTATATTTGTATAAATCCTTCTGCCTCAGAGCTGAGAAAAATCTTAAAAACAATTAAAATTTTTTATTTTTTGCTTTTTCCAAGTGGCTGGATGCGTCCAAGTCTAGGCCATGGGACTTGGCGAGTCCACTGAGTCCTACGATTCGGCAAGGACTCGGCGAAGTCAGCTTGTCGGGTCATTGTGCCTCGACAAGCCTGACTCGGCTCGGGACTTGCCGAATCTTGTAACTCTGGGAGGAAGTTCCCAAGTGTACTTAGGGAAGCACATGAAGGTCCTGTGGGAAGACACATGGGACTAGATATGACGACACACAAAATACTACTGGCAGGATTATGGTGGCCAACAGTTTACAATGACGCGAGGGAATGGGTTTTGAGATGTGATACATGTCAAAGAGCAGGGAAGCCTCTCAAGAGAGACTTCATGCCTCTAAATCCCTCCAATGCACAGGAATTGTTCAAAAGATGGGGAATGGAATTCGTGGGGCCACTCAAGGCAAGCAAAGCACAATGGTGTAGGTACATCATCGTAGCGACGCAATACCTAACGAAGTGGGTTGAGGCACGAGCCCTTTTGGATAGCTCAGCCTTGAGTACGACGAAATTTATATATGAACAAATAATCACACGCTACGACATACCCATCCAGATTATGAGTGATTGAGGGGGACATTTTGTGAACCATGTGATAAAGTTGCTCACCACAAAATTCAAGATTTTCCATTCTCTCAAGCCCCTACTATCTGAGAGCTAATGGCCAAGTTGAAGCCACCAACAAGATATTGGTGTCCGTGATATACAAATCATGCGGAATCAAGAAAGAGGATTGGGAAGAATGGTTGCCATCCGTACTATGGGCTTATTGCACCACTTACAAGGTCACTACAGGACACACCTTTTCAGCTGATGTACAGATAGGAGGTTGTCATACCAGCTGAATGCATGGTACCTAGTTTGAGGATTGCCATAGAGAACAAGATGAGAGATATGGAGAGTCTGAGGGAGAGATTGTATAATCTCAACAAATTAGATGAATGGCGTCTCACGGCACAGTGGGCTTCCAAAATAGCACAACAGCAACAGAAGGTGTGGCATGACAAGTACCTGAAGAGAACAAGATTCACACCCAAGCAACTAGTTTTGAAATATAACGAGCACAATGAAATCAAGTCGGGCAAATTTAAAGTAAAGTGGCTTGGGCCATACAAGGTGCGTGAAGTTGGCGACAATGGAGCGATTAAACTGTGGACGTTGGACAAAAAGGTGATAGCAGATCCCTCAACATCTTGAAACTGAAAATCTACCACGAAAGGGACAAACGGAGAGGTAACTTGGATAGACAAAATCATTTAGGCAATTTTATAAAAAAAAGAAAAAAGCAAGGGAACACCGTACGGCTCATAACCGTACGGTCCGTGCGGCAAAAAGTGTGGAAAGAAATGAGCAACAAAAGAGCTGTACGACACATGGCCGTACGACATTTAAAGGTCGTACGGTCCATGTTCGTACGACGTATGAAGTCACGAAGGAATATTAGTATGTGATTGTTTATATATAGATATGCATACAGACATATATACATATATCTGCACACCTTCGATTTAATATGCATTTCATTGGGGACTGAGGAATAATTTAATATAGGATTTATGTGTGAAATAGTATGTATGCTTTCTGACTTCTGTAACCAGCCATGGTAGGGAAAATGAGGGATGAAAGGTGGGAAAACTGTGATGTGGTCACATTCTAAGCATGCCACCTGATGGTATGTGACTGGGGATTACCATGGGGTCAAAGGGGGAAAAAGGGGACTGCCTTTGGGCTTAGGAAGGATGGACTATCTAAGCACCCTGTTGTGAATGTTCCTCATGACCTCTATCATGCTAAACAGATGCATAAGGATGTTCAATCATTGGAAGCAAAACAGAAGTGGCAAGATCGAGGAGAACCGTGATAGGACACCACAATAGGTACTCCACCTCATATGGATGGCATGGGCCACATGAGGCCAAGAGGGATGGTATACAAGTATGGAAATAATCCTGCAGGACAACGGTTGTCCTCTCAACGCCTTTTGGGGCCTATAATGCCTATAATCACCAAATATTTAATTAGTCAACATTAATCATTTGTTCAGTATCTAGTAGCAGCTAGCAGACAAAATCTTCTTAGAACGATATTCCACTTGTAATCAATTTCTTGGATATGGTCTCTTTTCTTCATTTTCTTTAATTGAATCGCTCATGCTGTGCTTATCCCAGCTAAAATCTTATGAATCCAAATGAACGTGATCTTTGAAACCTCAAGTAGTAAAATCCAGCACTTTGCACACCGGACATCTCTTTGGGAGTCTTTGCTGAAATCACGTACTATTAGTCTTTAAGAGTCAGAATCGTCCAGTTGACTTGAGCTCATACTAGTTTTTTACACTAGTAATTATTAATTTATTTTATTCCAAGAGGAATATTTTTTCTTGTAGACCATTTGAGTTGATGAATAATGTTTTTGCAAACCTTCAAATTAATCTGATGTTAAAGTTTACGTGGCTATGTCTAGACTCTAGATGCATGTTTATTTCAGTAAATATTGAAATGCATTTTGTCAAATAATAGGCTGCATTAAGGTTTACACATTCTGCGAATATGAGATATGTGAGATAAATGTTTTTAAAAAAGGCAAAGTAAGGCACTCAACAAAAAAAAACTCCATGTGTGTGGTTAGTTCAACATTTATTGAAAGAACTTGATGAAATTTGGAAGGATATTAGTATATTATATCTTGTTGAAGCAAAAGCAAAACTACAAATAATCATGATTTACATGCTGGCTGATATTTGAACTTTTTAAACCATTTGAGAATGCAGTTCCAAAAGCAAAGTTCCTGCCTGGCCATTCCTTGTACTGTCATGCTTTGGGGGTGCATATGCTCTCATACCATATTTCGTGCTGTGGCAGCCACCAGCTCCTGCAGTGGAAAAGTCAGAATACGGGCGCTGGCCGCTGAACTTTCTTGAGTCCAAAATAACTGCAGTGGTAATATCCTTAGAAGATCTGCCAGTTTGCCTTAAATAATACTTAAAAGTTTGTTTATTAATTTTGTTTAAAATTAAATACAAATCATTTGAACTAATATAAACCAATTGCTTTGTATGGATTTGAGATGAATTTTCTTGACAGTATATTGGAGGCCTTTTTAACTTCCATTTTACTTGCCCTGAATTTCCTTTGGTCTGGACATTGCAAATGAGTGTATACTGAACTGCATGTATGTAGGCCTTGGTTTTTGGTGGAATTTTTGTGACCATAAATGCTGGAGTGGCAGGAGGAGATGCATGGATGGAGTTTTATCAGTATTTCAGAGAAAGCAAGTTTGTATGTTTTTCTCCTTGCAGATATTTCTACTACTAAATGCTGGGCATTCATAACTAAGGGCATGTCTTACATGGGCATAACTGGAAAATGTTAACTTGGATCAGTTGCTTTGAATTTGGAAAGAAAATTTATATCCTTTAACATCATATTTGTCAAATTTCAAAATATATGTTGCATTGCATCTAGTCTTGTAAGATGTATCTTTTTATATAGATAGATAGATAGATGCATCTTACAAGTGCCCTGTAGTTTTCTCAATTAGCTGGAAATATCATTCATCATGTTTTCTTAGATGCATCTTACAAGTGCCCTGTAATTTGCTCAATTAGCTGGAAATATCATTCATCATGTTTTCTTTGTGTACGCTTTCCTTTGAAGTCTTTTGTGCTTACCAAATCAGTCCATAATTACTTGCAGATTCATGCTACATGTATTGATTTTTTGACACTCTCAACACTGTGTCCTTTCTGGGTCTACAATGACATGACATTTCGGAACTGGTAAGCATTTTTTGTACCTATTACCTACATCTTTGTTTTGTATTGTTGATATGCAGTTTGATATCTAAACATTAGGAACTTAAGCTTTGTTGATGGATTGCTTGTATGTATTATTAATAGAGTCACAGCCATGTCTATATCAAATTCTTTGGTGCTACCAGGTGCAATTATGTGCAGATAGTTTTTATTTAATAGTAGTGCTTCCTATTTGACAGGTTAAACAAAGGTTCTTGGTTACTGCCGCTGACATTGATTCCATATCTTGGCCCTGCATTGTACCTTGTATTGCGTCCACCACTGCCATATTTTGAAGTCGCCGATGAGCATGATAGATGAATGTAATAGATCATCCAAATTCTTTTTATTCATGAGCAAATATCTTCATGTATCAGAATACAACTATGAATTTTTTTGGACAAAAACCAGAGTTCTTGAATTTTCTGTGTAGGAAAACATATACCAGATACAATTTACAAAATTACAACATTCATGCACATAAAAGACACAAACATATCACAAAGACATCCTCTTTGGGTAGAAAACTAGTAGAAATATATGGAATAACTTTCACTTGAATACCTAATGGCACTGTTATAGAGATATCTGTAGTTACTTGTTACTATCCAATTGCATTAGATTATAACTTAGGTTTTCTTTTCTTCAAATCTTTGGCCCATTTACAGAAGATTGGGATTTTTCAGCAGTTAGCTAAAAGTTTTTATCAACCTGTTGTGGTGCTGATGGGATGCCAGTCGGCCAAAGGCAAAAACCAACTGATTAAGTTTGCTGATATTAGATTTTTGGCCAGTTTCACTTGATTTTCAATGATTTTTGTATATACTAACTTAAATCCTAATTTGTCTATTTTCCTTCAAAAGAATTTAGTTTTAGCACCTACGTCCCTCATGGTTGGAGGGACAGCGGCAACATTGTCTTTGTACTCTATAAGGGACAGCACTCCTCTATACACTCATCAAAGAGACTTTTATATTGACAGATCACGCAGGTCAATTCTGCTCTGTTTTCTCCATTTAAGACCTTTTTTTTGTTTTTAATGTAACACGTTTCAGATCAAAACAACTATTGAATCTTAAAAATCTGTAGTATTTATGTATTTTTGATATAAAACTCTTATTCTCATGGCAATGTCAAAATATTTATAGAAAATTACACAACATGGATAGGGGAGAGGGCCCCATACTGGAGCCAGCTAGCTTCGGTGGTCCATGTGGACCAAAAACACAAAAGAAAAATACCATCATGTCAGAAATTTAATTGCTGACCCAAAAATTTTACTATTTGTTCACGTCAATGCAACCTACTATGTGTACACTGCCAATTGGTCCAGCATGTTCAGAAGTCACTGTTGTCGGGAAAATGGGTAGTTAGATGGTTAGCCCGTCCGGTAAACATGCCCGACCGAACGGTGGCATGTCCACCGATGGTGGCAGGTCACCGTGCGGCAAGGAAATAAAAGCCACCGCGTGCTAAAAGAGATGAAGGCCAATAAGCAAGGGAAAGAAGGGCCATGTTAGGAAAAGAAGGGCCACCGTTATATAAGAAAAATAAAAAGGGTCGCAGCCAAAGTATTTCTTCAGCGGCAGCCTTGCTTCTGCCCGAGACCATACACATGGAGAGATAGGCATGCATCCTCGGAACAATACAAAGGGGTTATTGCAGATCCATACAGCCGTACGGCCACCAAACAGACAAAAGAAAAAGGAGAAGGCAAGGAGGACATCTTTTTTTACAGCTAGGTTGGGAAGCAACCGTACGGTGGCGAAGGAAGAAAAATTTAGGCAGTTATTGATGGTTAGGGATTTGCAAAGACAAGTGTTTGTATGACAGCTAGCAGTACAACATTAAATATTTTATTTAAAAAGATCTGAAGAGGAAGCATTAAAGAAATGGTTATGGATTTGGCTGGCAAGTGGAGTTGGAGAAAATAGTTGAAGAATGTGGACAAGAAAGCCATGGATGTTGGGAGCTCAAAGAAGAAAGCAACAGACTCGAAGGAGGCCGTGACTGCACAGAATATTACATTTGAGGGTTTGAATGGCGTGGAGTGCAGAAAATGGTGGCATGAGACGCTTGATGATGACGTGGTGAAAGACAGTCTCAGACACGCAGGAGTCCATTGGGCCATTCAGATGCCCTTGTTTTGCATAAAAGATTTCAAGCCCTAGCTGCGCCAAATGATAGAAAGCTTTGACACATTTTCCCGCACTAGCACCTTCCGCTACCTGGGACACAATCTTATAGTGTCATTTCATGCGGCATATTTCAGTTGGGTTTTTGGTATTGCAAGGAAGAAGGGGCAAAAGATTGACACCAAGCCCCGAAAGTTGACGCACGAGGTCAAGGAAATGTGGATACGAAGGGTTGTAGGAAACATCATGCTTGATCAAGTAAAAGCATTGGCAAAGACAACAGAAGGGAAAGTCTTGAAGAGGGCTGACATTGCTGAAGGACACTAGCGGTGCATCATGGATGTCACTAAAAGTTGGCTCACTAGTGCCAGCAGAGCCTCAGACATCACCATCACGTAGATTTCATTGATGTGTGGTATTCTAAATGGTACATTGTACGACTGGGCAACGCTGCTTGCTCACAAGATGTATGATTTCATGACCCTGCAACATCGTACCTTCTATATGCCACATTATGCCATTGGGCTATTTTTGGAGGCCACACTGCTGCAGATCCCAAAAGAGAAGTTAGTGGTGAAGCCAAGGAGTGTCATATCTCCGGATGAACCATTGTTTTTTGTATGGCGCTACTTGGATATTGGAGAGGTCTCGTCAGGATCAAAGAGGAAACGTCAGTCGAAAACAAAGTCTGAAGATGTCGACAGTGGTCGGGAGCCCACATCATTTGGTGGTAGCAATTCCTCCTAGACTAGCGGCCATAGCTGTATGGAGTTGGCGGTGGAGTCGACACCACGGCCGGTACTGTTCACTCCACCACAGCTTGGGTATATTCAGTTTACATCGGCCCGAGCCACTGCCTTACCAGTTTCCATTCCGATGTTTGGGCAACCGAGGGCACCGGTGGTGTTGAGTCCAGTTGCACACACGGCTAGAAGAGATGAGGATAACCCTACTGCAGAGGAGATGGCTTTGCCCGATTTACCTATGTTGGAAATGCTACCCGACTAGTTAGCAGAGGAGGACCAGTTGGAGCACCCAGACAAGAGGGTGGGGCAGAGTATGGACAGCCAGTTCGGGGAGGCCGATACCAGCATCACACGACAGACTTCAATGAAGGAGTGGCTTACTATGTTTGACATGACACCGGTAGACGAGCATGTGAGGTTCTCCCCTCGACCAGAGGAGACAGTTCTGGTAGTCGAAGAGGTATGAGTGGAGGCACCCATCATGTTGTCTTCTAAGGAACAACAGGAGGAGACTGGGGACAATGCAGTTAGGCTTAGGATGGCAGCCTTTAGTCAGCCACAACGGAGGAATGACATGGAGGCCTTCTGGACAGAGGTAGTGACCCAAGGTTGGGAGATGGTAGCGAGCGCGCAGGGGCAGACACTCGAGGATGTGGCGGCGGACTTGCAGTGCCTTCTCACCTTCGTGAGGACAGAGTGTCCTGTCCAGTTTTCTTCATGCTTCAGTGGGGATTGGCCTAGTCACAAGACACCGACTATGTTGAAGGCTTGGCAGGTGACAAAACCTGTGGTAGCCAGTTGGGTGGAAGCCTTGGTGACTGATTTGGAGAGAGCCTTCTAAAGTCAGTACTATGCATTCCAGTGGATGGAGCACTCCTATGAGGTGGAGCATAGGGTGGCGTCCGAAGCTTAGCGGGTGCTGAACACTCGCATTGTTAGTTTGGAGCAATCCTTAGAGGAGTAGCGTAAGGAATGGACCACTAGGATGACTGCTTGGGATAGGGAGCAAGCTGCCATGGATGAGTATGTGGAGACTCAACGGAAGGAAAAGGCTGATCGGGAGACACAGGTTGCAGCAGAGTAGGCTGTCCTTATCCAGGAGAGGGACCTGGCACAGGCCTCGGTGGATGCCAAACAACATGAACTTTTGAAGGAAATTGCTATGGTTAAGTCTTCCTTGGAACACGAGCTGAGGGTCGAGAGCCAGTTGAAGGCTAGGACAAAGCAAGTGTATGTCCTCCGAGAGTAGCTAACGCGATTAGCAGGATCAACTTCTTCAGGGACGCATTCTCAGCCCCCTCTGAGTTCTTAGTCTTTTGATTTTGTTATTGTATATCATCATCTTTCCTGTTTTGTTGTTGTTGTTAGGAGACGACTTTCTTTTTTAGGGGGGATGATGTTGTCGAGAAAATGGGTAGTTAGACGGTTAGCCCGTCTAAGGGAGTTACACGGATGCGACGGTTCACCTCGCATCCCCTCAAACATTATATGTATGCATTCTTCTCTTTGAGCAAGACACAGATATAATGATGCAAATTTACACTTGTACTTGATGATTATGATATGAATATAATGTTGCTATGTTCTCTTTACATTTCCTGTTGAATACTTTACTTTTTGGATGGAATTAGTCTCTATTACCCCACAAGGGTATACAGTCACCTGTTTGGATGGCCGACCTATAATGGGATGAGCCCTATCATGTCCCCTCCTAAGCAGGGAACTAATTCATAATTTACCCTTATAGCTCATTTTAGGTGGCGCAATTGTGCACTACTCTTCCTTGGCATGAACCAACCTCAATTTCATATTGTGGCACCATTCCTTGCTAGCCGACTAGCTTGTTTTGAATTACTTTGGACATCATACTTAAATCGACTTTGGGAGAGCTTCATGATCATCAATAAGCTTTTGAATTAGTCAGTGTTTGCAATTCCACATTGGAATTCATTGGTAGATTGCAGTTTCGAAGGTGAGATATCCTCCCTAGTCTGATATCGATCCTAATTTGGTGAAGTCTCTTTGAGATCAAATTGGATTGATAGATTTGCAACATTATCAACATTTCACACTTTCATATCTTGCGATCTGGAGGTTATCATTTTATACCAGCAATCTACATTGGCATATCAACATCATTCATAGCAAGAGCAACGAACATATATATCACTGCGATAGTGGGACAATGACACATAATCATATTCACATACATTCCTTGGCAATCAGAGAGGCTGCGACATATATTCCATCCTATCTTTGTGGCATATATACAACGACATTCATTCATACATATCACTGCAATATTGGAGACCATGACACATTCAAATCCACATCTTGCAACGATTCATATATTCATTGGAGGTAGTAGGGAAATCTTCTATATGTGATTGTATATATCAAAAATATATCTAGTAGCAAAGGCATCCAAAGATCACAATTAGAGATTCGCTACTTCAAAGGTACATTGGCTCAGGCACTGAGGTGACATATATTAATAACATCGCTAGTAATCAAAGACCTAATAGCAAAGATCATATCACTACACCAGCACTGTGATTCACATCCATATCATAATTGTGGAGCAACGCCATCATGATCTGCAACTACCAACGTAGATCAATCGTTAGAAGACTAAAGCACAAGGTCTTTTGAGTTGTATCTTGCTTGTAATAAACAATTATAATTCTTTGAGTATAATTGAAAAATTAGATTGTTTGTCTACCATTGCATATTTCTCTATTTTTGGGGATATTTCAATGGTATCAGAGCCTTGGCCCTATGAGCATGTTGGGTTGAGGTAAATGAGTGAGAGGAGACAAGACTACATAGTGTTAGCAATTCAAGTTGTCATTAGTGTACATCCGCAAACACTATGCACCAATAAGGGGTCACCGGTCACTCACAACACTTAGAAGACACCGGTAGACAAGCAACACAACGTATGCACCGGTAGATAATACTCACCAATAGACCGATCTAAGAACATGCACCGGTCTTAGTGTGCATAAGTTATACTGGCCTAAAGCGGCCTAAAGATCCGCACCGGATTTAGTGGACCAGTTTGAGTTAAAAGCAGGATTATACAGGACATCCACCGCTTAGGAGTGGAGTTAGTTGTCTTAACAAGAGTTAGCTTTATTCATACAGATGTTTTGCAAGGTAAACTCCAGATCAGAGTGCATAGCTTTTTGCTGATTGCATGATTTATTGTGGAGTTTGCAGCCTGGTGGTTCTATGAGTTAAGGGTTTCATTACGGTGAACTCTCATATAAATATAAGTTATAGGACGCAAAGAAAGTTGTTGATTATGGGTGATTGCATGGAGAAAATGAGAGACATCTTCTAAGAAAAGAGCTGCATATACAGAGGTAGTAGAGATCAATAGTTAGGCAACCAGAGAAGAGGTATGATCTAATCAGACATTCAGTGTCATAGCAGATCATCAATTCTATTAGTAGTTAAAGCATATTTAAATCCCTTTATTAGGGTGAACCTAATCGGTTCATTGTAAAAATCCCCTAACAGGGTAACATCTTGTTGATGTTCAAAGTCCTGTAACCACGCAGCTCCTAATAGGGTTTAGATCTTAATAGATCTGTTGTAAAAATCCTTAACCGGGTAGCACCTTAACTAGTGCTTTGTAAGCTCCTAACAGGGCGTCTTCATTCTGAAGTAGTGAAGCTGTGAGTTCTGTCTCACCGTGGTTTTTTCCCTTGTAATCAAGGGTTTCCACGTATAAATCCCTGTATTGATCTGTGTGATTATGCTTGTGCTTGTGAATGACTGTTATATTCTGTTTATCAGTTAAGATTAAGAAGTTCAGAATTAAAAAGTATAACAGCGAGTATTTACTGATTCACCCCCCCCCTCTCAGGAACCGGTAAAGTATTAACAATTGGTATCAGAGCCATTTCTCTCTACTTCAAAGCCTAACAGCTGGAGAGAAAGATCATGGAGGTTTACCGGTATCAAAAGCAGCTAGAGGAAGCCAATGATATCATCACCTCTCTGGAAAATAGATTGAGGAAATCACTTGCGAAAAGAAAGGAGCTAGCGCTACAATTGAATGAGAGCAATGAAACCATCGATGAACTCTCTGGGCAAAGTGGATTTGACGAAGTTGAGGAGGCAGTATCTGAACTCATGGAAAAGAATCAGATCCTGACCGATGAGATCTCTAATCTCAAAAGAGAACAAGAAGACAATGCCCTGAGGATGACTGAACTAATCGAGAAAAAGAGAAAAGCTGAAGACGAAAGAAATTCGGCAGTCAAGTCTCTGTCAGCCTTTGAGAAAGCAAGGGATCGGGCAGTGGAGGTCGTAGGGGCAAATGAACTTATCATTCTACAACTTCAAGAAGACATGCATAGTGTCACCCAAGAAAATGCCCACATGCAGAAAGGCTGGCATGACAAGAATGAAACATGCAATAGACTGTCTCAAGAATTGCATCAACTAAGGGAGCAGATGAACGAACTCGAAGAGACAAATGAAATACTGAGAAGATACAATGATTCAACCAAGCTTGATGAGCAACTCAAAGGTCAAAGAAGACACAAAGATCAGATCGGTCTTAGTTTCACCAGTGAAAATGCAAAAAGGAATGGTGAGCCCTCTAGGGAAAAAGCAATCAAGAAGGATAAGATGAAATCCCTGATGCAAAAGGGTAAGAATTTCCCTAACACATCTTGTAATCACTATGGGAAATTGGGTCATAAGACTAATAACTGCAGGAATGCACCGGTAAAGACCTACAATAGCTACTGCAAGAGCTGCTGTAAAAAGGGCCACAAGACCAGTGAGTGCTGGTCCAGTCCCACATCTATGTCCAACAACAGCAAGGGAAGCTTCAGAGGGTACTGCTATGCATGCAATAAATTTGGACACAAAGCACAAGAATGCAAATCCAAGACAATGACATTTAAATCCCCAAAACCAATACTCATCAAAAGAAGCAAGGACTTGAGCACAGTGAACTGTGTGAACTGTGGATTACACAACTACAATGGCTCTCGCAACAAGTCAACTAACATGAAAAGAATGAACTCATGGAAAGCAACTAGAGTGATCTACTATCACTGCAACAAAGTGGGACACAAAGCCAAAGAATGCAGAAACCGGTCATCCGGTAAGAAGAAGGAACCAGTTAAATCTGAAGAGAAGATCAACAAGGAAGAAAAGACTAAGAAAACATTCAAACAAATTTGGTTCGTAAAAGAATCAAAGATCTCCTCTGAAAAGAAGACAGAGGAAAGATTACCATTTGCTGATGGCGATACCTCTTCAGCAAACTAAACCATGAGGGTTTAGAGGGAGCCAGTAGATCCACTACCGTTCCCGGTATGACTGATGAGAGTCGGGTTCATTCGGTCTTCGAGACTAACTGGTAAGGCAAGTTTACAATCAACCGGTTGTAAAATGGAAGGAAAAAATAGGTAAAGCATTTATTACTGTAGCCATTTAACAAATAGTTATCGTTTGGTAATTACCGTTATAACCTAACCCTATAAAAGAAAGGGAAATTACTCACAAAAATTTTCACTTTGCTTACTTTGTGATTTAGGAATTCTTGTGCTAAGTATTATTTTCACGCTTTGTTCACTGAGAAATCACTATCTACAAATTACCGATTAGCGAGAATGGCTTCATCTTCCGCTATCGTGAAGTTGATGAAAGGAGATCTAGTGAACAGACCAGCATACAACATCTTGCCTATGCAGAACAAAGAAAACGACATGGCTGGTGCTCTCTCTTCCATACCAAAAGGAGTCCTCTTGACCGAGGATGTTACAGCATTCATTCACGCCAGACAGGAAGAACTCGGAGAAACCTTTATTCAAGGAGAGTATGTGTCGTTATGTGAAGAAGGGAATCTGCTTGACGAATATGCCAATTTGGTATCCTCTGGTCTAATAAATGGTGTGTGCTACCCTGCAATCTTCCAGGAGGACCAAGTTAGACTGGTGCTAAGCCGTCTCCATGAACCAGGATTCTGGCTCAACAAAGGCACATGTCACGAGATCACTAAAGAGGATCTCCATAGAGTGATCGAGTACAGTGACAAAGGGGAAGCGATAACCCTGCGCACCATCTCCAATTCTATCGTCAACAAGCTGACCAAGTCGAAGTTTGATGGTCGACTCATGACTATTAACGACATTCGAGATGAAGGAGTACGTTTCGCGACAGCTGTTATCGGATATAAAGTCTATCAGTCAAGCAACTTGAACAGCGTACCAGGTGGTGCAATTCATCTTGCGCATCGCATTATGCACGAAAATGTCCAATACGACATTTGTGCAATGCTTCGGAACCGAATCTTTGAAAATATGAAGAAGCTTGGAGTTGTGAAGAAGAAATCTATGAAGTATGGAACCCTTCTGTTGTGCCTATACTTCTTCTACCTAGATTTCTTCCCAGGTTTCAGAAAAGTGAATTGGAGAACCGACAAACCGATCATGCATCAAATCACTGAAATGGCAAATAGATAGGGAGACCAGTTAAGCAATGCTATGACCAAATATTTCGAAGCCTTTCAACTGGAGATGCACAAGAGGGAAAGAATTCCGTCGGCAATTGTTGAATATTACAAGGATGAGGTATGTTTTCTGGTCACCATCGACAACCGCATTATTCAAGCAGTTGAACCAAGAGATGCATATGCTCCTGAGCTGGGTTACGAGATCTCAGCCAAAGTTGCCAAGGCATATGCTGAGGCATTAAATGATGCAAATCTGGATCTTGGTGCCAATCGGTTCGGCACGTACACTGAAATTCTTCAGAATCTATCAAAAAGGGCACCAATCAAAATTGTGTACAAAAGGACGCCTCCATCTAGAAAGAAACCAGCGACAGAACAACCTAAAGGCCGAAGGAAGAAAGAAGAACCGGTACCCAGCATCCAAGAGGAAGAACAAGAAGAAACAGACCCTGAAGACAATTCCTTTGATTAGGAAGAAGAAGATTGAAAAAGTATCGAAAGAGGATCCACCTAGACGAGCCAACCCACAATTGACGAAATTGTGGAAGGACTGAAGAAGGCTGGAAACTTAAGCTCGGTAAGAAGAAGATATGACTTAAGCAATGATGAAGAAAAGGACAAACTTGAGGAAGCAGTAGCATTCTGCCTCCACAAATTCAATCTTCATCCCGGTGGATTTCGCACTACTCTACCGGAACAACTTCTACAAAATATTGAGGCCTGGTGGAAAGCTTCAGAAGAAAGAGAAAAGGAGGAGGATACGAGTTCTTTTGGAGGTTTAGAATCACCTTACTTTGGACGAGGCAACAAAACATGCTGAACTGCATCAGAAAACTTTTGCAACCATAAGAAGGATAGGCCTACTGCTTATTGGAGAAATTGAGAAGGTACACAATGAAGAAGTCGCACTATGGACCAAACTTCATGGATTATAATAGGACCCCAAGGTACTATAGGTCCAAGTTCCCACTGGAACTAAACAACAGGCTACAAGAAAAATGGAAAACCGGTCTAGGTATGAACACCAGAATCACTAGAGACACACTACTTAAGGTTTGACCTGGTTTTAGTGAAGAAAGAATAAAGCTTCTACTAGAAGAAGCATCCATGAACCTAAAAACATTTGATAGAGTTGCAGAGATATTGAATGGATATGAGAATAAAGTCTACAAAGACACTCTAGACTATTGGAACAATTATGACTTCACGGCATTAGAAAAATATGGTCCTCAGGATCAAAACAGACCCGTGCAAACAAAGGAGCTCTTAACTAATGAACAAACATATGTTGCACAAGAAACAAAAATTGACACACCCATAGGGGAACTCCATACTACTGAGGAGCAACAACAAAAAGAAGACCCACTGGGAGAACAACCACAAAATAATGAAGGTAGTCAACCACCGGAAGAAGAAGAACAACCGGAAAGTAGAGCTCATCAAGCAATGGAAGACAACAAAGGGCAAGAAGAAGAGATCCCTGTCCACATAGAGCAGCTAAAACCGGAGCAAGAGCAAGACCAGCAAGAACACAGAGACATTCCAAGCTCCTCTTCAAAAAGGAAACTATCATTTGCCGAAGGAAAGGAAGCAAAAAGGAGAAAATTTACAGATACAGTGGTAGACATCAGTAAGATGACAACAAGGCAACTAAAAGAATTGACCAAAAGAAAACAGGATGTGGTTCTGACCAATGTAAAGAACATCCTGTACAACTTTGTTCGTGATGTTGACATAGATGAAGATGAACCGGTCATAGATTAGCTGGAAGTTTTGGCGGAAGCAATCGGTGAGGATCTAACAGATCTAGAAATAATAGCAGTCGACCACTACAAAAAGAAAAGAGTAGAAATACTCCACAAACAGATTGATGATATCAAAGTCAATGTGACAACCAACCTGAGAATCCTTCAACAACAGCTTCAAGAGGTAGGAAGTCTGATGTGCATAACTTCAAACTTTGAATTATTTTTGCAAGATCTAACAAAGACGTCTGTTAAGACCACAGAGGACATCAAAGCTTTATCTTCCCAATTTAATATACAGAATAAATCTGCGGTACATTATAGCAGAGAAATGACAAGTTTGGCGCTTTTCAAAAGGAAGACTATAGAAGAGGAAAGCAAGAGAATCCAAGAGATTATTGGATTTCAAATGTTTCTCACCCCAACATTTGATTCAATGCAGCGCATTGCCACTACAACAGAAGCTATGATAAATGAACCAGATTACAAGATTGTTGAAGATATGGAAAACGTAACTGTTTCCCTCACAACAACCCTCAAGAAAGTCAGTGGGCACCATTCCTTCACTTGGCCAAAACAATTTACAAGGATATCTTCACAAAACTACAATGTGAAGTAAAGTAAAACCCCTTGTCCTCTGGAGGGTAAAAGGGGAAGAAAGTAGCAAGATAAAGAGTAAACAGAAGGAGAACAAAGGAGAACACCGGAGCATTTAGACAGGGGAAGTGTTCTATAGAACAGTGCAGACCTTTCAATCAGGGGAAGTCCGGAACAGGGGAAGCAGTGTTCTACCGATACAAGGCACTGTGATCAGTAAGTGAGTGAAGTTTGTGTAATAGTTTTGCCACCAATGACAAAGGGGAAGATTGTTAGCAATTCAAGTTGTCATTAATGTACATCCGCAAACACTATGCATCAATAAGGGGTCACCGGTCACTCACAACACTTAGAAGACACTGGTAGACAAGCAACACAACGTATGCACTGGTAGATAATACTCACCGATAGACCGATCTAAGAACACGCACCAGTCTCAGTGTGCATAAGTTATACTGGTCTAAAGCGGCCTAAAGATCTGCACCGGATTTAGTGGACCAGTTTGAGTTAAAAGCAGGATTATACAGGACATCCACCACTTAGGAGTGGAGTTAGCTGTCTTAACAAGAGTTAGCTTTATTCATACGGATGTTTTGCAAGGTAAACTCCAGATCAGAGCGCATAGCTTTTTGCTGATTGCATGATTTATTACGGAGTTTGCAGCCTGGCGATTCTATGAGTTAAGGGTTTCATTACGGTGAACTCTCATATAAATATAAGTTATAGGACGCAAAGAAAGTTGTTGATTATGGGTGACTGCATGGAGAAAATGAGAGACATCTTCTAAGAAAAGAGCTGCAGATACAGAGGTAGCAGAGATCAACAGTCAGGCAACCAGAGAAGAGGTATGATCTAATCAGACATTCAGTGTCATAATAGATCATCAATTCTATTAGTAGTTAAAGCATATTTAAATCCCTTTATTAGGGTGAACCTAATCGGTTCGTTGTAAAAATCCCCTAATAGGGTAACATCTTGTTGATGTTCAAAGTCTTGTAACCAGGTAGCTCCTAACAGGGTTTAGATCTTAATAGATCTATTGTAAAAACCCTTAACCGGGTAGCACCTTAACCAGTGCTTTGTAAGCTCCTAACAAGGCGTCTTCATTATGAAGTAGTGAAGTTGTGAGCTCTGTCTCACTGTGGTTTTTTCCCTTGTAATCAAGGGTTTCCACGTATAAATACATGTATTGATTTGTGTGATTCTGCTTGTGCTTGTGAATGACTTTTATATTTTGTTTATCAGTTAAGATTAAGAAGTTCAGAATTAAAAAGTATAACAAGGAGTATTTACTAGAGGTATAGAGACTATAACAATGATTTGAGGTGGAAGATTGGCAAGCTAAGCCTCCCTTTCTTTGATGGATTTGGAAGATCAATGACATGAGCTTGGGTGCAAAATGTGGATGCATATTTTTAGCTCAACCCTCTGCTCGAAGATGAAACGATGAAGTATACAACATTGTGCCTGGATGGGATTGCTCATGAATGGTGGCACCATGAGATGGCTACAATAGGGCATGATCAAATTACTTCCTATGTGGACTTCGTAGAGAGACTCATTAACATATTTGATGGGTAGGATCTGGAACTGAATTTCAAGGAGTTGGTGCAATTAAGGCAAGAAGGATCTGAGGATAGCTATATTGTTGTATTCTAGAGGCTTGTTGTTTTGGTGACTGACATTTCAGAGAGGAGATTGATATCACTCTTCATCGATAGTTTGATGGATCTTTTGAGGGGTTGGGTCAAGGCCCTAAGCTTTTGCATAGTCACAAAGGGAATAAAAAAGGCTTGTGACATGTCTATATCAACCTCCAATAATCAAACTTTCCCTAACGCACCCATCACACTTAAGGAAACAGGCAAGAGGTTATTTCAAAAGAAGAATCTAGTGGATGAGGTGACTTGACAAGACCTAAGGAGGAGGAAACTTTGTTACAGTTGCAAGGAACCATGGGATCTGGGTTGTAGATGCCTTGGCAAGGGGAATATACATTACTTTGAGGTGGTGTCTAATAGTGAGGAAGTTGAGGAGTATGAGGAGCATGATGGGGAGCCAACACATGTGGAGAAGATTGCTACACTCATGAGGAAGGTAGATACCATTGCTGCCCTTTAAGGCACTCCATAGTGCAACATATTTCAAGTTTGTGGTACTCTACAAGGATAGGGGGTCATAGTTAATCATGACAGTGTGGCTACACTCAATCTCATCAACACCTCCTTAGTTGCCAAGAGACGATTGCACATAGTTGAGTATGAGGGATTTGAGGTCAAAGTGGCAAGAAACCTTCTCCTACCTTGCACACATTTGGTACCACAAATGAGCATCACCATGGGGAACTATACGACCACGAATGAATTCTTAATGGTAGACTTGAATGATACATATGTCATTTTGGGGATCCAATGGATGGAGAGTCTTGACAAATAAACCTTGAGTTTCAAGTGTTTAGAGTTCTCATTCAAGGTTGATGGGAAGGTGTTTTTACAAGGAATCTCCAATAGATGGCCTAGAGTGGTTTCGGTCAAGCGCACAAAGGCAATTTTCAAGCACGATGATGTGGTGTGGGTAGTGTAATGTTTGATTTCATCTAAACCCTTGATTGGCCAACATACACATTACCACGATGTTGAGCTACAATCAATTTTGGGCCAATAGTTTGGTTTTTAGTGACATTCCCCTAGGGGTACCACTAAATTGAGGCTTTGAGCACAATAGAGTTGGAGTAGGGAGCCAAATCGGTCATCACAACTCCTTATCATCATCCCAAGAAGGTTAATGATGAGATAGAGAAGGGAGTTTAGGAGCTTCTTGACATTGGACACATCAGGCTTGGCTCAAGCCCGTTTGCATCTTCAATTGTATTGGTAAAGAAGGATGGGACTCTAAGGATGTGCATCAACTATTGGGTCCTGAACAAGAAGACAATCAAGAATCGATACCCTGTCCCACAAATAGATGAATTGTTAGATGAGCTCCATCGTGAAGTCTACTTGTCAAAGACTGATTTCCAATTCAAATACCACCAAATTCTTGTGAGGGAGCAAGATGCTAACAAGATAGCCTTTTGATGCTCCTATGGTCACTATGAGTTCTTGGTCATGCCTTTTGTTTTGACCAATGTGTGTGCTACTTTCCAATCTTGTATGAGCCACATCTTCAAAAAGCAATTGTGGGAGTTTCTATTGGTGTTCTTTGATGACAGAGTCAGGTACAGGACATGTGAACAATATGAGGCATTTGGATGAGGTTTTGGGGATCATGGAGGCATAGTCATTGTTTTTGAAGAAGCTCAAGTGTGAGTTTGACTAACAAAGATTCTATACTTGGGCCACATCGTTAGGGCACGTGGATTGCAAGTGCATTAAGAGAAGATATAGACAATTCTTAATTGGCCACGCCCCTAAGATACTCAAGAAGATGCAAGGATTATTTTGTTCTTTCAGTTGCTACATGGGGTTTTCATAGCTTGGAGCTCCATTGGTTGACCTCATGAAGAGGGGTGCTTTCTATTGGACAAAGGAGGTAGACCAAGCTTTCAACAAGTTGAAGGTGCGTATGAGTACATGTCTAGTTTTGGCATTGCAACACCTCTCTTAACCATTTGTCCTCAAGTGTGACACATCAGGGGAAGGCATTGGAGTAGCGTTGATGTAGAATCATCACCCTATTGCATTTGAGAGTCAGAAACTCAAGGAGACTGAGAGATTGTACTTATCTACGACAAGAGATACTCACAATCATGCATGCATTGGCCAAGCTTAGGTAATACTTGGTTGGGGGGAAGTTTGTGGTTAAGACTGACCACAATAGCCTTTGTTACTTCTTGGAGTAGAAGGATTTGAATGAGAGGCAAAAAAGTGGGTGAGCTTGATTCAGGCTTATGACTTCAACATTGAGTATGTGAGAGGTAAGAAGAATGTGGTTGTCAATGCTTTATTTAAGAGACATGGCATATGCTCTTTTTCCTAGGTTTTGGCTGATTGGAGGTCTGATTTATTGGTGGAGTACTTGAAGAATACCTTCACTTTCTAATTGATGGATGGACAGATTCATCATGATAGGTACAAGATGGTGGATGATGTCATCTACTACATGGACAAGATTTTCTTGGTTCCAGAGTCAAAGCTAAAGGAGAATATCTTGAGGAAGGTTCATGAGCTGCCACTAGTAGGGCATCCCGAGTACCCCAAGACATACAAGCAAATTCGTGAGAGGTTTCAATGGAAGGGCCTCAAGGATGATGTGCTATGATTTGTCAAGGAGTGTACTACATGCCAACAAAACATGTCCAAGCATACCTTTTTCAAAGGGGTCACTTCAACCCTTACCCATTTCAGATCGCAAATGGGAGAGCATTTTGATGGATTTCATCACAGACATTCCCGCGGTATAGGGCAAGAGTAGCATTTATTTGGTGGTTGATCAATTCACCAACTATGCTCACTTCTTTGCCATTTCGACAAATTTTTGAGCAATTCAAGTTGCAAGGTTCTTTTGAGAGATTTCTAGGTTACATGGTGTTGTGAGGAATATAATCAATGATAGAGATAGTAGATTCCTAAGTGCTTTCTAGATGGAGCTTTTTAGGTTAATAGGCACTAAGCTAACTCCGAATATTAGTTACCACCCCTAGACTGATGGACAAATTGAGATTGTGAAGTGTATGGAGGGCTACTTGAGGAACTACATCAAAGTACAACTAAAGGCATGAATTTGTTGGCTACATCTTGGCAAGTATTGCTGCAACACCACCTATCACATGTCGATTGGGATGTTGCCCTACAAGGCACTCTATGGCTATGAGGCTACTTCATTTGTGGATTTGGCATTAGGAGATAGAATGGTACCTAAGGTAAAGGATTGGCTATAGGAGAGTGTTAGCAATATAAGTTGTCATTAGTGTATTTCATCAAACCCATTCACACCGGTCGAGGATCACCGGTCGCTCGCATTACTTAGATGACACCGGTAGATAAAGCACATAGTATACACCAGTCAACTAAGTAGTTAGATAAATCGGTAGACTGAACCAAGTACTCAGTATCGGTCTTATTCAACATCCAACGACAAACCGGTTCTGATCTAACTAATAGAAAAATCCAGTCCAATTTTTGTGGAACAATTCGAGTTACAGTAAGAGTTAAGAGCCTGATTATGCGAGACATCCATTACTCTGATGCGAAGTTAACCGTTCAACTTGAGTTAGCTTTTAGTTTTATGGATGATCTCAAGATAAACTCTAGATCACAATGCACAGCTTTCTTGCGTTGCATATTTTATGGTCAAATTTATTCCCCGATAGTTCTACGAGTCAAGAGGATCACTCTTGTATAAATATTAGAGATAGGACCCAAAGTAAGGTGCTATTGTTGATAAGTGAAAAATGCAGAGAGCAGAGGAAAGATATCTTTTGAGGAGTGCTACAGGCACAAAGGTGAAGGTAGAAAAGAAGATCAACAACCAGGCAAATAGGGGAAGGAATCTACAGGTATGATCTAATCAGACAATCAGTGTCATTATAGATCACTATTTTTTGAAAGATATTTCTTCATATACAAATCCCTATATTAGGGTGGACCTAATCGGTTCGCTGTAAAAATCCCCTAACAGGGTATCATCTTGTCAATGTGCAAAGTCCTGTAACCAGGCAGCTCCTAACAGGGTTTAGATCTTAACAGATCTCTTGTAAAATCCCTTAACCGGGTAGCACTTTAACCAGTGGTTTGTAAGCTCCTAACAGGGCGCCTTCATTTGGAACTAGTGAAGTTGTGAGCTCTGTCTCACTGTGGTTTTTTCTCTCTAACCGAGGGTTTCCACATACAAATATTTGTGTAGATCTGTGTGATCCAGTTTATGCTTGTGAATGACTGTTAACTTTTTACTTTGCATCCTAGAATCTATTTGCAAGTATTAAACAGTAACATTTAGTAATTTCTAATTCACCCCCCGCCGCCCCTCTCAGTAACCGGTAAGATAACATCAATTGGTATCAGAGCCAAGTTCTCTACACAATAAAAGTTTAACAACTTGAGAAAAAGATCATGGAGGGTTACCGGTACTAGAAACAGCTAGAGGAAGCCAATGACATTATTGCCTCGCTGGAAAATAGACTGAGGAAGTCACTTGCTAAGAGAAAAGAGCTGGCTCTGCAACTAAATGAGAGCAATGAAACCATCGACGAACTGTCTGGGCAGAGTGGGTCTGATGAGGCCGAGGAAGCAGTCTCCAAGCTTACGGAAAAGAATCAGATCCTAACCGGTTAGATTACTGATCTCAAAAGGGAGCAAAAGTTAAATGCTCTAAGAATGACTGAATTGATTGAGCAGAAATGAAAAACTGAAAGTGAAAGGAACACAATAGTCAAGACATCAACAGCTTCGGAAAAAGCAATGAACCGGGCAGAGGAAGTTGCAAGAGCCAATGAACTCCTCATTATGCAACTCCAAGAGGACTTGTTGATTGCCACCCAGGAAAATGCCAATATGCATAAAGCATGGCAGGTTAGAGATGAAACATGCAAGAAGCTAGCAATCGAGATATATCAACTTAAGGAACAAATGAAAGTCCTTGAAAGAAGGAATGAAATGCTAAGAAGATACAATGAAAGCTCGGTCAAACTCGATGAGCAACTCAATGCTCAACAAAGGCACAATGATCACACCAATCTCGGATTTACCGGTGGAGTCAACAAAAGGAAGACACTAACACAAAGAGGTAGGAAAAACTTTTACATCTCGTGTAAGCCTAGTGGAAAACCAGGTCATGACACTAAAAACTGTAGAAATGCACCAGTAAGAACCAACAACAGTTACTGTAAAAACTGTTGCAAAGAGGGCCACAAGACCAACGAGTGCTAGTCCAGTCCCTTATCCGTGTCCAGCACAAGTAGGGGAAGCTTCAAGGGATACTATTATGCCTGCAACAAATTTGGACACAAGGCTGAAGAATGCAAATCAAAGACTATGGCATTCAGATCACCCAGACTGATATTCTCAAAAAAGGGTAGAAACTGGAATGCAACTGATCATCCAAATAAAGAGATGCATTGCAACAGAGAATCATGGAGCGAACCACCTAATCCAAGAGGGATGAATCCATGGAAAGAAATTGATATAGTCTGCCATTACTGCAACAAAGCCGGTCACCTAGCTAAAAGTTGTCAGAACCAGAACAAGAACAAAAATGAAGGATCAGACGGACCGGTGGTGAAGACCTTGAGTTCTGATAAAAGGAACAACAAAGACAAAGAAACCAAGAAAGTAGTGAAGAAAATATGGTTTGTCAAGGAATCAAAGAACTCTGCCGAGGAGGCAACAAAGGCAAAATCATCATCACAAGATGGTGATATTTCTTCTGCAAGTTAAGTCTTCAAGGCCTAGAGGGAATCAGTAGTGCAACTATCGTTCCCGGTAGAATTGGTGAGTCCTATCTCACTCGGGCTACAGAACAAACCGGAAGCACATGAGGTGATCAACCGGGACATGCCTAATTGAAAAAGTCAGACTACAAGTTAGAAAGGGCGTCAAGAAAGGTTAGGTAAGACATTTATTACTATAGTCATTTAACAAATAGTTACCGTTTGGTAATTACCGTTATGCCCTATTCCTATAAAAGAAAAAAAGGTTAACGCTTTCCTTTTTACCTTGCAATTTTATGTTATCTAATCTCTACTCGAGCAAAATTCTTGCAACTCGATCATTGAGTAAGATTATCTGTCAAACCGATCTAATCATCGCTAAGCAACCAAGTTAGAACAATGGCATCCTCATCATATGAGGCAAAGCTTGTTCCTGCAAATCAAACGGAGCGTAATCCTTTTGACATCTCGCCAAATCAAGACAGGGAGATCGACATGGTTGGCGCGCTCTCCTCAATACCTAAAGGAGTGCTCCTGACAGAAGATGTAACTGCGTTTATTCACGCTAAGCAAGAAGAGCTAGGAGAAATGTACATACAGAACGAGTATCACTCGCTATGCCCTAATGGTAATCATCCCAATGGCTACGCAAAGCTGGTATCATCAGGAATCATAAATGGAGTCTCATATCCAGTCATCTTCAAACCTAAGTGGATTCATATGGTAGTTAGTCGGGTGCATGATCCGAGATTTTGGCTTATGAGAGGAATCTGCACTTCAATCACGAAAGATCTCCAAAGGGTAACTGGGTTCTGCAATTAGGGAGAGGCGCTTACTCTGAGAACCATACCTAATGCAGTGGTGGCTAATTTGACAAAATCCAAATCTGACAAGCGATTGATGACCGTAACTGACATTGAGGATCCAGTTGTTTGGTTCGCATCAACTGTAATCGGTTACAAAGTATATCAATCAAGTAACCTCAACAACATATTGGGTGGAGGCATACATGCAGCCTTCAGAATTGTTCATGACGACGCTCAATATGATATTTGCGAAATGCTAAGAGAACAAATCTTTGAAAACGTGAAGAAGTTGGGCATTGTCAAGAAGAAATCACTGAAATTTGGAACACTCTTGGTATGTCTTTACTTCTACTATTCTAATTTCTTTCCCGGTAAAGGAAAAGTAACGTGGACAACAGATCGACCAATCATGATGCAAATCAGTGACATGGCTAACGAACTGGGAGACTAGTTTGATAAGGAAATGACCAATTACTTCAATGCATTTCAACTAAAAATGCATGCTAGAGAAAGAATCCCATCCACTATTGGTGAAAAATAGAAAAAGGAGGTATGTTTTCTGGTGTCTACTGACTCCTGCATCATTCAAGCAGTAGAACCAAGAACTGAATACACACTTGAGTTTGGATACGAAATCACAACAATGTTTGCAACGATGTATGTGGAGGCCTTGGAAAAAGCAAATCTGGATCTTCCAGCCTCAATGGTTTGGAACTTACGAGGAGATACTAAAGAAATTAGAGAAGGCACCAATCAAGAATGTTTATGTAAAGAGAATGCCAACACCTAAGAAGAAACCAGAAATTGCACCACCAAAGGCACAGAAGAAGAAAGCTCAACCGGAGCCAATCACACAGGAGCAAGAAGCAGAGGAAATCGATTCAGAGGATACAGTTCCGCTCAGCGAAAGAAAGAAGAGGACCGACAAGCAAGCAAAGGTGGATCCACCAAGAAAAGGAAAACCAACGATAGATGAATTTGTAACTGGAGTGAAGGAAACCGGAGGAATGGCTAATGTCAACAGAAGATACACTTTAGCTAATGATGAAGACCAAAGAAAAATTGAAGAGGCTATCATTGTATGCCTGCACAAGTTCAATCTAAGCCCTTCTGAGCTTTAGAAGGTACTGCCTAAGGATCTGTTAAATATCCTTCAAGGTAGGTGGAAAGCTTCAATGGAAAAGGAAAAAGAGCTAAGGATTCAAGCTCTGCTAAAAGTGCAAAATCATCTTACTCCAGAAGAAGGGAGTCAACAAGCTGAACTAAACTAGCAAAATTTCCTGATAAAGAAAAGAACAAACCTCTTGCTGATTGGAGAAATCGAGAAAGTCCATACTGAAGGAGTAGCCATCTGGGACAACCTACTTCAAACACAACAAAAAGCAGAGGAAGAACACCAAAAGGCAACAGCTCCACCGGTTCATGACACCGGAAAAGGAAAAGGAGTATTCAGAGTAGACAAACCAGTCTCGCACCATGACTGTTAATGACATTGTAGCTAAAATTACCAATTTTGGAGAAATAGATAATGCTGCCAAATGGTATAGCGTGTTAGCTGAGGAAGACAAACAGGCAATAGAAGAAGCTCTTGTTGAAAGTCTTCTAGATTTCATGAAAACACCCAGGGATTATAGAGGCAAGTTTCCTCTCGAATTGAATGGCAAGCTTCAGGAAAAATGGAGAACCGGTCTAGAGAGAAACTCTCAAATCAATAAAGAAGCACTAGAGAAAGCTAGACCTGGCTTGAGTGATAAAAGTGTCACACTTCTTTTAGGCACTACATCTATGAATCTAGACACAAACTACAGAGTTGCCAAGACTCTCAATGGTTATGAGAATGAAGTCTTTAAAGAGACCTTGGATTTCTGGGAGCAGTATGATTTCCATACCCTTGAAGAAACATGTCCTCAGGATCACACCACTACAATTGTGGATCCACCTATTCAGTTTACTGCAACTCAAACTCCGATATCTGGTGACCAGGAAGTCCCCACATAAAAAGTTCACTTCTAGTGAATCGGTTGTATTGGGACAGACTTCTGTCAATGTTCCCACTGGCAGATCAGATAAAGGAGGCGAAGGGATCACTACAGATGATCCATCAAAAGAACCCTCTCAACAAGAAGATGCTATGCTCGAGATAAACATTCAGTCATCAGAAGCCGGACCAGAAGAGGGAAGCAAGATAGACAAACAGGATGCAAGCGAACATGAGCAAGCTCCAAAGGCACAAGAATAGAGAAAAGGAAAGGAACAAGAAAATATTGCCAGCTCCTCTAAACGAAAGATCTCATTATCTGAAGAATCTGAAGCAAAAAGGAGCAAAAAAACTGAGACAATAGTTGACATCAGCAAAATATCAACAAGACAGCTAAAAGAGCTCACTAAAAGAAAACAGGATATGGTTCTGAATAAAGTAAAAGATATCCGGTATCACTTTGTGCCGGATGTTGATATTGATGAAGATGAACTGGTCATTGACCAGCTGGAAGTGCTGACTGCAACCATTGGTGAAGATCTGACTGATCTAGAAACAGTGGCTATTGAACACTATGCGCATAAAAGAGTAGAGCTTCTTCACAAGCAATTTGCAAATATTAAAGCCATTCTGCTAAATAATCTAAAAGTTCTTTAACAACAGATACAAGTTGCAGAAAATTTGTTAAGCAGAACTTCAATTTTTGAGATTTTCTTGACTGACTTAATTGACAAAGCTACAAAGACTTCAGAAGACATAAGAGCTTTGTCCAACCAATTTGACATCAAGACCAAAATAGCCACAACCTTCAGCAGAGAAATGGCTAGTCTTACTCTAGTCCTCAGAAAGGCTTCAGAAGAAGAGAACAAAAGGATTCAAGACATCATTGGATTCCAGATGTTTTTGGCCCCCACTCTTGATTTCATGCACCAGACAGCTACTTCAACTGATGTCCTGGTCAATGAACCCGACTACAAAACTGTCGATGATACGGAAAACATCATTGTATCTCTCAAGGCTACCCAACAAAATATTGAACATGTAACCAGTCAATGGGCACTGTTTCTACACTCTGCCAAGAACATCTATAAGGATATATTCACACAGCTTCAAATGTGAAGGAAACCATAACCCTTTGTCTTATGGAGGCAAAAAGGGGAATCTATTTGTAATAAAAACCATCAAAGGACTCAGTCAGGGGAAGTACTCAATCAGGGGAAGTTTCGGGCAGAAGCAGAGCATTCAATCAGGCAAGACAGCAAGGGTAGTATTCTATCTCTTTGACCAAGGTTTGAACAGCTATTGTATGAATGGTTTTGTTTATTTTGCCACCAATGACAAAGGGGAAGATTGTTAGCAATATAAGTTGTCATTAGTGTATTTCATCAAACCCATTCACACCGGTCGAGGATCACCGGTCGCTCGCATTACTTAGATGGCACCGGTAGATAAAGCACATAGTATATGCACCGGTCAACTAAGTAGTTAGATAAACTGGTAGACTGAACCAAGTACTCAGGATCGGTCTTATTTGGCATCCAATGACAAATCGCTTATGATCTAACTGATAGAAAAATTCGGTCCAATTTTTGTGGAACAGTTTGAGTTACAGTTCGAGTTAAAAGCCTGATTATGCGAGACATCCATTACTTTGATGCGAAGTTAACCGTTCAACTTGAGTTAGCTTTTAGTTCTACGGATGATCTCAAGATAAACTCTAGATCACAACGCACAGCTTTCTTGCGTTGCATATTTTATGGTCAAGTTTATTCCTCGATGGTTCTACGAGTCAAGAGGATCACTCTTGTATAAATATTAGAAATAGGACACAAAGTAAGGTGTTGTTGTTGATAAGTGAAAAACACAGAGAGCAGAGGAAAGATATCTTCTGAGGAGTGCTACAGGCACAAAGGTGAAGGTAGAAAAGAAGATCAACAACCAGGCAAACAGGGGAAGGAATCTATAGGTATGATCTAATCAGACAATCAGTGTTATTATAGATCACTATTTTTTTAAAGATATTTCTTCATATACAAATCCCTATATTAGGGTGGACCTAATCAGTTCGTTGTAAAAATCCCCTAATAGGGTAACATCTTGTCGATGTGCAAAGTCTTGTAACCAGGCAGCTCCTAACAGGGTTTAGATCTTAATAGATCTCTTGTAAAATATCTTAACTAGGTAGCACCTTAACTAGTGCTTTGTAAGCTCCTAACAGGGCGCCTTCATTTGGAACTAGTGAAGTTGTGAGCTTTGTCTCACCATGGTTTTTTCTCTCTAACCGAGGGTTTCCACGTACAAATATTTGTGTAGATCTGTGTGATCCAGTTTATGCTTGTGAATGACTATTAACTTTTTACTTTGCATCCTAGAATCTGTTTGCAAGTATTAAACAGTAACATTTAGAATTTTCTGATTCACGCCCCTCCCGCCCCCCCCTCTTAGTAACTAGTAAGATAACATCAGAGAGTCAAGATATCCTTGGGCCCCTTGAGGATAATCTACAATAGGGCTAGGAGATTTGGTTTACCTTTGTTTACAACCCTATAAATAGTCTTTTTTGAAGAGGAGCATCACAGAGAATCTTAACCCTTACTTCCATGGATCTTATAAGGTGATTAGGTGGATTTGAGAGGTGGCATATGAGTTAGAGTTTCTAGAAAACAACAGGATACATAATGTATTTCATTTCTCTTGCCTCAAGAAGGCTCTTGGGCAATGAGTTATAGTTTAGAAGGAGGTCACGCCACTTGATGATGAGGGGAACTTGCATTGGAGTCACTTGAGGTCATAGATATTAGAGAAAGGAGGCTCAAGTCTTGTATAATCGAGGAGTATCTTTTTAGGGGGAAGGATTTGGCAGTTGAGGATGCCACATGGGAGAGATAAATTTTTGGAGCATTCTAATATGAAATTCTTTGTGGGCAAGCAATTTTGGAAAGGGGAGATTGTCATGTCCCCTCCTTAAGTGGGACCAATTTGTAATTTACTGTTATAGCTCATATGGTCCCCCGTGAGCTATGAAGTGTTGCAAGCAGGGCCATTTTGGATGGCACACTATCTCAATTTCATAATGTGGTGCTATTCCCTCATCATTGATTAGCTTGTTTGACCTTTTTTAGACATCATACTTATATCGAGTTTAGGAGAGCTTCATAATCATCGAACAACTTTTGAATTCATTTGCCTTTGTAATTACACATTGGAATTCATTGGGAGATTGCAAATTCATATTAAAGTAATATTTACTTATTAATTAATGACCATTTAGTATTTTTAGTGTATTATAATTAGAATAGATGTCTCCATTTCTGCTTCAAATTATGATTGTTTCTTATGGAAACATTGTCTTTGTAATTGCCTATATGTAAATCATCATTTCGTTAATCAATCATGCAATTACCATTACATGGCATTGTTACCTTATTTTCATGTTTATTCAGTTGGTAACCTATTTACTAGATGAGTAACTACAATACCCTAGTTTGCATTATTAAGTGATCTTGTTTAGATTTGTGTTCATTTCATCTAAACTGAAAGTACATGTAAAAGAAAAGAGATGTACATTTAAAAAGATTACATGTATATATATGCTGAATAACTTGTATGTCCTGTACAAAGAAAGGAGGGAAAAGTAAAATCATATGGGCTCACACAGCCCGTGAGCATAACCAACTCCAAGAAAGATATGGATGAATACATACATGCATAAGTAAATGAACATAAGCAACAAGGTACCAGACATTGCCTGAAAAAATGGTGGAATGTTGACCCGGGTGTGAATCCAGTGTGCTCCTGTTTGATGCAGAACCTGCAAGAAAGAAAGAAATAGGGTTAGATCCAAAGGATCTAAGCAATGCATGACATCCTATTACATATCCTCATCTACGATTATGCATGTGCATAGTCAAGCCATACACTTCTAGAAGGAAATCAAGCTACAAGACATGTGCACTCAGAAAGATGCTACAGGACGAAGAAGATACCATGGTTTCACTAACTTATTTGTTCTATGTGCAGATACAGAAGAAGTTGTGACACTGATGTTTACCCTCACTCAGATAATCAAAAGTATTGAGAGGATGGCCTTTCCAAAAGGCCATCCTCAAAGTTGGAAAGGCCATCCTCAAAGTACAAGTGATTGTCTGGACAACAACAATTGCAAAGTACTAAAATATAATGAAAGATGTTGCCCTGTAATGTGGGCACTATCAGGAAGCCCTCAAAGCTCCTTGACAAAGACCACATCATAGGCCAAGAACACCCATGATCAAGTGTTACGCCCTCCTAGTATCACACATTGAAGCTGTGAGGGTTCTTAGAAGCTCCATTTCCATAGAGTTTCTGACTATCCTCACGGCCCCAAGGAGGAGCACTGATCTAGGAAGAGGGAAGCAGTCAGTGAAATAGCAGTGGCCATGGAACATTCTGGATTCATAAAGGCAAAATAGTACATAAAGCATGAGAGTACAGTCAACAGAAGAAGATCAACATTAAAGGAAGTAGCCAGAACAAGAATGAAGCAATAGCAAGAACATGGTCAGTACTGTGGATGCATCATCCAAACAATGCAACAACAACATCAAATGTTGTTGTTCCATCTGATGTTGCTATGGTATCATTTCCAAATGATGCATCCACAACAGTAACCCACAATGTCATGGTACTCCAATAATGCAGTCATAATCAAGCATGTAGTAGGAACATGAGCATGAAGTGGAATGATAAATCATCTACATAAGGTCTTAGTAAGTGCACTAAACCCATATCCCACAATGCCATCAATAGGGTCAATAATGATGCATTATGGGGCATAAAAGACACAAGTCAAATCTGCATGAGTGATGAAAACCCAATCATGGGCTTCAAATGAAAATCATAACATCACAATATGGTGCACTCCCCAAAGAGGCTCATTGCATGTTTTGAAAGCAGTGAATAAACCAAGAACATCATGGAGCAAGAGGTAATATTATAGATTCAGAAATATTGTAGAATGAAGTGTATCAAATCTGCATTATTAAGCTAAGGAAAGAAAGTTGAAAATGGTGAAATGATTGCATGTTGCTGATAAAAATCAATAGCATAACATCATGATACAAATATAATGAAGCAATGAAGGCTCCATACATAATACATTGCCTTGAAACAGTAACATAAGAACATCATAATTGGATGGCATTCAAGCCTCATCATCACTGATATATAAATATCAACTACAAAAGAGGTGCTATGCTCGAGGTGAACTGGACAACACATATATGTGAATGAAGCATCAATCATCAAGTGATGAAACAATGCCGTATCTCCATGTAATGACATGATTGCATGTGTTCAAATAAAAAACCAACAGTGATATCTAGCACAAGCCCGAGGCCTCATAGATCAATCAACACTGCTACTGATTTGATAGAAATTTAAAGTTCAGAATTCAACATGTAGTAATCTCATCTACAATGCTATATCCACTATGCAAAGGGAACAAATAGAAATGATGGTGCTCTAGGCCAAGCACATGCATTCATGGTTAATGCTATGAGCATAAGTGATAATGTAACAACAACAAATCACAATGCTCTTTCAAGCACGGGCTATCAAAGCATGTTGCAAACATTGAGCAACAATAATGAATAAACAAAGCACCAATGAAGAGGTAATGATGCCCTAAGTTTAACTCACGGGCCTTCAAGAATTAAGAAACACCCTACAATGCCATGAATACAACAACATAAACCTCCACATGGCGCCATGAAAACAACACTAATAATAGTAAGTAAATGATATGGCGTGGATACCCTAGCTCATAACTCGCGGGCCTTAGAAGGTCTCTAGAACATAAACAATGAGCATCTTAATGTATGAGCAAACAACAACACCAACAAATAATAGTGGCAATGATGCCAAATAGAGCACAGGCTGAAGAAAGAAATGGGCATAACAATAATAGTGAATAAATAACATTGCATGAATGCCAAAGATTAAGCTCACGACCCTTAACAACAGTGAGCAATAAACATAAACAACAAAGAAGGCAATGGTGCCCTAGCTTATAGCTCGTGGGTCCTCAAAGTAAATACAACAGTAAGCATGGTGATGAATACCAGTAAATAAACATGGGTGCCATTGAATCAGTCATAAACATCAAGCAAATCACAATCATGCCCTTGAAACAAACAACAAATGCAATGATACCATTGAGAAATGCAGAGAAGATGTGAAAAAGACACAATGCCTACCTCAATTGACCTTCCATATGATGATGTGAAAAAACCACAAGTTGCCAAATCAAGCTTGAGATCACAAAGTCCAGACTAGTCCAAAGATACAACTTCCCCAAATGACAGCAGTCAAGAGCTCGATGCTTTTTTAGCATCTTTTCATCTTTGAGGATGGATTTTGATTTAAAATGTAAAATGTTTAATGGATAGGTTTTCCCTTTTTGGGTTGAGAACTTATTCATTGAACTTTTTAATTAAACATATTAATTAAACAATAACTCACCCCTTAGACCATAGGTAATTCTTGTTAGAGGGAAGTAATAGAAGGGAGATGTAAAATCATGCATTCATTTTTGTAAAATTTTTGACAAATGATATTTTATAAATCATTTTGTCAAAATATTTTTTAGCATGATTAGGGAGTAGGTTAGATTGAGTAAATAAGGGGATTGATTTTAAGGCATGATTATGAAATTCTCTCCTGAACACCCCTATAAATCCGGGGAACCTGACATCCAGATATGAGAACATATTTGATGGACCTAAAATGTAGATTCTTCAAAGATATACCTTCATTCCCGGATTTGGTGGAGTTAGGCATAATGAAACCCCGAATTCTTGTATTTGTAGATTTTGAGGTTCACCTATTTATACCTCTCACATTTTGTGATTGAGGTAGTTCTTTCATTCTATCTCACTCTGAGATTTGAATGTTTGTAGCTCTGGAGAAGCGGATTGTCTTCTTAGCTCCTTTTTGTTGAATGCAGAACAATGGTCTTCTTTTCTCATTGGTTTCTGAATGGTTTAGTGAGTGTTATGTCAAGTTATTGTGACTAGTTTGATCCTTTACGTGATATATTTACTTATTCAATGGTTCAGAAAACACACTTTGTTGTTTAAGGGTTTAATTTGTGTGCATTTACAAGTAGTTTAGGTTGTGGAACTCATTTCCCTTCCTACCTATAACTAGCACCTTATTATTTCTAAGGGCAACACTATAAGTGGGATAAAGTTGTGATGTTATCAGTTATGTTTCAATGCACATTGTGAGTGTTTTGCAATCTGTGGATCATTAAAAGGTGGTGAATGACCTAGTTTCCCTTTCAGTTATTTCAATTCATGCACTGTCTTCCCTTTTCTTCCAAAAGTTATTTTAAGTTTTAAGGTGATTCAAGGGGAAGTTGACCCCTAATCCAGAGGTCTACTTTCATATAGGTCACCCACAACCTGAAAGTAGTCGCATGTTTCAAAGGATTGCTAGGTTTCATACTTAGCCTCCACAGGTGCAATCCCTAGTGACAACAGACATAAGAATGAGAATTTTTAATTCATAAAAAAATGTCCAAATATCTTTTTTGTATTTTTTGAATAAAAATAAATTTTCGTAGGTCTTCTCTGAAAATTACGAAGACTTTTGTGTTTCAAGGTTCATGTTTTTATTTGATCATGGTATGCCTGTGTGTGTTGATAATCGCATCGAATTTGTGAAAAACCTATGTGTGTTCTGAGTTTGTGCATCGTGTCAGGATTTTGGAGGTTGTTCGAGGATTTTCTCTCCATTTCCACGTGAGTAGAATCGTAGTTTGTGGATGCCACACGTCCTTTCTTCTTTTTTACATGTGTTGGTTTCTGTGATTTTAACGATCTATTCTTTTGTCATTACAATCCACGTGCCTCTACATTTCCTTCCTTGTGATGGGTTTTGTTCTACGCCTAATAAGGGTTATCTTTTTTTGGTTTTCCTCTGCTCATGTTTGCTACTCGACCTCGACTTCTTTCTATGAACAAATTTCTACACATTTGGGTCTTTATGTGAGCTACGGCTTTTGAAATTTTTCTTTGCCCAGGGTTTTTAAATAAACAACAATTTTTTTTGTTTACAACTTGACCTAGATTTTCAAAACAAATCAATTCTTCTGGGTACCTATGCATTAGGGTTTTATTTTTTGACTAAATTTTTGTTATAAAATTCAATGTTTTTCTACAACCATCTCTACATTGTGATTTGAGCTTGAAAATTTATGCTAGGTTTTGAGCTCATTATTTTATCTTTGGATCTATGTCAACTACTTCTATGATTTGATCAACAACTTCTACCTCATTTTTCTAAGCCCTCACAAGGTTGACCTGCTTTGACCTTAGTATTCATGATGGCATCTTTGACCAACATTACATTTGAAAATAGTCAAAATTTTAACGACTACAACTACAACACATGGAATAGCTCATGTGGATTATCTTTGAGCATCAATGTCTTGATGTCATCATTCTCGATACTACAACTTGACCTACAATAGTGGGAAAAGACCAAGACAAATATGATGAGTGCAATCGAGAAGTTGTCATGCTCATCAAATTATCAGTCACCAATTATCAACTGCCACAAGCGTCATGTGGTAAGACAACTACAAAGATATGGAAACACTTGAAGGATATCCATGAAACCTCAAATAAAAATAGAGCATTCTTTCTCAAGAACCAACTTTTTTCAATCACGATGGATGAAACAGTGTCCCTACAAGAGAATTTGACAAAGATAAAGGATATTCACGTCTAGTTGAAGGCTATTGGTTGCACAATGGAAGAGGAGAACATGGTAGTTATTACTCTAAAGAGTATGCCATGGTCTTATGAGCACTCCATTGAGATACACAATATTACTTCCTCTAGTGTTAATCTCAATTCCTTATTTTTACAACAAGCTTCTACAATATTACTTCCTCTAGTGTTAATCTCAATTCCTTATTTTTACAACAAGCTTCTACAATAGGATTGATGGAAACAACACTTTTGGACCAACACCGACACTAACTCTACCCATATAGGCTTTCATGACAAAAGTCTTAGATAAGGACAAAGGTAAGTGAAAGTCTTCCCATTAGAAGGGACAAGGCAGACCTTCAAAGAATATTTAGTGTAACTATTGTCATAAGCATTGTCATATGAAGAAAGATTGCAAGAAATGATTGGCTTCAGAGTAGTCTAGACAGGGAGGGTCTTAGTAGAAGGCCCATGCTACCACACATTCTGGACATAAGGCATTTATCTTCTATGCATTCAAGACCAAACACACATCCAATCAAGTGAAATCATTTGTCTGGTTCATTGACTCTAGCACCTTTTAGCACTTCTCACATCATCGGGATTGGTTTATTGAATACACACCTTTCACTAATTCAATGATCTTTGGCGGAGGCAAAGAGTATACTATTGTCAAAAAGGGCAATGTTTAGATGACATCTGGTTGAAGAAATTTGGCATTTATCAATGTGTACTGTGTCCCAGGTATGGGTCTCAATCTATTTTTAGTCAGTTAGATTATGTGGCATTCTCCATAATCAAATGTCATCTTTAGTTTGTACAAGTGTACCATAGTTGACAAGGAGACTCGTACAACAATTGTTCATGTTGAGTATCATGGTCTTTATAGATCACTTGTTAATATTGGTGATTCTTAGGAGCACATTGGGGCAGCCCAAAGTTCTTCCATCAAAAATCTTTGACACCAATGGTAGGGACACCTAAATGTTCACTATCTCTCTTAGTTAGTTTGGGAGGATCTATTTGTTGGGTTTCTTGAGATCCAGGCTTGAGAATCATGGAGTTTGCAGAGCTTGTTAGGTTGGAAAGTAGCACCAGACTTCATTTTCAGATGGTGACAATTGAAGAGCATCCAAATTCTTGCAATTGGTTCATGCAGATGTTTGTGGACTGAAGAACACTCCATTAGTCATTGGATCCAAATATTTTCTACTATTTGTCAATGATTTTAGTAAAAGAATGTGGGTGTATTTTCTTAAAAATAACTATGAGGTGTATAACATGTTTCAGATGTTTAAGGCCTTAGTGGAAAAAGAGTTAGGTTGTCAGATAGTCACTCTTAGGTTAGATAATTAGGGGGAGTTTTATTCTTTTGATTTCTTCAAATTTTGTGTGACACATGGAATTAAGCATAAACTTGCCACACCTTACACCCCTCAGAAAAATGATGTTGTTGAGCAAAGAAACTGCATAATCATCGAAATGGCCTAGTCTATGTTGGAGCACAAAAAAATCATCGAGATGGTTCGATCTATGTTGGAGCACAAAAATGTTCCAAATAAATTTTGGGCTGAAGCAATTAACACTACAATCTATCTTCCAAACCGATCTCCCACACAGGCTATTAAGAAGATGACCCTAGAGGAAGCCTAGTTTGGAATGAAGCCTAAAATCATTCATTTGAAGGTCTTTGGCTCTACTGCTTAGGTTTGGATTCTAGATGCCAAGAGCACAAAACTAGATTCCAAGATCCAAAAACTATTGTTCACGAGCTACAGTGATCACCACAAACCTTATCAGCTAATTGATGTAGACATTGATCATCTCATATTCAGTCATATGTTCTATTTGATGAAGAACGAGAGCCATTTCATCTCTCTTATCTTGTTTTGAGTCCTAAGGATCAACCTCTGAAGGCTAAGGATTTGGATATTTGTCTTCCGTTAGATCCACCTAGTGGGAGGGATTCAGATGACTCTAACTCTAAAGTTGTGGAGTCTCATAGGCATGATATTGGACCACCCGACTTTCCTCAAGAAAATTTTGATCCACATCCAGATGACTTTGTTCCAAGCACCTGAGGTGATGTTGATACTCTTGACTTAGATGTGTGTGTTTCTACTCTGTGGCCTAAGTGGTGGGCCAAGATCATTAGTAATCTTTATGATAACTTATTCAGGGTAGCTCAACTAGATGCAACAACAAGTAGAACATAGTTACATTTTCTATTATGGCCAACATTCATAGTTGTATAGGGGGAAAAGTGAGATGAGGATAAGAAGTGTAACACACCCCACTTTTATGTGGCCAACTATACCTCGAAATGGACACAAAGGAATAGATCCTCTAAGCTAAGCCCCCAAGGTTTTGCATCCAAGTATATTAGCACTACCAAAGTGATGTAGGAGCGCTAATGCAAACAAAGATCCAAGGTTCCAAGAGCTAGGAAAAAAGATACAAGTTCCTTTAAGACTAGGGTTTGGAAATTAATTAGCAAAGAAAGAAAGATGCTAAATCTAATAAAATATAACAGATCTGAAAGGTAAATACACAAAGTAAACAATGTAAATTTCAAACTTACCTTTAGAAGAAAGTCCAATTTAGACCTGTATTTTTGCACTCAAAACTGCTTAGAACAACGAACGAGATTGGGTCCAAACTTGAAACTACGAGACGAGAAAAACACAAAAATCCTTCTGCTTGAGGATGAGGCCGATTTTCAAGTCTATGTCAACTTGGGATCAGCTTAGACCCTAGACTAGGCCGAACTTCGACCTAGATCTTCTCTGTTGAACTCTTTGTTTTCGGATCTGTGACTGTTTCCTATTCCGAAACTCCCGAAAAACCTAATTCTACAAGAAAATAAGTTTTCTTTGGTTTTTGAGGGGCCTTCCTCAGTCAAGCCCCCTAGTTGAGGAATCAACCTTAAATGTAAATATGAAAGTGTGTATGTAAAAAGTAAAGCAAATATATGAATTTACCTTTTTAAATATATGAATTTACCTTACTTTTTGTTAGCCCACCATTCATTCTTTATGATGAGCCCTTGTAATCCTTTCATAAACCTTTGTAGTTCATCATTTTTCCTTTTTGCATCACTCAAAAGTCCTTGTTTCAACAAATCAACCAATCCTTTAAGTCATTACAAATCCTTATCATTGTTTTGTCATGTTTCCCTTATATCCTTGAACCACTTTGAAATAAGTTCAAGGGAGTTGAAATAGGTTCAAGCCATGTTCATATCATTTTTAAGGACTAACACCTTTTCAAGTGTTTTGGAGCTGTTGTGAGAAATAACCCTAAATGTGCTGAAGGTTTAAGATTCTCCAAATGCCTTGAACCACATTGAACTTTGTTCAAGGCAGTTCAAATATGTTCAGGCAGTACAATCAAGTTCTAGAACAATTTCTCTCTTTCAGGAATATTCCATGAACCATTTTGTATCATGGTGAAATAATTTCAAACAGGTTCAAGAGGGTTCATATGCATTATTGGCCATCGAGAAAAGTGTATGAGATGAAAATCATTAAATGATCGATACTCCAAACATCTCGTCATACTAAAAAGTGATGTCAATATGTCGACAAGTAAAGAAAAGTAATCATTATGAGTTAAGGACCTCGGAAGTGGTGTTCGCATGCAATTAATACCTGTGTATGAACATCCAATCCACATTATGTCGCATCATGGGAGTTAGCGCCTAATAAAATGATGTTTTAGCTTCTTGTTGTTAAAAAGGGAAATGGTAATCATTTTAATCTTGTCTCTGTCTTTTTCAAAGTAACTGGAGAAGCGTAACAAGTTCCAACTATGGCCGATTTTGCTTTGTGATTTTGAGGTGAGTCTAGTTTTCTTCTAGTCTGTGTTTTAATTTCTAAAGCTATGGATTTCCCCTGGGTCCTCTGGAGTTGTAAATCTTTCAGTTAAGGAAATCATAAAGTCTACTCTCCATCTTTTTAGAAATGTTTTTATTCTTGCATGTGAGGGGCCGATTATTAGTGACACTAATTTGAAAGGGGTAGACTTGGATGATTTGAAAGAGAGAATGACCAACAATGTAGGTGAACTTTGTATTCTCAAAATTTTGAGTAGTGGATTGCTAGAAGCAACAACCTTCCCACCTACGACTCTTTGTCTTGAATTAGTTTGGGAATGCATAGCAAGATATGATTCTGCCTCTGAGACTATCAAAAATAGAAATGGTGAAACCCTCCTCGCCGTAAATAGAGAGACTATTGTGTCAGTTTTTAAAATCCTTGGATAAATTTTTACAGCTTTTTCTCTTGCCCAAGCTGTTGTTAGGTTCAATGAGGACAAAGAAAGGCATAGAAACAACATGGCTAAAAATTGGCTCCTCAAACCTCAAAAAGGTGGTTCCAGGTTACGCAAGCATCCTAATAAGGACCACATGAAGCCATATGTCCACAATATCATGTTGTTACATAGGACCAAAGGTTCAAGTGAAGCGTACGCCTTTGGGGATTGGATTTATTTTTAAGTTCAAATTATTCTAGAGGGAGAACAACACCTAGACTAGAGTGAACTCATAGAAAGCTCAATGAGAGATCAACTTAACATGGCTCAGTTTTCTAGGCATAATTTCTTAATGTCCTCTTCTGTAATCTATTGTCTAGCTTGCACTAAGGAAATTAATGGAATTCCGCATGAAACTCTTGTAGAAGACATTTCAGTCTATGAGTATTTCCCAGAAAAAGCTCTGGTAGATTTTAGGAGGGTTCATGGTGTGTTTTTGGGAAGTCTCTATTTTTAATTAGCTAGTTTGACTAACAAAAGGAATTTTGAGGATGGCCATGGATTAATTAAAAAATATGGAAGCTTTTATATTCAGTTCCCTTGTTTCTGTTACATTCGGATTGGTGGCTTCAAAGAAGAACCTATCAAACTTCCAAGGTTTTGTTCTGATTGTTTTGTCATAGCAGAAATTTGTAGGCATCTTTCAATGGTAATCAAGAAGTTCCTGCCAAAGGATAAATGGGAGGAATATTTCCCTATTAAGCTAGGTATTTTAGAATGTGGTTCAATGTCAGATGCAGTGAGCATTGGAAGTAATTTACGAAGTTTCAATTTCTAGTATTACACCAAAGAAAAGGTTACGATAACAAGGGTTTTGCACGAAACCTAGGATTGAAAAATTGGCTTCCTACTCCATACTCAAAGGATTTTTGGGAATATTTTTGTGATGAGGCCGAAGTGATAAGAAGGGAGCACATAAGAATGTTGCTTGCCCAAATTGTATTCCTGCATATAAAGATGAACATTGAAGGTTTAGAAGATAATTCTGACCTATTTGAACCAAGCTATCAAGAACTTGATGAACTGGCAGTACCAGTCATAAACTGGGATGACGATGAAGAGGACAACATTCATCAGAGGACTAGGGGAGTCTTGAAGCTCACCGAAAATTGGATAAAGAAGAAGAAAGTGACGAAGCTTCAGGGACTTAGTGCTATCAAAGCTAATAAAGCCCCTTTGAGTTCACCAAATAATATTTCTAACTTTTCTTATGTCGTTGGTGATGCAGGTAGAAACATAAAGTCTTGTCATCATAAACACTTGCCTGACCCAATTCTAACCCAACTTGTGCCCAAAATCACTAGATCCCAAAGAAGGTCCCAAAAGAAGATGGATATTGAGGAAACAATGTTGGTTGATCTAGATGAGGAAAAGGAAATAAGACCCGAGTCACAGGTTTTTGAAGCTGAGGAATTAGAAACAGACATCTTTCAACTTGATGATTCAAATATAGATTCTATGAGTACTCCGGCCAAAGGAACAAAAGACAAGTCTGCCCTAAGTGCAACTTCTAAGTGGCTAACCACTATTGTAAACAAAAAATGTAGCTTGGTTCCAGTGTCCATTCCAATCAAAGACATGGTTATCAAGTATACGAATAAGATGCCCAAACCTAAGAAGATCAAGACTACAACCAGGGTCACTGTAGATACAAAAACTAGTAGGTGGACAACAAAGATTGCATCTTACAAGTCCAAAGGGGAAGAAAGGGAACCTACTGTGGAGGATTTTGAGGTTACTAAAGTGGATTTAGGTGCTATGGATCGAGAAGCAGAGAACCACCACTTCAAATAGTCCGCCTAGAGAATGCTCACCCAGTCTGCGAAGGATAGCAAAGAGAAGCGAGAACTGAAGTAGACAGTCAGAGATTTGGCTGATTTTATTGATACCTTTAGTTGTTTCAGCCTACTTCCATTAGCCCAAGCTCCAGAGATATTTGACCCCACATCTCCTAAAAGTAAAAGGATGCTAAGTCAAATCCAGCGCGACAGAGAATTGGCAATGGTAGTGGATGACTAGATAGGGATCATAATTAAGGACGGGGGTAAGTACATTTATGACTCCATGGATCTGTACACTGATAGGCAAGCCCTCATTGGAGAGATTCAGACCCAGAATCAAAGCTGGCAAACAAAGTAGAACAAATGGGGAGCCCTGTTGAGCAAGATGGTTGAAGTGGAGAAGTGCAGAACCCCCAAGTTCTTGGCGGAGCGGTCCCTCAGATTAATGGTTGATGAAAGCCAATTCTTCGTGATGAAGAGGACTATTGGCTTAAGAATGTCTACTTTTAGAATTGTGATTGCTGACATGAAAGGTTGGGAATCTGAGCTCCAAGATATACAGGGGGAACCCGGTTAACAATAAGAGAGTAGTGAACCCAACACATGACTGACAAGCTAGAGTTTGTGGGTTGGATATAGATGAATCTATCAAGGTGTTCAAGGCAAATATGGAGTTAACAAGACCAAGGAGGACCTCACGAAAACATACATCACACAGAATGCACGGGTCAAATCGATGTTGTACCTAAGTGTAGATCAATTGCCCAAGTATGCTGAGAAGGTACTGAAGCTGAAATGGGAAAAGGAATTTGCCAAGACCAAAATTCTCAGCATGAAGAAATCGAACACACACATGACACATGAATTGCTAGCCACTTATGCTGCCTGGAAAAGTGCATATGGATCTGATGAGGATGATGACGCGTAACGTGATGGTGGCATCGTTTATCTTTTTAAAGTTATTTTCATGCTTTGATACTTACTAGGGACAGGTGTCCCAAAAATATTGTTAAACTTTGTCAACTATCTCCAAGGAGGTCGAGTTATCAAGGAGACCTCCCTTGGTTTTTGCATAGACTACTATTTAACAATTTAGTAAAGAGTAGTTAGGGTTTCAGAAAATAGTAAGAAAGTTTAGATAATTTTGATTCTTTTTTTTGGCTTTTTGGAAATGAAGCTCTGATATGCTACAAGATAGAAACTAAACAAGAACTGAAAAAATCTTTTTGTTTTGTTGGATTAAGAATATAAGCAATTGGTACATTTCAAGGTTTAAATCTTGGTGTTTAAGCTTTGTGGATGAGTATTTCTTTGTGAATATTGATTCAAGTGGAACACATACGCTTATAGTTTTTTTTGGCATGCTAAGTGTGATCAGAGAAAACCTAACTTGTTCAGAACAGGAGTAGACATTCAAACATTAGTCAAATAGTCTATTCCTAACATATAGTAAAAGAAATTTGCTAAGACACCTCGGATAGAGCTCAATGGGAGCATCGTGTCACCGTTTGATTTTCTCTCGATTTAGGGATGTGGGTGTGCTCTCAAAATACTTGGAGCATTTACCTAATGCAAATTAGGAAGGATTAGGATGGATTAGGGACCATGAGAACCCCATAATGGCACAATATCAGGTATAGAACACCTGATTTGCCCCTAGAGCCTAAAGGAGCCTAATGATGCTCAAATGTAGATTAGGCTACAAATAATTAAACTAGATTGATTTTAGACCAAATGAAGTGTGAGATGATGCAAATGCAATGCAAAAAAATGAAAACAAACTAGATTGATCCATTAGTTCTAAGCTAAGATGTGATTTAGGAAAGCTTAGAAATGAATTAAACTAACAATTTAGGATTAAAGCTATGATCTACAAAGGATTTAGCATTATAACATTACTTAATATGATTATGTGAATTGGTATTTTACTCTTGGAAGTGAGGGTATTTATAGGATTTTGGGAAGGGCTTGGGTTAGGAAGTGGAGTTAGGGTCAGAGTTAGGGTTTGGGTAAAGTCTGGGGTATGTTTAGAGGTAAGGTTAGATGGATGAGGGTTAAGGTTGCTCACACATGTGAGAAACACTTGGGAAGAGTGCTTAGGGGACCAAGGTGTAAGAAGGGTCATAGGCTTCATTAAGAGGCTATAAGAGCCTTAATAAGTGTGTAAGAGGCCATTAATGAGTCTGTAAGGCTAATTAATGAGAGGTGTTGACCAAAAGTCAAAGAAGACTAGATTAGGCTAAGAAAGTTATGAAACACCTAAACAGGTTTATGAAAGTTTAGGAAAGTTTGGAAGGGTTTACGAATCTCTAGAAGATTCTATGTTTTTGAGGGATTTAAATAAATATTTTATTTATTTAAAGGATTTTTGGTCAATTTATTAAGTAATTAATAAATTTTGGAGGAATGATATTTAAATTGGATTTAAACATTTTTGGAAGGGATTTCTTAATTAAATATTTTTAATTAAGATAGGGGGAATTAATGGCATAATAATTAATTAAAAAATGATAATGTCATCTGAGGTTTCTGAAAATTTTAAAAAAAAAAATTTGTCAAAGGTATTTTAGGTGTCTACACTAAGATCTGTCATTTGGAGATTTTCTTTCCTTTGATGTTCAATTCAATGTATTTGAAATGATTAATAGAGAACTTTGATTTTCTGTTATTGATTTCTTGAGTTTGAAGTTGAAGTTATTGATAGAAAACTTTGATTCCCTGTTACTAGTTTCTTGGATTTGATGTGTGGATTGTACCAGAAAACTTTGATTTTATGTTTATGTTGTCTTGAAGTGAAAATAACAAATGTGCCTCTAATCTAAAAGAATAAATAGGGCAGCCTTATGTGCTTTCTGGTAAAAAGTATGCCCCATACATTAGGATAGATTATTTGTTGAATAACTGTTAGAGGGAGTTGTACCTAGTTAAAAATTTAGAGGGAAGTGATAAGTGTACACTTACCCAACTGTTGGATTGAAATCTTTTGTCTTGAAAGAAGGGTAATGGAGTGATTTATTGAGTTAAGAAATGAAGGCAAAATCTGTTCACCAACATAGTTTTGGCAACTCTACTGGGGAGGAAACAAATAAAAGACTTGTACCTGATAAATCCTTTTAATGATGAATCATGTTGTTACCACATCTAGATGTTTTCCCTATCTTACAACCTAATATGGGTTTCCAAGATACCCAAGAGGATATTATCTCAAACCTAAATGCTTTAGCCTAGAAATCAAGAGAGATTAATCATCAATAGCGAAAAGTTCTTTTGTATTAGAAGAAGAAGACAAATTTAGAGAGTGGTTAAGAGGACTTCTTGTAGCTCAAGAATTTGTTGTGGTGGCAAGAGTAGCTAATAATCCAGCTAGGAGATATACAAGAATCAAAATAGTGGAGTCCAGGAGGTTTACAAGATCTCAAGCAAAACAAGGTTTGGTAGACCTTGATTTGGAAGCCCTCCAACGTCTTACTAGTACTCTTGACCTAGCACTTCCTAAAAGGTCTAGAAATAGACCCCCTCCACCTCCTAAACCTACAGGGTCACCCTCATATCAAGCCCTAGTGCTATCTAGAACCCTTGTACCCTTAATCATCAATCTTCCTCATTTATTCATTTTCATGGCTCAACCACAACCCTGGGGCGCTATAGTAGGCCCCCTAAATTTTGTAGCCCACAATGCCTTGCTGAAAGAAGTCAAGGACATCCTACCAAAATTCACTAGTGATGGGTGTGTACACCAAAACCGATGACACTTCTGTGAATCCTTCATTCAAGAAATACTCAATAATGAGCTCTTGAATATTCGACCCACAACTCTCTATCCGAGAAGTGCAAGGATTGATATTGAGGCCCTCAGATTGACCAAATTACCCATGCAAGTACAAACTTGGAACGAGAGATTCAAAGATGAATAGCAAGCATGCTAATCTCCATGAATCTTGTTCATGCATGCAAATGAAATACTATTCTAAATGATTGTAAATGCAAAATAAACTAATTTAAACTATATGATTACAATGCAACTACTTTGCTAATTAATATATATGAAAATCCAACTAAATCAATGAAGTGGATTAAGCTACAATGCAATGAGATTAAACTATATGCTATTAAACTAAAATGCTTATGAAATTATCTAATGTGCAATCTCAAATGATAAAGCTCAAGAAAATCTGTAGCATAATAATGATGTGAAAATTCGGGATCCTCAACTAAGAACGAGAGGGCTCATTTTATAGTAAAATGTGGATTTGAATCCAAATTGAAGATCAATTGAGATAAATAGAAAAGAGGAAACAAAAGTCGATTTTAGAAAGTTTGTAGGAGAATGGAATTCTTTTTATTTTATTTCTTTTTAACTGACCTGTTTCCTTTTCCATCACAAGATATTTTGGAGAAGATATTTTATTTATTTAATTGAAAAGAAGAATAATATATCTTTTAATAAAATAAAATAAGATTATATAATTTAGAAATGAATATTAATTAAATAAAATAAAGTCATTTAATTAAAAATGGATTTTAATTAAATAACATCATTTCATTTAAGAAATATTAATTTCAATTAAATAACATTAATTTATTTATTTAAAAGGAATTTATTTCTTTCAATTAATGAAATATTCAAACCTTAGGAAGAATTGAGATAATTGAAATGGTTACGATTTGATCAAAGAATTTGATTTGAATATATGGAAATTATTGATTCAGGAATTGATATTGACAAATTGAATAAATGGGGCCCAAAGTCTAGGCGACCATTTTAGGGTGCATACATTTGCCCCTCTTTGACTAATGTGAGGTTGACTCAGGATCACATGCAGTCAAAGAATGGAATTGAAGTGTGAGATCGATTTGGGATCACAAAACAACTCAGATGTGAGGTCGACTTGGGATCACATCCAGACAAACATAAACAAAAGTCCTTTGAACATGAGATCGATTTGGGATCACATCCAAAGTAAGAGATAAGAATCTCAAGCAAAGTTTCCCCAAGAGAAGCAATTGATAAATTTGATAAAGCTGAATCAAGCATTGAAGTTTGGTAGGTACTACCCCCTCGTGATCGAAATTGAAATGAGATAGAGGAGAAACACTAAATTGATAAATTTGATCAAATCGAACTAAAGAGAAGGTTCTTGATGTAAGATGAAAAATATAAGAATCACAGAACCAAGGTAGATTAGCAAGAAAGATTATGCCCCAAGGTTGAATTAGAAGAAAAGAAGTGGGGTGAAAGCGAATGGAAGATAGAAGTTTGGAAGAAATGGAAAGAAATGGAGAGAAGAAAGAGAATTTGCCTCAAGAAAGAGGATGCATCAAAATCAATCAACTATTTAAGATAGGAAATTTTGATTGAGATCATGAAAGAAGATAAGGAAATGAAGATCAAATCGTGACCACAGTTGACTAAAAGTCCACAAGAAAGATGAAGGAAACCCTCTCAAACTCATAATGCAGCCTAAAAGTGCAAATTTAACATGAAGTCTAAACAATGCAAGCTACATGAAAATGCAAAGGTGTACTTGCATGGGTAACATAGGTTTTTTGTGTTCATTCATTAGAGAATGTAAGAGAACTTATTTTCATCATTGGGCCGTTATTACCGGGCATTGGACAATCACACAATCAACACTAGTCACAAACGCAACTATGAAGATATGAATGTGATTTATATCAGATTGGAATGTGGAAAGATTTTAACATGAGCATCAAAGACATAAAGGTCAAGATGACTGCAATGTTAGCTTACCTAATTTAATGTAGCAAAACCATGCTTGCATCAAGGCATAAACGTCAGGATGACCATGAGAACAGTTGTGCAAAAATAGTCAAAGATGATGTCTTAAATCTCCTAAGTGTGTCAAGGAGACAACAAGAGACACTGAAGAGGTTCAAGACAACACCCACAAGCAGAAAGCAAAGAAAAACATGCCCCATGCCCCAAGTCTTCTAGCGATGCATCATGGAGATACTTATTAGACAAGGACACTCAACGAAAATGAATAACAGTCAACACACAAAGAAAAAAATATGACATAGCTCAAGCATTAAGTGTTGTGTTTAAAAATTTTAAGTGTGTAAACTGATATTGAGTTCCGAGGATAAGGATCGAATGCATGCAAGTAGGTAAGATCACATGACCAAACTGGATAAGACCAAACTGATAAGTGTTGGAAAACACTCGATGTTAGGGGTTGTGTTGAAAAACACAGTTGGGTTGGTGTTGAAAAACACCCTTTGCGAGGTGTCCTAAAGACAAGCATATCCAAGAGACTAAAGCTAACACAATGATGCCCCCTAGACAAAGACAAAGACCAATTCCAAACCAAGGCAACAAGGACAAGGCATGATGGAGAAAGGCTAAGTGTCGAGGATGCATGCTAAGAAATAGGGGGGCGAAGGCCTCAAGTAGCACCCGTTTCCAAGTTTTCACCACTTGGAAGAATTTTTTTGGGACTTTTTATATAAAAAAAAATTTGTATTTTTGCTACCAAGGCGCCTGTTTCCAGGTTTTCACCAAGGCACTTTTTCAATTTTTAAAATTTTTTTTTCAATTTTTTGAATTTTTTGAAATTTTGTTAGCATCATATATGGATTTTTTTTTTTTGGAATTTTTTCAGGATCAATAAGGTATATACAAAGGATGCCCCCAGACAGAACGAGCATCAAGGATAGAACTTCTTCAGGTGCGAAACATTGATAGGCTCAGGGAGCTGCTCCCCCTCTTCAGTAGATAGTAAATAAGCACCTATACCAAAAGCTGCTGTGATAATGTAGGGTCCAAGCCAATTAGGTTCAAATTTGCCCTTTTGTTCTCTATTTTGTTGGTTCTTAGGATTCTCTCGCAGGACAAGATCTCCTACTTGGAATTATCTAGGGCGAACCTTTTTGTTGAATGCTTTGGACATCCGCTTTTGGTAGACCCTCATATGGTCAAATGATGCTTTACACTTTTCATCCAGAAGTTCCAATTCTTGTAATCTCATGGCGCGATAATCTTCATCTGTAACTAGACCTTTGAGAGAGACTCGAAGTGACGGAATCTCAACCTCTAAGAGTAACACTGCTTCAGCGTCGTATGTGAGGGCAAAAGGAGTAGCCCCAGTTGGAGTACGAATACTCATTCTATAGGCCCACAGGGCCGAGTTTATCTGTAGGTGCCAGTCTCTACCATTCTTATGAACTATTCTGTGTAAAATCTTGAGAATGGTTTTATTTGAAGCCTCTGCCTGACCATTTCCTTGCGGGAAGTAAATGGAGGACCAATGTTGCTTTATCTTAAATCTTTGGCAGAGTTGTGTAAGGTCCTTGTTTTTGAACTGACCTCCATTGTCAGTGATGATCTCAGATGGCACTCCATATCGACAGATGATATGGTTTAAAATGAATAAAGACACTATCTTGCCTGAGGCAACAGAAAGTGGAACAACCTCTACCCATTTTGTGAAGTAGTCAGTAGCAGTGATAATGAACTTATGTCCACCTGATGAGTTGGGATGAATCTGCCCAACAAGGTCGAAGGCCCATCACTGAAATGGCCAGTGAGATATAGAAGGAATTAGCTCCCTACCTGGAGCATGTATCAGGTGTCCATGTTTCTGACATTTTTCACAAGACTTGGCAAAAGCTACCGCATCTATCTGCATCGTAGGCCAATAGTACCCCACCGTAAGCAACCTTCGAGCCATGGAAAGACCATTAGAATGTCCCCCACATATGCCCTCGTGGATGTCAACTAGCGCTTGATCGGATTCCTCCTTTTCTAAGCACCTAATAAGTGTCCCATCTAGACCCCTCCTATACAAATCACTAGAGATGAGGGAATGATGAGAGGCGTTATGGACAAGGTTTCTTCTTTCAAATTGGTTAAATGTGTTGGGGATGATGCCATCACGGAGATATGAGTAAATAGCACCATAGCGGTACAAATGACGTGGCTTTCTTGAGAGTCATAAATGGGATAACGTAGCTCTTCCACCAGGAATTTATATTTGGAATCATATTCCTCTAACTGAAGAAGTGAAGCAAGGGTGGCCATAGCATCAACTGCTTTATTCTCAGCCCTAGGGATTTGCTAAAAGGTGACAAAAGTAAAGTACGGTCTTAATGAATCAACCATTTTTTTGTAAGGTATCAACTTGTCATCTTTTGTTTGGTATTGCTCATTGACTTGATTAATGATCAGCTGAGAATCCCCATAGATATGTAGTTCTATGATATTCCACTCTATAGCCATTTTTAGTCCATTTGTTAAAGCCTCATATTTAGCTATGTTGTTTGTGCATGGGAAGAATAACTTGTAAGATTTGGGAATAGTGTACCCATGTGGAGAGACAAACAACACACCAGCTCCAGAACCATTTTGCATGAAGGAACCATCAAAGAACAGTTTCCAGGATCTCTCAGTCATGTACAAAAGATGTTCATCTGGGAAATTGACTTGAATGGGCATATTATCTTGAATTGGGAAATTAGCCAGTTGATTTGCAATAACCTGGCCTTTGATTGCCTTGCGTTCAATATACTCTATGTCAAATTTAGAAAGAATCATCATCCATTTAGCGAGTCTACCCGTGAGAGCAGCTTTACCGAGCAAGTATTTGAGAGGATCAATTTTTGCTATGAGGTGTATGGTGTGCGCAAGCATATAGTGTCGCAACTTTTGAGAGTGCAGGCTTTCACTAAAAGAGCTATATGAGGGTGCATTTTCCTCAACTTTTGTTTGACTGGTTTGACACCTAGAGCTATGGACAAATGATGCATAATGAGATTAGTGTCCAACCCTGGCATGTCTGAATATGTCCATGCAAAATTAATTTTCTTCTTTTGGAGGAACTCAGTGTAGGCTTTCTTTTCTTGAGGTGATAAAGATTTAGCCAAGTGTACAATTTTTGGAGCCTCTTCTGTGCCCAAATTAATAGCTTCTGTAGGTTCAACCAATACTGATGATCTATCCTGAAAATAGCTTGGGGGACTATCAAGTACCTCATCCATAGGCACCTCAGAGAGGTTTTCACCCTTAGATACGTCTTTTATTTTTACTTTTTTTGGTTCTGACACCGCCACACAGTGGTTTTCGCCATCAGAACTCTTATTCTTTTTTTCTTTTCTTTTTATCTTGTGACTAAGGTACTTGATGTCAGGTTCTATCATATTGGTAGTTGGTTCACTAGTGGAAGAGACTACAGGTTCAATGGCATTTAGATAGCAGGTGATCTCATAGTCATTATGAAATGTCAAGAGTTGAGGCTCTTGGTAACGTTGAGACCAATCAATAAGGTTGGGGTCAATAAGGGGTAGGTTGATGACTGGTTCAATAGTAAGGATATAGGTGGTGTCATCTCTAGTGACTGTAGAATTGGAGTTTGTCAAGTATCCCTCTAAGGTGTCTAAATCAGAATTTATCCTATTAAGCAAAGAATCATCCACTAATGCGACAAGTGGGTTCCAATCTTCTAATCTGACACATGACTCATTAGCTACGTCAGGTTGAGAACTATAAGCATGGACAACATCCATATCCAAGTCAATTGTTGTGTTTGAGAGTGAATCCCATTCAAACTCATGAGAGTCTATTTCTAAATTATTGTTGGGGCCTCGTGATGTAGAAGCCTCAAGTTTTTGAAGAGTTTCCCCTCCTTTAACAATTTGTTCAATCACAAAATTATTTGAATTATCACCATCTGTCGCAGCTGGGATGGAGACACTATCCATAGTCAATCTAACATTCATATAGTCACTATCTGTCACAGTTGGGATAGGAGGACTGTCAATTATTAAATCTCTTGAATCTCCCCAGAGGAAATTTGTTGAAGGTACCCAATCATTTGTCATGTGTTGTTGATTTGTCAAATCTGGTACATATTCTGTGTCATCTTTACTATCCCGCCTATCATGAATGGGGACAGTGCACTTGTTATTGTTCATAAAGCCTAGGTCAACCGGTTTCTTAGACTTACATCCAAAAAGATCATGATTGAGTGGTTCGGCTCTAGCATCTAACCTATGACTAAGAGGGCCATATCCTGGATAACCCATCTTCTTGACAAAAGTATATCCTCTCCCATAGGACTTAGGAGAGGGGGAGAAATTTTCATTGTGCTGGTACTTCTCCTCTTTGTATATCCAATCTCGAATAGCTACTTCCTCTTTTTCATCTTGAATTGGTATTGAGGATTCAACAAACTTGTCAAATAGTGTCATTGCCGAAGAAGACGGTTTCATCTCCTGTGAAGGCTTTCCATAGGACCTAGGGGAAATAGGCATCTTTGCAAAAGAGTCAAGTTGATACCCCCCCATGCCAAGGTCTACTGATTTAAACTTGTCTTGACAGTCTGCTAAAGTTGTTTGATAATTCTCTACTTCTCGATTAAGAGGGACATGAACATTAGCTGAGGTTGAATTAACTGATAAGGTGTTATCCCCTGGTATGCAAATTTCAACTCCATTATAAGGGAACTTAACACACTGGTGGTAGGTAGATGGCACTGCCTGCATGTCGTGAATCCATGGTCTACCCAATAAAATGTTGTATGCAAGGGGTCCAGTATCAATAATTTGGAACAAGATATCTTTTTCAACTAGGCCAATCCTGACAGGAAGGACAGCTAACCCCTTAGAACTTCGTTTTGCCTCATCATAGGCCTTTATAGTGATCTTCTTTTTAGTGTCGATCACTTGCTCTGAATATCCCAAAGTTTTTAACAAACTTAAAGTACAAATATTTAGCCCAACACCCCCATCTATCAACACGCGCTTGACACGGGTTTTATGAATCATTACTTCAATGTGAAGGGCAAGATTGTGTGGATGGCTTAGGGATTTGTAATCATCTTCTGAGAAAGAGAGGTAATGTGGGCTAGTAATGTGATTCACCATGCCTTGAAATTGGTCTATATCTATGTTGTTGGGGACATTTGTTGTGCGCAAAGCATCCTCAAGTATTTTTTTATGTCTAGGGGACAACTCTAGAAGCTCCAAGATTGAGATCTGTGCTGGAGTTTTCTGTAACTGATCTATAAGATTGTAGTTTGGTTTGAGAGCAATGACAGACTTTGTAGTGACATTCTTGGATGCCACTTGCTTGGATTGTTTGGATGGACCTGAACTAGGACCTCTAAGAACAATAGGGCCTTGACTCCTGGTAATAGCATTAAGGGCTTGAGAACATAACCTAAAATGAGGACCTCTCAACACCACAACAGGTTCTTTGTCAAAGACAGGGGGACAGTCATAACCATGCGGGTCCTTACTCCTCATCATATTAACACTTGGCTCCACAACTTCAAGCATGTTTATCACATTTTTTGATGTTGTGTAAGTGTAGTTGATTGTAGCTTTGTCGTTCTTTGATTCAGAGGTTTCCCCCTTTTCATAATTAGGCAAAGGTTCCTTAAAAGCCTTATGATCAGCATTGGTATTCAGACCATCAACTCGAAGCTTTCCACTTTCTATGAGATCTTGGACGATATGTTTTAATCTCCAACAGTTTTCAACAATATAGCCAGTGCCATTGTGAAATTTACAGAATGCCTTGTCGTCCCACCAATGTGGCTTCGGTTCAGGAATGTGAAATTTTGCAGGATCCTGAGGATGTGCCAAGTTGTTAGCAATGAGAGTTTTGAGAACATCCTCATATGAGTCACCCAATTTGGTAAATTGCCGCTTCTCCTTTTTGGGCCTCTCCTGATATCTTGGTTTACTTTCTTGCTGTGGAGGTGCATTAAGCTTCATGGATTGCACAACACTAGTCAAATTAAGAACACCTTGATCTCTTGAGTGGGAAGAGTCCACAACTCCGTCATTGACAACTTGTTTGTTCTTGTTCCAACTATTGTTCTTCCCTTTATCCTTGTTGTTGTGTTGACCATTGTTGCCATTGTTGCTATGTCTGGTCAAAATGCCTTGTTCTTTTAGGACATCTTCAATTCGACATGTAGTTTCAACCATGGTATCAAAGGAATTGAAGACTATCTTTTTAATCTCATATCTCATTTCAGGCACCAAGTTACTAACAAGTATGTCAATCTTTTCATCCTCATGGATCATCCTAGGATACTGAGAGCATTGTCTCCTCCACCTCTGTAAGAAGGTAACAAAGGGTTCCCCATGATTTTGTTTCAAGTTGCATAGGTCCAACATAGTAAGAGATCTTGATAAATTATATGCAAAGTGTTGAATGAATCTATGAACAAGTTCTCTAAAAGTCTTGACAGGGGGAGTGATATTGGTAAACCATTCCATTGCTTGTTCTTTAAGACTTCTAGGGAATAACCTCATCAAATAAGAGTCATCCTGATGGAATTCAAAGCTCATAGTATAGAACTGGCGCACATGGTCATGTGGATCACCACTGCCATCATATTTATCGTATTGAGGGAATTCCACTCTCTTTGGAAAATCCTTCATACTCACACTCTTGTTGAATGGATTAGGAAAAATCGAGTCTAGTGAGAATGAGCTCTTAGGTTGCATCATTTTCTCCATCATTTGCTTCATTTGGCGGATTTCTTCCTCTTGAGAGGGATTTTGCTTTTGTATTTTGTTGTCCACATCAAAATTATAAGGGACTCTGGCGTCCTTGTTGATTAGACTTTCCAAGAATTTATCTTTGTTTTGTTCCAAATACCTATCCACATACTATTGGAAGATAAGCTCTTGTTGCATTCGCATAAAGTCTTGAGTATCAAGGTCATAATGTGAGCTACCACCTCCATGTTGGGAACCATGATGTACATGTTGGGAGTGTGGTCTTGAGTTTTTGGGAGGGGTTTGCCTCCTATAGTGAGCATACTGAGAGGCCCTTCTTCCTCTAGGACTAGGAGATCTAGAAGGGGTTCTTGACCGCCTTCTACTTCTTGGTGTTCTGGAAGGGGTGGAGGGAGAAGAATTATTTCCACTATTAGCACCCCTGTTATTGAATTGATTGTTTAATTTCTATGCTAATAGCCTATCTTGCTCTTCTTGAGCAAGTTTCCTTTGTACTTCCAATAAAGCTTGGCTCTCTGCCTCAAGCTGTCTAAATTTTTCTTGCTATGTAGCTTGTTCGTCGTCTAGAAAGGCTTTCTTTTCGTGCTCAATTCTTCTGAGCCTATCGCTTGTGAACCTTGAGGTATTTTGAAGTGGTGAGCTTGGTCTTGAATGTTTATACAAATCATTGGTATACGTTGCATTGACATGAGCATCACCAGGTTCATTGTCTTGGTCTTCATGTTGTGACCATTGTTCTGGGTGAGCTCGTCTCTCATGCCTTTTGGCTCTTTGATGTGCATCTAGGTACCTAGTGTTGATGAGGGGTGAACTAGGTTGAGCATCATGAGAAGAATTACCAAACAAAATCTTGTCTCTGTGTCTTTCATAGATATCATCAAGGGTTTGATCCATAGCTTCCCTCTCCCGCCGAGTCACATGGTATAACTCATATCCATACCTGAGTGAGAAGGTGCCGAGGGGGTACTCAACTCACTAAAATGGCTCTTCGGGTCAAACCAGGTTTCAGACTTACTCCTAGGTGACTGGTCAAATATTGGTTCCTTTTCCTTTCTCTTTTGACGAGTCTGAACTGGGGGTAGTTGGTTGAAGACTATCTGAGGTTGCTTTCCCTAGCTCACTTGATATTTTGTTGTTACTGACATGAAACAGAGAGTTCAAGGAAAAAAAGACAATTCTAAGAAATGTCAATACCAGACTAGGATAGTAAAAGTTTTCTCTTGTCCGAGAGAGATGGTGAAATAGAACTGTTGCAAATAGGTGCAAACCAACACTGCCACAGAGGTGCTCAATTTTTGGGTGAATACCCTAGCACATATGGATCAGGAGGATGACTTACACAAATTATACTGAATTTGAATTTTATGAAAATGGGTGGACAAAGAGATTACTAGCACTCTCCAAGTGTGTTATCAAAGAGTCGAAAAATTTATCTATTTGATAGGAACAATTCCTAATTTGTCAACTCAAGAAAAATTTCTTGTGGGATCAAGGATCACTAACTCAAAAGGTCAAGGACACAAGAACCCTAAATACAGAACAGGTCTCTAAAACTGGGACAAGTCACCTAATTGGATCGGGACAAGTGACCTAATCGAAGAACTCAGGATTTCAGTTTCTTGTTCATTTTCAAAGATGAAGTAAGTACATCAACAGATTTTTAACATTGATCAGGCACATAAGACAACAATCAAGGAGTTCAAGCAATCAGTTGTCTTCAAACAATGAGCAAGGGGCAAAGCAACCTTGCACATGAACAAGAATAGTGACTTAGTATGCTACTCCTTAAAGATGCTACTTGTGTATGTTCTTGAGAATGTTTTAGCAGGCACTTAGAACACAACAACATCCTAGTAAGTTGTCTACAAGGATATACATGGCTTTTCTAAAGGGTGTCCTTGATATATGCAAGGTACGTGAGGCACAAATCCGTAGATGAGAAGAATTTGAAATCACACAGTTGGGGGGAGACGGTAACCCAAATCTCCTCCTTCATTTCTCAAAGGTATAAAGTTCTTTGAGGCTTAGCCAAGAGTGAAATCTAACTCATTCCCAAGAGAGGTGTCTTTGGATTCACCTCCCGATATTTATACTCTGTCGGAACACGGGAGTTAAGGTTGTCCCTTGAGGTGATGAAATCCCCAAGCAGGCCTTCTAAAAAATGAAAAGGTAAGTAATTCACTATCAAAAAGTATTGGAAAACACTAAAGGTGGTACATTTAACCCTTCAAGTAAATGTGAGATGAGTCCACAAAGTGGTGCATTTAACTCCTCACACAAACTCAAAGTGAGTCCACACCCTAGAAAACTAGTGAGTTCTAAAAAGCACAAAAGGGTTTCCCGGTGGAACAATTAATGCTTCTTTCTATGTAGACCCCTCCCCTTTAATGTGGCGCTGACCTTGCAACCACGGGGTGGAACAAGGGGTCGATAGATGAGCGAGTCCAATAACCCAAGATAGCAATCTAGATCAATCATAAGTAATCTAAGACTGCTAATCAATAGTACTCATAAGTGCAAGAGGGTTTGAATCATGGAATATTTAACTTTCCAAGTAAACATGAAGTGAGTCCACAAAGTGGTGCATTTAACTCTTCATGTAAACTAGGAATGAATCCATGCCCTAGATTACTCAATGAGATGTTTTGATATTTGAAACCCAGAATTATTTAATGTTAAAATACAAGCATGCACTTAAACACAAACTTCTATGAAAGCAAATCTATGTTCGTTTATTTCCCATTAAGAGCATAAAAAAAATGTGTTCTAGGAAAGTGTGTAACACTCAAGCCAGACACGAGAGCTTAATTTTATGCCCAAACCAAATGTTATAGGGATTGTGAGAACGTATCTTAGGTCCAAAGATTTGCAATCCAAAATTTAGCACCTGCAAATGCCCACCAATTTTTATTTTTTTTAATCTCCCCACACAAAACAAACAAAAAGAGTAATTAAAAATCTAATTTAATTAAAAATAAAAATCTAAAGCTAACTAGATTACTAAAATCTAAAAACTAATAAACAAATTTAAAAAAAAAACTAATCTAACTAGCTAACAAAAGTTAATCTAAAAATTTAATTATCAAAACTAAAATTAAAATTAAATTAATCTAATACTAAACTAAATTAAAAAAAAAAACTAATCTAAATTTAAAAAAAACTAAAAATCTAATCTAAATTAACAAAAAAATTTTAAAAATCTAATCTAAATTTTAAAAACTGAAAATCTAATCTAGATTAACAAAATTAAAAATAAAATAAAATCTAAATTAACAATATTAAAAAGATCTAATCTAAATTAACAATATTAAAAAAATCTAATCTAAATTAGCAATATTAAAAAGATCTAATCTAAATTAGTTTTAACAAAGTCTAATTAAACCAAAAAAACTAAATCTAATTAAACTAAAACTAAAAGACTATGGTAAAGTTTCCTTCACAGTCAGCTCCCAAATGTGCAATGAAAAAGTTCTCATAACTGAGGCACAATGTAATCCTCCTCTTAATCAAGAAAAAGATCCTTTTTGTTTGTTTACAAAATCCTCTGTTTTCCCATGTTTTCAGTATGCCTGTGTTTTAAAGTTCCCAGCAGCAATAAGGAGTCAAGGTATTCTAATTCACGTGTATCTTTTCAAAGCATTGAATATAAGAAAAGCCACGCATATATAACCAATCGAAGGTCATGGATAGGCCATAACAAAATCTATCAGAGAGCGCAACAAATTGCTTTGGTCATCTTTTAACTGTAGCCATAAATAACTGGGATAGCATGAAAACTACTTTTGAGAATAGGTTCAAAAGCATTGAAGATGAACACACCCTTTTGGTGCAATTAACTCAGTTACAGAAGGAGATCCACGAATTGATGAGGGAGTTCGTGGCCAAATTTAATAAGATTGTTCATAAGATCCCAACCGCATCTAGGCCTAGAGCAGAGAATCAAAAGGGATTCTTCCTAAATGCCATGCCTCCTGACATCAATTTTCATTTAAGAAGAAATAGGCCAACAGACCTAGATGTTGCTCAAACACAAGCAATTGAACTAGAAGATGATTTAATAACTATGGGCAAGTGCTGAAAAGATGTAGAAATCTCTAATGCACAACCTTCCACATCATCATCTCTTGATCCAGTAGTTCAAAGATTGGTAAACGATATGATTTCTCTCGAGAGACAACTTCCTAAGGCAAGTGGTGCCTATCAGCAACCCTATCAAGACATTGGTCGAAGACAATTCAATTAGCCATGTGGGAAAACACCATCCTTGCCCTCCTCTCAACCTAGACTACAGATTAAAGCACCTCTAGCTAGAGGAGTTATGTCTTCTGACCATGGTGGGGATACATGTCCATATATGTTGACATATCTCGAAATGGAGGCTACAAAAAATACTCTTGGGGAAATTACTGATGAGGAGAGAAGCAATACTCAAGGAGGACTTGGTGACTCTGGTTCCTTTCATCTTGAATATGAATTAGACTCTGATAGAGGTGGGGATGTTCTAGTCACCCTGGAAGATCTTGCATGCATGGTCCTCACCCGTAATCAGAGAACTCCTAAGTTCTCGCGGGGAGCAGCATCGACGAGTACCTCGTTTAAAGGTAAAGATTTTGTAACAAGTTCTTCTTCGTCTAATGCTAAATCATCTAAAGTGAAAATTTTGCAAATAAATAATACAACTTCTTCCTCTGCTTTTGACATAGTAGATTTCTGCAAGTCCTCTACCATCCAATTCTCACCCACCTAATATTTAAGGGTAAATCCCAAAGAATAAGATAAGTTGATACAATATGTTAAGGGTGATCAAATTCAATAGTCCTCTAGTAAACAACATTCAACCAATGATAAATGTGTGACCACAAATTCACCTATCTTTGCTTCTGAGCTGCCCCATGATGAAATTGAACCTATTGCTAGAACCTTAGGTGAGGAATCTGAAACAATTGACAAGAAAACCAATCCATTTTATATATCTTTACTCTTGAATGGTCATAAATTAAGTAATTGTATAATAGATTCAGGAGCTTTAGACAACATAATGCCTTCTTGAGTTGCAAAAGGTTTAGGTCTGACCCTAACTAAGACCTTCGGGAGATGTTACTCTATGGATGGGAAACAAGTTCCATTAATAAGACAGGTAAAAGATGCTCGAGTTGTTATGTCTTCTTATCTTGATAAAAGGTTAAAGCTAACCATATTAGTTGCAAATATACCGACAAGTTATGGAATGCTCCTTAGCAGAACCTTTTGTAAAGATATGGGAGGAGAGATTAAGATGGACTGGTCATAGGCTGTCATTCTTGTCGGGAAAAGGAAAAACAAATTAGAACCCGAACCTAAAAACAAGTATACTGTATTTCCTTCCGATGATCCAAAGGCCCAAATTTTGTTTCATGAATGTGAGTTCTAAAATTATATTATCCTCCCCGAGGAAGGTCATGCCTTGTTGAATGATACATCTAAAGAAGAAAATCAATTATGGAGTATGGAATTTGATGGTAGTTGTTCGAATTTAGGCTCAGGGGTTGGCGTTGTTCTTAAGTCGCTAGAAGGTAATTTTTTCCCTTTTTCCTTTAAGTTGGGTTTTAAAAACACAAACAATACTGCCGAGTATGAAGCCCTACTTCTCGGGTTATAAGAAGCTAAGCTCAAAGGTATCAAGATGCTCATTGTGAAAGGAGACGCCGAGTTAATTATGAAAAAGGTGAGATGCCTATTTTCTGTTAAAAATGAATGCCTAAAACACTATCAAAATTTGGTCTAGAATGAAATTGAGTTCTTTGATGCTTTCTCTGTTGAAGTAATTCCCAGGAGTATGAACTCAAGAGCAGATTCACTTGCGGTGTTAACATCTTTGCTATTACCACATCCAGATTTCAAGGCAGATACTTATAGGGTGGAGATGATTTATAGGCCCTCTATTCTAGATAATAATGAACACTGCCAGGTGTTTGATGGAGATTCATAGATTAAGGAATTCTTGGCATGTGCTGATGTATTTGTGTCTATGTATTTTGCGGGATCCTTGAATGAATGTAAAGAAGGTTCTTCTGATTCAGAATCTAGTGATGGTATACTTCAGTTGAAAGGAAACAGGATTCCTAAGGGAATGGTGTCTCTTGAGCATCTTTTCTCAAAGAAGGATAATAGTTTTATCAAGGAGAAGAACCTACATTTTGAACTACCGAAGGAATACGATAAGATCAATATTGGAAGTTTATCAAATCTGAGGTGGATTTTTGTGGGTAAGACACTATCTCATCATGAAAAGGAAAAATTATAGAAGTTGCTGACAAGTTATCAGGATGTGTTTGGATGGAGCTATGACGATTTGAAAGAATTCAAAAATGGGAAATTTCGTCATCATATCCCTTTGAAGCCACAAGCTAGCCCATTTCGGCAAAAACTCAGGAACTACAATCCCAAGGTGTCTGAAGCTATCCTAAGGGAGGTAGAAAAAATGTTAAAAGCCAGGATCATTTATCCCATTCACCACTCAACCTGGATTGCAAACATAGTCCCCGTAAGGAAAAAGAATGGTGAAATAAGAATTTACGTAGATTTTTGAAATTTGAACCAGGCAAGCTTAAAGGAAAATTATGCATTGCCTGTTATGGAGCATGTGCTATAGACAGTAGCTAGTTCAGAGATGATGTCATTGCTGGACATATTCTTTGGTTACAATCATATCAATGTAGCATAGGAATATCAACATAAAACTGCTTTTATTATCCCCTAGGGGACATTCGCATATAATAGGATGTCGTTTGTGTTAATAAATGCAGGGGCTACTTTCCAGAGAGCCATTAACTCATCATTCGATGATTTGTGAAATAAAATTATTGTGATTTATTTGGATGACCTTACGGTTTTCAGTAAAAGGAGGAAGCATCATTTGTGAGACCTGAAATTAGTGTTGCAAACGTGCAAAGACCACGAGATATCACTTAATCCGAAGAAATCTATTTTCTATGTAACGAAAGGCAAGCTCCTAGGGCACATAGTTTCTAAGGAGGGAATTAAGATAGATCCAGACAGGGTGAAAGCTATCCAACAACTCAGCCTTCCATCTACTAGGAGTGGTGTTAAATCGTTCGTGAGGCAAATTAATTTTCTGAGGGCCTTTGTACTAGATTTTTCTGATATAACTAAACACATAGTGGAAATCATGAGTGAAAAGTAGATATTTAGGTGGAGTGAAGAAGGAAAAAGAGATTTCAACGACATAAAAAAAGCCATGGCACGACCTCCTACCTTGGTGTTTCCAGACTACAGAAAGGATTTTGTCATCTATTGTTACACCTTAGAGCATACACTGTTAGGGATCCTAACACAAAAATCTAATACTAGTGAGGAAACTCTCATTGCATTCATGAGCACTCCTTTGCAGAAACATGAACTGAAGTATTCTCCAGCTAAGAAGCAGGTGTTTACGGTGGTGAGAGTAGTAAAACAATTTAGATATTACATTTTGCACTCTCATTCAGACATGTATGTGCCTAATACAGTGGCTAAGGCCATTTTGACTCAGCAGGAGGTAGAGATGAACAAGAGAGAAACTTGGGTGGCAAAGATCCAGGAGTACGATTTGTCTATCAAACCCACAAAGTTAGTCAGAGAGCATGGATTATGCAAACTTGTAGCTGAAGACATTGGGAATCATGAAGATAAAACATAAAGTTTTCCTTTAGTTTTGTTAGTAAGTCTAAAAGATTAGTGGTTCTCAGATGTGGCTTATTATCTCACCTATGGAAATTATCCAGGACACTTGACACCAAAGGAGAGGCGCAATCTAAGATTGAAGGCCGAGAAATATGTGTTTTTGCAAGGTGTGTTGTATAAAAAAGGAATTGATGGAACTTTTCTAAGGTGTGTCGACAAAGATCAACAACAAGAGCTCCTGAAGGTGTTCCATGAAGAAGCTTGCGGAGGACATTTTTCATCTATGGTTACTGCCTTTAAAATACTAAGGAATTGCTTCTACTGGTTGGGTATGTTCAAACACACATATGCCTATGTGAGGAGTTGTGAGAAGTTCCAATTGTTTACAGGAAAACCTCAATTGGTCACATTGCCATTGAGACCAGTCATAGTAGATGAACCATTCAAATAGTGAGGCATTGATTTCATTGGGCCTATAAATCCTCATTCCAGTGTTGGGCATATGTTCATTTTGACATCGACGGATTACTTTACGAAATGGGTGGAAGCCATACCCACCAAAATTTCCAATTCATTGGTAGTGTGTGATTTTCTCAAAAATTATATCTTAGTTCGATTTGGGGTTCCTCAAAAGGCAGTTGCTGATAATGCTACTTATTTATCTTCTAAAGAGCTAACTCTTTTCTATTATGAACAAAATATCTCACTTTCACATTCCTCTGACTACTTCCCTCAAGGGAACAAATTGGCCAAATTCAGTAATAAGAACTTAGTCACTATCATGAAAAAGTTGGTGGATGACAATGCCCGGAATTGGCACAAAAAGTTGTATGAAGCTCTGTGGGTGGGTAGGATCACTCTGAAGAGAGCCATTGGAATGACCCCGTATGAACTAGTATATGGAATTGGTGCACAGGTATCCCTACCCTTGGAATTGGCTACAACAAAACTACAAACTGTTATTGAAGACCAATTCTTTCAAAGTTCCTTAGAGAAAAGGGTCATGTACTTAACCAAGCTGAAAGAGGGGAGAGATAAGTTGACAAACAAAATTACTGAGCATCAGGGCAGCGTCAAGAAGATCTTTGATATGAGGACCAGGACATGAAAATTTCTAGAAGGCGATGAGGTGCTTCTTTGGGACAAAAGCAAAGAACCCAAAGGAGCACATGGAAAATTTGATTCATTATGGAAAGGTTCTTTTAAGATTCTAGAAGTCTTGAGTCAGAATGGTTTCCATTTGGCTATCCAGACATAACGGTCTTGCCTTTTACTTATAATGGGCAAGACTTGAAACTCTACAAACTCTGATGTCCTCTTTGAAAAGTTCCCTTGTACATAGTATGTTAGTTGGGTATTTTTCCTTTCCAAGTTTTGTATTGTGCTAGTTTGCGAAACTAAAGACTTTGAGTTCTCTGCATTTTTCACAAAATGTAGTACCTAGCTAGAGCCGATGTTAGCCCACCATTCATTCTTTATAATGAGCTCTTATAATCCTTTCATAAACTTTTGTAGTTCATCATTTTTCCTTTTTGTGTCACTCAAAAGTCCTTGATTCAACAAATCAACCAATCCTTTAAGTCGTTTCATATCCTTATCGTTGTTTTGTCTTGTTTCCCTTATATCCTTGAACCCCTTGAACCACTTTGAAATAAGTTCAATGGAGTTCGAATAGGTGCAATAGGTTCAAGCCATGTTCAGATCATTTTAAAGGACTAACACCTTTTCAAGTGTTTTGCAGTTGTCGTGAGAAATAATCCTAAATGCGTTAAAGGTTTAAGCTTCTCCAAATGCCTTGAACCATTTTGAACTTTGTTTAAGGCAGTTCAAAGATGTTTAGGTAGTACAATCAAGTTCAGAACAGTTTCTCTCTTTCAAGAATATTCTGTGATCCATTTTGAATAATGGTGAAATAAGTTCAAAGGGGTTCAGGAGGGTTCAAATGCATTATCGGCCATCGGAAAAAGTGTATGAGATGATGGTCATTAAATGACTGATATTCCAAGGATCTTGTCGTATTGAAAATTTACGTTAGTAAGCCGATGGGTAAAGAAAAGTAATCATTATGATTTAAGAACCTCGAAAGTGGTGTTCGCATGCAATTATACCCACGTGTGAACATCCAACCCACATTATGTCGCATCATGGGAGTTGGTGCCTAATTAAATGATGTTTTAGCTTCTCACCATTAAAAAGGGAAATGGTAATCATTTTAACCTTGTCTCTATCTTTTTCAAAGTAATTGGAGAAGCGTAACAAGTTCCAACTGTGGTTGATTTTGCTTTACGAGCTTGAGGTGAGTCCAATTTTTTTCCACTTTGTGTTTTAATTTTTGAAGCTGTGAATTTCCCTTGGGTCCTCTGGAGTTGTAAAGCTTTCAGTTGAGGAAATCATGAAGTCTACTCTCCATCTTTTTAGAAATGTTTTTATTCTTTCATGTGAGGGGCCGATTCTCAGTGACATTGATTTGAAACGGGTAGACTTGGATGAACTGAAAGAGAGAATGGCCAACAATGTAGGTGAACCTTATATTCTCAAAATTCTGAGTAGGGGATTTCTAGAAGCAACGACCTTCCCACTTGTGACTCTTTGTCCCAAATTAGTTAGGGAATGCATAACAATATATGATTCTACCTCTGAGACTATCAAAAATAGAAATGGCGAAAACCTCCTCACCATAAATAGAGAGACTATTGCATCTATTTTTAAAATCCCCGAAGAAAGTTTTGCAGATTTTTCTCCCATCCAAGTTGTTGTTAGGTTCAATGTGGACAAGGAAAGGCATAGAAACAACATGGCTAAAATTGGCTACTCAAACCTCAAAAAGGTGGTTCCAGGTTACCCAAGCATCCTAATAAGGACGACATGAAGCCATATGTCCACGATATCATGTTGTTGTTGCATAGGGCCAGAGGTTCAGCTGAAGTGTACGCCTTTCAGGATTGGATTTATTTTTATGTTCAAATTATTCTAGAGGGAGAACAACACTTGGACTCTAGTGAACTCATAGCAGACTCAATGAGAGAACAACTTAACATGGCTCAAATTTCTAGGTAGAATTTCTTCATGTCCTCCTATCTAATCTATTGTCTGGCTTGCACTAAGGAAATTAGTAGAATTTTGCATGAACCTCCTATAGAAGACATTTCAATTTGAGTATTACCCTATGCTTCAAAATGAAAAAGCTTTGCTAGATTTTAGGAGGGTTCATGATGTGTTTATTGGAAGTCTCTATTTTGAATTAGCTAGTTTGACTAACAAAATGATTTTTGAGGATGCCCAGGGATTAATCAAAGACCATCCACCATTGCTCCCAAAAGTATTTTAGAATATGAGGATTCCTACACCACCTGATTGAAATACTTTTTTCCATTGGTTGGAGTACAATTTGATTTGTGGGAAGGTCAATAATATGGGTTTGTAGTGTTGTAAATTTCACTCCTTTAATTAATGAGTCCAATTTCATACTTTTCTAGTGCTCATTTTAGTATTCCGCTCCTCTAAGTATTTTTGGGACCATTGCTTAGTACTCAACTCAATAATATGAGTCATATCCTATTTTAAATCTCAATGCACTCCTCATTGGAACCTTATTTTAGTGTTCCCTTTCTTCTATATCATCTCAAGCTTATATGTGGGTACTATCCTATTTTTAATTAAATAGACTTAATTCCCCACTTAAATATTGTCAATCCTAATATTAATTATATGTCTAATATTGAGACCCTATTATCTCACATTTACTAAAATCTAGGGCAATTTTATCAAGACTATGTGGGTCGCTCACATAGTCCAATGCTTTTTGCTTGAATTTTTGGGAGAGTAATGTGTCAACATTGACATTTCTAGATCTCATCTTTAAATTGGGATATATTTGTTGTAAGTCAACCAAATTGAAAAAATACCTTGAGAGCCCTATAAATGACATCACTCCTAATTAATTTCATCATCTTGTTCTTACAATTCAAGAGCAATTATTATTCTTAAAGAGTATATATGAGTTTAAGGAGAAACAAGCTACAACAAGGCATCTTCATTCATGTTTTAATGATGAATTTTGTTAGTATTTATTATGTTATTACATCAACACTTAGAGTACTTATCATAAGAATATTACATCATTAGTCAAAGGTATAATCATTTCATTTAAGCATTTCAACATTTCTTTTAGATTTAGCCTTTGTCCTATCAAGGGTAAGCTCTCTAATCATCATTGATATAGGATTGATTACCAACTTAGGGCTCAACTTAGGAAATACCATGGACAATCTAACACCATATTTTCTCTTTGTGTGTAATTATAGGTCCAGAATGAGGTTTTAGACCCAGTTTGGAGGTACAAGAGCATATCGTAGATAAAGACAAAGACAACTAAGAAAAGTGTAATATAAATGAAAATAAATAGGGTTCCTAGCACCATACTCCCATAGGAATAGGTTTCTTAGCACCATTGTCCAATTGGTTTGACTTGAAAGTGGACTCGAAGGTAGTTTGGAGGCTCCTGAAGGATGATGTCACCTAGCCATAGTGTCCAACCATTTTGAGCTTATATTTCAAAATAGGTTTCTCTTTGCATCTCCTTTTTATTTATATACATCTCAAATGATTCTCAAACCCACATTTGTCTATTTTTGTACCTTTTAGCCTAGTTCTTGTACTTTCAATTTCTAAATTATATCTAATCAATTCAAATCAAAATAGGAAAAATAAATCATCATGAACCATAGTTCCTAACTCTCCTAAGGGTGTAAAGTTGGGCCTTATTGGTTGTCCCCTAATGTGATTGTGTTTGGAAATGATTTCTAGTTTGCATTCTTAGGCTAGGATCCATTTTCCACTATTTTAGGGGCTATAGTTTATTTTGTAACATGAAGATCTAGGATCTCTCTACACAAGAGTTCATCTGCATAAAATTTCCTCCTTTACTCTCTCTAAAGGAAGAATCTATCTAGTTTTACATCAACATAGCACACTGAATAGACAATGGTTCGCATCGAAGATGCAAATTGTGCAACATTGGAAGGGGGGAGGGGTGTTAGGCTCATTTTGGATCATTATTTTTTCTTGAAGTACATTTATATTTTCTCACAAGTGAACCTAATTAGATAGAGAGAGTAGGGTGTTTGATGGGGTATCTTTGGGGGGCTCTTTAAGGTGGAGGGTTTTTGGTGGAGGTTGGTGCATTTTGCAAAATATCATCTAGTATAAAGTAATCTTGTGTGTATACATGGTCTATCAGAATGTAATGTGACCACTTACATTTACAATTAGAAAATAAATACATTAATTAATTAATAAACAATTACTTATACATAAACAAAAATGTTAAAGTTCACATGCACGTGCATTAGATAAATATCCATGTTTAAAACTTACAAAAAATATCAAATTAAACATTTAATAAACTTGAATATCAATTGTAATGAAATATGTACACATATTATTAATGTTTGTCATTTATTTAATATTTATGATAAATAAGTAAATTCAATCAAACTAGTTTAATTTAATTTATATCAAGTTTACATTTAATTTACATATATGTATGCACACACATGCTTACATGGGCACATTATTCACATATATGTATACATAGATTTAAATATGTACAATACAAAATTAAACAATAATAAACTTGAAGGTGTACCTTATAAAATAAATTGGTAAAATAGATGATTACAAAATGAAATAAATATTATTAAGTACCTACTTAGTTGGAAATTCATTGCAAACATATTGAAGTTTTAAAATTATTTGTCAATATATCTTAAGAAACTTTCATTGCTTGGATTAATGCTTCAAAATTTATAAAATTATTTATGCCATTACAAATCAGTTTTATAATTGTGAGATCAATCATGCACTTGCATATACCTGTATGAGTATGCATATTTGAAATCTGTACATGCGGATCTAGTGTTTACAAACCTTTATTGGATGTTTGAACTTACTATTGTATAAATACTTGGCTATCTACTTGAGAGTTTGCTAATGGCTAAGAATATATGGACTTTTGGTCAAACCCATAAGGATAACACTTTAATAAACATTTTATAAATCATGATTAAAATAACAAGTAAATGTGTAGGGGATGTCCTAGATGATGATGAAAGAAACAATGTAGTAACAAATGCTATATTTTAATGCTTTAATAATTTACCTATGAGATGTCTTTATAAATTATAAAAAACTAAATCTAGAGGAGTATACGAATAATTAAGGTTGACCTTTTAAATACAACTCCATGGGTAGGGTAGAGAGGTGGGGGATTTCATCCAAGTGGATTTGTATGATTAGTCTTTTTTTGGTTCTTGATATAAACTAATTCACTTATCAAAGGATAAAATCTTAAAACTAAAAAGCCAACATGAGGTGTCCTTGTCTAGGGTGGTTATCATTATTCTTGGTAATACTATTAAATATCCTTGACATTTCTATGTAACAATTCCATAAGAACCCTATTTTAGAGAGAGATAGAGGTAAGGTTATTCTTTGGATTTGTAAGAAGTCTTTTTAACTCTATTAGTGTGAACTAATTCAATTATTAAAGGACAAAATTATAAATCTAATGCTAGCATGGTGTGTTTTTTTTGTTAAGGATAGTCATTCTCAGTGATATAGTTATATTTCTCTAGTGGCTATAGAACCATTCCATACGAATTCTACTTAAGGAGAAAATTAATGCTTATTTTAATTATTGAGGATTAGTTGATGGTTGTGTTATATTGTACATTTAACTTTGGAAAGTTGAGTATATAGGGTTTCAATTCTTTAGGTTTTAGTATGTAAAGTTTTTAAGGTAGATAACATTTGGTTATTGATCATTGATTTCAACTAGAAGTTCAAATTTATGTTTACTAAGATATTGTTATCGGGTAGTTATTCAAATCTAATATTTTTAAATACATTAAATAGTACATTTAAATTAAATCTAAAATGCTAATTGTGTATATTGAACCCTAAATTTACACGTTGAACACTAAACTTGCATTAAAATCAAATTGTTATTAAAATGAGTTCACATACCTTTTTTTGAAATGGGTACATTTTCATAACAAGTCTTGTTTAGGTATCCCAAGCTATAATGGGTACCCATTCGATTGGGTTCATGTTCAAGCTTGAGTCCTTGTTCCTAAATGGGTACCAATTCCTCTCATGATTTTATTTTTCTTGCCACTTCTCCAATATGCAGACCGAACTTCTTATAGGTGCCCATGTTGTTAGAAGTAAAATGAGTTCAGATTTGGGCTTGCCATGTTTTTTCTTAAAAAGATTATCCTATGATATATGGTTAAAGTTTTTGTGCTATTTTTGTAAAATATTTAATCTTATTTTCATGAACTTCTTTTATCTTAGATTGGTCTAGGAAGCCTAAATCAAACCTAGTTTCATCATAGATTACATGACCTTCCTAAATAAAACCTAGTTTTATCATAGATTACATGACACACACAATGTAGAACCAACACGTTGAAACATATCTAGATTATTTTCCATAAATGACCATGTAACAACACACAACAAAAAAGATGCTGAAATTATTGAATCTTTTAGTTGCACTTTGTATTTTAGTAAACATATAGTGAGATCAAACATTAACACTAAAGAAAAGCTACTTAACCAAGAGGTAGATTGAAAGTGTCATGCTTATAGTAAATTTATGGATTTAAGGCGTCCTTGCAATTGGATCTCTTAGAGAGTTCAAAGATAATGCATACCTAATTAGATCTAAAGAACCATATTTACCTATGACGTAGTGCCAAGGTGGGAGCATCCCCAAAGGAGATGCCTAACCTCGTAGCTAAGAGTAACACAAGAAAGAAACAACACACAAGTAGAGAGAGAGAATGTATGATCCAATATTTTCATTCAGAGATCAAACAACATACTTGTCAGGCTGTCAGGCCTTCCTAGTTTCGGCCATATATAACGAAAAATAATTTCATATCCTAATTCTAATCTAGAAAAGTCTCAAATCTAGGTTCCATGAACCAACTGCCACCACTACTACCACTTCTCAAGATACATCCAGTTATTACATATAGGCAGAGCCTCTATAGGTCGGCCAAGAGAGAATTACATTCCCCAAGAAGAAAACATGTACAAACAAATAGGTCCAACCAAAATGAATCAAAGATCCAAGAAAGGAAAAAAAAAAGATGCGAGATGATAGGAAATAATTCACATGTGATCCATGAACCACATGCTACGATCACAACGGTTGAAAGCCAAAGATTAGCGATCACACATCTAATCTCCAAATAGGTCCAAGCAAGAAATGATCATGTTACCCACAGATAGAAAATGAGCCAGATCTCGAACAACCATAAACAAGAGGAGGTGTGATCATTGGAAGATGATCCTAGATAGCTCTAGAATAAGACTTTACGATCACACATGTTATCTCGAACAAGTGACGATCGACCAACATAATCTCTCCAACCGATAAAGAAGAACAAAATAACAAAGAACTATTTTTGGTTGATGCAAGATTGCCATGAACCCAAGATGCTCCTGCATCAACCTACAAATTTTATAATATGATTTTATAACTATATTGGTTTAGTATGGGCCAACAATACCAAAAACACCATACCAATACAACCTATATCACAAGGTAACTATAGTCAAATATCACTATCCATGGCATGAACATTCAATATATACAATTACAAGATCAAATACTATATTAAAGCTACAACTGTTATCAATAAAACTAGAAGGCAAGACCTAATATTTATAAATACAACTATAATTAAATTCATTAGAGGCCTTTGTAGAGAACCCACTCTCTTTCAGTTACTACTCTAGAATGAAAAATAATACCTAGTCCAAAATGAAAAACAACAACAACAACATTATTATAAATAAAAAGGTTTGGCTACAATTACTCTCTTAATATAAATGTTGGGATGCAAATTTTATTACATGCTCCCTCATAGTACAATTCAAAATCCTTGTTTCAATCTTCTATTTATCCTAATTTTGAAGAAAAAATCTCAACATAACTTATCAGTTACAATGTTTATGTTATACAAGTAAATAATCTTCAATCAAAAACAAAATTAAGAAGATTTGTCTTCCTTGTAAATATTTCATATTATTTTATTTATTTAAAGTAATTATAAAAAATGCCATTAGTGGCATTGTGTGATTGTTAAGTTGAGGTATTGTTGTTCTTGTCATCAAGGTTCAAGCCTTGTTGGGGTGTTATTGTTGAATATTCTAATGGGGGACAAGGTTCTATATTTGTGACCTCACCAGTTCATTGCTTTGGATCAAAAGCATTTACCCTCTTTGCAAAACAACTTAAGGAAAATAGATCAAGGGATACATCATGGTTCTAATTTAATACATTCTATTTCAATATATACAAGAACACAAATTTGAAGGGAGAAGCTCTTGTGAAGCTCATTTTTCAAAAGCTTAATGTAACCTTTAAAACGTAGAATGATGGTAGTTATTGAAGTAAATACCATTCTCAAGATGTGTCCAAAAAGTTTACCCAATAAACATTCCTAATATAGTCTAAAATCTATGAGATTGGATAATTTATCTAACATTGGGGGAAAATATAAAAAAAAACCCAAACAATTTTTTTCTTTCCATATCATAAAGAACATGTTCTTATAAAGAACAACTCTAGAAAATAAGAGATTATTAAACAACATTTACTCAACATATGTAATGCATAAATCTCATGTATAATGTCTACTCAATTGTAATTCTTATTAGCAAGTGTTACTTTCATTTATTGTTAACATTAAGTAATAGGTTGAAACAGATATTTTATTACATTTTAAATAAACTACATTTACAAATATACCTCCATTTGGTGCGGGTACTGGTAGGAAAGAACAGAGTTAAGAAAACCTCCAATCTTGTCTAGGACTTATTCAGTTTAGAATATAAAAATATAGAAATGGGTTTACATAGAAAGGAAAATTGTCTTATTACAAATGATACAATCAGAGTGCATATAAATACATTCATTTTCATGGTTATCTTTAACTAGATAGGTTTTTACTCTAGTTGCTTGATTATCCATGTTCCCTTGTTCTGAAACTGGGTTGTTCCTCTTTTGATATGATCTGCGTGGAACATTTCTAGTCTTGTAGAATTCACAACAAAGCTCCATCTTGCAAGCCATATTAGTTCAAAAGATCACAATACAAAATGCCTTTTTCACTGGATTTATAATGTTATATCTTCAACAAAGGCTACTTATTCATTAAAAATTGGAAGACTAACATGAACATGCAACATATATAGAATACAACCTTATCCAGTTCCCAAGTTTATTAATGAAGCATGGCTATATTTTACTTAGCATATTAAGAAACACATCAAGATAAATGTGTCAGTCACTTGGGAAAAAATAAATTACATGTCTATTATCATTTATAAATACTTACTAAATATAGTGTTTTCTAAAACAAATACCAAACAACAATATATAGCCATACTTCATTAATAGAAAATGCAACATCATTGATTATTACTACTAAAACACCCTTCCATGAGCTATTGTGAGTAGTCCCAGTTTGCCAAATTGAAAATAAACCCCACCTCTAAAAAGAAATTTCCATTGGAGCACAACTTAAAGCCAAATTGCTCTTTTCCAATACTTGTAAAGGAATAACAGAGACATAATCAACATAGAGCATACCTCTGACATATCTTTACCTATTGTAATCCCCTACATCTGAAAAGTGAAGTAATATGAAATGAATTAATAGGAAATCATCCCCAGATTAATAAGAAGTTTAAGGCATAACAAAATTTGTATGAATATATATCCCACATTTATGAAAGTGTACATAAGTATATAAACACACTACTATATACATGTGTATGTGTGTGTGCACGCGTGCGTGTGCATGTGCGTGTGTGTGTGCATGTGTGTGTGTCTATATATATATATATACAATGCCAGTTCATAATAGTCACATATAAGTAACCCCATCTATTTCCCAAAACAATCCTTCATTGTTACAACTATGTGACTGCGAATAATAGAGAGTGCCTTGTTAACCACAACAAAATAGATGTTACTAAATTGATAAATTCCATAGAACTGAAATATCACCAAACTTCATTTTCGTGCATCACCATATATTAAAACCAGGCAAAATACATAGAAATGTTTATCCTCCATACAACACCATAGAAATTCATAATTCCTTTGCTAAGCATACTTCTAGCATTAATTCTCGTAGAAAGAAAAGCTTCTTAGAGTAAGAGTTAACTATATATTAACATATTAGCTTATAAGAGTCTTTGATAAAGCAAAGATTAACCTATAAACCCAACTAGAGGAAGTACCAAGTCTGAATCCCAAACCATTAAAATCCTTATATCGAAACAATTCAAAAGTAAAGCCTTAAGACCAAAAAAATGAGACAAAGGACCTATACCCTACTGCTTGTGAACCTTCTCCACACCCTAGCCCACTTTAATGATTTTTCCCTTCCTATCATTGAGGGCATAGTATGTCCCTTCATTGAATTTAGCCTCCTCTACCCTTTTCCTACCTCGCGACCCGCCCTTCTTGGATTTTCCACTAGACCCCTCCATAGTCCCACATTTATCTTCATCCTCGTTCACAAAAGATGCATTTGCAATGTCTAGAACCTCGTCGTAGCCTGTTATTCCTTCTTTAAGGAGATATTGAGTGAACCAATGGCGACAATTAGGCCTCTTAATGTGGAAGAGCCATAAGAGGAAATTCAAATTTTGGGAGATTTCCAACACCCTACGTTCAAATTTATCCCAATCTTCCACCCATAAGATGGGGTACCTTGGTATTGGTTCCTCGGGCCAATTCCTCCTATTATAGTGCCTAGGTTTTGGTATCACCAGTTCATCATTAATGTTCGCCAAAACTTTGTTTAAATCCACCAGAATATCATTAATGAAGAGACTCTTGAAAATGCCCTTGACTATCTTCCTATCTTTTTCAAAAAGCATGGCTAATGCTAAAAACATGGAGGAGATATTTGAGTTCACCCTAGTCCTATCCTCATTACAAATATATTCTTCACCAAAAATCTTCATAATGGAGCCAATGAAAAGATCATGGGGGAATTTCAAAATACCTTCAAGGTGGTCCTTTGTAATTATGTCAGTAATAGTAGTTTGTCGCTTCTTACTTGATAGTTCACTCAAGTATCCATCTTCTGGTGGCTACTAGCTTTCTTAGGGAAACAATATTGTTGGTTTTGAAGTGTGCTGAAGCTCTTGCGTAAGAATGCCTATCCTACTCAAGTTTATAAATAATATGGATTGAATTTACCTCAAACATAGCTAGTACACCTTGAAAGTATCTGACATTTTTTATTAGTACTTGTCATAGGCAATACTATTGCATTCACTTGTGACAATTAATCAAGTGATTTCCACCAATCAGAATAAACTATTTTTTTGTTTTGTTATTTTTTATAAAGTTAACATACATAATTTAAAATATAATAAATTATAAAAAAGTATTATTATCAATTTCATTGGTTGATAGCATTTTGTGTTATAGGCGCGCTTTTCACGGCTTTGCTATTTTAAGGACTGAAGATTGGAACAATTTTTATCTGCAAAGTTTTACAGCTCAGATAGACCCGCTCAGTTATATGCGTATTTTTTAATTTCTATTTTTTTCAACCGTTATCTAGAGGCATTATCCAGTCGATCTAAAGGTTTAAATGGAAGGATGACATTTGTTACTTTATCGAACACTTTCATTCCTTAGTAGCCCCAATAGTTTTGGCATTCACGATTTGACAGACAAAAATGATTCATGACAGTTATCTATTCATCATTTGTCTAGCACGGCTTCTGCGATCATTGTTTTCTAACACCATCAATGGCATTCGCAAGGGTAGGACCAGGAATGTGAGATATTATATTTATTAAATGCACACACTATCTTAGGTGAACTCTAGTTGACATAGTGAAACATAATTCAAGCAAAGATCCTCCACTTTTTTATGCTATGAGTTATTTATTAGCAAATAATAAGATACATTGGCTCATTGGTTAGAAAATTATTTCTATAGTAATTTCGTTCAAGGCTTATCAATCAATTGTTGATCTTTTCCATTTTCTATCTTAAAATTTACAAAAGTCTATGATTGTTAACTAGAAAATAGATTTGTCGAAAAGGCTTTGAAGATTTTCAAGTGAATGCAAGTAGTAGGTGCTTAGCCAAAAACCACAACCTTTGCTAATCTCCTCGCTGCCTATGCCAATATGGGAGTAATGGAGTAAGGGACGTCCATCAAAGCGTAAAGGGTAGAAGAATTTGGGTGGAATTTGTAGTTGTAATTCCCCTAGCCTAAATATGCAAGTGGCGGAAACACAGACAAGGCCCATGTGCTATTTGATTGAGACGACGTGGTCTCATGTCATGCCATGATTGAAGGATCTGCGCAAGATAGATTAGACTTTTGCAAATTTTCTATTTTAAGGACAGAGTTTGGACAGTTTTTTTATTTGCAATGTTTTAGCTTATATTGTCACAGATTGCAATTTTCTGTCTAAATGTGGTGGTCGTTCAAGCTCATGATGGCTCAAGAGGGAAGAAAAGAATTTACCAAAATCCAAGATATCAATATGGAATGGTAGACCATATCAGTAAGTGCTACAACCAACGATGACTCCTCTGTGGGTCTCAACAAATTTGGGGTGAAATTCAGAATTTGGAGGTGAGGGAGTCTAGTGCTGCTGGTTGCCATTCGTATGAACTAATTTCCATTATATCTTCTTTTGCTGACTATGATCTTTGATTTTTGTTGTCTCTTGAAATTTTTCTCTGCTTCTTGTGAGTTCCCCTTTCAACTCCTTCGACTTCTTTGCGCTAGTCTTTTCTGACTAGATTGCAGTATAAATTTGAGGCTTTTTTTAATCTGTTACTGGTTGTATTAAGATTCAATTCTAAACTAGTATAGATCTTTTTTTTCTAATCTTTAAGAAGAAAATGTAAAAGGCCATTTGCCAATCTTAACTAGTTGCATTATAATTAAATTCTGAACTGATAAATTACAAATCTGGTTTTTTAGTAAATGGGTTTCTATAATTTTAGGAACAAAAAATGACATGGAAGGCCAATAGCTGATCTTCCAAGCTTTGATTTTTCTAGTTCACAAGTTATGAATCTATCGAATTCACTAATATTAACTATTCAATTTTTTTTAAGTTGGCAAAATTTTAAATAAAAAATCTTTCGCCATACCAATTGGAGGAAATGGAATATTTGTTTCTGTAATATTTATGTCAATTGTGCTACATGTTGGAGCCTTTCCTATACATATTTTTCTGTAATATTTATGTCAATCTGTTGACTCTGCATGTATAACATGAACAGTGCTTCGTCAATTTTAAATCATCCAAATTCATTTTAAAAAATATTTCATAGCAAGATAGTAAGAATGTAATACAATGTATATTATTAGTACTTGCCGGTAGGCTATTATAAGTTTTTTCATTTGTAAAATATAGATGCAAATTATTTAACTTTAAAATGTTTAGAAGTTAATTTTTGATCATCTCATTGGATGAATGCATTTGAAGTCTTACCGCGTTTGTTATTTATTGTCCTTCCATATTGCATAGTTTATTTTAGTATATAACTGACTTTTTCTAATGTAAATAAGAATATTGTAAATATATGATATAAGATAATATATATTTATTCTCATTTATATATTTTAAAAAAATATTTGAAAATTTATTATGTGTTAATTATGCATTAATAAATATTTAGGTAAACAAATGTGTGATATATTTGAATATTTTCCAACACTTCATTTGAACATTTAGGACTACATTTTATTTTAAAATTTGACATTCCATCTTGACTATTAAATGGATCAATATCATATAAATTAATTTTATTTTTTTTTGTCAGTTGTTAATAGTATATGTTATATTTAAATATGATTATTTTTAGTTTAAAAATATTAATTAATATTTATATAATATTGTTTAGAATCGTATATATGTTTAAGAATTTTGATATATATATATATATATATATATATATAAAATTAATAATATAAAATTATTTTAATAGTTATATAATTGTCAATTAATGTGTAGTGCAATAGTTATTAAATGAAGGATGATAATGTAATAAAAAGAGATCCCCTAATTATGACCTCTTTAACCTATTTTGTCCTCATCAAAATAATTTTTTTAATTTTTTAATAAAACTTTATTATAATCGTTGAAGTTCAAAATCAATTGAATATTTTGTTACATGTTTGATTTGTCATTTGCGCTAATTAATTTTTAAAGCTATTTAATTATAATGTTCTTTTCATTTTTCATATTTACCTAAAAGCATTCACTAAAAAGATTGTAAATTCAACTTAGGGCCATTAAAGTGAAAGAGCACTAAATGGAAAAGCATTCACTAAAAAGATTGTAAATTCAACTTAGGGCCATTAAAGTGAAAGAGCACTAAATGGATGTCCATAATTTTGTACCGAAAAATAAATGTTAGGTTATGTGGATCACTAAAAAGATTTATTAAATCATTGACAATTTGGTTTTAATCATAATAGAGTTGGAAGGTGAAATGTTAAACCTACCCTATCAAGTATATAATAAATTTTTTAAAACTAAATGACACTAAAATGCTAATTTTATTATAAATTATTTAATATATTACATATTACATTTATTAATAATATTATTATATAAATATAACTATTATAAAATCTTAATATTGTACATCATATATATTTCATTATTAAGTATTCAACATATAAAAATAAATTATGATTATTATTTTTTTTTCAAATTTTTTTTTAATGATAAATTATAATAATAATTAATTACAAAATTAAAGGCAAGTACTTGGCCACTACGTGGCACTTGTTATACTTGGTCTGATTCATTCTAGGATTAGATTTGAGTCTAAAATCTACTTGAATTAATATTGATTCTTAATTGCCATATAATGTCTCCTTTTGACATAATTATTTGGATAAAATTTTGTAGGAGATTAGTTTAATTTTATAATTTATTAGAAAAAAAAATTATTTTCAATTTATTGAGACTTTTGTAAGAGAGATATATTACATAACTTTAAAATAATTGCATGAATATTAAATAAAATAAGTTAGTTCACAAATTCAAATCTTTATCCTTTTCTCATTTAATAAGTAAATGATGTAATTAATTTTATTTTTTAATAATTATTTTTAAAATATAAGATAATATATTATATTAGATTAATAATTTATTTGAAGTATTTAAATTTTGAATTTCATAGTTATAATTTTTTAATATATTATATATTATTTATATATGAATTATTTAATTTATATAATTACTAATTATTCTATAATATTGAAAATAATGTAATTGAGTTTTTTTATTATATATTATTTAAATATAAAAATTACTTCAAATTTTAAAATTAAATATAACATAAAAATATTATTTGATTTCTTTTTAAAAATTAAAGATAATTTATGTACCTCATTCATACAAATATACACTTAAATTTATAAAGATTGTATTATTATTTTTATTTAAAATATTGATAATAATATATATTTTAAATTTGTAAAATAAAAATTATTAAAATATTTATAATTTTAAATCAACATAAGACTTTATGTATTATCTTAAATAATATAAATATCGATTCTAAATAAAATTATCTTATAATTAATACCAATTATACTAATTACAACATCAATAATTATTTATCTTTAACTAATTATTATTCATTTAATATCAAACTCATAATCAACCAATCAATCTAGTTATATTTGTGTCTAATACATGTCAATAAAATAACAATAATACAATTTGAAAGAATTTATTGATCTCCACTTATATATATCATTTATTCTACAATTATTATTATTACTATTAAGGCAAGTACTAGCCACTACGTGGCACTTGTTAATGATGAAATGAGGTGGAGATAAAATCATATTCTCAAAGTTCAAAATCTCCCCAAAAATGTGCTAAAGTTTTTGATCACTTAATGCGAGAAGATCATTCCATCTCATGCAATGGGTAATGAGCTCAGGATTCATAATTAGGAGCCACTTGGGAGTCAGATGCCTTAAAGCATTGATAGGTTGGTAATGAATAATCGGATATCACATGAGTTAAGTATTGAAGTTGGCAATCTGCCAAAGTCATCCCGATTATTACTTTTCCTTGTTAAAAGTAGAGTAAATATCTTCGGTCAGGATTGCAAATCTATTCCAATTAATATTTCAACAAGTTTTAAAGTTTTTATGAAGTTGTGCATAAATTCATATACAAGCTTTATTTCACATAAAATTATATCTTTTTTAATTTAAAACAATATTTTCTTAGAAGCTACTTATACAATATTATAGATAAAATTGATTTTATTCACATCTATTTATGGGCATCTTAGTGTTGATCTAGTCTCAAATCTAAGAGCAACTACACAATGGATTTCACTAGAATTTTACTAGGTAAAGATGAACTTTGATGGGGCATCTTGGGGGAATCCAATAATTTTGGGTGTGGGTGTATCATTTGTGATCAAGAACGAAGGATTTTGACAGATGAAGTGAGCAAGTTGCTCAATAATAGGTCAATAGTGAGGTTGAGTTCCAAGTCACATGGATAGGGGTCCAGTTGTATAAGCATATGGGTTTCAATTAAGTGCATTTAGAAGGGGATGCATTGATCATTGCCATTGCCATTCATCACAAAGAAACTCCAGAATAGAAATTGCAAAAATTCATCCCCTAAATATGGGAGGGCTTGCTTGAGTTGGAGAATTTTAAAATCTCTAATGTATATTATGAGGGCAATCACATAGTGAACAAACTGACTAAGTCAATCATCAAAATGTTGGAAAATCATTATGGAGTTAGGTTGATAGATTGTTGGGAACTCCTAGGTAGCTTTGAAGAAGATGAAAGGGACAATTGATGACACTAACCATTGATGGTTGACAAGGTGGCACATGAGAAAAGTAAATGTGGGTGGTAAGATAATTAACATAGGAGATGAAGACCATATCTTCCCCATTGTACACATAGCTAGACTACAATATGCCATGAAGACAACCATGTCCCCGAATTCTAAAGGCCAAAAAATGGCTTTTAGGGAAAAGATGCTGGACAATAGGCTATGCCAAGTCTTCAACATTGTGAAGCCAATTATTTTGCAAGTTGTTAAGCTTATTTTGGAGGAGGCTTTTGTAAACTCAACCCACACATTCAAGATCAATAATGACATCACCTTCATGTTCATGGTGTGGTTGTTAGAAGCCATGAAGGATAAGATTTTGGTGAAGTTTACGATGATGAAGCTAATTTAGGCTCAGTGGAGAGTTGATATGCAACATATTTTGTACACGACAATTGTGGGTATTGGGATTTCATCGAGAGAGGGGACCTGGATTGAATTAACATTGCCATATAATGGGCCATGGGTTTGTTTCACTATTTAGCAAACAAGAGCAGATGAGGAAGCTAAGAGACACTAGGTGATGAGTGAAGTGGAGCTATTGAGAAAAGGCCATAGAGGCATCACAAGTAGTTTAGAGAGTTTAGTCATTGGCTCTTGTATTGGGCTCGATCAAGCTTAGGACAAAAGAGTTAGAGATGTAAGCAAATGTTTTATCAAGTCACTAGTTATCCAATATGTAGGTGGTCTTTCTTTATTGAACTCATATTTGTATTTTTTTTTTTACTATTATTCATATATACACTTTTTATAATTTAAATGCAACCCCCTTAATGCCCTCCACACACATAAATATATAAAATTAAACTTAATCTTTTAAAATAAAAGTGACTAGATTTGATAATATATATTATAATTAATTATTAGTTAACATGTCATATTATAATAAAAAAACACCATGTATTTGAACGATCCCTTAAATTTGCCATGGGCACATTCGTAAGGGGAGGTCGAGGTTTATGGGGATTGTCTTGGTCCACTCACCACTCTAGTTCACTTATTATCCATTCCGCCTCTCTACTGAGGACACTATTCTTCAAGCTTGCCTCCACATTCTTCACTGCAGGACACCTGCAAACCATTTTGGCAACCATGGAGATTTATTGCAGTCTACACAGCACCCATCTATCTAAATCTCTTTATTCCCATTCTTTCCTTCCACCATTTAAAAAATGTTACAGAATATTTCCACAACACAGAAAAATGGTGGTACAGTGTTCCATTTCAGAAGCAAAAGGAATTCGATGGGGTTGCGAGATCGACTCTATGGAGAATGCATATCGATTGCAGAATTGGCTGAACAAGGATGGTCTTCCGCCTCAGAAGCTCGCAATTCAGAAGGTCGACGTGGGTGGCAGGGGACTCGTCGCTCTTAAAAACATACGCAAAGGGGAGAAATTGCTTTATGTTCCCCAAAACCTTATTATTACCCCTGACTCTGTAAGTTTAAGATTTAAAAATAAAAAATATAGAACCAAATTGATGGGTGGAACCTTTGCAATGCATCATTCTGTTATAAAGTTTAGCACGTCTTTTGATTTGTTGTACAGGCTCTATGCATCCACCCGGTCTTTAAATTGTGGCTTGCATAAAATTTTTTATGCAGTGACGGGAGACCTTAAACATTTATATCTTCCATTTAATATAAGGTGTAAATTTGAACATGTGGGTGGTTGTGGGGCATATGTGAGCATAACCAACCGCAAGGAATGTAAGCCAAGCCTACTCCAAGCTTACTCACGCCTTATTTGCAAGGCATGCGATTCTAGGCTTACATTTGTTGTTTATTGCAAAAATATTACTGGGCTGTGATTTTGTTGCCATTGCATTTTTGAACATTTTACATGTTTTTAACTCCGCCGATGTTTTTCAAATTTTGCTAGTTGCAAACTTGTTCACTCTTTGGCTTTGGCAGACGTTGCTAAGTCCGATCGATGCAACGTTCAAAATATGCTACAAACAACGTTCTTGATGGACCATATATATATATATACTGATCTCAATGAGTATTAGATCCTTGGGATACAATCATAATCATTTCTTAAATATATACATGTGCAAATATGTTTCTTGGAGTGAAACTTGCCAGCCCTTTTCACTGCATTTCTTCTGATGTTTATGATGTAACATCCCGGGCCAAAACAATCATGCATATCTTATTCGTAACCTTCCACAAGCACTTATTAATTGAATATCAACACAATTGGCCCTAGAATTCGCTAGAACTTAGATAGCTCAGATTAAAATTACTGTTAATGCATTACCAACATCATTATATTTCAAACAGCAAAAGACAGAAGCATCTCTCCCTATTTTCTTATTATAATGAATAACTAATAACAGGAGTAAATCCTGATCTCTTTCTTATTACAATAATGGCTGTAGTACATTCAAATAGTTATGCAATATCCTTAGCTGCAACAGCAATGACTATCAGAATTAATAAAATGTGACTGGAGTTCGTGACTAACAAAGCTCAAATATGAACTTTGTATGAGATCATCCTCCAAAATCAGTAGGGTTCCCACACTTGAACACAAGTGCTCAAACAAATTCTGAAAGGAATTTGATTTAGTGTAGATGATGCCCCATGAATGGATGTGTTCACTCCTTTATGTTTGTCACAATATTAATGGTTCTGCCACAATGTAAATCCACAACTTAAAATTTGAACACTGACTATGGGTGCAAAAAAGTCCCACTTTTGAAATTTATGGTTATGACACTTGTTCAGGTGTTCGGGAGAGAATTGAAACAAAGATGGAAATATCAGGGATTGAAAATTGAAATTTGGAGTTATGTAATGTCCCCATTTTAGGGTTTCTAGCATTGTAGTTAGCTCTGTCCTTTTCGGCGTGTCTCTGTCTTGTCTGAGGGGTTATTTGATGTTGCTAGTGATCTCAGTTAGTCTTGAGGACACTTGTGCCACTTTTTGAAATAAATTACGGTTTTTGGTGTGTACTCCAAGACTCTTGGAGAGCCTCTATTTTGTTTTTGATGGACCAAGGACTAACGACAACTAGGACACACTGAACATAAACTTGATAAGGTCAATGCAACATAACAAATTGATTGACTAATGTTAATATTAAAATATTGTAATGTTTCTTTAATGGTCATCTTAGTTGCTTTAGGAAGTTTCCTTTTATTCTTTAGTTCATGATTATTTCATTTAGAAACATCATCTTTGTAAATCTATTTAAGGAGCCTTCATCTTGCTTGTTTAATACATCGATTTACCATAACATGGTACCAGATCGGGTCAATGGGGTTTTGGAATTTATTTCCAAATTTTTTTTGAATGATTTTTTTGTGAAAAATTTTGTTTTTGAAACCTAATTTTTTTGGGTAAATTTTCCTCTGTAATTCATGTGATGGTTCTATAATTCGTATGTGAGGTTTTTTTGTTGGTAGAGTTTTTCGTAGAAAATCGTGGGCTTTTGTTTGCAAATTCACGTTTGTTGGTTCATGGCTCAAATGCAAGGGTTTTGGTGGGCATTTGAGGCGTTGGTTTCTTTGTGTTTTGGCAGAATCCATGCACTTCCATTTTGCGTTTTTGGCCCACGTGCTTGAGTGATGGACATTGTTTTTTGCGTTGCTTCTACATTTTGTACCTACGTGTTCTGTTTTTGGCCATTTTTTGAGGAATAGCGATGAGATTTGAAGCTTATGATCCTTGTGTTTTGGTGCCCTTTGTGCACAAAGGAGGGTTTTTTTTGTGTCAATTCTTGTGTTTTTCGAGATTTCTGTAGCCCACATGGCTCGCCTTTCAACATTTGTGCGGTCTATGAAATTTTTGGCTAGAGTTTTAATAAATCTTTTTCCTTACAAAAATTCTGGTTTTTTGTTCTACCATGGGTTGGGGTTTCGCGTTTTCCCATAGAAAATCATATGTAATTCGCAAAAATGCATGTTCACTTGGGATTTTGTGTTTTGGTTTTTCTAATTTTTGTCCATAAAAAGATAGTGAGAGGGTTTTACAAATTTTCTCCTTGAAAAATTCTGCATGGGTTTTATAATTTTTTTCCACAAAAATTATATCTGGGTTTTACCCTTTTTTCCCCGAAATCAAAGTTTTTAATGCTGATCAGTGTCTCAAATTTTTCGCCAGCTACTCACTGATGTTTTTTTGTCTGGATTTTGATCGGTTTTTTTCCTCAAAAATTGTGTTTGGGTTTTGATCGATTTTTCTCCTTAAAAATCCATGTTTGGTTTTTTCAAATTTCTCCTCAAAAATCGTGTCTGGATTTTGATCGATTTTTCTCCTAAAAAATTGTGTTTGCTTTTTTCAATTTTCTCCTCAAAAATCGGTTATGGCTTTTCTAGTTTTTTTTTTGAAAAATCATGATTGGTGTAACTGGTCTTAGGGTTTTTTGATTTTTTTCCAAAAAAATCATCGGAGGGTAGTTTTGGTGATTTTTTTTCCTCAAAAATTGTGGCTTCTTGCAGTTTGTTTTGATTTGTAGTGCTCCTCTACAAAGAGTTTTTAGCAAATCGTGGTTTCTTACAGTCAATTTTTGGGTTATAGTGCTCATCTACAAAAGGGTTTGCCAATTTTTCCTCAAAATCATGGTTTTAGTTTCATAAGCTGTTCTTGGTGTCTTTGGCTATAGGGAGGGACAATTTTGTTTACCCAACATCAGGTTGGAAGTATTTTGGTTATCTTGGTCATTTTTAGAAGTTATGCAGAATTGGGGAGGGTCTCAGCAGCAAGCTCATTTTGTAGCGCATTCTGAAGAGAAGGGGGTAGCTTTCTTTATGCATTCGTGATCAGAAGGCGTCAGCCTTCTATGCATTTGTGACCAAAAGACCTACAGATTGTCTTCTGTAGGGCTTTTAGGACAATGACCATTAAGGGAGGGTATTAAAATATTGTAATGATTCTTTAATGGTCACCTAATTTGCTTTAGGAAGTTTCCTTTTATGTCTTTAGTTCATGATTGTTTCATTTAGAAACACCATCTTTGTAAATCTATTTAAGGAGCCTCTGTCTTCTTTGTTTAATACATTGATTTACCATAACAGTTAAGGCATGCAAGATGAGCGTATATGCAAACAACTTGGAGGCCATCATGCAAGCCAACATGAACTATTGTGACTAATGTGAGATAAAATTGTAACCTCACATACATATGAAACCTTAACATTAGTTGTCTCTGGTGAGTACTCTATATAGGGCTGCAAGAGCACATAGTCACATAAAATTGACAATACTAAAAATAGTGGCAACATCTAGATTGCTTTATGACTATAGCCCTGAACATTTTGAACTCTTCAAACTCATTTGATTTTAACTTTAAAAATACACCCACATTTATGTGGAGAAGTCATGTATAGACAACAAAAAATGCATAGCACTTTAAACTGGCGGTGTCTTTTGTAATGTCCCCTTCCTAATTTGCCATAAAATCACAATTACAACAAATAGGGTTAGGGTTACATCTTAACGAATAAATCTTTTCTCAATAATATGATCCTAGATTTGGATCTTGCAATCACAACATGAAAGATATATATATATATATATATATATATAAAATCATTAGCGTTAGTCAAGCCACATTATATTCATAGAGTATAAACACATTGGGGGAAGAGACACGATAGGTTTGCTCAAAGCCATTTCCACACCAAGCCTAAGAGTGGATGTGTACCACAACCCTCTTGCTTGGTGGCTTGTACCTACTTTTCCCAACCATGTGTTGTCTCCCTACAAACAGTTGCCATCTTGTGGAGTCGGGTAGAGGTTGTAAGGGGTTACTTAACTCTGTAAGTGCCCTCTTTGTTGTAGGCCACAATGGTCCTTCTAGTTTGGCCTACTTACGAGCCTGCTCACCACCCTTCTCTTATACCTCAGGCCCTCTCTCTCACAAGGTGGTTTTTAGACTATAAGACATGGAATAAGGAGGCATGGCAGGGTGCCTTAAGACAACAATTCTCCCTCCATGCAACCCCCCTCAATTCTTACATAGTTGGAGATCTTTGGTTTTGTCAACATTCCCTCAACATAGGGGTTGGAAGGGAAATCACAATAGGGTGCCCTTAGCCGTTTTCTCCCTTCCACAGTGCAATTGGGTGCCCTCATAGCTATTCTCCCTACTTGCAACTGTAGTAGGGTGCCCTATAGGAGTTCTCCCTTAATGGAGATTCCTTTGTTATCCCTTTGACGGACTGTTGCAGTGTTATTATATTTGTTTAATATTTATTAGTATATAGCAGAGATGTGCAAATATATAGATAGAAAGCTAAAGCATGATCTCTACATTAACACTGAAAATTGGAATGTTAACAAATGACAGTCTGAATCTGCATAATAACGAATTGGAATATATATTTCTCCTCTGCTGTTCCTTTACATATCACTTATTCAATGGATTGATGCAGTTGCTAAGTATATATTTCTGCTGCTGCTGATGTGCTGCTGTATGTTTTAGATTGCTGTATGAAATAGACTGCTGATTGCATTTTTGTTACTCGCCTGATTTGAAAGATCCCAAACCCTCTAAAACACTGAATTCTGACTTTGTTTGGGTTTTCTCTGAATTTTTTGTATTTTTTTTGCAATATTTTTTTTTTCGTTTTTTCAAGGTTTTCTATTTTTTTTGTAATTTTTTGTGATAGGAGATGTAAAATGCACAAACTTGACAAATAACTGATAACAAATGAATTGCAAATAAAAAGCACACACCGAAGGAAATAGTTCTGATTTTATTTCTTCTAAACATGTGACTACGTACCCGTACTAGGGCTGTACGTCCTGGACTTTGAATGAATAGCAACAATATTGTAATGATTTGCCCTACAACCAAGATATTCTCCACTGCCAATCCTCTGACTGCTACTGCAGATACAATTAAATACTGATTTTTGTTCTGTTTGCTGCTGTTAAGTCCATACGCCAGCTAGGAAAGAGATGTGCGTTGCCTGTAGCTGTACACCTGAGTGTAGATGTTTGAAAATATGGTTGCCATGCTATTAAATCTCTGATCTACAGTTTACTGATTGGAAATCTATCCTTACCCAGTCTGAAACTAGAAATTCTTCACAAGGACTGATGCCACTTTGATTCCTAGTCTGATCTGCAACGTATCATATCACTAAGAGAGGATTTCGACGAACTCTCAATTCTTCCAAGAGTTTTCGTTCCTGGAAGATCAATCTATAGTAGAAACCCTTCTTAGAGCGACAACCTCCAAAATGTTCAAGTAAAAGTGATCTCTGAATAATCAAAATGGCTGGCCCAATGTTATTTTATTCTCTCAAAACCCTAGCCATACCTTTAGGGTTTCCTCTTATTTATTTTAATAACTTTATTTAATTTCATTTCTTCTCTTAGAGGTTCAAACCTCTTAGTCCTTATGACTCATTAATATGAATGGCCCCCTTTTTAATAACAACTTATAGCTCATATTGCCTAGAGAAGTTTGCCATGGGGGCCACTTTATTATATTTTATTATAATATAAAGTGACTTGATTAAATCACTTTATTATTTATTTATTTAAATCAAGCTTTAGGCAATAATTTGATTATTCCAAATTTATTTGTAAATCCATCAAGTGGACTCCAAACTGAAATCTGACTGATGCCACCAGTCTAAGGATGATATCTAAATAATGCAGGCAAACTAATAGTCTCCCCTAAAAAATAAGGATCCTCCCTAAAAAATAGGAACTGAATCCAAAGTCTCCTAAATGATCTAGGAGGTTCCCTGATGCATTCCGGTCAAATCCTAGTTAATCCCTAAAAAATAGGAATCCCTCCTAAAATTTAGGAGACTGTCCCAAATTGTCCAAAACGGCTTATAAAGCCTCTGCATAGCTCCACAAACCTCTGGATGAGGCCCCTATCAACCTTGCTGGCCTATGTGAACTCGGATAATAGGCTAACCTCTGTTGACAACTGCACTGTCTAAGGAAGGGACATTACAGTCCTTCCTTCCCTGGATTGCTTTCCTACAAGCAAACACCAAACAACCCACTTCTCCACTCTAATTAGAATGCCCAAATAGTACAATTCATGAAGCAACGTGTAGGCATCCATGTGAAATAATGTACCAAGCCAATCAATTCTCGGATCCCCAATTAGAAAGCCCCCAGTCAAAATGAAGGACCCGCTGCATGAGATGTAGAAGTAGCATCTCAACCAATCACCACATAGCAACCATCCATGTATGTAGAACATCAAAACCATGTGAGAATGGTCCTCCGCATGCTCCAAAACCAACACAATTGGCCACCCTGCCTCGTTGTCATAACTCTGTCCAGCAACATGGATGATACTAAACATGTCATCAAACCAATGTCAATCAAAGAATGTCCAAAAGAAATACCCCTCAACATCCTCATACTGAATCGTGGATGTAGTCAATGCCTAATCAAGGAATGCTATATGATTCCAACTTGGACAGCCACTAGTCCATAAGGAGGCGGAGACCATGAAGTCACTAATCAACAAGGGTATTGCTGCCATATCAGAAGATATAGGTGAAAAACTCAAAAATGAAGTATGTATACCACATCACTGCTCAACAAAGACATCTCTAGAGTGACTGTCGCACTACGAGAGACATCAACAAAATCATTACCACCATCATGAGAATGATCAACTACCTCAACTGGAAACTCTGAATTAGGCAACTCATGTCTCTTTACATCTGCTGTATCAAAATGTATAAACTCAGTCCTCAAACAAGAGACATCATCAAAATTATCATGTACCATACTTGCCTCTTCTAGTCCAATGATAGTAGGAATGGTACCATGACTTCCTTCGTGACTATTGGTGGTAATGTTATGAGGAAAGTGGGGTATATTACTGCTGTTCCCAAACTGAAAGTTAAAACTGATTTCAACCTTTGTCTCTTTGACCACAAGATCTTCCTTTGTCTGCTCAAGTGGTATAAATTCTTCCCTAGAAATAAATATGGATCTAAAGTAGTTTTCCCTCTGGTGTCTTGTTTGCTCCATGTATTTGTAGGGATCTCTGATTTCTTGCAATTGTTGTTTTGCTTGGGCAGCAAGTGCCTTAGCCTTCAGTGCTTTTTGACTCCACTTTTTGCACGTCTAGTGTCTTGCCCACGTCACTCATGTTAAGGTACAAAGAATCATATCTTAGGTGGCTTATTTCCTAAGTTACCATATTTGCCTGCTGAACCCCAAAGTTGAGAGTCGGTTCGTTCGGAATTCGGAAACAGTGCAAATTCGTCCAAAATTCGAATTTTGATTGAGAAATTTGCTTCCAATTTGGTCAGCGGGACCCTGTTAGAATTTAGAATGAATTTTGCCGACTTTTAAAAAGCGCAGGCAAGCCCAAAGTGAATTCTAAACGAATTTGGATCGACTTTTCCCAGTTGTCAGTAATGTTGACTTTTTTATAAAGTTTATCTATTGGCGTTTTATCATAGGACACGACGTTTTAGCAAGCAAGCTAGTTGTTTTAGCAGCGACAATCTTCTGCCAGCGCGAGCCTTTGGGAGTTATTTTTGCAGACTCCAGAGCTTATATATACATTTTCTGTATGAACTTATTTGCTGCAGCATATGTATATTTTAAAAAAAATTCTTGTACGAATGAACCCAAAACAAATTTGAACCCAACCCAAAAAAACTTTGGACGAATTTCGAACTTGAATCCGTATCAGAATCTGAACCGACAACTTAGCTTATTTCCCCGACAATAGGAGACATTATGTTGCTGTCACCATTATGGGCAAAGGAAGACTCCACAACCTACGTCTTGAAATTACTACAGGCCCACCATCTAAAAAAGCCTTAAGCACAACCTTCTTACCATCAACCATAAACTCTAACTCCCTCCTAAAATCCTATATGTGCCTACCAAGTGACTCTAACCACCGAATGCCCAATACTAAATCAATCTCACCAAGACCTACAACATAAAAGTCATTTGTCAGGCTTTAATCTCCCATCTGTACACTAAGCTGTGGGACTCCCCTAGTGCATCTCATAGAGAACCCATTTGGAATTGTCACACTGAACCCAGGAAAATCCTCTGTCTGCAATCCACGCCTAGCAACCAATCCCTCATCAATAAAATTGTGTGTGGCACCATTGCCAACAAGGCAAGTAACACAATGTCCCTCGATCACTCCCATAAGGGCAAAAAGGATGAATTCTAGGGACCCTTGAGAGTGAGGTAATGATTACATTAGACTTGACCAATGCTTTTTTCTCTCCTAGCTCCACTTGCCGAGTCTCTTGCCCACCCTCAACACTGCTGTCCTCTGAACTTGTATTTTGTATATTTTTTGTAATATCGCCAATGGATATTTTCCCCCAAAATTTCTCAAGATATCTGAAACACAATGTGAACTCCGTCACGAATCCACCTCAAAAGATGAACTGGGTTTCCGTCCAATCCACCGAGAAAGCTTGAAGGTTTCCGTCCTCAGGTTTTCAGAATCGAAAGCTGGAAGCTTCCCGGATTCTCCAAGAGAAGAGAAATAAATTCATAAAACTAAGCATATCTCCAATGAGTTTCCAATCCTTCTTTTAAAGCAACAACTGTGACGTTTCAGTTTCCCTTCTCTGTCTTTTCATATTCCCACCTTATGTCACTTTAAATTAATACATCCATTTAATAATAAAGTGGCATAATAATAAAGTATGAAATCTTCTGGCATTAAAATGGTTGACCAAACGAACTCAGAAGATGACGTGTGATAGCTTGCCAGAAAGCTCTCGGCGATACGCTCCTAGTCCAATACTGAAATGCCAAGAAAATTGACCTCTATCGACTTACTATAAATAGTAAGTATCTTGGAAACCCTGTGAAAACTACTCTGATTGGCCTGAGACTGGAATTCCCTAGGCCAAATATCGCACTGACCCAAGTAAAGCCCTGGTTAGCCCATCAGACCAAGAAAAATGTCTAACGACGCAACAAGAAACAATGTGCCCGAAAAAGGGGACATTACAATCTTCCCTTCTCAGAGATTGCTTGCCCTCAAGCAATCGGTATTTGCATGCTGTGACCAAAATGCCTGGATCCCATACCAACCTCAGGGAAGTCGCTCCACCAAGCTGTTGTGCTAATCTGATGCAAACAACATGTCTAGAATTGTGAAGCCACTCATCAATACCCCACAACAACAATGCATTAATCATACTAATACCGGGATCCCAAATCACCCCATGTGCATGCTCAGTCGAATCAACCTGCCATGTGCTACTATCATCTACGAGAAAGTCCTCAATCCAACTAAGAACCTCACTCCAACTGAAGTCACAAGCACCACTAAGGTCAAGTGAAGGTGGGAACTCAACAATATGCCAACCGGCTCCCTGAATTATTACTAACCATGATAACGTTCCTCCTAGATCCCACAAACAAAACGGCTATCCACCTTCCCAGTTGTCTGTAATATCCTGTCGATCCATATCCATAATGGGTGGAATGTCCAAAATGTCCAACTGCCACAACACTGCCCCTCTAACATGTATCCCCAATCGGTGACTGTACTGAAGAAGCAAACTAGCAACACTGTTGGACATGGCTTCCTCCTTCATGGAGGGAAGCATATCAAACCAATTCCCCATCCCACACCTATGCAATAATTGGAATAGAAAGTCCTCCGTTGGTGGGCTGAATGGAAAACAAATTGCATCCCCTACAATGTGGTCATAATGTGATGCACTAATCGACTCCTCTGGGAATCTTGAATCAACTCTAGAATTCCATAATTGTCTCTCTGTAACAAGAGTCACACAATGCAAATCATTGTGTGAAAAATTTACACCAACAAGAACAACCAGCATACCAAGCTCATTAGCCCCATATTGAATATACTCTACCCAAGTGTTATCATCATGCTCGGCTATGAACCCTGACTGAAATCCTAATGCAACCAAGGAATCCCAAACTCTGAATGGAAGCATGCCAAAAAGATCCTCAGACTCCTGCTGCTCAACTTTGATCTTATCTTCACCTTGCCAAAAGTGGTCAAGCGAATCAATGGAACCCACCCAAACTACAGTGCTAACCCTGTTATCACTCTGGTCCCAAAGCAAACTATTCTCGCATCCATCAGCTATGAGGAGATATAAATCACTGAAGGTATCTGTAACCCCACAACTATCTCCAACCTTTGCTAGACTCCCACAGATGTGCTGACTCTGCAAGTAATCCAGCTTGCATCTATTGACACCATAATCACCCTGTAACCATGTATCTGAATGAAATCTCTGCAATATAGAGGTAACCAACCCTCTTGGGTACATATCAATATGATGGAAAACTGTCTGGTGTCCCTGCGAGTAATCTCCCACAAACATTTGAGTCAAATACTTGCAGCCTCTAGTCCCATCTTCTGAAGACGACAATCCTCCATTCCACAATGGATGATACAATCTCTGAGCCAAACCACACCTGAACATCATCAAGTCCTCCATGTGTGGATCAAAAGAAAAATGATGAGCACTCCATGTTAAAGGCTTAATCTCAAAGTTGCAATTTGTATCATTATGTGAGTTCTCATTCACAGCCGACTTACAATCAACATCATGCCCATATGCCACTATCTCACTGCTACTAATGGAACCTTCTTGAACCAACTCACCCATATCAATGCGAAGAATGTTTTCTTTCATGTCCAAAGGTGTTAAGGGGGTAGGGACAACAATATGGTAAAAAGCAAATCCATCACAAGTAGAATTCACACCAAAACTAGGGGCCAATTCACCTAATCCAATGAAAGCATCAGCACTAACAAAGGAGTTGGAGTCTTCATCTTCAGCTGATTGAACTACATACTCACATGAGCTGTCAACATGCTCAACAAGTGCACTAGTGTAGGAAGCCTCGTAGGATACCTCTACCTCCAAGCTACCTATTAATAGACTTGTGCAATTGCTTGCATCTTTTCTTTGATCAAGTGTAGGCTGAGAATCAACGGAAGTTGGTTGCTCTTCTTTAGTAAAACATCTTGTAACCTCTAGATTTGCTGCCTCCTCTTTAGCCTCTCCTTCATGTATTGATTCAATATTTGTTTTACACTTTCCTGCTTCGATGACAACCTCATTAGGCTTTTCTTCAATAACTGGTTTAGTTTTTTGTCCACTTGTGGGCTGATTAATGACAGCTGGAAACTCTTCATATACATTTCTGCACCTATCTTGTGCAAGTAGGTCTCGAGCCAATTCATGGTACTGCTTCTTTGCCATTAAAGTCTTGTGCTATAGCTTTGGATGAAAGTCCATGAAACTAGAGAAGGTTAAATCTCTCTGAACTTTTGGAGGAAGTGAGTTATACTCATCATACATGCCGAGTAGTTCTGTCCTTTTATCAAGCTGTGAAGTCTAGGCTAACTGTTGCTGTACCTTAACAAGATCCTTAAGACTTTTTCCAAACCATGCATCTTTCCCATAGCTAGATACTACTTGTCTCTGCAGGTGAATGTCCAAACTTACACTACTCAAAAACTTCAGAATAACTTGTAGCTGCCAAGGACAAGGCTCCACTCTCAGAGTATGAATTGTTTAGCACTTTCCAGAAGTTTCACAACTCCCTCAAGCTGCAGGTGTCCTGTTCCTTTTGTCGCCAATTCGATCAATCTCCCAGTCTCTGCAAACAGGCAGTAACCGCTTCAAATTACTACATTGTGCAGCATATATAGCTGCTTCATACCTTCCACCATCTTGCTGAGCAATTTTCTCCAGTAAAATTTGTAATATGACTCTGTTCAATTGTTGAAGAATTTTGAGACTAAAGATCAGCTATTATGCTTCATGAATGTGAATCCACAATGTTGTGGTCAGAATTACAGGGCATTGTAGGGCCCAAATGGCTTGTTAATAGGAGCATGCAAATCTCTTTCATACTCCAAATAATGCACTCAAAAATACCTATTAGCAATGAACAGTTGCAATGAATACCGTTCAGGAGCTCTGTCTTGCAACCAACAACCTCACATGCTTCACCTGCCTATGATTCTGCCCAAATATAGAATGTCTTTCCTGCTGTAATGAGCATTGGGACAAGATTTTACTGTTGCAAGTCTCCTACTAATAATTGCCCTCCTGTTAAAACTTAAAAAAAAAACCTTCAATAGAAGAGGAAACCATTGTTGTCTGGATGCTATTGATTTCATATGATTCGAACTAGTGGTTTATAAAATTTGGTCACCAGAACTCTGATTTCTGGAAGACTCTGCTGTTCTAGTTTGTTTGCAAAGTGAATGGGTGACTTTTGTTCAAATTTATCAATGTATGAAACAATGTAATACATCCAATTGACTGCCCCACTAATGCTGAGGATGTTCATCCCATGAGTAAACAGTTATTATGTAAACCATGATTTTAATATACAACAATGCTATTCTCAGATTTAATGACCAGAACAAATACCAATAGGAAATGTTCAAGTCCCAGATATAAGTATGCAGGGGTAGATAGATTAGTGTTTGTGCACCTTTTTCTTTAACAACCAGTTTTGAGTCTTGGGTAGCGGTTGTCTGAGTAACGACCAACTCTTGCTTGTCGCCACTTCACCCTCCTTACCAGCAATAAGCATCCACAGATTGCACCTCCTGGACTGCCGCGTTGCAATACACTCGGACGCTATGAGGCTATCTGTACCGTTGCTGTGCGTGGAGCAGCACGATACCCATTCATACACACACACACCAATCTCCCAGTCACACGTGGTATGGCCTCCAACACTGACTTCACTGCAACCCGTGCTTAAAAATAACTCTTGCTGTTGTCATACGGCCTGCTGTTCTTGAATGCACTATGATGGACGCTGAACAGATGTTCAGTGTTTTGGACGCTGCTGAAGTCATGCCTTCTACTCATGCGTGGTCACACCATCAGACTCGTGGCTTATGCTAGACTCACACGAACACCAGCACCCGACTAAACTCCTTGCTGGTTCAGATGCCCACCAGACGACTGCATATAGAACTATGTCTCATCACTTAGCACCCAAAACGTGCTCTAGCAGTTGACGTTAAGATTCGTAGTGAGTGTGTAAGATGAAAAGCCCCAGGCGTGGATGACAACAGTAAAACCTTGAAGCTCGAGAATGAATGAAACATCTCTTCACGCGACTTGAGTGGATAGTCCCCGACCCTGTACACGCTGGGTACACAAATTAATGCCGACTCTTCTCTAGGAAGAAAATGAGGTTGCATTGGCCTATCTACTATCCGAGTATGAGTCTTGTCACGTCCAGGAGAACCAAGTGCACTGTACTCGATGAAGGAGCCCTGCTACTCCCATGGATACTTGCAATGAAATAGACCTATCGACCCTATCTTGCTTGTCATGCTTGTCCTGTTTGCCATGCCTATCCTTGGGCTGACTCAAATCTAACCTATCAAGGGCATCTTGTAATTTGTCTAAAGCCTGTGCAATTTGTGGCTATGTATTAATGAGAGTTCTATATAACTCTCGATCTGGATCCTCATGCTGATTCTATCTTCTCCTTTGTCGGGGGCTCCTACTACCCTCATGCATATCACCCATATCTGCTAGAGTTTCCGTATCAAGCTTCAACTGGCCCTGTGCTCTCCTGCGAATGTAATACCTATATGCCTCAATCCTTCCGAGATGCATGGAAGTGACCACAAAACCCTCAGGCTAGTAGAATCATGCTCTGATACCATTGAAAGATCCCAAACCCTATAAAATGCTGAATTCTGATTTTTTTTGTGTTTTTTTACAATATTTGTTTTTTTTTGTTTTTTGATTTTTTTGTAATTTTTTGTGATAGGGGATGTAAAATGCACAAGCTTCACAAATAACTGATAACAAATGAATTGCAAATAAAAAACTCACACCAAAGGAAATAGTTCTGATTTTATTTCTTCTAAACACGTGACTGCATACTCGTACTAGGGCTGTATGGTCTGCAGTATGAATGGACAACAACAATATCGTAATGATTTGCCTTGGCAACCTAGGTAGTCTCCACTGCGGATCCTCAGACTGTTGCTGTAGATACAATTTAATATTGATTTTCACTCTGTTTTCTGCTGTTAAGTCCAAACACCAGCTAGGAGAGAGATGGGGGTTTGCTTGTAGCTGTATGATTGAGTGTAGATGCTTGAAAATATGATTGCTATGCTGTTAAATCTCTGATCTACACTCTTCTGATTGAAAATCTGTCCTTACCCATTCTGAAACTATAAATTCTTCACAAGGATTGATGCCACTTTGAGTCTTAGTTTGATTTGCAATGTATCTTGTCACTAGGAGAGCTGGGTTCTTGTCCAACTCCCAATTCCTCCAAGAGGCTTTGTTCTTGGAAGATCAATCTGCGGTAGAAACCCTTCTCAGAGCTCCAACCTCCAAAATGTTCAAGTAAAAATGATCTTTGAATAATCAAAATGGCTGCCCCAATGTTATTTTATTCTCTCCAAACCCTAGCTGTACCTTTAAGGGTTTCCTCTTATTTATTTTAATAACTTTATTTAATTTCATTTCTTCTCTTAGAGGTTTGAACCTCTTAGGCCTTATGACTCATTAATACAAATGTCCCCTTTTTTAATAACAACTTATAACTCATTGGCTAGGGAAGTGTGCCATGGGGGCCACTTTATTATATTTTATTTTAGTATAGAGTGACTTGATTAAATCACTTTATTATTAATTTATTTAAATCAAACTTTATGTAATAATTTAATTATTCCAAATTTATTTGTAAATCCATCACCTAGACTCCAAACTGAAATATGACTGATGCCACCAGTCCAAGGATGATATATGGATGCTACAGGCGAACTTACATTCCTTAAAAATAGGATCCCCCCTAAAAAAATAGGAACTGCATCCAAAGTCTCTAGAATGATCTAGGAGGTTCTCTGATGCATTCCGAACAACTCCCAGTCAATCCCTAAAATGTAGGAATCCATCCTAAAATATAGGAGAATATCCCAAAGTGTCTAAAACAACTTATAAAGCCCTTGCATAGTTCCACAAACCTTTGGATGGGCCCCCTAGCCACCCTGTTGACCTACAGGAACTTAGCTAATAGGTCAACCTCTGCTGACAATTGCACTGTCTAAGGAAGGGACATTACATGATTAGGTTGATTTACTCTTGTATCTTATTCTCCTTTATATCTGCTCTTAATTGATGCCTTATACTCTGATTTGCCCTTTAATGAGTACTGATTGCTGATTGAGTAGTTATTATATATCCCTTGACTCACAACACAACGTATCCCTTTCAATGTTTGGAATGAATCCTCCTTCATAAATATTCCCCAAATTGATCTCCCTTGGACGTCCTCCTCAAATGAAACCTTCTCCCCTTTATATCTTCCAATGTGGGGGAGAGTCACACCTCTTCATCATGTCTACCCCTTTGCAATGGTCGCAACCTTTCACAATTACCACCCTTCGAAAGAGTCACAACCCTTCATCATTTCTGCCCTTTGAAAGAGTCACAACTCTTCATCATTTCTGCCCTTTGAAACCACAACTCGCAGAAAGAAACACTGTCACACTACCTCTACACAGCCCACTCTGGTCCATACGGAGGAGAAGACGAGATGCAGGGAGGCCGTATTGTGAAGTAGGGTGGCCGTATGGTGCTAAGTAGAAGACCGTACAAAACAAGTGAAGGCCGTACAGGGATGTTTGGATGCCGTACGGTGCCAGTAGGAAAGGTCGTATGAGGTTGCTTGGAGGCCATATGGTATCAACAGGGGAGGCCGTACGGAGTTGTTGGGAGGCCATACGGTGTCAGTAGGGAAGGCCGTACAGAGTTGTTTGGAGGCTATACTGGTTGGGTGGGAGGCCGTACAGTAGTTGACTAAGGTCGCCAAAAGGAGTATTGATGCTCTTCGCCTAGTGTAGTATGATGGTCACCAACATGAGGAGTATGATGCCAAATGTTGCGAAATAATATATATCTAGATATAGAACAAGGACACAAGCCAATCCATTTGCAAAGCAATTTTTATTGATATAAATGATAATACTACGGGTTTGCCAGAACCGATACAACAGAACAAGCAGAATAGGGTGAGGGCTGAATCCCATCGAAACTGCAAATACCAAATAGGGAGGGTCTTTCACCTCCCAAATGGCAGCCAACAGAATCCCAACAGGAATTTGCAATTACAAATAAAATATCAAATCTCAACATATGAATTTCATCCTACATGTCGGACATAAATACCCGTCGGAAAACTCTCGAGGGTGCACAAATAGAGCCGACGACAACAACTATACCTACGCCGAAAATAAAATATGGGCCCGAGATCAACTAAATTGATCGGGATCGAAATACAATTATTATTATTCATTTAATGACGGGGACATTACAGTCCTCCTCTCCCAACAATTGCTTGTCCTCAAGCAATTTCAGGCTAGGGTGTTCCAAAATCTCTTCACCTTCCCAGGTGGCATCTTCTAGCGGTAGATTCTTCCAGCATCCAAGGAATTCTTTGACCGTGCTTGTCCTCAATCTTTTCTCCCAAATGTCAACGATCTCCGCTGATTCCAATAGTAAGTTCCCTCCATCGTTGAGGGGTGGCAGATCTGTAGAGATTGTGACGTGTTGACCCACGACTTTCTTCAGGCAAGAAACGTGAAAGACGTTGTGGATTCGGCTTCCCTTAGGTAGATCCAATTTGTATGCAACCTCGCCCACCCTCCTGGTCACACGGTAGAGTCCGTAGAAACACGGCCTCAACTTCTTTCCAGAAACCTTCATAGAGGACTGCCTGTATGGTTGAAGTCGGAGGTATACCAAATCCCCAACTTCAAAACTTCTCTTGATCCGGTGCTTGTCAGCATACATTTTTTTTTGATTTTGAGCCCATTGGAGATTTTCCTTGAGGGACCTTAAAATATATATTCCCTCCTGCAACCAGTCTTTGGCCTTCGGCGCGTGATTGTCACCCAAAGTCAAGTCCGCGAATGAAGGAGGTTCATATCCATACAAAGCTTTGAAGGGTTCCATCCCAATGGACATGTGGTAGTTGGTATTGTAACAGTACTCCCTTAGATGTAGCCATTTGACCCATGCTCTCTGTTGTGCAGAAACATAGTTTCTGAGATACCCTTCCAGCCATTTGTTCACAATCTCTGTCTCTCCGTCAGTCTGGGGGTGATAACTGGTGCTTGGCGACAACTCCGTTCCTACTAGCTGAAACAATTCTTTCCAGAAAGTACTGAGGAAGCGGCTATCTCTGTTTCAAGGGAGCCCGTGCAGGCGGAACACCTCTCGGAAGAATAAGTCTGTCACTTGTGAGGCTTGATACTCTGCTGAAACAACAAAGAAATGCACATACTTGGTTAATCTATCAACCACCACAAAGATGCAGTCTTTCCCTTGCACCTTAGGGAGCCTAGAGATGAAATCCATTGAGATGCTGTCCCACTTTTGCTCTTGAATCGGTAATGGTTGAAGTAAACCCACTAGCAGAGTGCGTTCGGATTTATTTTGTTGACAGGTAGCGCATTCCTGGACGTACTGTAATATATCATTCTTTAGGCCCTTCCATGAAAACCTTTCCTTGATCTGCCTATAGGTCTTCAAGTATCCCTGATGCCCGGCTAATGGCGAGTCGTGTATCTCTTTCAAGATTTTCTCCTTCAATTTGGATTCCGGTCCTTGATGATGATGGCGCAGCTGTGGCTATGCACGAAGTGGCTTTAGCCCGCAACTCGTACACTTGAGTTGTCCGAAGCTGTAAAGCCTGTTCTGCCCTCATCTTAAGCTCCATAGCCTTCCGAACCATGCTAGCTGCCTCGAGCACTGCCTTCTCCTTTGCATCCACAGTCTCCAAAGCAGAACCAAGGCGAGTCTCCAAAAGAGCCCGCTCGGCACGCTCAGTCTCCAATGCAGCCCGTAAAGTGTCCAACTCCGACACCATAGTACTCCGCTCAACCGCCCAAGACTCCCTCTCCTGAACCACTGCACTTCGCTCAGCCGCCCAAGACTCCCTCTCCTGAACCACTGCAGTCTCCAAAGCTGTAAGACGGGAAGCTGCCTCCTCCCGAGCTGCCTTTGCTGCCAATCCCGTAGCCTAATGTACTGAGGAAGCATGCTCTAACCGCCTGAGAGTGAAATACTCCTCTCGAAAGGCCTGTTCTAACTCTCGGATAAGACCGTGAATCCGGCTCTCGCCCACCGTCGCACTAAGAGCCCAATCCTCCAACATCGTAAGAGACTCCTGAGTAGGCCATCCCTTAGCCTCAAAGCACTCTACAAATGCCTGTGGACAGCCAACCCGCACAAAGGTCAAGAGGCGCTCCAACTCTTCAGCAACCCCCTCCTGAGCCTGAAGCTCTGCTGAGGCTATGACCCGCTGGGCTCCAGCAGCTACTGCGGCTACATCCGCCAAGTACTGCTCCAACACTTTCTGCGCGGACTCCCTCACTGGCACCGCCCTCCGTGACCCTGTCAGGGCTGGTGGCTCCGCACTAGCCTCAGCTTGCGGTCTCTGTCCCTCCATAGGAACTGGTCTCTCGGATATCTCTCTCTCCTGGGCTACTGGCTCTTCTCTTGGTGGCGACATCACTGCATCCAGGTCAATAACTTCTGAAGGCCTCTCTAACACTACTCTGGCAGGGGAAAGTGAAATGGGAGCTGCCACTGCTATCGGGGGTAATGTGAACTGCTCCAACCATGACAGCACTGAAGAGTCCTCATCCCCCGTTGGCAACGCTCGAGCCGGCCCCTCCAATACCCCTGGCCCAACTCGCACAATGGCCTTAGTACCAACAACATCCAATGTAACCTGCTCTCGCGGCTGTGTCTGCTTCTGCTCTAAACCTCCAACACCATCTTTGCTAGTCTGTCCTGGGTCGGTTGGCTGAGCTGTAGGTGGCTCGGAAGCCTGACCCGCCGGGTGTAGCACAACAGGGGGCCGGAGCTCTCCAAACTGTGGCACGGGTACAGCCTCCAATGTGGTACCGAACGGTACAGAGGGCCCCGCTGCAACAGTCGCCGAGGGTACTGGTGGCGTGAATAGTACAAGAGGTGGTGCACTCTCAGACGGTGGAGTTGGAGCTAATGCACTTTCAGATGGTACCTCTGTATCGAGAGTGTCAGAGTCTCCCACTGCAACACTCTCGCTGCCTTCCTCCTCCTCCTCCAAGTCCTCACTCGACTCCTCTCGGCCACTGTCCACATTCTCCCCTTCCGACTCTGAGAGGACTTGGCGCTTCCTCTTTGACCCTGTCTGTACTCCGCCAGCATCCAAGTGACGCCAATGAAAGATAAGAGGCTCTCCCGTAGCAATATCAACTGGCTATGGCCTCAGCTTCTCTGCTGGAATCTGCTCTCGGGCAGCATTCAGGAACAACCCGATGGCAATATGGGGCATGTAAAATGTCCGATGCTGCAGAGTCATGAACTCATACAGCCTCTCCGCCATAACTGAAGCCCAATCGTACACCGTACCATTACGGATCCCATTCATGAAAATGAGATGTGTAAGGGCAATGTCGGAGGCCCTACTAGCCCCAGTCAACCTGCTCTTCACGATGTCCATCAGACACCGCCACTCTCCAGGAGCCACAAATGATTTCTTGATTCCCCGATTCTTTGAAGAAGCGCCAGCCAATGACTCCAACTCACTCTGAGACAGGTTTCTGGAAACCAGCTTAATGTACTTTTCCTTTTCTTCGCGGGACAGTTTCCTGGGCTTTAAATCTATTTTCTTCCCGTGCGTGCCAAGTATGCCAAAAACCCTTGATATCTCCTGGGCAGAAAATAAAATTTGTATCTCAGTGCCACAATACTTCAGAGTGCTACGCCGGCTATCCCGATCGAATGTATCAATCATGCCTCGGAGAGGTCCCTCGTACTCTCTAATGGAGGGCAAAGGCATCTGAATTGCTCAGTGTACTCCTGCTCTTCGAAGCTGTCCCTTCAAAAAATGTGCATTTGGAGTGTTATCCCACCATGTTCGACACTCCACTCCGCTCAAACCCTCGAATGTCACAATCTTCCAAGTAATCTCTTCCTTTTGTGCTTGTGGTTGTTGTACGCGTGGACGGTGCTTTCTGGCAGTATCTATGCTACCAGCAATGCGGACTCCAGACTGTGAAACCCTCGGTCCTCTGCTGCTACTGGCTGGTTTTGAAACCTGTAATTTCTGTCTCCAAGTACTATGCTGTCGTGATCCCATACTACTGTGCAGTGTCCAACAATAACGGTCTTAACCGTTTTTTTTTTTTTTTTTTTTTGAAATTCTTCCTCTTACCGTACAAATCAACTTCCTTCAGCCAATGTACTTTTTCCAATATGCAAATATGTAGCAGCTCCGGGTCTCATCAATTGGTCACACTCTCCAAGGGTTGATAACTAAACCGACTGGGGGTCTAGGGGGCAACGCCCCCAGCGGGGTCGAGGGGCAGCGCCCCCGCGGGGTCCTGGGGCAGAACCTTCAAAGTCTATGAAACACCCTATTTTTGTGAATTTCATCTGCTCCCATGCTCTTTTCCGCAAACCGCTTATGTTTCCCTTACTTCCTGCTCATGCCCTTCCCTTGGGTACCATTCGTTCTTCACTGTGAACTACTTTGTTTTGTCGTCGTTTTTTTTTTTTTTTTCAATCCCCAAATATGTAACCGCACACAAACACCCTTCACTTGCCGTAGATGCTGTAAAACAAAATGCTTTTAACACATACCTCCTTATGTGATTGCCGTACGGGATTCAGAAACACCCCAATATAATGTACGGCTACATTCACTTGCTCTTTTTGCGTCCCTGTACAGCCGTACGGTCTTCACTGTGCAAACATTTTTGTGCTTTGTACGGACTCAATGCGGATGTACGGCCTTCCAATCCATATGCTATACGGACTAATAATGCTATACGGTCATGTCAGAAAACTCATGTTTTTTTTTTTCCTTTGTACGAATGTTATGCAGCGTACGACGTGTTCAAGGCTTAATTATATGGGCCGTACGGTGCCGTACGATCATAGTATTACCACACCTTGGCGTACGGTCAAACCTCCTTTGCAATTTGACTATCGTACGGACGTCCTCGTTTCTAACATTTCTCGGTTGTGTATGGACTTCCTATACCGTACGGTCTTTTAAAATGTTGAACATATGTGCCGCACGGTACCGTAGGGTATCGTACGGACATTTTGCTCTCACTTTTATTTTATTTTATTATTATTATTATTATTTTTTTTATATATATATATATATTTTTATTTTTATTTTTGCTTTTTCAATTTTTCTTTTTTTTCTTCGTTTTTTTTTTTCTCTCTAAGTATCTGGCCCTCGCGATGACATCGTCGGCCGTTCGTGATACACTTTCAGCTTCGAGCCGTTCACCGCGTCCGGTATTTCCCGTCCATCGAGAGTCCACAGCTTTACAGACCCGTTTGTAGCCACCTCCCGAACTTTGTAAGGGCCTATCCATTTTACTTTAAACTTCCCAGGTTTGATTTCATTTCGGCCATTGTATTTTAGAACCAATAGGCCCGGTGTAAATTGCATTCGTCGGAGATGCTTATCGTGCCAGACCTTCCTCCGTTGTTGCGTCGCTTCAGTGGCCCATTGTGCCAAAGCCCGTTTTTTGTCCAACTTATTTAAGAGATAGAGTTGTTCCCTCAGACTCTCCATATCTCCCAATTTATTCTCAATTGCAATCTGCAGGCTAGGAACCATGAATTCTACCGGTACCACGGCCTCCTGTCCGTACATGAGTTGGAACGGTGTCTGCCCGGTGGTCACCTTGTAAGATGTTCGATAGGCCCATAGTACCGAGGGTAGCCTTTCTTCCCAATCCTCGCCCTCAACGCCGCAGGATTTGTAAATGACTCCAATCAGGATCTTATTAGTCGCCTCTGCCTGACCATTCGCTCGAGGGTAGTACGGGCTCGAGAGTGTGTGAAAATTTTTGAACTCTGTTGTTAGTAGCTTGATCACATGGTTGACAAAATGTCCACCTCTATCACTCGTCAACTGCAGTGGAATGCCGTACCGCGTTATTATCTGCTCATAAATAAACTTCGCTGTACTTAGAGCAGACTTATCCGTTAGTGCTCGTGCTTCCACCCACTTGGTCAGATACTCTGTTGCCACAACAATGTAGCGACAGCATCGAGCGCGGCTGGGCTTCAAAGGCCCCACAAAATCCAGTCCCCACCATTCAAACAATTCCTGTGCATGAGAGGGGTTAAGTGGCATGTAGTCTCGTTTGAGAGGTCTCCCTGCTCGCTGGCATGTGTCATAGCCGACGACCTACTCCCTGGCATCGTTGTACACCGTTAGCCACCATAAGCCTGCCAACAAGACTTTTTTGGCGGTGGTGTCGGGGCCCATATGCCCTCCGACAGGTCCCTCATGAGCTTCTTTCAACACTCTCGGAACCTCTTCCTCCATTACGCAACGCCTCAATATTTGATCTGGACCCATTTTGTACAACAGTCCGTTGATAAGCTGGAAGGTTCTGCTCCTCAGAACCAATTTTCTACGCTCTCCGGGGAGCATTCCTTCTGGAAATCGGGCCGTGGACAGGTACTCACCGATACTTGTGTACCACTTCGGTAGTACGGTGATGTGAAACAGGTGAGTATCTGGAAAGTCATCGTTTATTCCTACTGGAGGCTCGCCGGACTTAATTCGAGACAATTGGTCCGCAATCACATGACTGCGTCCTGGCCGTACAACAATTCTGAAGGTGAATTCTTGAAGGAGTAGCAACCTCCTGCTCACCCTTCCCTGAATGATGGGCTTGTTAACCAGGTACATCAAAGCCTGGTGGTCCACGAAGAAAGTAAACGGCGTCGCCAATAGGTAGTGCCGAAACTTTTGAACCGAGTAGACCATTCCGAGAGCCTCTCGCTTTGTAGTGCTGTAGTTCCTCTCCGCCCTCGAGAGTAACCGACTTGCAAAATAGATTGGGTGATCCAGCCCATGTTCGCCTTCTTGTGCCAGGGTGGCCCCGATGGCGTAGTTTGACGCATCCACATGAACATGGAACTCTCTGTCCCAGTCCGGAAATGCCAAGATGGGGGCTGCCAACAGTCTCATTTTTAAGTCATCGAATGCCTCCCCTTGCTCCTTCGCCCAGACGAACGGCTCCCCTTTCTTCATAAGTTTATCCATCGGGTATGAAATCCGAGAAAAATTCTTTATGAACCATCGGTAGTACCCGATATGGCCCAAGAATGACTTGACACCGGTTACGTCACTGGGAGCCTCCATTTCAATTATCACCCGGACCTTGTCGGGGTCCGTCTTCAACCCTTCCTTACAAACGATGTGTTCGAGCAGCTTCCCCTGCCGTACCATGAAACGACACTTCTTCGGGTTGAGTGCCAGACGTGCCTTCCGGCACCGCTCCATGCACTCTCCGAGTGCTACAACGTGTTTGTCTTGGCTACTGAAAATGGACCAGTCATCCAGAAATGCTTTAAAATTCCCTCTCGACATCTTGTCAAAGATGTGTAGGATGATTCTCTGAAAAGTTGCAGGTGCATTACACAGGCCGAAGGGCATCCGGTTGTAGGCATACACACCATCTTCCACTACAAAGGTGGTTTTTAGCTTGTCCTCTGCAATGGATATCTGGTTATATCCTGAAAACCTATCCATGAAGGAATAGATCTCATGGCCTGCCACCTCCTCGAGTATGCTGTCTGTGAAGGGTATTGGGAAGGGATCCTTAATGGTCACCGCATTGAGACACCTAAAGTCTACGCAGATGCGGATTTGGTTAGCCTCTTTCTTCTGAGATATCACGATTGGTGACACCCACTCACTTGTGTCTACTCGGAAAATTATCCCCGCGTCCAGCATTCGCGCAATCTCGGTCTCCGCCCTTGCAGCATAGTATTTGTTCATCCTGTACGGCCTCTTCCGCACAGGTTGGGCTCCAGGAACCAAAGGGATGCGGTGCACGCAGAGCTCCGGAGGTACGCCCTTCAGGTCTTTATAATTCCAGGCAAACACGTCCTTATACTTTGTGAAAATTTTGAAGGTTGCCGTTTTTAACACGGGATCCCAGTCATCTCCCACCAAGATAGTCTTGGGATTCTGCTCGTCCCCGAGATTTATTGTTTCCAGTTTTGCCTCTTTGTATTGGATAGGTTCTCCCTCCGAGAACATGTGGGCCGGACTTACTCTCATCTGGGCTTCCCCCTCTGTATATTCTGTGTACTCCGGAGGGAACTCGTTCGTGTTCTCTTCCGTAGGGAACTCATTCCCGATCTCCAATATATTGCACGATGGCTGAAATACCTCGTAGTCACGCATTTGCCAGTGAAAGAGACCATCTAGTGAATCCGTATCTCCTTCTATCTCGAGTACCCCTTCATCGTTCGGTTCCATAGTTTCTTCCTCTCCGTCCATCCCGCCACCATCGGAGTCTGAGTCGGACGCCATTTCCTCTCCAACCATTTGTGTGGCGAGGTCTACCACAAATTTCCTCCCCCCTTTCTCGAATGCGAGGGTGTTCTTCTTCCAGTTGTGATTGGCTCAGGCTGTCACCAACCACCCTCTACCCAATATGGCGTCATACCCCTTCTGCTTGAGAGGGATTACGACGAAGTCTAAGGTGAAAGGCTGGGTTCCGATAGTCACCTGTTGTGCCATCAGCGTACCGAGTGGTTTAATACCGTGCTGGTCGGCCCCTAACAGATTGAAGGTTGGTGGCCACAGCGTCGGTTTCCCCAAACTCTTCCAAGTTTCCTCCGGAAGGACATTGACGCCCGACCCTTTGTCAACGATGGTGTTCGTGAGGATTTTACCCAGGATACCCATTTCTACTACTGCTGGGTTCCATCCATGGTTTATTGACAACGTCATCGGGTCGGCTGCACAGCCGCCTGGGATCTCCGTTCGTTCCACCGTCGTAGGTGGCATGTTAGGCCCTAGGAATAGAGTTGTTTTTAGGTGTGGCATGGTCTCCAACAGGTCCTTGACCTTCACGGGTATTTCCATTTGCAGTATCTGCCGTAGTATACTTTGCTCCGCCAATTCTCGGTGAGAAGTGCCGGCGTTGGCAGGTACCTTCCGGTCCTGTATCTCTTTTTCGATCTCGGCCCTCGCTTGCAGTACCCTCTGTTTCTCCGTCGGAGGGTGTGGGTACGTGGCCTTTTTGGCTTGGGCACGGGTGACTGTCAGGACCTTCTCAGTACCTCTACGTTCCAACTTCAGGATGTTACAGCCGGGCTTCGGACAATTAGCGTCCTCATGGTCGCCCGGTCCGCACCACCGACACAACTTCTGCGGAGTCGCGGCCTCCGTCTGACAATAACGGGCATAGTGACCCCACTGATTACAACTCCGACATTGTATCATGGGTCTTCCCTTGGCATCATATTGGATCCGGGGCTTATTCTCATTGTTGCCTCGGCCTCCCCAGCGGTTATTTTTATATCTGCCAGATGATGCAGCATTCTGTTGTCCACCCGTACCAGACGTGGAAGGTTGCTCCTGTGCATAGAGTACTTGTTGGCCTCTTGCCCTCAAGTTATAGGGACATTCTTTAAGGGGATGTCCTGCGATTTGGCAGATATCACAAAAAGCTTTTTTCGGACAAGACCCTTTTGTGTGGCCTGCCTCCTTGCAGTCCGTACACCACACTGTATCTTCTTCGGCTTTGCTAGTACTTCCTTTGGCGGCTTTAAGTTCTCGCATCATCCTCCCAAGGTCTTTTTGCAATGCGAGCACTTTCTTGCTCGACCCGTCCTCACTACTTTCCGTCTCTGAATCATCATCAGAAGATGACCTTGTCTTCTTCAAGGTCTTACATTTTCTCTCGAGATCCATTGCTCGGTTATATGCATTACTATACGAAGTAGGTGGTACTATCTTCATTTTCTTTCGGAGGGATGTTTTGAGTCCCTCCACGAACCATCTCTTTTTCAATTCATCCGCTGGGGCCGACTCCATTTTTCCAATGAGTTCTTTGAGTCGTCGGCCGTACGCACGGACAGACTCATTCTTGGCTTGCTTCGTGTTGTAGATCTCCGCCAATATTTCATTATCATCCCGTAACAATTGGAACTGTCTGGAAGGCCTTTTTGACATCGTCCCATGTCGTGAGCCTTGTCTTGTCAACGTCCGAGTACCAATCAATGGCACCCTCCCGCAGTGTTGCAGGGAACTGACGGATCCATTCATTCTCGTCAGTTACCCCATGTGCAGTCCATATCGTTTCACACGTTCGACAGTGCCGAACTGGATCCTCCTTGGATTGTCCCATAAATTTCGGTAACTTCTGCTTATTCACCGCCATGGTTGGCCGCGGTGGAGGTGGTGCACCGATACCACTCGTGCCCACACCTCCTTGAGTGCTGTGGGTAGTCTGGACTTGTGGTACTTGTCCTTGCGGTAGTTGCTGGGCTGGTGGTACTTGCCCTTCTCCTGGCACCGTACCGTGCGGGGTTCTCGGTTCCAACGGAGGGTCTGCTGGTGTGCTCGTGCCACCCTCTGCAGTATCACCCTCTCCGCCGGTTTGGTTCTCCGCGCTTGGTGTACGGAGACCCACCTCAAACCGTACTCTCTCCTCTTGGAGAAAGGCTCTTCTCGCCCGTGTCTCCTCAAGTAACTCTTCCCGACTCCGCACTCTCCGTTCCGGAGAAGTGAACTCTTCTTCGGCTTCTGCACCTTCCGTACCACTCCCGAGGTCCCCTTCGGGCAACCCTCCGGCAAGCTGGTCTTTGGCAAGTTGCCTGAGCCTACACCGACGTTCACGTTGCTGCGCGGATATCAAAGCCTTCTGTGCGGCTTCCCCTTCGTCATCTATCACTTTCTTATTTCGATCTTTATTTAAATTATTGGGCATCAAGAAAAACTATACACATTGCTCAATCAAAAAGAACACTTATTTTTTATTAATTCATGTTGCTTTACAACATTCTCAATTGAACTACAATTGAATTTTTGTGTTCCGTTCCCCTTTGTTTCAAACTTCAACAACTTTACTGTTTGTCATTTCCTTCCTCCCGACGGCGACGAAGATGCTCTCGGGCGTGGAATGCACGGAGGATCTCTTGGCGGCGGTCCTCACGGTCAATTTCCTCTTGCCGAATATGTCGTGCGAGTGCTGCTTGTGCCAACAACCGTGGAAGTTGGTTCAACAACCGATTCGCTACAGGGTTCGCCCCAATCGCGTCCCACACTACGCCTGCAGGGACGTCTCCGTTCGTTGCCTCCCTTCGGACGTGAGTTTCAAGAGCTACTTGAAACAAAATTCGGAAGTCACGTGCCAGATTATCCTCTCCGTCGTACAACTCGGTACGGGCTTCCTCGGCTTTTGGGTTTATCGCACTAACGGGTAAGCCCATTATGCCTACTCGCCATCCGGGTATGTCTAGGCAGCGGCGCCAGATGTTTTCCCTCTCGGGTCAACAAGAATAGTTGCATAAACACACATTAACTGATAAACATGAACACAGGAAAGTAATGCAATTCGGTAAACATAAAGTACTCAGAAAACCAAATCATGTCATTCACACTCAGAGCAATGTGTACATATAACCTCCGAAGAGACACCACCGAAACGTCACGTCGTAATGGTTCACACTCTCGGTACTAACTGCCGAGATTAACATAAGTTTATTACACAACACCCGTACATACAAAATATACCGACAACAGTTGTCCTGTACTTCTTCGTCCAGCAATTGGCATGCAAAAGTGTTCTTGGAATATTCGACCAACAAATGTGCCCTCTAATCCGTCGATATATGAGATAAGGAACATATGGCCGACTTTCTTGATAATGCATCAGCCACCACATTATTTTTTCCTTTTACATACTCAATGTCAAAGTCAAAAGCCTGCACTTTAACTTACCCATTTCTGCTGTCTTTCGTTCAATTCCCTCTGTTCCAGAAAATGTTTGAGGCTGTTGTGATCTGTACGGACGATGAACTTGGCTTTGACGAGGTACTGGTGAAATTTTGTCGAGGCATGCATGATGGCGAGCATTTCTTTGTCGTATATGGAATACAACCTTTTGTTCCCTGAGAGCTTTTGACTTTCAAAAGCAATTGGGTGGCGGTACTGCATCAGCACGGCCCCGATACCCTCTCTGGAGGCGTTGCAGTCCAGGATGAAAGGCCGAGCGAAATCTGGCAGTGCAAGAACCGGACAAGAACTCATAGCCTCCTTGAGCCTTTCAAACATTTGATGTGCTTGTTCACTCCATTAGAAAGACCCCTTCTTTGTCAGATCGGTGAGTGGTGTGCTGAGCTATGAGAATCCCTTAGCGAACTGTCTATAGTAACTACACAACCCAAAGAACCCACATAGTTCTGAGAGAGTTTTCGGAGGTGGCTGATCCAAGATAGCTTGAATCTTCTCTTGATGTACCTAATCTTGGCTACTGACAATGTGCCCTAGATATAATATCTCTGTCATCCCGAATTCACATTTGGATCTTTTGGGGCAAACAACAGTTGCGACTCCATAATCCTGAGCACTTCTTCCAAATGCCTTAAGTGCTCCTCCCATGTCTTATCATCAAAGAATACCAATGCAGCTGTTTGTTAAAAATGTGGTTCATGCAAGATTGGAATGTAGCTGGTGCGTTAGTCAATCTGAACGACATGACCAAAATTTCATAATGTTCATAATGACAACGAAATGTTGTTTTCTCCACATCCTATTCTCTCATGCGGATTTGGTGATACCTCGAACGAAAGTCTATTTTGGAAAAATAGACCGCGCCGTGTAACTCATCCAGCAACTTGTCGATCCTAGGAATCAGATACCTGTTCTTGATGGTCTTTTTGTTCAGCGCGCGGTAGTCTACACAAATATGCAACGTTCCGTCCTTTTTAACTAGCACGACCGAAGATACAAAAGGACTGGAGCTGGGCCTGATCCAACCCTTGTCAAGAAGTTCCTGTATTGTCTTTTCAATCTCATCTTTAAACCTCTTAGGGTGGCGGTATGGCACAGTGATAACAGTTTTGGCACCAGCTTCCATCTCAATGGTATGTTCGAACCCACGGTGTGGTGGTATGTCGACGAAGACTTGGTGATGTCTATCCAAAACCGTTTGAAACTCCTCATCTTGGTAGTAAGCCCTTTGTCCCTGTACAGGTTTTGGTGAGACAAAACAGTGTGCGGCCCAGACCACGTCGTCGTGCCTGAAGATTGCTTCCATCCGTCGGGCTGAAATTTCCTTTGGCCCTCCATTCAACATCCCTCTTAGCACAATCTTCTTGCCGTCCACTTCGAAGGAGAACTCCATTTGTTTGAAACTCTGTGTGTATTCGTCCAATGTTTCCATCCACTGAATGCCCAAAATGATTTCCATGTCGTCCAGATCAACCACGAAGAAATCATCCATCACTGTGTGGTTTCCCATGGTGATGCTCAGTTGCGGAAATAGATGGGTGCATCTCAATAGGTTTCCTCCTGCCACCATGATGTCAAATCCTTGGTGTGCCTCCGTACACAAATTCCGCCGGCTGACCAGCGATGAGTTAATGAACTTGAGTGTGGCTTCGCTGTCAAGCATGACCATGACTCGTTGCCCTTGGAGGGTACCCCGGACTCGGAATACAGTACACCTTGGTGTCCCTGCGAGAGCCGTAATGACGCCTCCTCTCTTCAAGAATGTGGCAATCCTTTTTGCGCGATTGATGTTTACCTCCCCAGAAGCTTGCTGTTCCTCCCCTTCAACTTCCGATGCTTGTTCCTTCTTGCCGTTGGACAACACCTCAATGTAATGGATTTTTCCTTTACCAAGGCATCGATGTCCCGGTACCCATGACTCCTTACACTTGAAACAAAGCTTCTTCCTTCTGAGCTCTTGTCGAGTTGCCTCATCCAACGGGGGCTTCTTAGGTGGGGGTCTGTTGTCTTTCTCCCTTTGAGCGAGAGGTGGTTTGGATTGTGAGTAATATTTGGTGGAAGAAGAAGAGGATGTCGCCATGTCACGTGCCTTCTTAATTGCCTCCGCGAGTGTGATGTTGGCATTAACCGGTAAGGAATTGGTAAGGATGTAACTGGTATATGGCAAAGTGGTGTTGTCATTGATGTCTAAGGTTAACATTGTTCTATCTGGAATCGAGTGACAATAATAGTAAATAGGTTTAGTTTACAGAAGGGACTAGTTATGAAACTGGCGACACATAGTGAACAGGAAGAAGTATTGCGACCGAGTACTGTGAGGTAAAGTTCTAACCGATCATCAGAGCAACCGGTAACCAAGGAAGTTAACCGGAGCATCTAGAATAGTGACCGATGAAGTGTAAAACTGGAACCAAGGAACCAAACCGGTATAGATAGAGAAAAGAAAAGTGACAGGTGATGACAAAGACTTGTACACTACCTAAGGATGGAAACCGAGATTGAGGAACTAGTAAAAGTCACATTGACAAACACTTGTGTGACTCTTTGACCAAGATTTGTGGCACAAAATCCAGACAACTTTGTGTTATAAAGAAGATCGGTGCAAGGCACAATTGAAGGTTTTAATGCCGAAGATTATGGCATTAAAACATGAGAAAACATGGAGAAATCTCAAGCAAAGGAAAGTATGCGGCACGTATCTGTCGTTTCCTTTATAAAATAGAAAAAAAAGCACATGGCAAGCATCTGATGTTCCCACAGTGAACTGAGACTCAACTAGGTGATGGATCCAAAGATGATCTTTGTGGAGGTCGCGCATGCAAAAAGAAGGAAGAGCAAGAAGACTATTTATTCTTCAACCTGTGAAGAATATTGTTTGCCTTCATTTTGCCAAGAAGAAAAAGAGTGAACCTGTATGCTGAGAGAAGCTACGAAAAAGGTGAAAAGAAGAAGAGAAGAGTGTGCAAGGAAGCACAACAATCTGAGGAGAGCATACCTGTGGTGCCTGGTGATGACTCTCAATTGATAAACGCAATGATCTTATCAGGCTCAGTAAAGCCATTACAAGAAGATCAAATCCTCTATTGCTCTCTAACAATTGCAATAGCAAAATCCTAGTATTTGGATGGACATTAACAGGTCCCTTGTATTAAATCCCTTAACCGGGTGACATTTGTGCAGATGTTTAAAGTCCTCTAACAAGGCAGACTTTAATAGGCCTTATTTCTTAAATCCCTTAACCGGGTAGCATCTAACAGTGCGTTTGTAATCCTTTAATAGGGAAGGCTCCTAACAGGGCATACTTTAGAAGAGTGCAAAATTTGTGAGGTCTCATCACACCGTGGTTTCTTCCCGATTTGGGTTTCCACGTGATACATCTGGTGTTGTCTATTGCTTTAATTTTGTGATAGCGATTTCTGTGATAGAATCTGTTCTTCTTACAGTTTTAGTTATATTATATCATATTGGTTCTTAAGTTTTAGTGGGTGCTGATTCACCCCTCCCCTCTTAGCACCGGTTGGGACCATCATGTGATGGGGTTGAACCCCTTCACCTAACCCTTCAAAGGTTCTGCCAACCCATCCATAAACAGTACCACCAATCGTCTTTTTGAAATATCTGTTAGCAGGACAAACATTCTTTGAAATTCCGTTATGTAATTGTCAACTATGCCAGATTGCTTCAGTTGAAACTCTTTGAAATTTAGTTTTGGATGTCTTCCGTCAAAACGGTCTATCAGTCTCTTAGTGAATTCGGCATAGGATGTTATTTGATCATGGCCGAGAGTAACCATGCCATGATGCCACCATTTGTGGGCTATTCCTTCTAGATGCAGTGCAACAAATTTGATGGCCTCATCCTTTGGCATAGGGTTGAGTTGGAAATACGTGTCTGCCTTTTGCACCCATGCCCTAGCTGTGATGGATTCAGATCCATCAAAAGATGACATACTAACTTTGCCAATCTTCTGTCTGAGATTGTCATTATAATAGCCATGCTTGTTTCCGCCAGAGTATCTCATTCTCAACTTAGCATAATCTTTGTATGATATATCTCCTTCCATATTTGCGTTCCTCCAATCTTCCCGAGTTGATCTTGCATTTCTTGGAAAGTTGGTTGCTCTCTGTGTTGCTCTTCTGCTCGTGGAGGGAAAGTCGACATCGACGGTCGAGAGTGTACGGTTTGGGCCTTTGCCTTTCCTGAGACAGAATTGTCACTTTGTTCAGCAGATATCTTGCCTTAAGCCAATTTTCGCAGTGTCTCTTCCATGAGACGTTGAGTGTCATTAATTTGTGCCTTGTTCCTAGTGAGCTCTGTCAAAAGAGCCATGACTTCGGCGATAGGATCTTGGGGGTCTGACATTCTACCGAGTGATACCTTCGTCTCTTCCTGGTATAAACTTGCATTCACTACCCACAAGTTGGCAGAATCACCAGCTCTGATACCACTATAATGTTCCCGACCAGAACTCGCAGAAAGAAACACTGTCACGCTACCTCTACACAACCCACTCTGGTCCGTATGGAGGAGAAGACGAGATGCAGGGAGGTCGTACGGTGCTAAGTAGAAGACTGTACAGAACAACTGAAGGCCGTACACAGATGTTTGGATGCCGTACGGTGCTAGTAGGAAAGGCCGTATGGGGTTGTTTGGAGGCCGTATGGTATTAGCAGGGAATGCCGTACGGAGTTGCAGGGAGGTTGTATGGTGTTAGCAGGGAAGGCCTTACGGAGTTGTTTAGAGGCCGTATTGGCTGGGTGGGAGGCCGTACGGTAGTTGACTAAGGTCAGCAAAAGGAGTATTGATGCTCTTCGCCTGGTGTAATATGATGGTTGCCAGTTGGAGTAGGAGTATGATGCCAAATGTTGCGAAATAATATATATCCAGATACAGAACAAGGACGCAAGCCAATATATTTGCAAAGCAATTTTTATTGATATAAATGATAATACTACGGGTTTGCCAGACCCGATACAACAGAACAAGCAGAATAGGGTGAGGGTTGAATCCCACCGAAACTGCAAATACCAAATAGCAAGGGTCTTTCACCTCCGAAATAGCAGCCAACAAAATATAAACAGGAATTTGCAATTACAAATAAAATATAAAATTTCAACATATGAATATCATCCTACATGTCAGACATAAATACCCGTCGGAAAACTCCCGAAGGTGCACAAATAGAGCCGACGACAACAACTACACCTACGCCGAAAATAAAATATGGGCCTGAGATAAACTAAATCGATCGAAACCCAAACACAATTATCATTATTCATTTAATGACGGGGACATTACATTGAAAGAGTCACAACCCTTCATAATTGTCCCTCTTTGAATGAGTCTACCCTTCAAACTTGCCATAATACATATCTCTTTTAATGTAACATTTACTACCAAAAATTATGAAGTAGCCTACACTAGGAGTGTGACCGAACCATAATTCATAGGGAGTCTTACCGGTTCCTTTCTTGACTTGAACTCGGTTCAGTGTGTAAACAGTAGCGCTTATAGCTTCTCTCCTGAAGTGATGCGGGAGATCCTTTTGAATCATTAGGGTTCTCGCACAATCAATCAACGTCTTGTTTCTTCTTTCTACTACTCCATTTTGTTGAGGAGTTCTTGGTGCAGACAACTGCCTTTTTATTCCCTGTTCCTCATAGTAGTGAGTGAACTCTTGAAAGGTGTATTCACCTCCTTTGTCTGACCTTAGACACTTCAAGCTTTTATTTGGTCTCCTCCACTCGAGCCTTGTAGATTTTGAACATGTGAAAGGCTTTTGATTTTTCTTAAAGAAAAACTGTTCACATCATTCTTGAGAAATCATCTACAAAAAGCATGAAGTACCTGTCTCCATAGTAGCTCTTTGTTGTCATAGGTCCACACAATGTGTACAAGATCCAGAACATTTTCAGCAGAAAAGGATTTACTACTGAAACTTGTTCCTGTCAGTTTTCCTAACTGACAATCCTTACAAATACCTCTGTCAAGTTTTGTAATCTTAGGAAGTCCTCCTCTACCTGACTTCTTCTTGCTCACCTTGACAATATTGTCAAAGTTTATGTGGCAGAGCCTCTTATGCCACAACCAACTATTGTCCTCTTTGGTTACAAGACAGATCTTGTTTGTCTCTCCTTTGACTGATGCTATGAGGCAAGCTCCTTCTATTGAGTCCAGATAGAACAGGTTCCCTTTAGTCTGTCTACCGGTAGCAACATGAGCTCTTGATTGGTTCTTGACAACACAAGAACCTTGCCCGAATTCCAACAGTTATCCCTTGTTGTTTAGTTGAGCAACACTCATTAGGTTGTACTTAAGTCCTACCCAGTACACATCCTCACATACAACATCATTGCTAAGTGCAATAGAACCTTTACGTTTGATAGCACAGGGAGCATTATTACCAAAGGTTACCGATCCACCATCATTGAGCTTTAGGCTGATGAACTTGTTCTTATCACCAGTCATGTGGTGAATGCATCCACTGCCAATGATCCAGTCATCATGCTGATGAGATTTTGAGATAAGTGTCATTTCACTTATCACTTGGCTTTCTTCTTTTATTGCAACAAATGCAATTTGTTGATCTTCAGAGTTTTCAGATTCATTGTTTGTGACTCCTTCTGCAAGGTAGCATTCCTTCTTTGCTTTGTTCTTGAATCGGTTGCTCTTCTCTTTATTATCATTGTTTGGACATCTTGCAACAATATTTCCTATCTTATTGCAAGAGAAACATTTTAGTGGAAGTTTACCTTTTTACTTCCCTTTTCCTCTTGGAAATCTCCTAGCAATGAGTGCTTCAAACTCATTTTGCTCCATCTCTTCAGAGAACAGTTTCTCAACAAAACTTCCAACTTTACCGGTAGAGCTATTACTGTTTCTCTTCCTTTCTTGGTGGAAGAGGTATTAACAGAAGATTTAAAAGTGGCTTCTTGCATAGGTAAGCTGTTATCAAAATTGCTCAATTCAAATGCAGTCAACTTACCGATTAGGGAGTCAAGAGTGACTTGAGCTCTTGTATGGCTGAGATCTTGATAGCATATTGAGGCCTCAACGTTTTCAGTATTTTGCTTATCACATCTTCCTCACTCATGGTTCCTTTAGTGCTTTTGATGGAGTTCATCACTTCTTTGATTCCTTTGCTGTATTGCTCAATATCTTCTCCCTCGTTCATTCTCATATCATCATATTTACCTCTAAGGCTTTCTACCTTAGCTCTTTGAACATGTGGGTCACCACCATACACTGTTTGCAGCTTAGCCCACATCTTGTGAGCAGTTGTCAGATTTTCAATCTCTGCATAGACATGATCAGGTAGCGTACTTCCTATCATATCCATTGCAGCAGTATGTTCAGTGCTGATCTTTTTCTCATCCGGTGTCAAGGTACCGTTGGGTTCGGTGTAATCATGAATTACATGATTCCAGTATTGATCTCCGGTGGTTTTCAAATACAGCTTCATTCTGCTACACCATAGAGTGAAGTTTTCTTTAGAAAACTTTGGTCCTTCCTCATCATTTGATCTTTTTCCTGTTGCGGTTAAGCAACCTTTTGACAAAGGAAACTTGGCTCTAATACCAATTGATGGTCCCAATCAGTGCTGAGAGGGGAGGGGTGAATCAGCACCCACTAAAACTTCCAAAAACAAATTTGATATAATGTAACTAGAATTGTAAGCAGAACAGATTCTAGAACAGAAATAGCTATCACACAATCAACAATAAGCAACACCAGATTTATTACGTGGAAACCCAAATTGGGAGAAAACCAAAGTGTGAGCAACCCTCACAAATTTTCAACTCTTCTGAAGTGTGCCCTGTAAGGAGCCTTCTTTGTTAAAGGATTGCAAACACACTGTTAGATGCGACCCGGTTAAGGGATTTGATACAATAAGGCCTGTTAGAGCTTGCCTGGTTAGAGGACTTAGAACACCTAAATAGATGTCACCCGGTTAAGGTATTTAATACAAGGGACCTGTTAATGTCCACCCAAAATACTGGGATTTGGCTATTGCAATTTATCAGAGAGCAATAGAGGGTTTGATCTTTTGATGATGGCTTTGTTGAGCTCGATAAGATCGCTGTTCTATTCAATTGAGAATCATCAACAGTCATTGTAGGTATGTTCTCCTTCGCTGTTGTGCTTCTTTGCACACTCTACATTCTTCTCCTCTTTTCACCTTAGCTTCTTCAGGGTACAAGTTTACTCTTTTCTTTGGTAGAATGAGGGCAAACTATATTCTTGTCAGGCAGAGGAATATATAGACTTCTTGCCCTATTTGCTTTTTACATGCATGTCCTGTTTAAAGATTACCTTTGGATCCATCACCCAGTGGAGTATCAGTTCACTGAGGGAACGTCTGATGCATGCTATGCTTTATCCGCTTTATGAAAGAAACGACAGATGCATGTCAAAAGCTTTCCTTCACAAGAGATATCTTCATGTTTTAATGCCTCAAACTCCGACATTAAAAGCTTCAATCGCGCCTTGTACTGATCGCCTTGATAACTCAAAGTCTACCGGATTTTGTGCAACAAATCCCGGTCAAAGAGTCAGACAACTGTTTGTCGATTATGACTTGCCCTATTCATCAGTCATGAGGAAATCTTCACTTGATCGGTTAAGATCCTTAGGTAGTGCACAGGTAAGAACTTTAACCTGTCACCATCCCTTTCACTGGCTGTACCGGTTGCATCCTTTCCTCGGTTCTTGTTACCAGTTACCGGTTGTATCTTCTTTGGTGACCAGTTGCTCTGATGATTAGTTAGAGCATTATTCTTCTTATTTGCACAATGTCACCAATTTCCAAACCAGTCTCTCCACAAACTTATTGTTGTCCGTTGTGTCTGTCCTTGCTTCACAGATCGAACACAGGTATCTTTAGTCATAAATGACAACACCTTTTTGCCAATCAATGACAATACCTCTTTTGCCATGTACTGGTTGCATTCTTACCGGTTAATCAACTAATGCCAACAACATAAAGTTATATGACTGAAGTGACTATTATAAAAATTACGTAAAGTGCTTAAGGATATCTAAAACAACTAAAATGACCATTATAATGTTAGGAATTGATAGGTGAAGCAATAAGAAAATGACAATTGTAATGCAGATTTTAAAAGTGTATAAATAAAAATAAGAAGAATGTACACAACAACACACAAATTTACGGGGTTCACCCAATATGGGCAATGTCCACAAAGAAACCAGCCATTCAATTTTGTTATTATCCAGCAGCATGAATTACAGATTTGCAGCAATATCCATTGCCAGGTTGAAACCCAATCACCAACACAATCTGCTGTTATTTGTTTTTATCAAAACCCCCTTTGCTGCCTCAAGAAACGCCGACGTTTCATCTCACACAACTATTTAGTTTCATACATTTTATTGTATAACCAATAAAAAAATATATTTAATTTTTAACATCCTTCCTGTGGTATAGTGAACATATTAATGACCTGCATCATTAATGTCCTGCAGCACAAACGTCCTACAATGTGATTAACATCCTGCAGCATGATCAGTCAATACATATCAACATATAATAATATGCTAATAACAAAACATATAGTGCCAACATGTTAAAGGTTCTTATAGTCAATGATTCATGTGGTTATGACCAACAAATTGTTGATGGACAGCTTGTTAATGAACCTTTGTCCAAATGCTAGGATTGATTATAAATGACATTCTAAAAATAAAATTCTATTTTCATGCTAGACAATTTTGATTGTGGCATTGTTTTGGTATTATACATTAGATTTATGATGTTAAAGTGAATTGAGAGAATTTTCAGGATCTAAGGTCAAGGTCATCATCAATCAATTTTTGAAGGATTTTTTCTTTGTTCTTGTTTAAGCTTATGTAACTGGTTTATATTGGCTCACTATTTCTTTTTAATTGTACTATAGGTCTGGAGTTCTCCTGCTCTAAGTGATATCTTGCGTAGGAACAGTGTGCCTGAGTGGCCATTTCTTGCAGTATATTTAATCAATGAAGCAAGTCTGAATAGGTCTTCAAAATGGAATGCATACATTTCAGCCTTACCTCGCCATCCATACTCAATTTTGCAGTGGTATTGTATTCTTTCTGGTATTACTTGTTTATGTAATATGGAATCATTGTTAATCTATTTTTTCCGATTTCAGAAGATTATTGTTATCTCTTTTCTTTGTCAGTTGCCCTACTTCCCTAGATGAGTGTGATGTTTTGCATTTTCTTTTTCCAATTTCAGGTCTCGTGCTGAAGTGGAGATGTACTTGGCTGCTTCACCAGTCAAAATGCAAGCCATAGAATGTATCAACGATGTTAATGAAACGTATGGCCATGACTTTTTCTCTCTGAAATTTTCTCTGGTATTGTTTGGTTCTTTATATCTTTGTTACATCGCCCATTGGATATGGCATTTTGTTGTACAAAACTCACATGATTAGTGTTTTCTTTTAAATTTTGATTTGTTAAATCTGCTTACCATTGTAGAATAGTTTGTTCGGAAAGTGTGTCCATGGGAACCGATCATCACAGTAGAAAAGTTGTTGCAGGCACTGGGATTTGCAAACCAGGATATTTTCCAAGTATCCTGACTTATTTCCGCAAAAGGTAAAACTTTATTCTGTCATCCTCCGATTCAATGGATAATCTCAAAACGCAGTCTATGTTTTCCATTTACATAGAATTTTCAGGTTAATTGTTCCACATTAACTATCATCAAAGGCAATGGTATGGATGCAGTTATCTAAATAAATTAATCATTCAACTATGCTTGTATCAAGCTTGCTTTCCTGAATAGATAAGTATCACATTTTATTGCTTAACTGGAGATTGTTTCCAAACTGTTGTGTTATAGTAGTATTAAGCAAGCAGCCACTGCACATGCTCTTCTTAACATTTTCTAACATGCTTGAAATGATCTGTAGGAGCTCATGATGCAATGCTAGGATGCTCATGGTCATAACAAGTTAAGCCTATCCATGATTAGGAGCCTTAGACTATTGCAACTTTTTGGTGGAACTTCTAAAGGGATCAAATAATTGGTGACCATCTGTTTATAGTGGTAAATTTGATGTGAGTTAAAGTTTAAAACTAAGGATGATGGTGTGTTAAATCTTGATAAGTGTTCGAAGATCACAGACATATGGATGGTTGTTTATTGTGTTGGCAAATGGGTGAGCATGAAAGGCTGAAACTTTCATACTTAGTAAACTGTTTCAAAATCGAGCCTTTCAAATAACATAGAACAGGCAACTATAATATTGTCATTAATGATGCTAACCATTTAAATGCATGGTTTGGTGATTGATGATGAAGATGATAAAATATGAGGATTACTCAGCCAAATACCCAAGAGCCTATGAATAGATGCCATGTGTTGAATGGTGTGATTTCCAGCTTCCAAGGGTGTCATTTGGAAATTAGATGAACTAACTCTTCAAAAGAGCCAAAATCATAATAGAGGAATGCCGATGTAGGTCACATCTCGTGACCAATGATCAATGGACATTACTAGTTGACTTTGATTGAGGATCATGACTAGGGACTGCTAATTGATGATAAGACTAGCAAATGATGGTTAATATGCCTTAGTGTGTTTATGCCAAAAGACATAAATAAAGCATCAATTAGAAAACATGAATTTGAAATGATTGTGTGCCACTAGGAAAGATTAATGAATCAAATAAAACGAAAGAGTGCAGAGTTGAAATGAAATTTATTTTCAACTCTATTGCCATGATAGACATTACATTTGACTTAAGTTGTGCACATGAACATCGGTACCAATAATTCTGTAACACCAAAAGTAGATTGTGATGAGTCTGTCTATCTTTCAGGTTCTGTCTATCTTTCGGGTGTAGGGTAATGCAGGTGGCATAAAGGGTACTTGGATACATTTTCTCTATAATTAAGCATTAGGTTTGCTGAGTTTTTTTTTTTTTTATGGGTAATGGGCCAGAGCCAAAATCATCATAGGGCTCAAGTAGACTCAAATTTAAGACCTCTCAGATGAGAGGCTCACAACTTACCACTAAGCTGTGGGATGTTCCCATTAGGTTTGCTGAGTTTAATTATGCAGCTAACTTATAGTTTATTCTAATTTAGTCAGTATATCTAAAAGGTATTAACAAAGGTTGCACCTTGAATGTAACCTCACACTTATAAACAAGTGAGCTCATTTCAAGTAAGGGATTCATCAAGCTATATCATTCACTTTATATTCATTTTAATTGCAATTTGTATTATATTATTTGTCCTGTTGTTATATTGTTCTCTATACTTTCTGAAGTAAGATGTAAGCACACACTCAGCAGAGTGCATGCTATCAACTATAGAAGAAATGTGTAAATATAATCTGCTTCCCAATTCATAAAAAAAATTCATTTTGTTGTAATTTGTTAATAACTTCAGCTCTTTTGTTCTAGAATAAACTACTAATTTTTATTTACACAAATAGCATCAAGTGAATGCAAGTATAACACCTTTCATGTTTTTTGTGGCATTGACATTAATTCTATATGTAATTGTTAAAACAACAATTCGATTTTATTTCAGGTGTTTAATTTGGAGACATTAAAATGGGCATTTGGTATCCTTTTCTCTCGTTTGGTGAGTTGACTTATTTCTGGAATCGATTTTACATCAAAAGGTGCTTGATTAAATGGCATACCTGATAAATATTTTCAATTAAATAATAGATGTTGTATTGTAATGCAAGCCAACAATGCTTGGTGACAACTTTGAGGTAAAGATAAAAGTCTTTTGAGGTGTAATCCCTTAATAGATTCTGAACGAAATCAATTATTTTGTGAAGTCCATGAATCTTGGCTCAAAGCTCTCTTCCAACTCAGATGTATTCTTATTAATGATAGTAGTCCTTTGCAGGCTTGCATATCACAGCAGGGGATTCCTAGTACTAAATAGCCATTGTATCATGGTTTTCCTTTCAGAATTCTTGGGGTTGAGTTCTATAGATAGATTGTTGTCTATGATCTTTCCATCAAACATAAAGTAGATTCACCACATCTATTTTGTGGCAGAAATGAATCATGACTTCCCTTATCATTTACGGTTTTACCACATAATTACATGTATGTATCTACTATCAACTCACATTGCTTTCAAATTACAAGATATTTGTTCTAGCCAAAATAAGTGTCTTTTGACGACATAAACCCTAAGTTGCTGTTTGGGTTTGCAATATGTTGGATTTTTTTCTTAGGTTTGTTATGGCTGGGTAGGGCTGCACATATATATACATTAATAATTAAAAAAATGGATAAGTATAATATATAAATAGAAATATACAATATTATTGTAAAATATAGTATAGAATATATAAATACAATTTAGAGTATACATGATTTTATAATATTATATTAATGTAAATTCAAAATATGCTAGCAGTCGCATGCTTTTGTGCGTGTAATAGTGTGCCGATAGGAGATTTAATTTTGCCCTAAAAAACTGCTGAAAATATCTAGAGCACAAAAGGAGCCATTTTCCTTGCACACATGTTTTTCCTCATTAAACGCCTTCATTCACAAAATTTTGTTCAGTAGTAATAGGAAGTTTTGATAATGCTATTAGGATTCAATTGTGTAGTTTTTTGAGTCAAACCCATTTACCCATGTTTCATGAGGAGTGTTTTGTAAGAACCCATCTCTCATGAGAATGAGTGTAACACTTAGCACTCATTACATCTTGGTGATGATCACAGAGGTGAAGCATTTGGGACTTCTCAGGTCACCCATCCTAGTACTACTCCAGCTCGAGCGCACTTAACAATGGAGTTTCCTCCATGGTTAAGCCCACTTTGCTTGTAACCCCATTTGCAAAACCTTCAGTAAGTATTGTGCCTTATGAACAATTGATTAGAAAGCCCCTTGAGCTCACCAATTGCTAAGTACGAGATATTTTCCACAGCAAGTCAAATTATGATATTGCTATCAAGATTCAACTGTGTAGTTTTTTGAGCCAAATTCATTGACACATGTTTCATGAGTAGTGGCTTGCAAGAACCCATCTCTTATGAGAATGAATGGAATGCTTAGCACTCATTGCATCTAAGTGATGCTCACAAAGGTGAAGTGCCGAGACTTTTCGGTAGGTCACCCTTCCTAGTTTTACTCCAGCTCGAGCGCTTTTAACTACAACGTTTCCTCCATGGTTAAAACTTAAGCCCACTCTTTTGGCAACCTCATAAGCAAAACCTTTAGCAAGTGTTGTGCCTTTAAAAATTTAAAAATATAAATTTTTTTTGCAACCAATTCAATTAGCTTTAAAATTGAAAATTTAATATATTTAAATAAAATATTGTAAAAAGACTCTTTTAATATAAATAAAAATTAACTAAGATAATATCAATGTAATTAGATTTCCACAATCCATTAGAATAACAATGTAAGCTTCTGGTTTGATTGTGTTAGAGTTTTTAGCATCAATGTTTCGGATCACACTAAGTGATCCATCATCAAGATGAAAGAGAGTGCCAAAGTTAATATCTTCAAATTTCTAAAATAACAAATAAATAATCTTCTTTTGTATTAATTAAAGAAATACAAAAATTTAAATTAACAATGATAATATCTTCAAATATTTAAAATAATAAATAAAAAATAATCGTTAACCAATTTCATTAGCTTTAAACTTGAAAATCTAATATATTTAAAATAAATATTGTAAAACCTCTTTTAATTTAAATAAAAATGGACAAAATAATATCTTCAAATTTTCAAAATAAAAAATAAAAAATCATCTTTCAAATTTTTAAAATATAAATAAAAAATCATCTTTTGTATTAATTAAGAAAATCTAAAAATTATAGATAAAATAAATTTTAAATAGGGCAAAATAAATCAGAGATAGGGATAGTGGCAAAAAAACAGAAAAAAATGAAAAAAAAAAGATAAGAAGATAGTATCTAATTTAAAAGCATGATCGGAAAAAAAGACAGCCAGTGAGGCTGACAATTTTTTGACAGAAATTTTTTTTTTTAAGGGGCAAAGCTCCCACAAATAGCCTATCCGCTGAATCATATTTATTTATATATAATAAAATATAAAATATTATATATATAACACTATAAATTTATATATAATCTATGAAATACCATTCGGTAATAAATTTTTCATAACATTTTTCACATTAGCCCAGAAAAAACTGCATCTTGTTCATCCATGCATTTTAGAAGCATAAATGTTTTGCAAAAGGGATGCATGTACTTCTGGTAACACTTAGTTTTGAACAACAAGATTTGTAGACAGAAAAATCACCTTTTGTAATTCAAGTATTGGCCATTGCAAGTCTCTTTGGGATTGGTTGCTAGCTATTGTGTAAGTTGTTAAATCTATACATCTTGCTGCCATTTCTGTTGGACTCCTACAACTTGTTGATGTGATTTTTGTGACCACTTCAACATGCAAGACAAAGCACTTAGTATCCTAGGATAGAACACCAAATATTGAATCCTCTCTTGAATAAGGAAGCTTAGATGCTAAACAATGTATATGATTGTGTGATCAACTGAGACAACCCCAAGGTTTCTTCTAATTGTGGACTTAAACTCAGTTTTGTGATGTGATGTGCTGGTAATCACTTGGGGACTACGCTATTCATTTAATGTATATCAACTTTGCAAAGGTGAATGATTTAACAATGTAGGCTCTTTAATTACTTCTAACCAAACAAACTGCAAAAAGAGAAAGGGTTTAAGAATCTAATCTAACTTTAACAATGCAAGACAATATTGATGGTGAGGTGAGACTAAACCAGTCCTTGCTTTGCCAAATCAACTATGCAAAGGAGGGTGCTTGCTTTTAAGGATATGTGGATGATTTTCATATTGTCAATACTCATTCAAATACCCAATGATGATGCAATTCAAATGAACATCTCCAATTGAAGTTAAACTCTTGCAATAAGGTCCAGACTAACCTTACACTAATACTTGCAATCAACTAGTATCAAAAAGTATGGACACTAGTTTCACCATGATTCACCAACAACGGTATCTTCCATTCATCTACTTTTACTTCTCAAGATAAATTAAAATATTACTCTAAGTGAAGAATTGTAGAAACCATGCAATACTCCAAAATTTCACAAACATTTACCATGATAACAACAATGAAGAAGGAATAATTTTGGCAATATATTAGCAATAATCTTTGCAAGTCTCTTCCTTTACAAATGAGAGGGCCTTGCCTTTTATAGTGAGCTCAAGTACAATGAACAACCAAGATTGATTCAAGATCAAGGGCCAAGATTATGCCCAATCCTAATGTAACTACCACTTACACGCAATAAATGCTTATCCAATTACATAAAAGCACCACCTTGTGGGCCAATGAAAAATTACATTGCTTTTATGAACCAATGAGAAAATTGGTTAAGTATAAACATTAAGTGCACACCACATGTACACTTGTGGTAATTTGATTGGATGCTCTTGGACACGTGAAATTGGAATTTTCTAATTCGTTGAAGATGAGTGAGCGCCACCTCAGCATGCTTATCTTGTGAACTTGATCGTTTCCTTAATAAAGAAGAGATATCTCTTGATACTCAACATTATTAGTCTTCAATTGATTGTGATGGCTCATATTCCCAACTTGCTTCATCTTCATAAGTTTTCTCCATAGTTTTGGGAATCTTCTCATTGAAATGTCTTGAACATGCTTGTATTGGTATCTCGCCTTAATCTTGCTCTTGTAGAAGTGATGTAGGTGCTTCATGTAGTTGAATCTTTCTAATTTGACTTGGATTTCCAAAGGGAATTCAAGTTTGTGATGATCTTCTCAATTTGTAGACATGGCCATTTTCCTTATGCGAATTGCCTTCTCCCACCTTGATCTTGTTCTTGGATTGGCATCTTCACTTTGACCTTCAATCGCGAACATCATCTTGCTCATCTCCTTGATGAATGACTTGCTCCTTTTTGATACTTTAGGTCTCCATTTTTGTACTTGCTTGAAATATTGAACTTAAATTTTGCCATAGTCTTCCCTTGCTTTCGAGCATTCCCACCTTCCATTTCACCTAGCAAAATAAGAAGGGACTTTTGTTAAATTCATCACAATGAATGTAAACAAACATCAAAGCACTTTAGAATTTTTAATTTTCAATAGATCTGCAATTTCACACGTTTTAAATCTTTTTTTCCCTGATAAATCCTGAGTTTGCACAATTGGTTCGCTTTAATTTTAATGTTTCTCCAAATCTGATTTCAAAAAAGATTTCAATTTTCCTCCAAATTTGAATAATTGATGTTAAATTTGCAGACTTTCTATGTGAAACTGCTCTTCTCTTTGATCAATCTGCTTGTAATTGCTTTGTTGGTGTGTCTGAAATCGATTCTTGATCTCTATTATATATGCAATTTGATGAAGAGATGCCACCTCTTGCTTGGGTCGACCCAACTAGGAGGAAAAATTAAAATTTTAAATTTGATTTTTAATGCTCCAATGCTGGCCTATGGCCTTAATGCAAGGTTACAACTAATAAATGATTTTTCCTTTTGCGTTTAAAGATTGATTCCTTCCTTCGAGGCCGACCTAGACAAGTCTTTTCATCAATTTTTTGGAGGGAAATTTGGTTGCAAGGTTGAATTGTTTGAAGTCTATAGCTGGGTGGAAATTAGGGGGTTCATAATCAAGTCTGTCCAAGAGGTGTTCAGAATCCAACCTACCCTTGGACAGGCCTATTGAAGGTGAGGTCGGATTCCGACCTTTCCTTGGACAACATCCTGTGTTAGCAATTCAAGTTGTCATTAGTATACAAACATCCACAAACACTATGCACCGGTAAGAGGTCACCGGTCACTCACAACACTTAGAAGACACCGGTAGACAAGCAACATTACGTATGCACCGGTAGATAAAGAACACCGGTAGACTGAGCTAAGAACACGCACCAGTCTCAGCGTGCATAATGTTATACCGGAGGTTATACTGGTCTAAAGCGGCCTAAAGATCCGCACCGGATTTAGTGGATCATCTTGAGTTAAAAGCAGGATTATACGGGACATCCACCGCATAGAAGTGGAGTTAGCTTTTTAACAGGAGTTAGCTTTATTCATGTGGATGTTTTGCAAGGTAAACTCCAGATTAGAGCGCATAGTTCTTTTGCTGATTGCATGATTTATTGCGGAGTTTGCAGCTTGGCGGTTCTATAAGTTAAGGGTCTCATTACGGTGAACTCTCATATAAATATAAGTTATAGGACGCAAAGAAAGTTGTTGATTGTGAGTGATTGTATGGAGAAAAGAAGAGACATCTTCTAAGAGAAGAGCTGTAGACACAGAGATAGCAGAGATCAACAGCCAGGCAACCAGAGAAGAGGTATGATCTAATTAGACATTCAGTGTCATAACAGATCATCAATTCTATTAGAAGTAGAAGCATATTCAAATCCCTTTATTGGGGTGGACCTAATCGGTTCATTGTAAGAATCCCCTAACAGGGTAACATCTTGTTGATGTTCAAAGTCCTGTAACCAGGTAGCTCCTAACCGGGTTTAGATCTTAACAGATCTCTTGTAAAATCCCCTAACCGGGTAGCACCTTAACCAGTGCTTTGTAAGCTCCTAATAGGGCGCCTTCATTCTGAAGTAGTGAAGTTGTGAGCTCTGTCTCACCGTGGTTTTTTCCCTTATAATCAAGGGTTTCCACGTATAAATACTTGTAGTGATTTGTGTGATTCTGTTTATACTTTTGAATGACTGTTATATTCTGCTTATCAATTAAGGTTAAGAAGTTCAGAATTAAAAAGTATAATAGCGAGTATTTACTGATTCACCCCCCCCCCTCTCAGTAACCTGTAAGTATTAACAATTGGTATCAGAGCCAAGTTCTCTCTGCTTCTAAGCCTAACAGCTGGAGACAAAGATCATGGAGGTTTACCGGTCTCAAAAGCAGCTAGAGGAATCCAACGACATCATCACCTCTCTGGAAAACAGACTGAGGAGATCACTTGCAAAAAGAAAGGAACTAGCGCTGCAGCTGAATGAGAGAAATGAAATCATCGATGAACTCTCTGGGCAGAGTGGATCTGACGAAGCTGAGGAGGCAATATCTGAACTCATGGAAAGGAATCAGATCCTGACTGATGAGATCTCTAATCTCAAAAGAGAACAAGAAGACAATGCCCTAAGGATGACCGAACTAATTGAGAAAAAGAGAAACGCTGAAGACGAAAGAAATTCAGCAGTCAAGTCTCTGTCAGCCTCTGAGAAAGCAAGGGACCGGGGAGTGGAGGCCGTAGGGGCAAATGAACTTATTATTCTACAACTTCAAGAAGACATGCACAGTGTCACTTAAGAAAGTGCCCACATGTAGAAAGGCTGGCATGACAGGAATGAAGCATGCAATAGATTGTCTCAAGAATTGCATCAACTAAGGGAGCAGATGAACGAACTTGAAGAGACAAATGAAATACTGAGAAGATACAATGAAAGTTCAACTAAGCTTGATAAGCAACTCAAAGGTCAAAGAAGGCACAAAGATCAGATCGGTCTTGGTTTCACCGGTGAAAATGCAAAAGGGAATGGTGAGCCCTCTAGGGCAAAAGCAATCAAGAAGGATAAGATGAAATCGCTGAAGCAAAAAGGTAAGAATCTCCCTAACACATCTTGCAATCATTGTGGGAAATCGGGTCATAAGACTAACAACTGCAGGAATGCACCGGTAAAGACCACCAATAGATACTGCAAGAATTGCTATAAAAAGGGCCACAAGACCAGTGAGTGCTGGCCCAGTCCCACATCTGTGTCTAGCAGCAGAAAGGGAAGCTTCAGAGGATACTGCTATGCATGCAATAAATTTGGGCACAAAGCACAAGAATGCAGATCCAAGACAATGGCATTTAGATCCCCAAAACCAATACTCAACAAAAGAAACAAGAACCTGAGTACAGTAAACCGTGGATTACACAACTACAACGGCTCACGCAACAAGTCAACTGACACGAAAAGAATGAACTCATGGAAAGCAACAGGAGTAATCTGCTATCACTGCAACAAAGCGGGACACAAAGCCAAAGAATGCAGAAACCGGTCATCTGGCAAGAAGAAGGAACCGGTTAAATATGAAGAGAAGATCAACAAGGAAGAAAAGACTAAGAGAATAGTCAAACAGATTTGGTTCGTAAAAAAATCAAAGATCTCCGCTGAAGAAAAGATAGAGGAAAAATCACCATCTGCTGATGGTGATATTTCTTCGGCAAACTAAACCATGAGGGTTTAGAGGGAACCGGTAGATCTACTATCGTTCTCGGTATGACTGTTGAGAGTCAGACTCATTCGGTCTACAAGATTAACCGGTAAGACAAGATTAAAATCAACCGGTTGGCAAAATGGAAGAAAAAAGTAGGTAAAATATTTATTACTATAGCTGTTTAACAAATAGTTACCGTTATAACCTAACCCTATAAAAGAAAGGGAAATTACTCGCAAGTTTTCACTTTGCTTACTTTGCGATTTAGGAATTCTTGTGCTAAGTGTTATTGTCATGCTTTTCTCACTGAGAAATCACTATCTGCGAATTTCCGGTTAGCAAGAATGGCTTCATCTTCCGCTATCGTGAAGTTGATCAAAGGAGATCTAGTGAACAGACCTACATACAACATATTGCTTGTGCAGAACAGAGAAAACGACATGGCTGGTGCTCTCTCTTCCATACCAACAGGAGTCCTCTTGACCGAGGATGTTACAGCGTTCATTCACGCCAAACAGGAAGAACTCGGAGAAACTTTTATTCAAGGAGAGTATGTGTCGTTATGTGAAGAAGGGAAACTGCTCGACAAATATGCTAATCTGGTATTCTCCGGTCTAATAAATGGCGTGTGCTACCCTGCAATCTTCCGGGAGGACCAAGTTAGACTGGTGCTAAGCCGTCTTCATGAACCAGGATTCTGGCTCAACAAAGGCGCATGTCACGAGATCACCAAAGAGGATCTCCACAGAGTGACCGGGTACAGTGACAAAGGGGAAGCGATAACCTTGCGCACCATCTCCAATTCTGTCGTCAACAAGCTGACCAAGTCGAAGTCCGATGGTCGACTTATGACTATAAACGACATTGAAGATGGAGTACGTTTCACGTCTGCTGTTATCGGTTATAAAGTCTCTCAGTCAAGCAACCTAAACAACGTACCAGGTGGTGCAATCCATGTTGCGCATCGCATTAAGCACGAAAATGTCCAATACGACATTTGTGCAATGCTTCAAAATCAAATCTTTGAAAATATGAAGAAGCTTGGAGTTGTGAAGAAGAAATCTATGAAGTATGGAACCCTTCTGATGTGCTTATACTTTTTCTACCTGGATTTCGTCCCAGGTTTAGGAAAAGTGAATTGGAGAATCGACAAACCGATCATGCATCAAATCACTAAAATGGCAAATAAACAGGGAGACTAGCTAAGTAATGCTATGACCAAACATTTCGAAGCCTTTCAACTAGATGCACGAGAGGGAAAGAATTCCGTCGGCAATTGTTGAACATTACAAGGATGAGGTATGTTTTGTGGTCACCACCGACAATTGCATTATTCAAGCAGTTGAACCAAGAGATGCATATGCTCCTGAGCTGGGTTACGAGATCTCAGCCAAAGTTGCCAAGGCATATGCTGAGGCATTAAATGATGCAAATTTGGATCTTGGTGCTATTCTGTTCGGCACGTACACTGAAATTCTTCAGAATCTGTCAAAAAGGGCACTAATCAAAATCGTCTATAAGAGGACGCCTCCACCAAGAAAGAAACCGGCAACAGAAACGCCCAAAGGCCGAAGGAAGAAAGAAGAACCGACACCCAGCATCCAAGAGGAAGAACAAGAAGAAACAGACCCCGAAGTCACAGTTCCTCTGATTAGGAAGAAGAAGACTGAAAAAGTATCAAAGGAGGATCCACCTAGACAAGCCAAGCCCACAATTGACGAAATTGTGTTAGGATTGAAGAAGGCTGGAAATCTAGGCTCTGTAAGAAGAAGATATGACTTGAGCAGTGATGAAGACAAGGACAAACTTGAGGATGCAGTAGCATTTTGCCTCCACAAATTCAATCTTCATCCTGGTGGACTTCGCACTACTCTACCGGAACAACTTCTACAGAATATTGAGGCCTGGTGGAAAGCCTCAGAAGAAAGAGAAAAGGAGGAGAGGATACGGGCTCTTCTGGAGGTTTAGAATCACCTTACTCTGGACGGGGCAGTAGAACAGGCTGAACTGCATCAGAAAAATTTTGCAACTATAAGAAGGATAGGCCTAGTGCTTATTGGAGAAATTGAGAAGGTACACAATGAAGAAGTCGCACTATGGACCAAACTTCTTCAAACCCAGCAACAAGAAGAACAAGAAGCAGCACAAAGAACAATAGCCAAACCGGCACCTGACATCAGTAAGGGGAAAGGAGTACTTGGGGAAGAAGCACCGGTACTAGTGGACTTAAACCAAGGAAGAAGCAACGAATCCAACGGTTTTCATTTCACCAAGCAAAGGTAACTTTCAACCTATGCATGTTGATGATTTAATAATTGAAGTTATGGACTTTGGGGAAGTGGATAATGCAGCTAAATGGTATAGTGTACTAAATGAAGAAGACAAACAAAAGCTGATTGTCGGGATTGTAGAGACCTTCATGGATTATAATAGGACCCCAAGGTACTACAGGTCCAAGTTCCCACCAGAACTAAACAACAGGCTACAAGAAAAATGGAAAACCGGTCTAGGTCTAAACACCAGAATCACTAGAGACACACTACTTAAGGTTCGACCTGGTTTTAGTGAAGAAAGAATAAAGCTTCTTCTAGAAGAAGCATCCATGAACCTAAAAACATTTGATAGAGTTGCAGAGATATTGAATGGATATGAGAATAAAGTCTACAAAGACACTCTAGACTACTGGAACAATTATGACTTCGCGGCATTAGAGAAATATGGTCCTCAGGATCAAAATAGACCTGTGCAACCAGAAGAGCTCTTAACTAATGAACAAACAGATGTTGAACAAGAAACATAAATTGATATACCCATAGGGAATCTCCATACTGCTGAGGAGCAACAACAAAAAGAAGATCCACTGGGAGAACAACCACAAAATGTTGAAGGTAGTAAGTCACAAGAAGGAGTCCAACCGGAAGGCAGAGCTCATCAAGTAATGGAAGACAACAAGGGGTAAGAAGAAGAGATCCTTGTCCACCCAGAGTAGCTAAAACCGGAGCAAGAGCAAGACCAGCAAGAACACCGAGACATTCCAAGCTCCTCTTCAAAAAGGAAACTATCATTTGCCGAGGAAAAGGAAGCAAAAAGAAGCAGATTTACAGACAAATTGGTAGACATCAGTAAGATGTCAACAAGGCAACTAAAAGAATTGACCAAAAGAAAACAGGATATGGTCCTGACAAATGTAAAGAACATCTTGTACAACTTTGTCCATGATGCTGACATAGATGAAGATGAACCGGTCATAGATTAGCTGGAAGTTTTGGCACAAGCAATCGGTGAGGATCTAACCGATCCAAAAACAATAGCAACCGACCACTACGAAAAGAAAAGAGTAGAAATACTCCACAAACAGGTTGATGATATCAAAATCAATGTGACAACCAACTTGCGAATCCTCCAACAGTAGCTTCAAGAGGCAAAAAGTCTGATGTGCAGAACCTCAAACTTTGAATTATTTTTGCAAGATCTAACAGAGAAGTCTGTTAAGACCACAGAGGATATCAAAGCTTTATCTTCCTAGTTTAATGTACAAAATAAATCTGCAATACATTATAGCAGGGAAATGATAAGTTTGACTCTTGTCAAAAGGAAAACTATAGAAGAGGAAAGTAAGAGAATCTAAGATATTATTGGATTTCAAATGTTTCTCGCCCCAACATTTGACTCAATGCAATGCATTGCTACTACAACAGAAGCTCTGATAAATGAACCGGATTACAAGACTGTTGAAGATATGGAAAACATAGCTGTTTCCCTCACTGCAACTCTCAAGAATATTGAACAAATAACCAGTCATTGGGCACCTTTCCTTCACTCGGCCAAAACAATTTACAAGGATATCTTCACCAAACTACAAATGTGAAGTGAAGTAAAACCCTTTGTCTACTGGAGGCAAAAAGGGGAAGAAAGCAACAAGATAGAGAGTGAGCAGAAGGAGAACAGAGGAGAAGCAAAAAAAAAAAAACAACAAAAAGGAGAGAACACCGAAGCACTTAGACAGGGGAAGGATTTAGACAGTGCAGAACTTTCAGTCAGGGGAAGTCCGGAACAGGGGAAGCAGTGTTCTACCGATACAAGGCACTGTGATCAGTAAGTGAGTGAAGTTTGTGTATAGTTTTGCCACCAATGACAAAGGGGAAGATTGTTAGCAATTCAAGTTGTCATTAGTGTACAAACATCCACAAACACTATGCACCGGTAAGAGGTCACCGGTTAATCACAACACTTAGAAGACACCAGTAAACAAGCAACATAACGTATGCACCGGTAGACCAAGCTAAGAACATGCACTGGTCTTAGTGCGCATAATGTTATACCGGAGGTTATATCGGTCTAAAGCGGCCTAAAGATCCGCACTAGATTTAGTGGATCATCTTGAGTTAAAAGCAAGATTATATGGGACATCCATCGCGTAGAAGTGGAGTTAGCTTTATTCATGCGGATGTTTTGCAAGGTAAACTCCAGATGAGAACGCATAGTTCTTTTGCTGATTGCATGATTTATTGCGGAGTTTGCAGCCTGGCAGTTCTACGAGTTAAGGGTCTCATTACGGTGAACTCTCATATAAATATAAGTTATAGGACGCAAAGAAAGTTGTTGTTGATTGTGAGTGATTGTATGGAGAAAAGAAGAGACATCTTCTAAGAGAAGAGCTGCAGACACAGAGGTAGCAGAGATCAACAGCTAGGCAACTAGAGAAGAGGTATGATCTAATCAGACATTCAGTGTCATAACAGATCATCAATTCTATTAGAAGTAGAAGCATATTCAAATTCCTTTATTGGGGTGGACCTAATTGGTTCATTGTAAGAATCCCCTAACAGGGTAACATCTTGTTGATGTTCAAAGTCCTGTATCCAGCTAGCTCCTAACCGGGTTTAGATCTTAACAGATCTCTTGTAAAATCCCCTAACCGGGTAGCACCTTAACCAGTGCTTTGTAAGCTCCTAATAGGGCGCCTTCATTCTGAAGTAGTGAAGTTGTGAGCTCTGTCTCACCGTGGTTTTTTCCCTTATAATCAAGGGTTTCCACGTATAAATACTTGTAGTGATTTGTGTGACTCTGTTTATACTTTTGAATGACTGTTATATTCTGCTTATCAATTAAGGTTAAGAAGTTCAGAATTAAAAAGTATAATAGCGAGTATTTACTGATTCACCCCCCCCCTCTCAGTAACTGGTAAGTATTAACATCCTACTTATCCATCACAAGTTTTAACATGCCTTCTTTCATTCATTAAACTCATTCCTACCTTTCACCTTGCCATTTTCAGACTTGAAACTCGCCTTGAATCATTGTTTTTGACTTTCAAATCTGAGATTTAATCATAAACTCTTCCAGATTTGAGATCTGATTTTGTGTTTTACATGGAGGCTGATTTTTCCACAATTTTGGATTTGGTTTCATGGTATAAAAGCTTGGTTGCAATCAACAATGATCATATTCATAATGGGGACTGACTTGGAAACAAAATTTGACCAAGGCTAGTGGGGTGGAAATTAGGGAGTCTTCATACACCCCTGTCCATGAGGAGGTCGGATTCTGACCTCCCTCGGACAACCCTATCCAAGGGTAGGTTGGATTTAGACCTACCTTGGGATAGGTCTCCCAAAGGTTGCTCAAAGTCCTTACTCATTAAAAGTGATAGAAATGAGAATCACCAGTGAATCACTAGAATCACTGGTTTCGCGATTTGATTCACTCTGGCCGATTTTTTATGTATCGTTGAATCGGCTTGGCGGTTTTTTAAATTGTTAAAATCTAGGGTTTTTTAAATTTGTCGATTCATGGCCGATTCGATTCCGATTCATGGCCGATTCGCAATTCAATTCGGCCTTGCCGATTCTGATCCGATTCCGATTCTCGTTACTTTGAAATTTAAAACACTGATTTCCGCTTTGCAATTTTTATCTTATCTCTTCACAAATTCAATCCTTCTTCATGAAATTTATTTTGTTCATCTTTATATCTGATAAAAAAGATGTCCTAATTTTATGTTTTTCATGCTCAGATTAACCCCACCATTGCATCCTCTCTTTCATCTTGTGTTGTTTCCTCTTTGACTTGCTTTTCCAAATGTTTTCCTTCAACTCCTTCATTTTATACTTAAACCCCATTCAATTAGATCTCCATTCTCTCCCAAAGATGAGGATTTAGACTTCAAATCATACTTGCCATTGTCATACTAGATCCTAGACTTCTTTGGATTTGATTAAGTGTTGAATTCCTTGCTAATAGCTTGACTCTTCTATTGGCTCGACTCTCAAATGAGCATGGCCTAGGCGCATCTAGACTTGGTCAAACTAAGCCTATTAACTTGAAAACTCTGAAATTGCCAGTAAACTAAGGCCTACTTAGACATCTACACCTACTGCCAAGCAAAAGGAGGGGGTCCCCATTTGCAATGGGGCAATGGTTTGAAAAGGTCACAACATCTAGCAGCCACCCAAAAAAATGTCTTTGAACATTTTAAGGATATAACTTTTTAGGAACCTAGAATCTTAAATCAACCCTTTTTCACCTATCAAACAACTAGGAAGTGCACTTAAAATGGAAGAAAGCACAAATTGAGCTAAGAGCCTTTGTCTTCGATTACCTAGGTGTGTGCAAGTGCATTCATTTCCGATTGACAAGAGCATCAAAAGTTCCCTAAGATCCATCGTAGTTACCTATGTAAGATATCCATACTTGAAAAACATCTTGGATAGAGCCTCACTGCCAGTCAGACATCCATAGCCTCAATGAGGTTATCATTGTAATTCTCACCAAGATTTGCCTACTTCTGGTATTTTTATTTTTCTTTTTCTTTTTATTTCAATACCTATAGAGATGCTGGCATACCCAAACCAAATAATTTTCATTTCATTTTCTCTTTTCTTTTGATATTGTTTTTTTCTTTAACATTTTTTCACATTTCCAATTTGGCCGGGTTAAGAATTATAGTGGCATTGAAACAGGAGTTAAGATTTTTCGCTAACTACAACTCGTAAGAAACTCCAATGACTGAGAGCAATTATAAAGTGTGTAAGATATAGTAGTTGAAAGACTTAGGTATTCAGAGCACAACTGATGGCTGCAGTCAAATTGAGGACAAATCCTAATCGAACAGTTAGGCTATTAGGAATCAATCTCCAACTCATGAGAACCTCCTAGAGAGATATCCAAGAAATAAACTGAACATACCCAATGGGAGAACACCAAAGTGTGCAGTATAATACATCACCTTTCTTATAATTTGGGATCCCTGTAAACTAAACTAACCAAAGCAGAAAAACCTAAATTGAAGAATACTAAACAACTAAAACTCTAAACTCCTTGGGTCAAATAGCTCAAGACAGATGTACACATTGACTCTCTAAAGTACCTTGTTGGTTCCCAAAACCGCAGATTGGAAATCCCAGGGTTTTGTCACTTCTCCTAAAGATTTCTCAATCAGCTTTGGCCAACGAATGGGAATGATCATCTTATCAACTTACCTTGCACTTTAGGCTTTGCTAAGCCAAGGCGGGTAAACCTCTTCCTCAAGCCCAATCTGCCTATTGTAGGCTCTTGTATAGCAAATTTAACTCTTTGATGATCAGTTCAAGATGGCAAGGATTCTTGAAGAATGATAGATTGTGAACATTTGTAAACTACCTAAAAAGAATGCTTTGTATAATTGAATACGCTTTGCTATGAGTATAATATAATTAAATCAATTGAGATTTCTCTTTCAGTTTCTGGACACCTGGCCGCAATGTGTCCTATCTTATTACAAGAAAAACATTTCAATGGAAGTTTCCCTTTGTACTTTTCTTTTCTTCTCAGAAATCTCCTTGCGATGAGTGCTTCAAACTCATCTTGCTCTTGTTCTTCTGAGAGCAGATTGTCAAGGAAATGACAAGACCTCCCGGTAGAACTATTACCGGTCTTTGTTCCTTTCTTGGTGAAAGCAATATTCACAGAAGACTTAAAAGCAACATTTAACTTAGTTAAGCTGTTATCATAATTGCTTAATTCAAATGCAGTCAACTTACCGATAAGAGAGTCAAGGGTGACTTGTGATGTGCTCACTGATCTGAGCTCTTGTATGGCTGAGATCTTGATAGCATGCTGTGGCCTCAACGTCGTCAGTATCTTACCTATCACATCTTCCTCACTCAGTGTTCCTCCAACGCTTTTGATGGAGTTCATAACTTCTTTTATTTTGTTGCTGTAGTGCTCAATGTCTTGACCTTCATTCATCTTCATGTCATCATATTTGCCTTTGAGGCTTTCTAGTTTTGCTCTTTGAACATGTGGGTCTCCTAACGCAGGACAGGCAAGGAAGATCCAATTAAGAACAATCCCCACAAGCAACCAAACACCACAATGCAGAATAACACAACACAACAATTGTTTTAACTGAATTTTGATTAACATGCTCGGCTGTAAGGCCTTCCGGGTTAGGGCCAATTACAATTAGAAACAGTTCTCCAAGACCAACAAAGATCCAAGCCAACTCCAGCTAGTCCAACTTTGAAACAAATCAACAACTGATGGGAACCCTAAGGCAGATTTGAACTTGAGCTCGCAAGCCACCAAGCAATCTCCTTGTCTCCAAGCAAACAACCACTAACTCTTCTATTACAAACTATCAGATACAATCTGATCTTCAAGATCTCGCAGGATCCAGATCTAATCACTGACTTCCATCATGCTAAACAACTACCCCAAACACTCCTTAAATACTAATCTTCAGCCACAAGTCGGTTGGAAGAAACAATTAACTCCTAAGCCAAGTTGGCTTCTACTACAAACAAATATTAAATGCAATACAAGTCGGCTCTTAAATAGCCTTACAAACATTTAATTCCCCATGTCGGCCTCAAGATCTACATAGGAGAATACAACAAAAAGCTACCAACATTAAATGCACCAAGTCGGCCAACCAAATCACCAAGAACCCCAGTTGGTAAACCAGAACTACTGAGCGCCAGAGAAACAACCGAGCCAGCTAGGCATCACCGAGCAAGCACGTCGACCGAGCACCATAAGCATCGCTGAGTACAAGTTCTGCCGAGCGCTAGAGTTTCCCGAGTTCCCTTTAGTGACTGAGCCCTTTCAATGACCGAGATCCTCGGTCAAAGTTGCAACCGAGTAACACAGAACCAAAATAACACACCTCCATGCAGATTCACCGAGTACCCTAGAATGCCCCTGCATCAGACACCCCAGGTTCGAAAAGATGTTCTCATATGCTGGAAGAACATCTTCCGGGATTCAACACATAAACCCTGAACTGTTTCTTCACATACAAGTCCTCCAACTTTTTAGCTTGCATACTCTTCCACTTCAATTTCCTCTATATCTTCAAGTCTTTCCTTGATAACACAAAGGTCTGTTCTCTGTACTGATCATCCATACCTTCAGGATCTACCAACTCAACTCGGCTACCAATACTCAGGGTTTTCCTACCAAGTGTTGTATCCAGCAAAGGCATCAGGGAAAACTTCCTGTCATCCTTCTCAAAAGTAAACACATTCCTAACACAATCATACATAGCTCTGCAATCATATTGCCAAGGTCTACTGAGCAATATATGACAACTATTCATCTCCACAATATCTAATAAAACAAGATCCTTATACTGGCCAATCTGAACATCAACAAAACACTGTTCTCTCACTTCCAGAGCATGATCATTTTGTAACCAGCCAATCCTATAAGGATAAGGATGCTTCATTCTATTCAAACCTAGTTTCTGAACCATGTCCTCAGCAACAAGGTTATAAGTACTACCACTGTCAACAATAACATCACAAAGTTTACCTTCAGACTTGCACCGAGTCCTGAACAAGTTACTCCTTTAACAAGGTTCCACCTTTGTACCGAGCAATGTTCGCCGAACCAACAAGTTTTCAGATTCAGGTTCATTCTGAATGTTCTCATTTACCACAGCAGTCCGTTGGTCACCAAGCTTCTTCTGTGTACACTCAAAAGAACGGTGTCCTTCTCCACAATTATAACAAGTACCCTTAAAGATAACTCTACCTGTCTTCTTCTTCGGTTCCACAGGTTTCTGTTCATCTTCTGCAGCTGGTTTATCCTTCACCGAGTGATCAATCTTTTCCTTCCCTCGGGGATTACTATGTTGTCTCCTTTTCAACTTATCTTCTGCCTTCAGAGCATACTGATAAGCATTTTCAATAGAATCAATCTTCAACATACCAAGTTCATCTTGAATATTGAATCTCAAACCATTCACATATCGAGCTACCTTTTTCTTACCAAGTTCTCTGTGTCCAGACTGAATAGTAAGTTTGTAGAACTCCTTGGTATAATCTTCAATAGTCAAATCTTTTTGCTTCAGATTCTGCATCTTCTTAAACATGTCAAGCTCATAGTCGGAAGGTATGAACTTAGCTTTCAATTTAGTCACCATCAACCTCCACCGATTGATCTTCATTTCACCTTCATCTTCTCTATCTCTTTGTAATTCTTTCCAGCAAAGAGCAGCATGTCCTTTCAACTTAGTCTGTGCCAATCTTACTCGAAGAGGATCTTCAATTTCTTCAAGCTCAAAGAAGTCTTCTAATTCACCAATCCAATCAATCAGATTCTTAGGTTTCAAAGTACCAGAGAAAGTAGAAACTTCCATTCGGTAACTATTACTTAACCGAGCTCCAGATCTATGTAACCGACCAGTTCTGTCTTCACCACATCTATCTCTTTAGTCATCACCACTAGATCCAGCAGCTTCAAAGTCTTCAACAGCTTCCTCATAACCATTGTCAGTACCAACATTCCGAGGTACACCAGCAACAGCTCTCATGATCTCAGCAATCATGTCATTCTTGATCAACTCCATCTCAGATCTAAAATCAGATTTCAGCTTCTCTGTAATCTTCGATTCCACAACATCACAGAGATCTGCAATCGCTCTAGGGTCCAATCTTCTTGGAGGCATCCTTCAAGATTTTCGAAAACCCAAAGCAATAAGTCACCAACAAGGTCCTGGTGCAAACAACCTCAACTGGTTTACACACTCAAGATCTTCAAGCTCTGATACCACTTGACGCAAGACAGGGAATGGAAGATCCAATTAAGGACAGTCCCCACAAGCAGCCAAACACCATAATGCGGAATAACACAACACAACAATTGTTTCAACTAAATTTTGATTAACATGCCCGACTATAAGGCCTTCCGGGTTAGGGGCAATTACAATCAGAAACAGTTCTGCAAGATCAACAAAGATCCAAGCCAACTCTAGCTAGTCCAGCTCTAAAACAAATCAGCAACTGATGGAAACCCTAAGGCAAATTTGAATTTGAGCTCGGAAGCCACCAAGCAATCTCCTTGTCTCCAAGCAAACAACCACTAGCTCTGCTATTACAAACTATCAGATACAATCTGATCTTCAAGATCTCGCAGGATCCAGATCTAATCACTGACTTCCATCATGGTAAACAACTACCCCAAACACTCCCTAAATACTAATCTTCAGCCACAAGTCAGTTGGAAGAAACAATTAACTCCTAAGCCAAGTCGGCTTCTACTACAAACAAATATTAAATGCAATACAAGTTGGCTCTTAAATAGCCTTACAAACATTTAATTCCCCATGTCGGCCTCAAGATCTACATAGGAGAATACAACAAAAAGCTAACAGCATTAAATGCACCAAGTCGGCCAACCAAATCACCAAGAACCCTAGTCGGTAAACCAGAACTACCGAGCGCCAGAGAAACAACCGAGCCAGCTAGGCTTCACCGAGCAAGCACGTCGATCGAGCACCATAAGCATCGCCGAGTACAAGTTCTGCCGAGCGCAAGAGTTTCCCGAGTTCCCTTTAGCGACCAAGCTCCTTCAATGACCGAGATCCTCGCTCAAAGTTGCAACCGAGTAACACAGAACCAAAATAACACACCTCCATGCAGATTCACCGAGTACCCTAGAATGCCCCTGCATCACCTCCATACACAGTTTGTAGCTATGACCACATTTGACAGGCTATAGTTAGGTTTTCAATTTCTGCATACATGTTGTCAGGCAACGTACTGGCTATCATATCCATAGTAGATGTGTGTTCACTTCTGACCTTTAGTTGATTAGCCGTCAAGGTACTGGTAGGTTTGTTGTAATCTGTTATCACATGGTTCCAAAACTGATCTCTTGTGGTTTTCATGTACAATTTCATTTTGCTGCACCGCAAACTGAAGTTTTCCTTAGAGAACTTGGGTCCTTCCTTTCTCATCATTATGATCTTTTCCTTGTTGCGGTTAAGTAGCACAGAAAAAGGACGTGGCTCTGATACCAATTGATGGTCCCAACCGGTGTTGAGAGGGGAGGGGTGAATCGACACCCACTAAAACTTGAAAACACTTTGATATCGATTAACTATTACTGCATGTAAAACAGATCCTATAAAAGAAATAACTAACACAAGATCACAGCAGCATAGAACACCAGATGTATCACGTGGAAACCCAAAACGGGAGAAAATCATGGTGTGATTAGAACTCACAAATTTTGCACTCTTTTGAAGTGCGCCCTGTGAAAAGCTTTTCCTGTTAAGGGATTACAAATGCACTGTTAGATGCGACCCGGTTAAGGGATTTGAAAGAAGGCCTGTTAAAGCCTGCCTTGTTAGAGGACTTTAGAACATCTACTAGATGTCACCCGGTTAAGGGATTTGATACAAGGGATTTGTTAATGTCCACCCAAATACTGGGATTTGACTAGTGCAATTGTTAGAGAGCAATAGAGGGGTTGATCCTTTGAAATGGCTTTGCTGAGCATGATAAGATCACTATTTCATCCACTGAGAGTCATCACCAGGCACCATAGGTATGCTTTCTTCAGGTTGTTGTGCTTCCATGCACACTCTCCTCTTCTTCTTCTTCTCTCTTCTCCTTTTCCCTTACAGTAGCTTTAAACAGCTTACATTTTCACTCTTTTTCTTTGGCAGAATGAGGGCAAATGATTTTCTTCACTGGTTGAAGAATAAATAGACTTCTTGCTGAGCGTGGGACAGATCTTCCCGCTCTTTTCTGAAGCGATCTCCGTAAAGATCTCCTTTTGATCCATCATCTAGTTGTGTTTTAGTCATGTGAGGAAACATCAGATGCGTGACACAAGCTTTCCCTTAATGGACGATCTGCCATGAATCAACTATTCAGTCGTGTTTCAATCTTGTAATGGAAACATTAGAAACGTGTCACATACTTTCCCTTAGAAGAAATTCCTCCAAGATTTATGCAATAAATCTCGACAAAAGAATCTCCTTAGTATTCTGAAACTGTGCCTTTTGCCGTTATTTCTCATAACAGAAAATCCTGTGTAATTTGTGGAACAAATCTCGGTAGAAGAGTCTTTTAAGTGTCCGTCACCGGTCTCAATGATGTCTTATCGATTATCTCTTTCACCGGTCACATCTTTCCTTATGCAGTATTATGGAGTCTGTCTTCATCAGTCACCGCTCCGGTTGGTGACTTCACCGGTCACTGCTCGAGTCTTTGTCTTCATTGGTTATTGCACCGGTTAGTGACTTCACTGGTCACTGTCTTCGAGCAATAAGTGCATTGCTGATCATCACCGTATCATCGGTTACTAGTTTCCTAAACAATTTCTCTTGTCACCTGTTCCCTAGTATTTGGACAATGTTAGCTTAGACATTTAATGACATCAATGACAACACCACTTTACCATGTACCGGTTGCATCCTTACCGGTAATGCCAACATTATCAATTTACGAGCTCGTAATGGAATCATGATTATAATTCATAAAGGATAAGAATCTAAGTTAGATATCCCTTAATTGCTAGATAGTGTTGTTGACATAAAGTTTAGGTGTCATTGGCAAACATCAAACACATCGGTACAACACATCGGTACACATGATAGGTAATGGTTGTGAACTGGTAGAATGACCAAGTGAACAGTGTACCTTAACCGGTCATGCTTATACTGGTCCGGTTTTGTCCAACCGGTCTTGGCAAACACATAGGGTGCAGATGTCTAATAGGTTGCACACCACTTATCGGTTAGTGCTTTATAATCCGATCCGAATTATACAAAGCGTTTTTTAGTCAAACTGGAGTTAGCTTTTCCAGTTGAATTGGAGTTAGCTTTATTTTTTTGCAAGCGTTTTGAGGTAAACTAAAGATCAGTTTGCAAGCTTTTTGATAAAGAGTTTTGCATGCGTGATTTTTGGGAGAGTTACAGCTTGGCGGCACTGTTAGATGTATTTTTAATAAGATAATTTCTTATAAATATAGGTCAATATACATGAGAAAGTTGTTGTTGAAAATCAAGAGCAAAGAGCAAGCAGAGCAGTGTTTTCTGAGAAGGAACACAGTCACAAAAGGTGAAAGAGAAAGATTCAACAGCCAAGCAGAGGAAAGAGTGAAAAAGTATGATCTGAATTGACAGACATAGTGTCAAAATAAGATCATTGCTTTTTTTGTGAAGCATATTTAAATCCCTTAATCAGGGTGAACCCTAACAGGTTCCATTGTATAAATCCCTTCATCTGGTGACATCTTTGCTGATGTTTTAAGTCCTCTGATAAAGCGACTCCTCATAGGGTCAAGATCTTAACCGGTCTTCTATTAAATCCCTTAATTGGGTAGCACTTTGACTAGTGCTTTGTAAGCCTTTAACAAGGAATCATTATTACTGCAGTAGTGGAGTTTCGTGGGTTTTGTCCCACTGTGGTTTTTTCCTTCTCATTGAGGGTTTCCACGTATAAATTTGTGTTCACCTTTGCATTTAATTTCTGTTTATGATTGTTAAAGTATTCTTTTGATTTCAATATTAACAAGAATATTTAATTCCAAGAAAGAACACTAAAAATTGAATTTACTGATTCACCCCCCCTCTTAGTAACCGATTAGGAATAACAATTGGTATTAGAGCAAGGTTCTCAAGAATAGAAAGCTTAACCGCTTGAGAAAAGGTCATAGAGGGTTACAGGTGTCAGAAGCAGCTGGAGGAAGCCAGTGAAATGATTACCTCTTGAGAACAAATTGAGAAGATCTCTTGCCAAGAGAAAAGAGCTGGCTCTACAATTGAGTGAAAGTCAGGAAATAATTGAAGAACTCTCTGGTCAGAGTGGTTGTGATGAAGTTGAAGAAGTGGTCATTGATCTCATGGAGAAGAATTTGAACCTGACTGATCAAATCTCCAATTTGAAAAGAGAACAGGAAGGTCATGCTCTGAGGATGACTGAACTCATTGAAGCAAGCATAACAACTGAAGATCAGAACAATAGTGCCATAGAAGCACAATTGACTGCTGAGAGGGCAATAAATCTGGCTGAGGATGCATTAAGAGAGTGATGCTCTCATACTGCAACTGCATGCAGAAATGCAGGGCATTAATCAGGAGAATGCAATCATGCATGAACACTTGCATGATAAAGATGAGGCATGCAAAGAAATGGCTACTGAAGCTGAAAAATTGAAAGAACAGTTGAAAACTCTTGAGGAGAGGAATGAGAAACTTAGGAGGTATAATGAAAGTTCTGAGAAGCTTGATGAGCAATTAAAAGCACAAAGAAAGCACAAGGATCCCACAGGACTTGGGTATATCGGTCAAAGCAACAAGAAAACCGGTGAGTCCTCTGGAGTCAAGCAAAGCAAGAAGGAAAAGAAGAAACTGATAGAAGACAAAGCTAAAAAGATCTTCAAACCCTTTTGCAAACATTGTAGCAAATAGGGTCATAAATCAAATGATTGCAGGAATGCACCCGTTTACCACTAACAGTTATTGCAACAATTGTTATAAGTATGGTCACAGGACCTTTGAATGCACGTCATGTTCCAACAGTGTGTCCAGTGGAAGCAGGGGAAGCTTTAAAGGCTATTGCTATGCATGCAATAAATTCAGACACAAGGCGGAAGAATGTAGGTCTAAAAACATGGCATTCAAATCGCCACCGAGACTGGTATTCCATAATAGGAATGTTAATAGGGGCACATCTAACTGTGCTACTTGTGGACCATCAGATCATAGGAACACTGAATGTCACTCACCCATGGATAAAGAAAGAAGGGTCAATCCATGGAGAGGAACCGATATGGCTTGTTACAACTGTAACAAGATTGGACATCTGGCCAAAGACTGCAAAAACCGGTTAATGAACAAAGGAAAAGGACCAGCTAAACAGGTCAAAAAGCATGTGTCCCCCAATCAAAAGGATAACATCAGTAAAGAGAGCAACATTGAAGTCAAGAAGACTTGGTTCAAAAAGGGGACAAAGAGTTCCGCTGAAGAGAAATTTGAGTTAAGGTCATCATCCGCCGATGGTGATATCTTTTCAGCAAATTAAGCCAAAGGGCTTAAGGGGAACAGGTAGCGAAGCTACTGTCCCTGGAGGAACTGGTGAGGTATGTTCTCACTCAATCAAAGGATAAGAACCGGGAAGGAGTCACCGGTCTAACATCTTAATCGGTCAGATAGAGTAGCTGATGATGTCTTAACCGAGGATTAGTAAACAGGTAAAGAGTCGGTGAACCGATTGTTAAAAGTAAGGTTAGGTAAGGGTAATTAATACACTAACCGTTAACAAAAGTTACTGTTTGCTAATTACCGTTACAACCTAAGTGTATAAAAGGGAAAGCCGATTACTCATTTCACTTTACATTGCGTTTTGTGATTATTGATTTAATAGCTAGAGTAATCTTTCTTGCTAAGATTTGCGATCTTTGCTTTGCTAATTCCGTAAATCTTGTCAAGAACTTTCTATGTTTTCCAGTCAAGCGAAATGGCATCATCATCTTCTGCAGTGAGACTTATTGATGTCAATCAACTCAATAGACCTGTATATGATATTATGCCTATTTTTGGGGTTAGCTATACACATTTCCGTGTTACCCCACTAACAGGATCATTCTGATGGAACTTGTAAGAGAGCTCATGGCTATCCAAGCATATTAGTCTACTTTACATAGGCTTGGGGAGGGGATTTCTTCATAGAACCCACTTCGAATTGGAGGATACGCCTTGACTACCATTCGTAAGGCTAAATGCACGGAGGCAGAACTTCAAGAAATCACTCTCAAGAAGTTCATGTCTAGGAGTTATTTTTACTACTGAGGCATGAATAATAATATAAAGAAAAGATATACACATGTTCATCGCCTTGACGACATATGGATTGATATGCACACCGAGATTGAGATCAGAAAGATGGACTATTGCAGATGGACTCTGAAGCATATTGTAGATTTGAACCTAGCTCACATTCCTGATGGTGTTGAGGATTATGGTGACATCCTGGATCCCGAGCACAGTAAGCATCATGTTGAGAGCTTGCCTATTTTTCCACCTTCCTTGTCATTAAAGGAAAGTACATCTATCTGGGATAGATTTCAGCCTATCTTAACCAACAAAAACATATGGCTAAAGAAAAGAGGCCTAAGGTGTATCAAAATTAAGCTAGGAAAAGACTTGTATCATGCTGGTCCAATCGGACTAAAGTCAAAAATCAGAGGGAAGGGAAAGGATGATTCTTCAACATCAAAGGTCAAAGGGATTCCAAAGGTCATCATTAAGGGGGGCAAAGCCACAGTCAAAATGCCTGAGACAATTTTTGTAGCAGAAAAGAAAGTAGTAGAACCTGAGAGGATTCACTTGACAGATAGTGAGGATGAGTTGCAAGATGATGTCACACCTAAGGTATCTCATCCTAAGGATGCGGAGGCAATGCCTATTGGATATTGCTAGTGCATTGGGGAGATTGTTGATACATTTAATATGTTTAATCACTACGTTGAGTGATGTTGGAATTATTGCTATTGTCATTCGTGTTTTGGCACTGACGTCAACATATGTTTCTATGAAGAGAACAGGCTGGTTATCACAGTGTACAAATACTGTACGGATGATTTAGAACATGCAAAGTCAGTTGTGTGTACAGGAAGGTGTTTTGATCTTATATCTAAGATCGCATGATGTAATTTGCATATTGGATGAGTTACAATAGTTTTGGTGAAGTCTGGTTACTGGACAGTGACAATGGAAGTTGACAAAGTAAGTCTCTGAGTTTTGGGTATATCTTACAGGTGATGAGGATTCAGTGTATGCGAGCTTAAGGGATGACAGATAGGGTACTGAAGAATGTTCGCTGATCTCCGCAAGGTACAAAAAGCAGGATGACATCAGCTGTGGCGTGTGTTCTGGAGATGACCTATTTGGAAGCCAATTTCAGAGTTGTAGCGTGTATCATGAATGATGAGAATGAATTATGGATGTGAATCCTTAATTATTGAATTGTAATTGTTGTATACTTGTTTTAGATACCGTGTGTATATTAGCAAGGAGTTATGTAATTATTTGTATATTAGGAAAGCCTAATTGGCCGACCTGATCATTTATTTTGTAATAGGGTATATATGTAAGATCTTTTCTTTTGAAAAGACATGGTAGAATGGATGTGATGTAAAAGAGGATTGTGGAAGTTGAGAGCTCGAGTCTGCTGGATGTAGACCAGAGGATAACTTATATACTTCATTGGAATTGATCAAGGAAAGACAGTTGCTATCGGACAGTTCAAAGATTGTGTATTTCTTTATATACACTTGTGTTGCGAACGATGAGTTTTGAAGGTGGACATAACCTTCTTTGGGCAATGAGCCTAGGTAGTGAGCCTACCTTATTTTCTTGACTCCTAACAGGGTCTGTCCTCTAACAAGGACTATGTACTGTAATTTTTCAATCAGCTCCTAACAGGGCTAGATCTTCTAACAAGGATACTATACTCTCAGTACATCATTAGTGGGTGTTAATTCCCACCGGGGTTGTACCTTTAACAGGGTTTCCTCGACAACAAATATTGTGTTGGCATTCATTGTGTTCATTTGATTTGATATTGCTGCTATTCAAAGTTTAAAATTTAATAATCGGTCATACAACTGATTCACCCCCCCTCTCAGTTGTATTGGTGGACTGTTATTCCTAACAACGCATGCAGTAGTAGAATCTGCATCAGTGTCTGATGAGGCTCCTATGTCTCCACTTTATACGGATGTGTATTCTTTCTCCATAGTGAATGTTCCTACCATGGATCCTCCAGTAGACACATTTGCAATACCCATTTCTTCGGCTGCTCCGGCATTCACTTCAAAAGATCATTTTGGCACTTAGCGACTGTATTTGATGCATATTCTTCTTTTCCCAATATGTCTGATATGTCTGTGACACTCCTCGATACTTCTGTTGCATAGTTTGAGCATTTCATGGCTAAGGTGTCATAAAGTAATCCAACACCTATGGCCATTCAAACTGAGACTCCATCCATAGTCACAACAGTTGTGTAGTCAAAGACAATATCTATTGTGGCCACTACTTCCACATCTCAGATTGCTTCTTTCACTTTACCTCCGTGGCTTGGCTCAATTACTCAGAAGAAAAAGAAGCAAGAAGCTTCTCCAGAGGAGTTTGATTTTAGACAACTCAACAAGGCAAAACCTCCTAAGAGTAAAAAGGAAAACACTATTTCAAGGATCACAGTTAATCAGAATGAGGTCAAGTATTTTGAGGTTGCTGAGCCTTTGGTTGACAAACTGTTAGAAGAACTTTAGCCCTCCGATAACAAGTTTACAAAAATTGAATTTGGAAAGCAGACACGACTCGGTTGTCAACAAGATGCACATGATCCAATAGCATTGCTCTCTAGAAAGAATCATTAGCTGTGGGAGAAAAAGAATCAATTTAAGGAGGAAAATTCCTGCCTACTCGAGACAATTCAAAGGATGACCAACTCTTCACAATGAGTTGATCCCATATCTTCTTCTCTTCTAGAAGAGTCAATCAGGTATGCGAAGTAGGTTGGGCGCAAGGCCAAGGCCATAGATGATTTGGGCAGCCGGTTAGAATCGCAAGGTGATCAGGTGGTCATAGATGCATTCAGAGTATTGAAACACATCAGGGAGACTATCACTTAGTCAAACGAGCTCCTTACATCATTCAACCAGCAACTGAAGGTTTTGGATGAGGACTTGAGCACCTAGAGGAGGATGCCTGATGTTGATCTAGATGCATTACATGAGTATGGAGCTATTTCCCCTCAGGAGATGTACTTCAAGTATTTAGAATTAATGGTCAACAAGCAACAAGCTATTCAAGGGCTGGTGACAGAAGTGCAAGCAGCTATAGAATTATGTAGGGATCAAGAATGCATGGTAGCAGGGGTTTTGAGGAGCTAACATGTAGGGTTGTAGCTGAAAATGGTGAACTGATTGTAGAGGATATTGTTATGACAGAGTTCGCGAAAGTAATTTGCCTAGAGCATGAGGTGGCTAACTTTGATTTCAGATCCATTAATAAATTGACAAGCTATAAGGTTTTACTAAATCGTTTTCAAGACAACATTGGAGGGTACAACAAGGATGTTTCCAAAGGTGCAAACACAATTCTCAAAGTGTCTGTTATTGCACAATACACGGGTGCACTTGATCCCACAATTGTACAAGAGTCTCTTCTCAAGTTTGAGGCCTTTGTTGATGCTATCTGAAGACAATTCATAAGTGTTAGGGTCACTTAGTCATTTTCTATGCTTTTTAGATAGGTATAGTTTTATTGACAGATTACATGTAAGATGAAGGAAAGTTGTAATTACAAGGGAACTTTCACTTGTACAGTAGTTGCATGTAATCAGATTGCAAGTGCATTAGGTCTTGTAATCTTGAATAAGTCAAAATAGAATTTTGAATAAGTCAAAAGTGGTTAAGGGCTTCCTTTTCTTTCTCCATCTTTTTCTCCACTCCTCACCTATATAAAGGAGTGGCTTCATTGTAAATATGATCTTTTTGTTTTACGGAAGAAGGCTAGGCTGAAATTCATTGTGACTTGAAAACTTTGTGTTTCTTGATGGAAAATTTATGATGTGAATACAAGAAGCAAGTGTTTTGAAACTTTGTGCTGTGGAGCTTGAGGTTGATTGGTGTATTCTTACGTTGCATTGATTAATCTATCTTTGATTCAACTTATAGTTTGTTTTACATAAATCTCTTGAGCGTTCAATTCGAGCTTTTGAAGACTTTGTGCTGTAAAAGGGAGCATTGCTATAATTGATAGTGGCTGCAAATACTTAGAGCTCAAAGACTTTGCACTTTAGTTATAAGTACTTTTAAAATTAGTGAATATTCAGTAAGAGACTTTGTGCCTTATTGTTTGTTTAGATTATTGAATCCTCGTTCGGGATAATTGCAAGAAACTTTGGGTTTCTGTAACTATTCCACCATATAAAATAGATTGGTGTCTTTGGTGTTGTTCTTACGTCAAACCCCTTGCCATCAATATTATCGTAGGAATAGGCACTTTTTGCTAAGTTTTAGAGTTGTTCACAAGTTGTAAAATCAGTCTTGAAAAAAGAGGAATTGATTAAAGAGAACCATCCTTTTTGTAATTTCAGTTAAGTTTCTATTGAAGCCACCTACGGTAAGAAGGGAGCCTCCCCTATTGCTGAGAGGAGAGAGAAATCTCATGAGATGTCTAAAGTCACAATTTTGCAAGTTGTGGTGACAGCGACTTACAAAACTTTTAGCCAACAATGTTCAAACACTTTTCTAAGTTTTTCTTCAAGTGCAATATCAAATTGTAGCACCCCCCCCCGAATTGTTCTTCATTCTTTGTCTCCATTTCTACAACTTTCTCATCACCTAACACATCTCGCATACTCTCACCAAGGATGCTTGAAGTCTCATCATTTGAAATGAGGTTGCTATTTGATTCTTCTTTAGGAACGTCTTGGTATTCTTCATTTGCATATTACTATATTTCCTTTGTGGCATGGATGAACATTCATCATGTATTTCATTTTCTTGAGGCATATTGAAATCCTCTTCTCTTTGTTGTGATAAGTCTTCTACTTGAAATCTTTGATATAAATTTTCATTCTCCGGAATGGCGATCTTCACTTATTTCTATTTCTCTTCCTTGAATATCTTTTGTTGCTTCCCTGATTTTTTTTCAACATATTCCTCTTGTGATGTAATGCATGAAAATTCTTCTTCCACTTGAATACCTTGGTCATTAGGCTCAATCTTGATGTCTTCTTGTAGCCTGTTTTCTTTTCCTTTAGAGGATTTCGATTTCAAACTCATTTGTTCAAGGCATGCACTCCAAATTTTGTTTGTACTTGGTTGCTCAAGATCAAACCATCCCATCTCTTGCTTGGCTTGCTTGATGATATCTTGGCATGGTAGACAAGTGAATTCTGAATGTGCCACATTGTGTAGTCTTCACCAACAAGAGAGCGACATACCTTCCACACATGATTCTTTTTTGCTTAGTCCCGTCTTGATCATCTCCTTGAAATTATTTGAAAACATGTTGGCTCTATCATTGGATTCAACAAATGGGACTAGTTTAAGGATATCCCAGAAGAATATCTTGCATTATACTATCAACTCCACCCTTGACAAAACTGTCAAACAATTCAGCTCATCATGTTTAGTTATCCCATGAATCGTACACTTTCCTTGTGATGCAAGTTCAGACAAACGTTGTGGATGTAATTGTGCATTCAAAGCCTCCCAAAATCTAGAAATGTCGATTTGACGAATGCCTTGAACATGAAATTGTTGCCCATCCATTGAGGAGCCTTTCCTTTTTGTATTTTATGATTTTTAATTTTTTTTGGATTTTTCAACCTTTTCACTTTTTTTTTTTTTCAACATAAAAAGGATCTTCTTATATCTTGAATGCAACTTGAAAGCTAATACTCATTGATAGTTCCATTAATGAACCCGTTGAAGCCCTCCTAGTGCCTTCTGTTGGGGTGAGTTTTATGACCACTTCAACACGCAGGATGAAACACTTAGTATCCTAGGATAGAACACCAAATATTGAATCCTCTCTTGAATGAGAAAGCTTAGATGCTAAACAATGTATATGATTGTGTGATCAACTAAGACAACCCCAAGGTTCCTTTTAATTGTGGAATTAACTCAGTTTTGTGATGTGATATGGTGGCAATCACTTGGGTACTTATGCTATTCATTCAATGGCTTTCATCTTTGCAAATACGTTTTGATATAACAATATAGGATCTTCAATTACTTCTAACCAAACAAACTGCAAAAAGACAAAGGATTCAAGAATCTAATCTAAATTTAACAATGCAAGACAATATTGTTGGTGAGGAGAGGCTAAACCAGCCCTTGATTCGCCAAATCAACTATGCAAAGGAGGGTGCTTGCTTCTAAGGATGTGTGGATGATTTTCATATTGTCAATACTCATTCAAATACCCAATGATGGTGCAATCCAAATGAACATCTCCAACTGAAGTTAAATGCTTGCAATAAGGCCCAAACTAACCTTCCACTGATACTTGCAATCAACAAGTATCAAAAGGTATGGATATTAGTTTCACCATGATTCACCAATAACAATATCTTCCATTCATCTACTACTTCTATTCCTACTCAACATAAATGAAAATCCCACTCTAAGTGGGAAATTGTAGAAAATGTACAATACTCCAAAACTTCACAAACATTCACCATGATAACAACAATCAAGAAGGAATAATTTTGGCATTATATTAGCAACAATCTGTGCATGTCACTCCCTTTACAAATGAGAAGGCCTTGCCTTTTATAGTGAGCTCAAGTACAATGAACGACTAGGATTGATTCGAGATCAAAGGCCAAGATTATGCTAACCCAACCCTGATGTAACTACCACATACAAGCATTAAATATTTATCCAATTACATTAAAGCACCACCTTGTGGGCCAATGAAAAAATCACATTGCTTTTATGAACCAATGAGAAAATTGGTTAGGTAGAAACATTAACTGGGCTCCACATGCACACTTGTGGTAATTTGATTGGATGCTCTTGGACACGTGAAATTGGAATTTTCTGATTGGTTGAAGATGAGTGAGCGCCACCTCAACATGCTTATCTTGTGAACTTGATCGATTCCTTATAAAGAAGAGATATCTCTTTATACTCAACATTATTAGTCTTCAATTGATTGTGATGGCTCATATTAACAAATTGCTTCATCTTCATATGTTTTCTCCATCTTTTTGGAAATCTTGTTATTGAAATGTCTTGAACTTGCTTGTATTGGTATCTCACCTTGATCTTGCTCTTGTGGAAGTGATGTAGGTGCTTCATGTAGTTGGATCTTTCTAATTCGATTTGGATCCTCCCTTCAAGGCTGACCTAGACAAGTCTTTTCATCAATTTTTTGTAGGGAATTTTTGTTTCAAGGTCGAATTGTTTGAAGTCTATAGATGGGTGGAAATTAGGGTGTTCATGGACAAAGCTGTCCAAGAGGTGGTTGGAATCTGACCTACCCTTGGCCAGGCCTGTCCAAGGTGAGGTTGTTTTCTGACCTTTCCTTGGACAGCATCATAGTTGTCCATCTCAAGTTTTAACATGCCTTCTTTCATTCATTAAACTCATTCCTACCTTTCACCTTGCCATTTTCAGACTTGAAACTCACCTTGAATCATTGTTTTGACGTTGAAATTTGAGATTTAATCATAAACTCTTCCACATTTGATATCTGATTTTGTGTTTTACATGAAGGAGGCTATTTTTTCCACCATTTTGGATCTGGTTTCAGGGTATAAAAGATTGGTTGCAATCCAAAATGATCATATTCATTAGGGGGACTGACTTGGAATCGAAATTTGAGCAAGGCTAGGAGGGCGGAAATTAGGGGGTCTTCGTACACCCCTGTCCAGGTAGGTCGGATTATGACTTCCCCTTGTACAGCCCTGTCCAAGGGTAGGTTGGATTCCGACCTACCTTGGGATAGGTCTCCCAAAGGTTGCTCCAAGTCCTTACTCATTAAAACACTGATTTCCCCTTTGCAATTTTGCACTCATCTTTTTGCAAATTCAATCCTTCTTCATGATTTTCATTTTGTTCATCTTCAAATCTGATCAAGATTTCCTAATTTCATGTTTTCCATGCTCAGATTTATCCCATCATTGCATCCTGTCTTTCATCTTGTGTTGTTTCTGCTTTGACTTGCTTTTCCAAATGTTTGCCTTCAATTCCTTCATTTTATAGTTAAACTCTTTTCAATTAGATCTCCATTCTCTCCCAAGGATGAGGACTTAGACCTCAAATCAGACTTGCCATTGTCATATCAGATCCTAGACTTCTTAGGTTTTGACTATGTGTTAAATTTCTTGCTAATAGCCTTGCTCTTCTATTGGCTTGACTCTGAAATGGGCATGACCTGCATCTAGACTTTATCAAGCTAAGCCTATTAACTTGAAAGTTCCGAAATTGCAACTAAACTAAGGCCTACTAAGACATCTACTCCTACTGCCAAGCAAAAAGAGGGGGTCCCCATTTGCAATGGGGCAATGGTGTGAAAAGTTCACAACATGACCTATTTGGAGTTGGTAAGAATAAAGCACATAATGTTCCTTGGTGTTGAATTTTTTGAGAAAGGGTATTTGCCACCGCATTCTCCGTTTTTTTTGTAGAGAATTTTATAATCAGAGCCTAATAATTTTTTGATCCTCTTTTTTTGTTCTCAAGACAATACATGTTTGAAGCAGTACTTGAGGCTGTGATGATCTGGTTTTATATAAAACTATCTTCCCACAAGATATGGCCTCCATTTACTGCTAACTTGAAGACTAACATCTCATAAGGTGATTTAGAAAGATTCTGCCAAGCAAGTTCATTCAGTCATGTTAACAGTCACAAGAGGGTAGGATTGTTTGCAATAAGCTTAACTCAAAGAACCATTCAAAGTACATTTTATTGTTTTATTCTTATTACATATTCACTTTTTCTATTGTTCCTTATGTTGTTAGCTCGCCCATCTATTATTGGACTATTGGCTTATCCTTGCAACCATGCCTCATACAATTGGTGCCCACATGTCATTAGCATCACTGCCCCCATTCACAATAATGTAGGCCTCACATCATGTCTCCCTTCATGGTTCATGGGCTTCTTGACTGATTGTTCATTTATTTCTGCTGCCGTCCCTCTTAGAATGGATTGCAATATTTCATTCATTGTGTTAAAAGCCATAAGACAGTAGGATTGTTTCAACATTCAAGCATGCCCTTATCAATGAGAGTGCTAGCTCATCAATCACTGCACCACCTGTGAGCCTTCCATCTATTCAATCATGCCATCATCGAGGATTTTCTTAGTATGAATTTACATGTTTGTTGAAATTAGTCATCCACGATTTATACAAACTTCTTTCTAGTAGATAAATATTGTTGATGTTAAAGTTTCACATGCTTAATTTGACATATTTTTGTGTAATTTTATTTGATTCAAGACGGAATAAGTTTATCAAATCTTGTAGTAAGTGCGTAAGATCATCATGTTTGTGGTCATGCAGGTTCGTTTACCATCAATGAACAATCAAATTGCATTAATTCCATGGGCAGACATGCTTAACCATAGTTCAGAGGTATATTGATCTAGATAATAATCTGATTTCTTTCATTTAAAAATCAAACCTTATGCAAGGAAGGAGAGTGATTCTTAGGTGTTTTACCTTTTTATTTGCAGTAGAGATTTCTTACAAGATCTTAGTGATTTCATTCTTCAGGTAGACACGTATTTGGACTTTGATCTTTCATCGAAGGGGATTGTTTTTGCTGCTGACAGAGCATATCAACCAAGAGAACAAGTTAGTAACACAAAAAGTTTCGAATTTGCAACAATAAAATCCTGATTTGTGTAAAATTTATGAGGAAAATATTTTAGCAAGAATATAAACCCAAACTATTTATGCTATAAGAAATCCTAAATTATAAGTAATGTTATTTAAAGTAATTCTAAGCCATAATTTTTTTTCTCAACACATGCTGATTATATGCTAAGCTACATAAAGAATACAGTTTACAAGATGAAATGCTGTGGTGAGTAACCCCAAATTTTTTTGAATTTGTTTTCCAAATATGAAGGTTTTTGCTTGCTGAACTGAATAAGTTTATTGCATGTGTCTGCATGGAGGTTTACATCCACACAATGCCATTCATAATGTATCAAAACAAATACTACAAGTCTGAAGATTGAAAATTGAAGAGATGTAACATTCAGCCAATTTAAAGGTTCAGAAGTACCTTCATTAATGCCTCCAGATTCAATGACAGATCTGATTATAGTTTCTTATGTTGGCATCACCAACCGGTAAGTTCTCTACTAGTCCAAGTGTTGTCATTGATTGGCAAAAGAGGATAGAGATTTGTTGTCTCTATTATAGAGGGGACTCTTCATCAAGAGAGGCTGTAAAACCGGTCACTACACTAAGCATCAGCAAACCGGATAAAGCACTCAGCAGAGAAGAGTGTATCCTACTATCAACCAAGGACTGACCTCAACTGGTATAGACAAGCCCAAATAAAAGCATATCCAACTAATGTCTATAACACAACTGGAACAGTGCAACCGATAATCTGCCACACCAAGGGCATGTACCCGGTAAGCCAAGAAAGAGACGTTCTAAGACTCTTACCTGTTTAGAGCATGAAGAACTCAACCAATATATTATAAGACTCCGGTATGAACCGAGGAAGTCATAGTCAATTGTCTGTTCCAACCAACTCTTCTTTACCGGGATTTATTGCAGTCAATCCGAGTGATCTTTAGTTGTTTTGGTGATCTGTTTGAGGTGCAGGTAAAGGAATTAAAGCCGGAATCAATGGTTTCTTGAGGCGTGATTGAAGGATTTAAAGCCGGATTCAGTGGCTTTAAATCAAAGTGTTCTCTTGTGAAGAAAGGTTGCCTGACACGCAACTGTTGTTTTCTTCATGTAGTGGATGAAGCCAGAGCTTGCATCAGATGATTGCTCAGAGAACAAACACTTCACTAAGTGATGGATTCGTTGGATCTCAGGATTAGGTCATGCATTTGAGGTGCAGTCAGGGCAACAAAACTGAATATATTCTTATGACTGTTGAGAAGAAGAATTGCCTTCATTTTGTTGGGAAAAAGAGTGAACCTATATGCTACAGTAGCAAGGGTTAGAGAAAATCGACAAAGAGATAATAGGTTGTGCAAAGGAGCACAACAATAGTTGAGAATACTCCTGTGTTAACCGGTGATAATTCTCAGTAGAGCACAAATAGAGATCACATCTGGTTGAGCAGAGCCTTCGGTGAAGATCTTGATTCTATTGTTTTCCAACAAACTACAATAGACAAATCCCAGTATTTGGGTGGACTCTAACAGGTCCCTTGTATCAAAATCCCTTAACCGGGTGACATCTTTCAAGGTGTTTGAAGTCCCTTAACCGGGCAGGGCTTAACAGACCTTACTGTAACAAATCCCTTGACCGCGTCGCACCTAGCAAGTGTGTTTTATCCCTTGACTGGGTAGGCTCTTAACAGGGCATACTTCAGAAGAGTACAAATATTGTGAGGTCTCCTCACAACGTGGTTTTCACCCTAACCAGGTTTCCACGTGATAAATCTGGTGTCACTTTGTGTTTGTTCACTTGCTATTTTATTTGCTTAGACCTGCTTATTTTTGTGTTGCAAGTTTACTTCACTGGATTAAAGAAAAAAAAGGAAGATTTTTCAAAGCGCTGATTCACCCCTCCCCTCTCAGCACCGGTTGGGACTGTCAATTGGTATCAGAGCCAAGTTCTGTTTTTCTTTGTTGCTTAATCGCACAGAGAGAAAGTTATGATGATGAGAAAGGAAGGACCAAAGTTTTCAAAAGAAAACTTCACCTTATGGTGCAACAGGATGAAGCTATATATGAAGACCAACGGTGACCAGTACTGGAATCATGTTACCAATGACTACAGTGAGCTTGCTGACACCTTGACACTTGATGAAGAGAAAATTAGGACTGAGCACACGGCTGCCATGGACATGATAGCTAGCACCTTACGTGACCACGTGTTTGCTGAAATTGAACATCTTAACTCCGCCTGCAAAATGTGGAAAAAGTTACAAACAATTTATGGAGGAGATCCCAATGTTTAGAGAGCTAAGGTTGAAAGCTTTAGGGGAAAGTATGACGACATGAGAATGAATGATGGAGAAGATATCGAGCAATATAGAAACCGAATCAAGGAAGTGATCAACTCCATCAGAAGTGCTGGAGGCAAGCTGACTGAAGAAGAGGTGGTGAGAAAAATACTGAGAACTCTCAGACCTCAGTATGCCATCAAGATCTCTACCATTCAAGAGCTCAGATCCGTAAGCAACGATCAAGTCACCTTAGACTCCCTAATCAGTAAGTTGGCTGGTTTTGAATTAAGCAACTTTGATAATAGCCTATCTATTTAGGAAGCAACATTTAAATCATCGGCCAATGCCTCTTCCACCAAAAAGGGAAGAGAAACCGGTAACTCCTCTACCGGTAAGATCGGCATCCTCATTGAGAATTTGCTCTCAGAGGAGACGGAGCAAGACGAGTTTGAAGCTCTGATTGCTAAGAGATTCCCTAGAGGGAAAGGGAAGTATAAAGGGAAACTCCCTTTAAAATGCTTCTCTTATAACAAAATAGGACACATTGCTGCCCGATGTCCAAATAATGAAAACAGAGACAAAAGAGACCGGTTCAAGAACAAAGCAAAGTAGGAATGCTATCTTGCGGAAGAATGAGTCACAGACTATGAGTCTGAAGACTCAGAAGATCCAAAAATTGCATTTGTTGCAATAAAGGAGGAGAGCCCAGCTCTTGATGAAGTTGCACTCATATCCAGATTTCATCAGTATGACGATTGGATCATTGACAGCGGATGTACTCACCATATGACTGGTGACAAGAGCAAGTTCATCAACTTGGAGCTCAACGATAGCGGATCAGTCACATTTGGGAACAACGCCCCTTGTGCCATCAAGGGTAAGGGATCTATTGTTCTCTGCAATAATGCTGTATGTGAAGATGTGTACTGGGTCGAAGGACTCAGGTATAATCTGATGAGTGTTGCACAGCTCAACAACAAAGGTTTCCAGTTGGAATTCGGTCAAGGCTCTTGCGTAGTCAAAAATCAATTTGGATCTCACGTTGCAACCGGTAAACAGAGAAAAGGCAATCTGTTCTACCTAGACTCAACAGAAGGAGCTTGTTTAATTGCTTCTGTCAAAGGAGAATCAAGCAAGATTGGTCTTATATCCAAAGAAGACAATAGCTGGCTATGGCACAAGAGACTTTGCCATATAAACTTTGACAGCATTGTCAAAGTGAGCAGGAAGAAATCGGTCAGAGGACACCTAGAAATTGCAAAACCCATGGGAAGCATTTGTAAGGATTGTCAGTTAGAAAAATTGACAGGAGCAAGTTGCGGTAGCAAGTCCTTCTCTGCTGAAAATGTCCTAGATCTTGTACACACAGCCTGTGTGGACCAATGAGGACAAAGAGCTATCATGGAGACCGGTATTTCATGTTGTTTGTAGATGATTTCTCGAGAATGATGTGGACACTCTTTCTCCGTGAGAAATCGGAAGCCTTTCACATGTTCAAAGTTTACAAGGCTAAAGTGGAAAAGGAAATTGGTAGAAGCTTGAAATGTCTGAGGCCGGACAGAGGAGGTGAGTACACCTCTCAGGACTTTACTCATTACTATGAGAAACATGGCATACAGAGACAGTTCTCTGCGCCTAGGACTCCTCAGCAGAATGGAGTAGCAGAAAGAAGAAACAGAATGATGATCGACTGTGCCAGAACCTTGTTGATCCAAAAGAATCTTCCTCATCACTTCTGGAGAGAAGCTGTTAGCACGACTGTGTATACAATCAACCGAGTTTAAGTAAAAAAGGGGACCGGTAAGATGCCTTACGAACTATGGTTTAAGCATACTCCTAGTGTAGGCTACTTCAAAATCTTTGGTAGTAAATGTTATATCAAAAGAGAAATATTTTTTGGGAAGTTTGATCCCAAGAGCGATGAAGGAACATTTTTGGGTTATTCTACCAAAAGCAAAGCTTATCGGTGTCTGAACAAAAGAACATGCAAGATAATTGAAAGCATCAATGTAAAAATTGATGAATCATTAGAACCAAACAAGAGGACCGGACATGTCAATCATGAAAATTTTAAACTTACTAATGGAGGAGATGTCTTTGAGTTTCATGAAGCAACAAATGAAGAAGAGGAGGCAACTCCCACTGACAGAAATCAAGAGCAAGAGACTGTGCCCAAAGCTGACAGGACACCCCAGGATGGTGAACAAGCAGATGATCAGAACCATGACGAAGATATTGCTCAACAAGATGAACCAGACTAGGAACAAAGGCCGACTCTTCCAAGGTATGTCACATATCACTCTACTGACAATATAATTGGTGATAGACATGGGAACATCCTGACCAGGAAAAAGGCTAAAGAGAACGTCTGTCTTCTCTCGTGTGTTGAGCCCAAAACCACTAGAGAAGCTCTTGAAGATGAAAATTGGGTCAAGGCCATGGACGAAGAAATTGAGCAAATAAAAAAGAATGACACATCGGAACTTGTGCCAAGAGCTCAAGACAAAAACGTAATTGGGACTAAATGGGTTTACAGAAACAAACTGAATGAGGATGGTAAAGTCATCAGAAATAAAGCAAGGCTGGTTTGCAAAGGCTATGCTCCGGAAGTGGACTAGACTATGGAGAAACTTTTGCACTAGTAGCTAGACTGGAAGGGGTGAGAATTCTTCTTGCCTATGCAGCTCATAAAGGCTTTAAAGTGTACCAGATGGATGTGAAGTCTGTGTTCCTCAATGGAATACTAGAAGAAGAAGTCTACATTGAGTAACCGAAAGGGTTTACATCCCCTCAAAAGACTGATATGGTCTAAAAACTAAAAAAGGCTCTCTATGGGCTCAAGTAGGCCCCAAGGGCTTGGTATGAAAGGTTGCATTCATATCTTCTGACAGTTGGATTCATTAGAACCGGTGACAACAGCAATATGTATTTTAAAACCGGAAAGGATGGAAATCTAATTGCTGAAATCTTTGTTGATGACATCATCTTTGGAGGAGATGACAAAATGAGCAAAGCATTTGCTGAAGAAATGAAGAAAGAATTTGAGATGTCTATGATAGGGCCCATCAAATTCTTTATTGGACTACAGGTCCATCAGCTAAAAGAAGGTATCTTCATCTCTCAGTCCAAGTACATAAAATAAATTCTTAAGACTTTTGGACTAGAAGAATCCAAACTGGTTGGAACTCCAATGATAACTAATCTTGAGTTATCAAAGGAGGATGATGCCAAAGAAGTAAATGAAACAATGTATTGGTCCATGATAGGAAAATTGCAGTATGCTGTTCATTGCAGACCGAACATTGCTCATGCAGTTGGCATAGTGGCAAGATTCTCTGCTAATCCCAAAGAAACACATCTAATTGTAGTAAAGAGAATCTTCAGATATCTAAAGGGAATCGAGGAATATGGCTTATGGTTTCCACACAAAGGTGGATTCCAAATTAAAGTCTACACAGATGTAGATTGGGCTGGCAACGTAGATGATAGAAAAAACACAAGTAGTGGTGCATTCTTTCTAGGTGGAAGAATAGTATCATGGACAAGTAAGAAGCAGAATTGCATTTCACAATCCACTGCTGAAGTTGAATATGTTGCTGCTGCAATAAACTGCACACAGGTGATCTGGATCAAACAATTGCCAGGTAACTGAATAGGTACCTGAACCGATTACAATTCACTGTGACAGTACCAGTGCCATAAACATATCCAAAAATCCTGTTATGCACTCCAAGACCAAGCACATTGCCATCAAGTATCACTACTTGAGGGAACTTATACAGAACAAAGAAGTAAGATTGGAGTATGTGTCCACCAAAGGACAGATTGCTGATATATTCACAAAGCCATTACCAAAGAGTATTTTTGAGTATCTGAGAGGTAGACTGGGGGTTGTACCCCTCACAGATCATTAGTAATCATCAGCAGGAAGTCATCAGTTCATTATGATTCAAACAAAAGATTACATATTATCTTTTATGAACTGATGAAAAGGACTGCTGCTCGCAGGGGGAGCAGAGTATGCCAATCTTCCTGATTAGCATTTTGGCATTCTATTGTCAAAAAAGGGGGAGAATATGATTACCTATCATATTTTTGCCATTAATGCCAAAGGGGGAGATTGTTGGCATCACCAACTGGTAAGTTCTCTACCGGTCCAAGTGTTGTCATTGATTGGCAAAAAAGGATAGAGATTTGTTGTCTCTATTATAGAGGGGACTCTTCATCAAGAGAGGCTGTGAAACCGGTCACTACACTAAGCATCAGCAAACCGGATAAAGCACTCAGCAGAGAAGAGTGTATCCTACCATCAACCAAGGACCGACCTCAACCGGTATAGACAAGCCCAAATAAAAGCATATCCAACTAATGTCTATAACACAACTGGAACAGTGTAACCGGTAATCTGCCACACCAAGTGCATGTACCCGGTAAGCCAAGAAAGAGACGTTCTAAGACTCTTACCTATTTATAGCATGAAGAACTCAACCGATATATTATAAGACTCCGGTATGAACCGAGGAATTCATAGTCAACTGTCTGTTCCAACCAACTCTTCTTTACCGGGATTTATTGCAGTAAATCCAAGCGATCTTGAGTTGTCTTGGTGATCGGTTTGAGGCGCAGGTAAAGGATTTAAAGCCGGAATCAATGGTTTCTTGAGGTGCGCTGAAGGATTTAAAGCCGGATTCAGTGGCGTTAAATCGAAGTGTTATCTCTTGTGAAGAAAGGTTGCTTGACATGCAACTGTTGTGTTTCTTCATGTAGTGGATGAAGCCAGAGCTTGCATCAGATGATTGCTCAGAGAACAAACACTTCACTGAGTGATGGATTCGTTGGATCTCAGGATTAGGTCATGCATTTGAGGCGCAGTCAGGGCAACGAAATTGAATATATTCTTATGACTGTTGAGAAGAAGAATTGCCTTCATTCTGCTGGGAAAAAGAGTGAACCTATATGCTACAGTAGCAAGGGTTAGAGAAGTAGCAAGGGTTAGAGAAACTCGACAAAGAGATAATAGGTTGTGCAAGGGAGCACAACAACAGTTGAGAATACTCCTATGTTAACCGGTGATAATTCTTAGTAGAGCACAAATAGAGATCACATTTGGCTGAGCAGAGCCTTCGGTGAAGATCTTGATTCTGTTGTTTTCCACCAAACTACAATAGACAAATCCCAATATTTGGGTTTACTCTTACAGGTCCCTTATATCAAAATCTCTTAACTAGGTGACATCTTTCAAGGTGTTTGAAGTCCCTTAACCGGGCAGGTCTTAACAGACCTTACTGTAACAAATCCCTTGACCGGGTCGCACATAGCAAGTGTGTTTTATCCCTTGACCGGGTAGGCTCTTAACAGGGCATACTTCAGAAGAGTACAAATATTGTGAGGTCTCCTCACACCGTGGTTTTCACCCTAACCAGGTTTCCACGTGATAAATCTGGTGTCACTTTGTGTTTGTTCACTTGCTATTTTATTTGCTTAGAACTGCTTGTTTTTGTGCTGCAAGTTTACTTCACTGGATTAAAGAAAAAGAAGGAAGATTTTTCAAAGTGTTGATTCACCCCTCCCCTCTCAGCACTGGTTGGGACTGTCATCTTAGACTTTTATAAACAGCAACAACAATAGAGTATTAACAAGGTAAATCCTTCAATCCCCCTCAAATTGGCCTCCTACAAATATGGTCTGAATATACTGTATGTAAAATTGAAGGTACAATCCACAATGAAGCCCAGCTGTGATTCTTGAATGAAACCACTAGTCGATCTTTTTAGATTGGGACTTTCACCAATGTAGAGGATGTTCCTTGCAATAGTTTTTGTCCTCACAAAGCCACAAGATGAACAAGTTCAACCGATAAATGTATTGTCTAAATATCAATTCCCAGGATGACAAATGAGCTCCAAAAATTCTCTTTTATAGCCCTCCGAATCCCCATGCCCAGCAAGATGTACCTTTTTATTTAATTATTATTAAAACTTCTTATGTCTCTTCTAAGTTGGCACCCACTTCAATAAACTGAATTAATATTTGTTACTTGCAGTTTTCATTTATCACTTGGGCACCCATAGTCAAATATTCAATAAATTAAATCAATAAGTTAATTATTTAATTTAACTTTATAACTTAATCATTATTTAAATTAAATATATTGGATCACATTAAAACTTGAAATATCAACATCCAATGCATCTACTAACATATCTAAAACTAGAAATACTGCCAATTGGCTTAGTTGGTGCCTGGGTTGAGTTACTAAAAATAGTATGGGGAAACTATCCAAAACCACTCCAGAAAAGAGTATTATGCAAATCTCAACCTCTTGAGCTTGATGAAACACCTGTCAGTACCATAAGTTGGATCAAACTATCATTGCTAGTCCACTGAACCTAACTCACTAGCCTACGGGAACATACCAAATAAGCTAATGGTCCACCATACTGAGTTCTTAGGAAGGGGATTTTACACACAACAATAGTACTGAGGCCTTTCCAACCCACTTTTATATAGAGATGCATTACAGGTTGCTCATGGGACTCCTCTACGATGGGTGGATGACTTATAGATTTCTAATGTAGAATGTGACACCCTTCCAGATGTTCTAAAATTTTTTTTCTTTCAATGAGTAAATGGATTAGAAGAGGGGTGGTAGAAAAGCTGATCATAAAGGATTAGCAGTTCAAAGGGACCTATAGTAGGCATTGGGAAAGGTTTCACTTGCTCATTTTGATGGTAGTGACAGATGCGCAACTCGGCATGGGTATAGATGTTGGATAATTACTGAGCTCTTAGGCCTATGCCTAAGGACGAGGAAATTAAGTTTGCCACTCTACACTAGGATGGAGTTGCACATGACTAGTGGTACCATTGCTTTATCACCTTGGGTCACAGATCTATCTTTACATATCTAGAGTTTACTTATAAACTCATTGAGATACTTGGCAAAAAGGTTCCTGAGTTGCACTTTAGGGAGTTGGCACAGTGGAAACACTATGCTTACATAGGAGATTCTCAAAGGCTTTTGGTTATGGTTTTTGGGATTATAATGAGATTGGTAGTCTTGTTCAGTGAGGGACTCATAGAGTCACTTAGGGGGTGGGTTAAGACATTTGATCCTCCATCCTTGCGTGAAGCTTTGAAGAAGGCAAGGAGCATGGAATGGGTTGCCCCAAAATCTAAATTTCAGTCCAAGCCTTTTCCACACAAGAAATGCAACATTTCTCAAAAAACTCCAATCAGTAAACAAAATCAGTCATAAGACTTGATAGTGAGGCACTTAATAACTTGAGAAGACATAATTTATGCTTCATGTGCAAAGAACGTGTGATAATGCTTAATTTTAAATCAAGAACAAAATGTAAATAATAAAGGCAAGGAGATAAAACATACCTTGTCATGTATATATAGCTCTTGCATAATAGTTATCTCATCATTGCATCAGAATTCTTAGAAACATTTCCATAGTATACTCATTCATGATGCATTGTCACATACATGAGCATCCATACATGCAGCCATACACCCATGCATCGATATACCTATATGCATGCATACTCATATACATACACATATCCACATATATATACACATGCATATACATGGGTGTAATGTCCCGAACCAGACTGACACGTTTCTGAGACCGTACGGATGGAGTGAACAGGTACGGTGTACACCCAATCTACCAAGGGTGCCGTACAATGGCGCGGATCTGGCACGGATTTGTCTGCCGTACGGTGGCACGGATCTAGCGCGGATATGTCTGCCGTACGGTGTGATGAGGCTGTGTAATGGAGATGGCACAAATGAAGTTGGAAATGGATCGAGGAAGGGAGGCGTACAATGATCCACAATATATTCCAGACTATATTATTACTACGCAACAATACTTGCCAGATGAAATATGAATAATAATTGCTTCAATTTGCCAAATACCCAGAACCAGAGAATAGGCAGAGTAGGGTGAGGGTTGATTCCCACCGAAACTGCACAAAATCAAATAGGGAGGGTCTTTCACCTCCGAAATGGCGAACAGGAGAATCCCAATAGGAATTCGCAAATACAAATCAAATACAAAACTCAACATATCAAATCTAACCTACACGCCGAGCATAAATACCCGTCGGGGAAAACTCCCGAGAGTGCACAAAAGAGCCGACGGCGACAACTAAACTATGCCAACAAAAAGAAAGAATGGGCCCAAGATAAACTAAATCAATCGCGACCCCTAATACAATAGTTTTAATAGTCATTTAATGACGGGGATATTACAGTCCTCCCGTCCCAAAGATTGCTTGTCCTCAAGCAATTTCAGGCTGGGGTGTTCCAAAATCTCTTCTCCTTCCCAGGTGGCATCTTCAAGGGGAAGGTCCTTCCAGCGCACAAGAAATTCCTTGATAGTGCGTGTCCTCAATCTTCTCTTCCGGTTGTCGATGATTTCCGCAGGTTCCAATACTAACTTTCCTCCGTCGTCGAGGGGTGGCAGGTCTGTGGAAACTGTCACTTGCTGGCCCACAGCTTTCTTCAGACAAGAAACGTGGAAGATGTTGTGGATTCGGCTTCCCTCAGGCAGGTCCAATTCGTATGCAACTTCGCCCACTCTCCTTGTCACACGGTAGGGTCCGTAGAAATGCAGTCTCAACTTCTCCTTTCTCGAAGCCTTCAGAGACGATTGTCTGTAAGGTTGAAGTTGGAGGTATACCAAATCCCCCACTTCAAAACTCCTCTCGATTCGGTGCCTATCAGCGTACATTTTCTGCTGATTCTAAGCGTGCCGAAGATTTTCCTTTAGGGATCTTAGAATATCTATTCCTTCCTGCAGCCAGTCTTTGACCTTCGGTGTGTGACTGTCACCGAGAGCCAAATCCACAAATGAAGGAGGTTCATACCCGTACAAAGCTTTGAAAGGTTCCATTCCAATGGACATGTGGAAAGTGGTATTGTAGCAGTAGTCTCCCAGGTGTAGCCATTTTACCCAGGCCCTCTGTTGTGCTGAAACATAATTTCTGAGGTAACCATCTAGCCATTTGTTTACAATCTCCATTTGTTCGTCGGTCTGCGGGTGGTAACTGGTGCTTGGTGACAACTCTGTCCCTGCTAGCCGAAACAATTCTTTCCAGAAATTACTGAGGAAGCGGCTGTCTCTGTCGCTCACTATGTTTCGAGGGAGTCCATGCAGACAAAACACCTCTTGGAAGAATAAGTCTGCTACCTGTGAAGCGGAAAACTCTATGGGTATAGCAATGAAATGTGCATACTTGGTTAGTCTGTCGACTATCACAAAGATGCAGTCCTTCCCTTGTGCCTTAGGGAGCCTGGAGATGAAATCCATTGATATACTATCCCACTTCTTCTCTGGAATCGGTAATGGCTGCAGCAAACCTGCCGGTAGAGTGTGTTCGGATTTATTTTGTTGGCAGATGGAACATTCCCAGACGTACTGTAATATATCACCTTTTAGGCCCTTCCAAGAAAATCTTTCCCTAATCTGTCGGTAGGTCTTCAAGTAACCTTGATGCCTGGCTAGAGGTGAATCGTGCATTTCTTTCAAAACCTTTTTCTTCAACTTGGATTTAGGTACCAGGTAAATTCTGTCCTTGTAGAAAATAATATCATCTACCACCTTATACCTGTCGTCCTGTATTTCTTTGTCTAAGAGTTGGCATGCAAACGTGTCCTTGGAGTATTCGACCAACAAATGTTCTTTCCAATCCGCTGATATTTGAGATAAGGAATAGATGGCCGGTTTTCTTGACAAGGCGTCAGCTACTACATTATTTTTTCCTTTCACATATTCAATGTCAAAGTCAAAAGCCTAGACTTTACTTACCCATTTCTGTTGTCGCTCATTCAATTCTCATTGTTCTAGAAAATGCCTGAGACTGTTGTGATCTGTACAGACAATGAACTTGTCATGTCCCCATTTTGGCTGACATCGTTTGGCATGATGGATTTGCCTATCATCGACTCTCGTAGGCAAATGGTTTGGAGAGAGGGTCATTATGTTGATCATTTGATTGCATATTGCTGACAGAGCCTACATTCGGTAGAGCCTACATCCAGTTTGGGCCTACATGCAGTTGTAGTGGAGCCTACATCCAGTTGTAGTAGAGCCTACATTCAGTCTTGAGCCTACGTTCAGTCGTAGTTGGGCCTACATTCAGTTATGAGACATTTGGGCTTACATTGTTATAATTTTGAGTTGAGAAATGTACTTTATTATTATAATGTTATTTTATTATAAAGTACATTATAATTGGATGTTTCTAGAAGTTCTAGCAACTTCTCAAGGAAAAGAATAAATAGAGGGCTTGGGCTTTCATTTGGACATGCTTGGATTTGGGATTTCTTCTACTTCTTCATTGTGAAGCAATTTGTAGTCTTTTGGGTCTGCAAATACTATTCGATCTTTGGGAACGATAACTCCCCTAGATTGGCATAACTGAGGTAGTGAAATATCTACTGAAGGGTTGCATTATTGGAGTTGGTACTCAGCCAATTCATGTTGGACTTCATTGAGAATTGATGTAAGGGTTTACAATTGTTGGAATAAGGGTTTGAATTCATCAATTGCATTGGTGAATCATTTTGGTGAAGCTTGGAGATCATTTTGGCACATTTTCAGTCAGTTCATACCAGGGCCTGGATTCAGAATTTTGTTCATATCTCACCACCTACTTGGAGATAATTTTTATGCATTTGTGGGGAAAGAAATACATCATTGGCCGTCTAGATTGTACCATTTTGGGGTCTTGAAACCCTGCCCAGATTTTAGTATTGCAGCCGTACAGTACGGCCTTGGTACGGCCTGTACTTGTTGACAGTACGACAGAGTTAGGAGGGGAAGTTTGGGACGGTTCTAGTCCACATTGCATTGGCAGACATCAGCATTTCAAGACAGCGATTTCCAGGTTCTCTCTGTGTGTTTGGATGCATTTCAATGTCAAGGAAAGTGTATGAAAATTGTCACTGTCATAACAAGTCTGAAACAGTACTGTTCTTCTATCATTTTGTAATTGAATCAGTCATTGTTATGGTCAAGGAATCATTGAATTGATAGTGCATTGTCAGGCCTTGTCTTTACCAAAGTTTCTTGTTAAGTAACAGTCCATATATGTGCTCAGAAAACAGTCCATTGTAATCAGACATTGCTATATTTGGATTGATATAATAGAAGGTGCATTGCAAGTTCATAGTTTAGTGTTCATATGAGAGATGTTTGTAACAGTCATACATTTCTAGGAAATCAGTCTGCAGAACATTGCAATCAGAATTGGAGAAGTTCATGATATATTAGCATTGGGGTCTTTGCATTGCTATCTAGAGTTTTATTGTTGTTCCTTGTATTACTTTCCTATATTGTTATTGTTATCTCAATTGCAATTGGATGCCAAAAACAATAAACATATTGAAACACATCAGTGCAAGCAAAATATTTCAGTGCATGCCAGCTGTTTGACGAATTGCCACAGTTCAGATTTTGGGGTTTTTAGTGATCCTACTAGTGAGGGTCATTACAGAACTTGGCTCCGACAAGGTACTGCCGAAACTTGGTCAAGGCATGCATGATGGCTAACATTTCTTTGTCGTATATAGAATACAACCTCTCGGCTCCTGAGAGCTTCTGACTTTCGAAAGCAATGGGGTGGCGGTCTTGCATTAAGACGGCCCCGATGCTTTTTCCAGAGGCATCACACTCCAGGATGAAAGGTCGACAGAAGTCTGGCAGTGCAAGGACTGGACAAGAACTCATAGTCTCTTTGAGTTTCTCAAAGGTCTGATGTGCACGTTCATTCCATTGAAAAGATCCCTTCTTCGTCGGGTCGGTGAGAGGTGCGCTGAGCTGAGAGAACCCCTTCACGAACCGTCTATAGTAACTACACAACCCAAAGAATCCACGTAGTTCTGAAGGAGTCTTCGGAGGTGGCCAATCCAGGATAGCCTGAATCTTTTCTTGATGCACTTGAACTCCCCGGCTACTGACAATGTGCCCCAAATATAATATCTCTGTCATCCCGAATTCACATTTGGATTGTTTGGCGAACAACAGTTGTGACTTCATAATCTCGAGTACTTCTTCCAAATGCCTTAAGTGCTCCTCCCATGTCTTGCTGTAGATCAGTATATCATCGAAGAATACTAGTAGGAATTTACGCAACTGTTTGTTAAAAATGTGGTTCATGCACGATTGGAATGTAGCAGGAGCGTTGGTCAATCCGAACGGCATGACCAGAAATTTGTAATGCCCATAATGGCAACGAAATGCTGTCTTCTCCACATCCTGCTCCCTCATGCGGATTTGGTGATACCCCGAACGGAGGTCTATTTTGGAGAAATAAACGGCACTGTGTAACTCATCCAACAATTCATCGATCCTGGGAATCGGATACCTGTTCTTGATGGTTTTTTTGTTTAGTGCGCGGTAGTCTACACACATTCGCATTGTTCCATCCTTTTTAATGAGCACTACTGATGATGCGAAGGGACTGGCGCTGGGTCTGATCCAACCTTTGTCAAGGAGTTCTTGAATTGTTTTTTCAATTTCATCTTTTAGCCTCCTAGGGTGGCGGTATGGCACAGTGATTATCGGTTTGGCACCAGCTTCCATCTCAATGGTGTGTTCGAATCCTTGGTGTGGTGGTATGCCTGGTGGTATGTCGGCGAAGACCTGGTGGTATCTATCCAAAACCCTTTGAAGTTCTTCCTCCTGGTGGTCCGGTCTTTGTCTCTGTATGGGTTTTGTCGAGGCAAAACATTGTGCGACCCAAACCACATTGTCGTGTTTGAAGATAGCTTCCATTCGTTGGGCTGAAATTTCCTTCGGCCCTCCATTCGACATCCCTCTCAGCACCACCTTTTTGCCGTTTACCTCTAAGGAGAACTCAATCCACTTAAAACTCTGTGTGTATTCATCCAATGTTTCCATCCACTGAATGCCGAGAATGACTTCCATGTCATCCAAATCCACCATGAAAAAATCATCCGTCACCGTGTGCTTGCCCATGGCGATGCTCAGTTGCGGAACTAGATGAGTGCATTTTAACAAATTTCTTGCCGCTACTTTGACATCAAATACCTGGCGTGCGTCCGTACACAGGCTTCGCCGGCTCACTAGTGAGGAGTTAATGAAGTTGAGTGTGGCTCTGTTGTCAAGCATGACCACGACCCGTTGTCCTTGGAGGGTGCCCCGGACCCGGAACATAGTGCATCTCGGAGTTCTCACCAGAGTAGCAATGGCGCCTCCTCTTTTGAAGAGTGTGGTAAGTCTTTCTGCGCGATTGATGTTTACCTCCCCCGAAATTTGTTGTTCAGCTGCTTCGGACTCAGGTGTTTGGTCTTCCTCTCCGTCAGACGAAACCTCAATGTAATGGATTTTTCCTTTGCCAAGGCATCGATGTCCTGACACCCATGGCTCCTTACAGTTGAAACAAAGTTTCTTCCTTCTGAGTTCCTGCCTAGTTTCCTCATCCAACGGAGGCCTCCTGGGTGGAGGTCTACTGTCTCTTTCCCGTGGAGCGAGAGGGGGTTTGGACTGCGAGTGATATTTGGTGGACGATGACGAAGATGTCGCCATGTCGCGTGCCTTCTTAATCGCTTCCGTGAGTGTGATGGGGTTGAATCCTTTCACCCATCCTTTCAAGGGTTCCGCCAGTCCATCCATGAACATTACCACCAATTGTCTTTCTGAAATATCAGTCACCAAGACAGACAATCTCTGAAATTCTGTTATGTAGTCATCGACTATGCCAGATTGCTTTAACTGAGCCAACTCTTTGAAATTCAGTTCTAGATCTTTCCCTTCGAAACGATCTATCAACCTCTAGGTGAATTCAGCGTAGGAATTTATTTGGTCGTGGCCGAGAGTAACCATGCCATGATGCCACCATTCGTGGGCTATTCCCTCGAGATGTAGTGCTGCAAATTTGATGGCCTCATCTTCTGGCATAGGGTTGAGCTGGAAATATGTGTCTGCTTTTTGCACCGATGCTCGAGCTGTGATAGTTCCAGACCCATCAAAGGAGGATAGATTAACTTTGCCCATCTTCCATCTCAGATTGTCATTATAATAACCATGCTTGTTTCCACCAGCGTACCTCATTCTCAGCTCAGCATAATCTTTGTAGGATATATCTCCTTCCATATTTGCATTCCTCCAATCTTCCCGAAGCTGATCTTGTATTTCTTGGAAGGTTGGTTGCTCTCCTCGTCGTTCTTCCGTCCGTGGAGGGAAAGCTGGCATTGATGGTCGAGAGCGTACGGGTTGGGGATTTGCCTGTCCTAAGACAGAATTGTCGCTTTGTTCCGCAGATATCTTGCTTTCGGCCAATTTTCGCAGTCTCTTCCATGAGGCGTTGAGTGTCATTTATCTGTACCTGGTTCTTAGTGAGTTCTCTTAGAAGAGTCATGACTTCGACCGTAGGGTCTTGCGGGTCGCCCATTCTACCGACTGAGTGAGATCTACTCCTTTTCCTTGAATAAACTCTCATTCAATACCCACAAGCTGGCAGAATCACCAGCTCTGATACCACTGTAATGTCCCGAACCAGACTGACACATTTCTGAGACCGTACGGATGGAGTGAACAGGTACGGTGTACACCCAATCTACCAAGGGTGCCGTACAGTGGCGCGGATCTGGTGCGGATCTGTCTGCCGTATGGTGGCGCGGATCTGGCACGGATCTATCTGCCGTACGGTGGCATGGATCTGTCTGCCGTACGGTTGCGTGGATCTGTCTGCCGTACAGTGGCGCGGATCTGTCTGCCGTACGGTGTGATGAGTCTGTGTAATGGAGATGGCACGGATGAAGTTGGAAATGGACCGAGGAAGGGAGGCGTACAATGATCCACAATATATTCCAGACTATATTATTACTATGCAACAATACTTGCCAGACGAAATATGAATAATAATTGCTTCAATTTGCCAAATACCCAGAACCAGAGAACAGGTAGAGTAGGGTGAGGGTTGATTCCCACCGAAATTGCACAAAACCAAATAGGGAGGGTCTTTCACCTCCGAAATGGCGAACAACAGAATCCTAATAGGAATTCGCAAATACAAATCAAATACAAAACTCAACATATCAAATCTAACCTACATGCCGAGCATAAATACCCGTCAGGGAAAACTCTCGAGAGTGCACAAAAGAGCCGACGGCGACAACTAAACTATGCCAACAAAAAGAAAGAATGGGCCCGAGATAAACTAAATCAATCGCGACCCCTAATACAATAGTTTTAATAGTCATTTAATGACGGGGATATTACAATGGGTACATGCGCACATACTCCTCCATATACATGTACACATGCATATACATACATACATGAGCATACACATACCTGATCATCTACATGGCTACATTGTGCATCAGCATACCAGGTTGGGATCGCTGATAAATATCTATGATGGCATTCATGTGGCCCCATTGATATATGGATATATGCATACATGCTACAATGATCTATCCTCTGATCATTCTAACATGTATGGATGTATTTATACAGCAACATGCTCAGTATTATATTCAGAGATGGTATTATTGATCCATAATCGGGTGTCACTGCCGATTTATGGATAAATGTGTAAATCATGATTACTCATAATAATCAGCATGATTATTGTGAGTAATTAACTACAGCAATGGATACTTATGGGCACTTGATCATTTTACCATTTCATACGATTAATATTAAATTGTAATGCATTATCGGTTAATGATAAGCGATCCAATTAATGTGATGTTAATTAATCAAAGTGGCAGACATAACAATGGAGTGCGATGGTTCACCGTGCCCATTCAAATAATATATATATTCCATGCTGATCGGCTATGAAGGATGTCGATTGAAGAATAAATATTGAACTTGTTCCCTTGTGGACTTATCGCTCTCATTGAGCAGTTATCAGTTGCTAACACAACCTTTTATATTCAAAGTGCAAGCATCATAACAGTTATATCAGAGACGACACCATATCGAGCATACTCATGTATCCATATCAGTGACGGCTCAAGGAAGTAAGCAGATTGCATATACACTACTGAGATTATCAGAATTGACATATTGCCTGTGATCATCCCTATAACAGCAGCAATAATTTATTGTTCATCAGAGATGGCTAGCAGGGAATGTGCGTGAGACATATTGGCATATCAAAGACAGCCATAGAATCACCATGGAGATTCGAACTGTTGCAGACATAGCCTTGTAAGCTTGTATTCCATAGTGGCATTGGAATTACAATTGTAAATATAAACTTTTTGTTCATGTCCATTTGCAGTCATTACATTATTGATTATCCATTTATTGCATCATAATACATTGCATTCCCTACATACATTAATACTTGTCATTGCATAATACATTACATATTGCTGCATACTGTATCACAATTCATTAGTTCTCTTAATTCATTATATGATTATAGCATTTGGAATTACCAGTCATATAGATTGCATTAGCATAACATTTGGAATTACTAGTCAAGTGTCATTTCACATTGCATTTACACATATATTTAATAAATCCCGTAGTGTCTTAATTAATATAAAAAGGGGACATTACAATTGGTATTAGAGCCACCTTTCCTGCCTTTAGTAAATGAGTAAACCTCTCTTAACTTATAGCAGAAGGAAGGGAAAACAACAAGAACCAATGGATCAAGATCAAGAGGTTGATAAGAAGCTAGATCAATTCTTAGATGGACAAAAAAAGATGCAAGACTCGATGGATCAGCTTATCAAAGCACTTACTCAAACGTCTCTAAAACCCATCACAAGAGACACCCCTCAATCAAGTAGAGAGTCTCGACCCTATCTTCCAACTTTCACCGTCTCTCCCTCTCACTCAAAGGACGAAAATCCTAGATCCAATATTCCGACTTTCACAGACTCCAACCAAACAAGAAATTTCCTAAGCCTGCAAGAGCAAATCAAAGAGGATTGGGAAAAGGGTAATCTAGAAGAATAACTAATGTTAAAAGAGTATTTCGAGTTAAGAATGAAATATGGTTCAAAAGCAGTACCCTCCCATACAAGGCAGATTTTGACTTTCACAGACTCCAACCAAACAACAGATTTCCTAAGCCTGCAAGAGCAAATCAAAGAGGATTGGGAAAAGGGTAATCTAAAAGAAGAACTAATGTTAAAAGAGTATTTTGAGTTAAGAATGAAATATAGTTCAAATACAGTACCCTCCCTCACAAGGTCACTGCCCTGCCAAGAAGAAAACACCAACAAAAAGCACGTTGAAAGATAGTACCATAAGAGTTCAGTTTCCTCCCAAGGATCATGCTCAAAGAAGAACACATACTTCAGAAGAAGCGAAGGACCCAAGTACCAATCAAGGTAAACTTATACTCGACAAATTCCAACCTTCCTACTTAAAGGCAGCAACTCACCAGATACAAAGACAAATTTATATCACTATCAGGAGGAAAAAGAAACTACCAAAAGAAACTACACATAGCTGATGCATAGTTCTGGTTTCATTCTTATTAACATATATAAATTATATATATAAAATAATTGTTATTTTCTAAATGTATTAGATCTTTCCGTTATATAGTCTAAATATATATATACACAATATATATATTTTTGATATGTCACAACATGTGAGTTTCTATTCGGTGTTCTTTATCCATTTTATTCCTTATACATTTAGAAATCTATTATAATCATATATATATGTGTGTGTACACACATATAAATGATCTATGATCAGAAGGATCTATTTGTCAAATTTATTATTTAGATTCTTGAGAAATTCTTAATTATATATATTTATTTATGTATATACATACATTTATATATATACTCTAGTCAACACATATTTAATGTCATATCAATATATAAATATAGTATCACCGTCAGTATTAAATCTTACCAACTTTCCTGCACCGCAATGTTCAATGTAGTTGTCGCAAGCCATAATCAATGTATGTACAAATATATTATTTTCTAATGTGTATGTATAATTGATGCAAATGTCATCTTAAATAGGTGCCATCAATATTAATTGATATACAATTAATATAATTGTTAGAAATAATGAATAAATCAATCAATAATCTATATCTATTAAAATAATGATAATTATTTAATATTAAATTAATAATTAAATGTGTCTCTTTTATTGTCTCCTATTAATATTAAGTGTATTAATAAATGATTAGATTCCCTATACTAATTATTGATATAGTTTCCTAATTAATAAATAATAATTATTAAAGTCTCCTACATTGTAAATAAGGGGAAAGTTATAATTTACAAATATCACTGATGAAGAATTATAATTAATACTAATACCACCAATAAAGAGTTTTATAATAATTAAATGTAAATTATTAATACTAATACTATAATCCAAACGATGTGACTGGTCATCATTATATATATATATATATATTGAGTGGGCAAAGACATTATATCACAAGGGGGAAAAGGAAGAAACATTAAGAAATAATATGGAAAACTTGGGAGAAAATAATATAGGAGAAAATGAAGGAGAAAAGATAGGAGAAAATGTAGGAGGAACACAAGCAAGGAAAGAAGTATAAAAGGAAAGTAAGAAAATATTAAGTCCTTACTTTGGGACCACCAAAGGAAATTATAAAAATAAAGTATAAACTATTACTTGCAAGATCAAACCAACATTAACAAAAGTAATGAACTTATTTCATTCATTACGTAGGAACAAGGAGGTGTTAGGGAATAGAAAACCAACACAAAAAAATAAAGGTATGTCCTCTTTTTTTTTTTTGATTGGTAAAAGGTCGGAGCCAAATAATTTTATTAATTCTCATAATTTATACATTATTCTCCATTCAGTGCGGGCATTGGTAGGAAAGAATGGAGAAGAAAACCTCCAGTCTTGCCCGAGACAAATGTCCAGTTTATTGAAGGTAGGGCCCTTCCCTAATTACAGAGCTAGTTAGATAGGGGCATTCCCCTATTTACATGAACTAGAAAAGTAGGGGCATTCCCCTATTAGAATGAGCCTCCCTATATTTACAAAACTCAAATTATATTTCCATAATATATGTTGCTAAGCCCAATACATGAAGTGCTTAAAAAATCCTAATTTAAATTAAAACAAAACACCAATCCAGAATCGATTTCTTGTGGAGATGTGCTGAGGTAGATGGATTCTTCATCTGCAATTTCTTATATCTTGTATAGTCACTTTGCTTGAAACTCATGTGCTTGTTAGCATAATTAGTGCATCCCTCAAATTTAAAGACTAACCGATCATATAAGTTAAGGAAAATCTGTTGCACTAACTAATTGTAAAAGATCCTTTGGAAACTCACCCTCCTAACCTGCACCCATCCATTAGTTGTTGTAATATGAAAAGAAAGAAATTTATTAAAAGTTATCATCCATTTAGCTCTGACATGGCTGTACTAAATTAGAGATAACTCCTAAAAATGAAGTAATAACTCCTAGTTTGGTGAATATGAATTCTTTATTTAAGCAATCTAAAAACATCTACAATTATCTAATAAAGATTTTAGCAACCTCAATATGCTCCTATATGGTCAGCAGCTCAATGGGGTTGCAAGATTGAAGCCTTAGAAATCTGCTCTTATATACTCCATATCTAAGAATATGGAGTGTTTGTTTTTGAGGGAAAAGAATGCATAATGATGTGCTATGAAAATCTTTAAGTATATGCTAGTATGCAAGTATATAAATTTATATAAATATCTATATGTATGTACATATATATATATATGTTGATGTATATATATATATAAACGTATATATATAAATATATATGTATACACATATATTTATATATGTAAATATATATATATGTATATATATGTATATAAATATAATATATTATATATGAAACCATACATATTTATATGTCAATATCTATATATGTATGATTAAAAGGAAAGATGTTAATTTATGTGTGAATATATATCTTCGTATAGGTATGATTGAATGTGGATCATATTTATTTAGTTTACTGGATATGCCGAACCTGACCATTGACTTAGTCTGAATCCTAATTAATTCATTATTAAAGCACAATAATTTGTTGATCCATGATTTTATGGTTATAGAGAATAACCATTGTTTTATCCTTACTATCTACCAGATAAGAAAACCCATTTGAAAAGAATATACATCACCAGACAGGAAAAGTACTGATGTCACAAAGTTGAATGTTTGTATTGATGGTTAAAGCCTCAAGGGAGCATGTCTCAGATAAAATACTAAAATAATTTAAGAAAGAAGCAGATCTTCAGAGCAAGCTTTTCTTCATATTCCATATAAATGCAATATCCGATTAAGAGCTTAGAGAGCCTAAGTAAGAGTCATAATGTTAAAGAAAATAATGAGAAATAGCTAAAGCTTTATTACCCTATACACATCAAATAGCCGAAAATTGTAAACATCAAGCTAAAACCCAAATGTAGGAAGTACTCTGGAGCTGGAGAAAGGGGTAACCATACATGTATACAATAGCAGTTTGAGGATTCCTAGCCAGAAGTCATCACAAAGGACTCTGTGTTGACTTCAGGATAAGAGATCCTCATAAAGGATTGAACCATGCTAGAATTAATCAAAGATGAAGATAATAAATAGCAAAGCAAGCATCTTTACCCTGCAACAATTAGAGTGATAAAGCAACCTGGTAGAATATAAGTCGAAATGCAGACTGTGTAGATACCATGTTATAAATAGCAGACAACCTCAATGGCTTGTATCCTTGGTAAAAGGGAAAGAAATCGCTAAAATAGAAAGAGAGTCTTTTATTATGACTTTGGCAGGGACCCCCAGTTCTAGCTATGAGATGCATATAGACACATAGACTAGACTTATCTAGAACGTAAACCTGCCCTTAGATTCCTCAAATATAAATCTGCAATTTAATCATGAATACAAACTTACCTTGGTGTTAGATATTTCTAAAAAATAACATTCCATTGAAAGAAATTCCACAAAGTTGAAGTACTAGAAGGTAAGGAAGAAGATAACCAATTCCATTCCGCCCTGATCAAATTAATTAGATAAAGCAGGTAATCCCTCCCAAGAGACACTAGGAAGGGAGTTGAAGCCTAACTGCATATCTTCAAGTGTATCCATATTTATTAGGATACTTACTCCATATAATAGCATACATACCCGCATATATATATATATATATATATATATATATATATGTATGTATGTATGTATTTGTATCCACATATTATGTATGTATGTTTACATACACATAGATATATGCATACATACATTATGTGTGTATGTTTACATACACAGATATATGCATACATACATATGTATGTATGCATATATCTGTGTATGTAAACATACACACATAATATGTGGATACAAATACATACATACATATATATATATACATATAAATATATATATATACATATGTACATATGTATATATATATACATATATATATATATATATATATGTATATATATGTGTATATATGTGAGTATGTAGGCAATTTTAATCTAAATTCCTTATGAAAATAAAACTTCATATGAGAGGCCATACTCTCTTGGAGCAGATTTGAACTTATACGGAAGAAATGAAGAGATTAAAACAAGTTGAAGGTAGCAATACAGTGCCTTCCATCCTATTCTAAAAATAGCAATAAAACTAAGGAGAAACAATAGAAACCCCCTTTCATGGAAAAACTATATATACATATAAAGTCTGAGCTATTCGGAAATTGTTTTGTAGTACAAAAAACCTTGACCTACCTTAATATATGTAAATGTCCAGAGTTTTAAAGAGTCCCAAAATTTCTATTCTAATATACGAAATATCTATACTGCTACTAGAATGTTATCTAACCATAAGCCTTCTATCTAAAAGGAGCTACCCATGCTTCTTACTATTAGTTATCATACTCTTGGCAGCTCTTGGCAGCTCCATCCTTCATCCTTCTTTCTAATGATGACAATGGAGTCATCTTCTGGCGCAGCGGACCTGGAATGGCGAGAACATTTTTTCACTTTAGGGGCTATGATATGAAAGTTCTTATTTTCTTCTTTATTCAAGTCTTTTGGAATATCAAACCCTTCTTCTCGCCAATAGTCTAGCAGCCATTCCATCTCCACTTCTTCTTTTAAAAGTTCTTTGTATAAGAAGTCCAAGTTTCTGGACATTTCTAGCCAGAACTCATCAAACCGCCTTTCATCTTTAAATGTTAACATAGGAATTTGCTTAGAATTTGGGATTGCCCCCATATTCGCAATCTCTGTCCTCATTGTGGTTTCTGGGTAGGGGATTGTCAAGTGATTGTCGATACTATGGACCATTTGTTCCAGCCCTCCTAGAAAGCCCTCAAAGATTATCTTTACAATTTTTTATGATCTCATTTTTCTTGTGGCTTGCAAAGGAAGATAAAGCTATAAAGAGTCCTACAATAGTCCCGTTGGTTCTGAATGTGAACTCATTATCAAAGTGATGGTCTCCGATCCCTCTCTCCAGAGCCCTCCTTGCTGAATCAGAAAGAGGGTTCAGCATTTGATTCCAGTGCTCTGGTTTTATCTTCCCCCTAAATGTCATAGCTCGGTAGTTAGGAAGAACAAAGGTAATCAGCCTAGACTCCATTTCTTGTCTTAATCGCACTAGAAGCAAGTTGCTTAGCTCTACTTAAAAAGATGAAGCTGTCGGATATTAATGATCCTATGTGTAAAGCATTTAATGACAGTTATTATAATTCTGCTTACCTCCTGTTTCCATGATCTTTTAAGATTGCTTCCCATTTAGTCATTAAAAACCACACTTCTATATTTATTTTCTAAAAGCAAGGTGCCACGATCTATTTGAATCCGTGTCAATCCGACCCATGATGCGATGTTAATCATAAACTTTAAAGCCTAAATAAAAAGCCTAAAGTCCTCCGGATTTCAAGAGGAGGAACTTATTAATTCTAACTTGGCTCGGATGGGGAGTAAAAGTAATGATTTCTCCATCTATGCCAGACTGTCATCTTGTTTTAGTGGAAGTAAAGAATAATAATGAGGAAATCGATCCTGCCAGACAAATATGTAAGTGAAAAGTGTGAGTTTATGATTAATCCTTGGATGTATAAAAGTTGAGAATATATAGAAGTGGGAAAATATATATATACCTGTTTGGATATATGAGCAGAAGAATATATATATATCCTGATATGAGAGCTAATATATATATATATATATATATATATATATATATATATATATATATATATGTAAAAAGACTATATCTTATATAAAAATATATGTAAAAAGACTATATCTTATATAAAATATATGAGAGCTAATATATATATATATATATATATATATATATATATATATATATATAACTGTATCTATATATATAAGAGGGTGACTATAAGTATATATATGTATTTATTAAGAATATATCTTTAAATATATAAGTATATGTGTTTATAAGCACTCATATATATTATTTATATATAGATATATTTAAGTAAATATACTCTAATATAAAAATCGCTATATATATAGGTTTAGATATACATGTATATGAATATATATTTATGTATATATGTGTATATATATATACATACATACATATATATATATATATATATATATATATATAAGTATATGTATATTAGCATGTCTATATATAAGTATATATATATGAGTGTATGACTATATATAGATTTAAATGAGTCTTATAAGTGTATTAGTTGCTCCTATTATAATGGTTTTTGCACGGGAAACGAAGATCAAAGACTTAGTTAACGGCCCAAAGATTCTGAAAAAGAGAACCAACCTCTGTGTCTGGTATCAAAGCTCTCCCTGAAAGTTTCTATGGTATGATGGAAGAGATAAAATCCATACCTGTTTAGCTTGAGCTCTTACCTCAGGCAAGGGATAGGCTAAAATAGGAACCCTAAAGGGCTAGAAAACTTTGGAGACCCTAGAAAGTATCCCTAGAAATCTGTTCTATAGCAGTACGATACCATCTGCACCTAGGTTTGCTAGTTCATCAGCTCTTTTATTACCTTCCCGATAAATATGGTTTATGGTGGTTTTCTTAAATGATTTACATAAGGTTAAAGCTTGGGAGAGAAGCGAATTTAGTTTCCAGTTTGGTGTCGATCCTTTCCTTAAGGCATTAATAATGATTGCAGAGTCTGCTTCAATTTCCAAATTTTCTAATCCTAAGGATCTACAATTACTAAGTCCTTTGACTAAAGCTAGTAATTCTGCCCAGTTGTTAGTTTCAGTTCCAATAGGAGCAGCTGGGGTTGCAATTTCAGTTCCTTCCTCGTTATGAATACAACAACCAATGCCTGCTACTCCTGGATTTCCCCTAGATTCCCCATCAAAATTCAATTTGAACCATCCATCCTTTGGAGGGTGCCACTTACAATTTTTTCTTTTGGATACCTTTCCTTGATCCCGCGTACCAATAAAGGGAGCAAGAGAAAGACCTATCCATTTCCCTCTCATTTTTTCATCACAATGACTCATGTGAAGATCTGTTTTTTGTAATCTAGAGATTCTGCTATTAATAGTTTCTATGATAGCTGCTTCAATCTTATTATTAATTTGCCTACAATCCAATTTCTCCTCCTTAAAGAGTCTTCTGTTTCTCTCTTTCCAAATTTCCCATATTAGAATAGAAGGGGCCGTAGTCCACAGGTTGGCATAGATGCTATCCTTCTTAATGGCAGGCCAGGCTTGGAGCATGGTGAGGAGCGAGTAAGGGAAGGCCGATGTCCATCCCGAGTTACTTGAAAGCCACCTCTAGCATTGGTTTGTGAAGGAGCAATTTAAAAATAAATGATTAATATCTTCTTCGTTGTTCTCACAAAGAGGGCATTTGCTAGGTCCTAAGAAACCCATATTCTTGAAGCTAGGTCAGGAGTCTATTACTAAGAGCCAACTAGGCACAAAAACCAGCTTTGGGTAAACAGTTTTTGTTCCAGCATAGGTTTATAGGGATGTTAGTCTTAGGTCGTTTATAGCTTTTAATGATAAGGTTATAACCATCCGTCATATTGTATTCTCCATTTTTAGAACCGTCCCATACTAACGAGTCCTTTTTATCATTTAGAAGGATTCTTCTTTTGTTGAGCATCTCTTTTAATAGTTTTTCCTCATCTAATGATATCCCTATTTCCTTAAAAGATTTCCATACCCAATCTTCTCCATTGAAAAAAATATACCCAATCTTCTCCATTGAAAAAAATATAGTCCTTAAGGAAAATCCCTATCCTAGATTCTAAATAGTTTTTAAGAGGAGGATTGTTTATTTCTTTATCTAAGACTTCATAGCCTCCCCAAGAATTTGTCCAGAAAAGAACATCTTCGCTTGTACCTATATTCCATGTTAATTTATTCATAATAATGTGGCGACAATCTAGCATGAAGTTCTAGATTCTAGAGCCTCTGGGAGGATTTAGTTTGATGTTACCTTACCGGTTACTGAGAGGGGGGGGGGGGGGTGAATCAGAAAATACTAAAACAATTATTTAATATTTGTAGAACAGATTCTTGAATGCAAAGTAGAAAGTCAACAGTCATTCACAACCCTAAATTGAATCACACAGATCTACACAATTATTTGTACGTGGAAACCCTTGGTTAGAGAGAAAAAACCACGGTGAGACAGAGCTCACAACTTCACTAATTTTAATGAAGGTGCCCTGTTAGGAGCATAAAAAGCACTGGCTATGGTGCTACCCGGTTAAGGAATTTTTACAAAAGATCAATTAGGATCTAAGCCCTGTTAGGAGCTGCCTAGTTACAGGACTTTAAACATCACCAAGGATGTTACCTTGTTAGGGGATTTTTACAATGAACCGATTAGGTTCACCCTAATATAGGGATTTGAATATACTTTCACTACTGATTAACGTAATGATCTATTGCGACACTGAATGTCTGATTAGATCATACCTTTGTTCCTTGTTAGCCTGGCTGTTGAACACTACTACTTTTTGTGTAGCACTTCTCAGAAGATATTTCTCCTCTGCTCTATGCAATCATCTCATTCCAACAACTCATCTTGGGTCCTATGACCTGTATTTATACAAGAGATTCTCCGTAATGAAACCCTTAACTCATAGAACCACTAGGCTGCAAACTCTGCAATAAATCATGCAATCAGCATAAACCTATGCGCACTGAACTGGAGTTTACCTTGCAAGACATCTGCATGAATTAAAGCTAACTCCTGTTAAAAAGCTAACTCCACTTCTAAGCAGTGGATGTCCTGTATAATCCTGCTTTTAACTCAAACTGATCCACTAAACCCGGTGCAGATTTTTAGGCTGCTTTAGATCGGTGTGACCTTATATCTGGTTCAACTTATGCATACTGAGACCGGTGTGTGTCCTTACCGGTGAGTATTATCAACTGATGCATACGTTATGTTGCTTGTCTATCGGTGTCGACTGGGAGTAGTGAGCGACTGGTGATGTTAGACCGATGGATATGGTTTTGAAGAGATACACTAATGACAACTTATGCCAACAATCTTCCCCTTTGTCATTGGTGGCAAAACCATACACAAAAACCATTTGCACTTACTTCCCTTGCTTGAGAGTTCTGTAGAACTCTTCCCCTGTCTAAATGCTTCGGTGTTCTTCTCCTTTGTTTCTTTGTTCCCTCACATTCTGCTCTTCTTCCTTCTGTTCTTGTTCATTTCTTCCCCTTTTTGCCGCCAAAGGAAAAAGGGTTATGGCTTTGGTCACATTTGAAGCTGTGTGAAAATATCCTTATAGATATTCTTGGCTGAATGCAGAAATGGTGCCCATTGATTGGTTATATGTTCAATGTTGTGTTGGGCAGCTTTGAGAGAAACGATGACGTTCTCCATCTCATCGACAGTTTTGCAGTCTGGTTTATTGATCAAAACATTAGTTGAAGTAGCTGTCTGGTGCATGATATCAAGAGTTGGGGCCAAAAACATTTGGAAGCCAACTATGTCTTGAATTCTTTTGTTCTTTTCTTCTGCAGTCTTTCTGAGGACTAGAGTAAGACTAGTCATTTCTCTGCTGAAAGTTGTAGCCGTTTTGGTCTTGATGTCAAATTGGTTGGACAAAGCTTTTATGTCGTCTGAAGTCTTTGTAGCTTTTTTAGTTAAGTCAGTCATGAAAATTTCAAAATTTGAAGTGCTGCTTAACAAATTTTCTGCAAGTTGTATCTGTTGTTGAAGAACTTTTAGATTATTTAGCAGAATAGCTTTAATGTTTGCAGCTTGCTTGTGAAGAAGCTCCACTCTTTTCTGCGCATAATGATCAATGGCCATTGTTTCTGGATCAGTCAGATCCTCACCGATGCTTGTAGTCAGCACTTCCAAGTGATCCATGACTGGTTCATCTTCATCGATATCAGCATCCGGCACAAAGTGATACAGGATATCTTTTACTTTATTCAGAACCATTTCCTATTTCCTTTTAGTGAGCTCTTTCAGCTGTCTTGTTGACATTTTGCTGATGTCAACTATTGTATCGGTTGCTTTGCTCCCTTTTGCTTCAGATTCTCCTAAGGTTGTGATTTTTCTTTTGGAGGAGCTGGCGAGAGTTTCTAGATCCATCTCTCTACTCGGTTCTTGTGCTTTCGGGGCTTGCTCATGTTCTTTTTCATCCTGTTGATTTGTCTTGTCTCCCTCTTCTGGTCTGGCTTCTTGCTGCTGAATGTGAATCTCAGGTATAGCATCTTCTACTTGATGTGAGGGTTATTGTGACTGTAGCTGCTCTTCAGCTATATGAAGATCTTCTGTAGGGATCTCTTCGCCTCTTTGATCTGATCCGTCAGTGGGAAGATTGACATAAGTCTGTCCCAATGTAATCGGTTCACTAGAAGTGAACTTTTCTGTGATGACTTCCTGCTCATCAGATATTGGAGTCTGTGTAGCAGTAAACTGAATAGGTGGAAAATTTAATTAGAAATGCATTTTTTTTGCAAAATTCAATAAGGAGATTCATCTAATGAGTTAGTAAATGAGTAAACAAACCAAACAAGCTGATCTAGATATATATAAATGCAAATATGTATCAAAATTGCATCCTCATGTGGAATGCTGATGGCTGGTAGCCATAGTCTAATTGTCCGAAGACTCTGAACTTTGAAGAAAACTAAAAACAACAAATTGTCTTTGTAAAACTATAAGCAAATACATACGCCAAGTTGGCAAGTACAATATCAAACTAGTCTACATCTTCCTCTTCCCCTTCCCAGTAGCTCTACTAAAAACTATGGGAGTGGGAGGGGGTCTAGCCCTAGTAGTCCGCTATGGTTGTGCCACCTCTCTCTGTACAACTGGCTGTGACTGGAACTCCCTCTGTTATCTATGTGGAGCCTAATCAGACCCAGGTTCTTTCAGTGCAGTTTCCCCCCAGACTTATCTACGGGGGATTGGGGGCAGCGGCCCAAAGCTCGGAGTCAAGGGGCAGAGCCCCTTGCGGGGTCCTGGGGTAGTGCCATTGGGGTCAAGGGGCAGCGCATCAATTTTTCTATTAGTCGGAGTATTTTTTTGCCCTAATTAGGTTAAGTCAAAAATACTTGTAAAAAGTCCAAAATGCCTCAAATGCTGATGTTTCTACTCCAAAACCCTTCTTACTATTTTTTCTCTCCATGAAATCATTTTGTTCTTGACCTTTTCAATCATAGGATTCCATATATCTGAGGATCTACTAACCTTTACCAAAGGTAGGCCTAGATATCTGTAGGGAAGCTTATGCTGCTTAAAGTTAAGGATTTGACAAATATCCATTTCTACTTTTTTATCCATGTTAAAGAAGAAAATTTCAGATTTATCTGGGTTAATTTCTTGTCTTGGTGTCTTGGTGAAGGAATCCAAAATCCTCTTAAAGGACCTATCTTCAGTTCTATTACTAATGCCATATAACAGAGTATCATCAACAAATTGTTGATGGGTGGTTGGATCTAGATTATTTGTGATAGCAATACCTTCAATAGTTCCCTTCTCTTTTTCCTTAGAAATAGTTCTACCTAAGGCTTCAGCCATGATAATGAATAAGAAGGGGGAGATGGTATCCCCTTGCCTTAAACCTCTGGAGATGCTAAAAAAGCCTTCTGGGGTTCCGTTGGCTAAGATGATCATAGGGGTAGAGATGCATTCAAAAATTAAGTTGATCCAACTTTTGGCAAATCCAAAAGCTTCTAAGCATTTGCATAGAATTCTCCAATCAACCTTATCGTATGCTTTCTTAATATCGAGCTTAATAAGCATGCTGGGATTCTTGTTCGTTTGGACCGAGTGAATGGCTTCTTGTGCAATGATGTCTCCATCAAAGATCGATCTGCCCGAAACAAACCCGGTTTGTTCCTCACTAATGAGCACAAGAAGGAGTTTCTAGAGTCTAAGGGATAAAGTTTTAGTCAGAAGCTTATATAAGGTGTTGCAAAGTGCAATTGGTCTAAAATCATTGAGGTTGACAGGCTTTTCTTTTTTGGGGATGAGGGCAATGAAAGTGTTGTTTACTTCTCTTAGCAATTTACCTGAATTCCTAACTCCCTCTAGAGCATTAGTAACTTCTGTCCCGATGAAGTGCCAACACTTCTAAAAGAAGATGGCAGAAAAACCATTTGGTCTCGAGGATTTATCTGGACTCATCTGCATAAGTGCTGTTTTAACTTCTTCATTCGTGAATTTCTTTGTTAAGGTCTTGTGTTGTTTTGTAATGACACTAGGAATGTTTTTTAGTAACTCTGTCTATTTATCTAAGTTAGAGCACTCATAGTTATTAAGTATATTGCTAAAGAAACAAACTGTTTCAGAAGCAATCTCTTTAGGATCATTGATAGAATGCCCCATTTCATCATTAATACATGAAATTTTATTAATATTCCTTCTCTGTTTAGTAGTATTATGATTTTTTTTTGTATTTCTATCTCCAGCTTCCAGCCAAGTCTCTCTAAATTTTTGTCTCCAAAAATTATCTTCTCTTGCTAATGTTTCCTCATATTTTGAAAGGAGTTCCTTTTCTTTTAGGTAAAGTTCTTCATTCATTCCCGACTAAATAACCTGAGAATTAACATCGCTGAACTCTTTTTCCAAATTTAGTTTTGGATCAAAGATGTTTCCAAATTTGTTCGAATTCCACTCTAACAGTTTCCTTTTGATCAGTTTCAACTTATATACTACTATATACATCTTGGAACCAGTGACTTTTGATTCAGATCACCATTGTTCTATTAGATTCAATATGTTAGGGTCTCTAAGCCATGCTTGTTCAAACTTCAAACTTGAAGGGACATTTTTTGGGTTTTGATTCCATAAGGATACTGAGAAGCACTGGGTAGTGGTTAGATCCAGAGACAAACAAGATCTTGGCGGCAAAGGTGTGATTGGTATCGATAAGACTACCCTTAAGAAAGAATCTGTCTAATTTTTCTACAATGTTGCAGAAACCTAGTCTTCTATTATTCCATGTAAAGGAGTTTTCTTCTGTGGGGATTTCTAGAAGGGAGTTCCTATCCTTCCAAATGGTAAAATCATTTGCTGCTGGGGGTAGTAGGTTGCTACCCCCTCTTTTTTCTGAATTTTTTTTAATAACATTGAAATCACCTCCTAAGATTCAAAGTAAATCCGAGTTGTGATTGAGGAAGGATTCGATTTCATACCAGACTGTTAGTTTGTCCTTGTTCTGAATAGGGCCGTATACATTAATAATGTTAAAAGTCAGGTTATTTCTAAATTTTTTAACTAATCCACTCATCCAGAATTGCCTTCTCTCTGTAATGTCAATCAAAAGGCATCGGGGATCTCAGATGATAGCCAATCCTCCAGCAGCACCAATCGCTGGTGAATCTTCAACTTCCTTGATTCCTAATTTCATTTTAAAGTTAAGCATTTATGTCCTATCCATCTTTGTTTCATGAATTAAAATTATGTCTGAATTTGAACTATTAATGCAATGTTTAATTATACGCTGCTTGTTAGGGGCATTCATGCCCCTAATGTTCCATGTAAGGATATTCATGGCTCTGTGGGAAGGCTCTTCCCCTTCCCCGTGTTAAGGAGTGATGTAATCTTGATCTGTCCTACAGCCTCTTCTGCTAACAATCTCAATTCAACATTCAACTTCCTGCCCCTCTTCTTGGATTTCTTTGCACAGTCAGGAGAGCTTCGACTATCTTTATAAAGGGCAATGCCAAGAGATTCTAGATCATGAGTTTCCCGATTCCCTAGATTAACTAACAACTCTTCCACTATCCTTCCTGCATCCTCACCACCCTCAAACTTGATTCCTTCAATAAGAAGTTTGTTGGAATCATTTGCCGTTGCACCAAAAGCTCGAACTGTCAATGCCCGATACAAATGCTAGATTTAACCCGATCCACGGGAGGCGGTTAAGCCATGTCACGAATCTCCAAGGAGGTGCTGACCACCAAGTCAACAATCTCCCCCTCAGCACCGACTGAGCCTTCAGCACCCACTGAAGGGAGACTCGAACCCGTGACCCAAGGCTTTGATACCAATTGTTGGAATCATTTGCCGTTGCACCGAAAGCTCGAACTGTCAATGCCCGATACAAATGCTAGATTTAACCCGATCCACGGGAGGCGGTTAAGCCATGTCACGAATCTCCAAGGAGGTGCTGACCACCAAGTCAACAAAGTTTCCTCTGAAGATCCAGTTCTTCTCTATCACAAATCTCATCTAGGAATTGATCCATCAGCTCTTCTGTGAGAGATTCACCAAGATAATCTAAAATAATCTTGACTTCTTCCTGAGTTCTATCTATGTCAGAATTTCTCATCTGTATGTTTGAATCCTATATCTCATTAGCAATCAAGTCTTTAAGGTTTTCCGAAATTACCGTTGGGTCCTTAAGAGAGCCCTCAAGCAAGGAATTTTCCTAGTTAATAGTGTGAGGATCCTTTGTGTGAATAGGAAGAGGAGGGTCGATCTTGTCCGTGTTTAATGTGATATTATTAACATTTGAAAGATTGAGCTGAAATCTAGATTGGGAAGGTCCATCTGCGTGGGGGGATACATGACTAGAGGTCAAACACCAAACATCCTGAGGTGGAGGGATAACTACAAGGGTTGACACCCCACAACATCCCTTGGTTGGAGATTCTGAAGTGAGATCTAACTCCAAATTTATTTTATTAGGGCATCCCGGGGTCAAAAGATTCGGCCTAGGGTTTGGAGCTTTGCTCATATTTTCAGGGTTTTTTGGTGGGGATACACTATTGGGAACCCCTTCTAATGGAACTGCCTTGTTACGACAAATATTCTCCGCGTAATCTAAGTTAGGTACCTTCTCCAGGAATTCAGGGTGAAGAGTATATATTGTTCCCATCAAATTGAGTCTAATCGGTACTAATCGGGATTGGTTAAGATCCATCCTAACAATGATAGTGCCTCTTTCTTTCTTATGACTTGGATTAACCAGCCCAACATATTCTCTTAAACAATTACCAATTGCTTTGTATGTCGCTATATGCATTAATTCTACTGGGATGTTCGGGATGAAGATGGCCCTGTCTACTTTAAGGTCCTTGAACTTACTAGGGTCAAAGTTTGGTTGCCAATCTAAAAACACAAAATTACATCCTTTGAAATTAAGGCATTTCGAAGATAAAAAATCCATCTTTATTTTGTTGTTAATGCATTTTAAAAATAAAAATCCTTTAGAAAGTTTAACTATACTTACTTGCTCTGGAAATTTTAATTTAAACCATTCTACTATCTCATCTTCAGTCGATCCTATACCTGTCCATTTAGCAAATACTCCTTTCTTCCTGCAAATGTTCACTACCATGTCTAGATATCCCTTTTCATAACTAGGAAATATTTCAATAGGCTCCGCTTGTTCTGAAAATTCTGCCTCTCGCTCTCGAGAGATCCCTAAAGCTTTCGGTTCTAAATGATCATTGTGCTAAGGGCGGAGAGGATGGGACATCTATTTCCTTTTATGCGGTGGTGTGTATTTCCGAGGAGACTGGCTCACATTAGTGAAGAGCACACGAATATACTGAGAGGGGGGGGTGAATCAGTATATTAATAGTTTTTAACTTTTAAAACTTTATTCAAAGATAACTTCAAATTCACAAACAAACCATTATGCATATGAACACAAATTTTACGTGGAAACCCAATATGGGAGAAAACCACTAAATAATTTCCTTTTATATATAATATTGTTCTTTTACAATGTTTTGTAGGCACCAACCTACTAGAGGCTCCAACCCCTATGTTTATGAGCACCAACTCACTGGAAGCACCAACTCCCACACTTCGCAGGCACCGACCTACTGGAAGCACCAACTCCCCTTGTCCGGATTCTGAGCACCAACTCACTGATTTTAATAACTTTCTTCCATCTTTATCCTGTTGCTTTCTTCAACTAATGATGGATGCAATCTGCTCTCTCTAAGTCAGCCAATAGCTTTCCTCTTACTCTCAAAAATATGCTTTTACCACTGTATACTCAATATATATATGTCAGATAAAAATCTGAATATATAAGCATGTAATTTCTCTTTCTTTTTATTCTCCACTGCTCTTCTTTTCTCTTTTTCACATGCTGACTTCTTTTCTCATCTTTTCCAAAATGATAGACTTATTATTTATATATGTATGAAGCTTTGCATCTCTTGATATTGTGCCTTTTCATATGAAAAGGTGTCTTCTCATTTAATTAATCTTCTTAAATAAATAAATAACAATATTTTCTTTAAACATTTTAATCTCCCTTTTTAATATTAACTTAAGTTAATACTGCTTTAATATTTTATGGTATTCTTCGATAAAGTCTGCTGTTTGAAAATAGTTTTAATAACCTATGGAGATTATCGGCTAAAAAACCTTTGGTATTACCTCCGACATTTGCACTTACATTTCCTTTGATTCCCTGCGATAGCAAAAATGTCTGCATAATAATATCTGCCCTGTATGTCTCAATCTATGAGACGCTGCATGTCATAACATATATGAATGTCGTTCATAGTATGTACCGTATCTGCATAACATCTGCATATGTTCTTTGTTCATATTATCAAACTTTTGTAATGGTATCCTTTCCCTCTGCGATAGAGTGAACTTATTTGAGAATATTGACTCCGACTATCTCAATCCGCCTGTTGTTTTCGCTTGCTACTTTCCTAGTAAACTTTGTCGATATGGGAGGGTCGACCTTGTATACTTATCTGTGTATCTATCACTCATCTTTCCTTCCGCGATCTATATTTTCTTCATATAAATGTGTAAATGTTTATATTAAAGATCTTCCAATCTACACACCCGTTCTCTTCCATGCTAATTCCGCTCCAACTTTCTTCAATATAAATCTTCAACACTTGATATTTTCTGTTCTCTGTCTTGTCTGTTGTGCTATGCCGTCTTGTTTCTCTATATCTTTTTATTGTATTGATCCTCCGTTGATCTTAATCCAAGGTTCCTATTTCTTATTGATCTTTCCCTAATAACGAATATCCGATATATTTATTATTCATCGCTGTGACAGGTATGGTAATAGCCTGAGTTCAAAAATCACCATCGGGCTCGATAAGATTTCTTTAGTCATTGAATCATCTGACTTGCCAACATGGTATGTACTAATGATCGCTGCATATTGTTTTATCTCTGTGTTGTAAACAGATTCATGTGTCTTTGTTATTATCGCTGGAAAATAAATCTCCTTTGACGGCATGCTATTCTGTATAACTGTATTCTTTTTGTCGATAGCTATCTATACATCTGTAAGTATTATATATATATGTCGCTATGTATCAATATATCCTTCGATATGTATTCGAAAAGATATACGTCTTCAACATGTGCATATAAATTTGACATCAATGACAATTTTCATCAATCTCCCCCTTTGTCATTGATGGCAACTAAATATATGATCTTGTTTGTGCAAGGCTCCCCCTTAGTTCACTATTCCCTTCGTCTTCTATCTCTCCCCCTTTGTCATCAATGGCAAAGGGTCCCCAAAGCTAGAGACTAGCTCCCCCTGAACACATGCTTGTAATGAAATCTTCAATGAATGGATGAGAGTGATAGTACTCCCAATTTCTCCCTTAGATATTCAAAGGTTTCCTTAGGAAGTGGTTTCGTGAAGATATCCGCTAACTGCTCCTTCGTATTAATGTATTCCAACTTGACTTGTTTCTCAAGTACCTGTTCTCTCAAGAAATGGTATTTGATTGAAATATGCTTTGTTTTGGAATGCATGACTGGATTTTTTGAAATGCTGATTGCACTTGTATTATCACAAAAAATGGGAATGGGATTCTCAAATTCAATCTTGATATCTCCTAGTGTTTGCTTCATCCAAAGCACTTGTGTACAACTAGCAACTGCTGCAACATACTCAGCTTCCGCGGTAGATAGTGTTACTGAACCTTGTTTTTTGCTTAACCAAGAGACTAGACTGTTACCAAGAAAGAATGCTCCTCCACTCGTACTTCTTCTATCATCAATATTGCCTCCTAAATCAGCATCTGTATAGGCAGTAAGTAAAAAATCTTTTCCTCTTGGATACCATAAACCAAGATCCGTAGTGCCCTTCAGGTACTTCAATATTCTCTTGACTGCTAGAACATGTGATTCTTTTGGCATTGCTTGAAATCTGGCTACAACAACAACTGCTTGCAGAATGTCAGGTCTTGTGGCTGTTAAGTACAACAACTTTCCAATCATAGATCTATATTGAGTTTGATTTACATCAGGGGATTCATCATTTTTGCTAAGCTTGCAACCTGTAATCATGGGAGTGCTGACCGGATTACAATCTTCCATCCCAAACTCTTTTAATATTTCTTTGATATACTTGCTTTGAGAAATGAATATTCCTTTACTTGTTTGCTCAATTTGTAATCCAAGAAAGAAAGATAATTCACCAAGCATGGACATCTCAAATTCTTGTTGCATATTCATTGAAAATTCTTTACACATTTTGTCATTTGCTCCTCCAAATATTATGTCATCTACATATACCACTACTACCAAAAGTTTGTTATTTTCAGATTTGATATATAAATTACTATCAGCCATACCTCTTTTGAAACCTTGATCTAGAAGATACCTGTCCAACCTTGAATACCAAGCTCTTGGAGCTTGTTTTAGCCCATAAAGAGCCTTTCTAAGTCTACATACAAGATCTTCCTTTTCTGAATATGCAAACCCTTCAGGTAATTCAACATACACTTCTTCTTCTAAGTCTCCATTTAAGAAGGCTGATTTGACATCCATTTGGTAGACCTTGAATGCTTTATGGCTTGCAAATGCTAAGAACATCCGGATTGCTTCTAATCTTGCAACTGGGGCAAAAGTTTCTTCAAAATCTACTCCTTCTACTTGAGCATAGCCTTTACAAACTAGCCTAGCTTTGTTTCTTGTGACTTCTCCATTTTCATTCATTTTATTTCGAAACACCCATTTGGTTCCTATGACGTTTTTGTCTTTTGGTCTAGGAACTATTTCCCAAGTATTATTCTTCTCAATCTGATTTAATTCTTCTTCCATTGCTTTCACCCAACACTTGTCTTCACTTGCTTCTTTGAAGTCTTTTGGTTCTATTTTGGATAAGAGACAGATATGTGCACTTTCATTAGTATTGACAAATCTCCTTCTTGTTTGGACTTCTCCATCTGGATCTCCAAGGATCAAGTCTTCAGGATGGTTTCTTTGAACAAATTTTGATGGAGTCTTTGCTGGTGTTTTTGCTCTTGAAGGGGTCTTGGAAACTTCTTGCTCTAATTCTTCTTCCTCTTCATCTTTAGGGTCTTCTATTTCTTCACAAGTGCTTGGCACTTCATTATTTATCTTCTCAAATGATTTTCCTTCATCTATCTTTACATTTGCACTTTCAACAATTTTGTGAAGTCTCTTGTTGTAGCATCTATATGCTTTACTCTTGGAAGAATATCCAAGAAAAATTCCTTCATCTGCTCTAGCTTCAAATTTTCCCAAATCATCTTCATCTCGTCTTATATAGCATATACTTCCAAAAATTCTGAAATACCTGACTGATGCTCGTCTTCCTTTCCACAGCTCGTAAGGTGTCTTATCATGATTTATTCTTACTTGTGCCCGGTTCAAGATGTGAACTGCTGTATGTACTGCCTCCTTCCAAAAGGAATCAGCTATCTTGGATTCATTTAGCATTGCCCTTGCCATTTCTTGCACGGTTCTATTCTTTCTCTCTACAACTCCATTCTGTTGGGGAGTTCTAGGTGCTGAAAGTTGTCTTCTTATGCCATTCTTTTCACAATATTCATCAAATTCATGAGAAGTAAACTCTCCACCTCTATCCGTTCTAAGACATTTTATTTTAGCATCCATTTCATTTTCAACTAGTTCTTTGAAAGCTTTAAATTTGTCAAGAGCTTCTGATTTTTCTTTTAGGAAAGCTACCCAAGTCATTCTAGAGTAGTCATCAATAAATAATATGAAATATTTTTCTCCTTGTAGGCTTTTTGTCCTAGTTGGACCACAAAGATCTGAATGAATAAGCTCAAGTGGTTTTGATGTAGAATATTCCTTATTTTTAAAGGTGTTTCTTGTTTGCTTCCCTAGTTGGCATTGTTTGCAAATGATATTTGTAGGTTTTGAAATCTTAGGTATATCTCTTACAGCTCCTTTATGACTGATTTTGACAATATTATCAAAATTCAAGTGTCCTAATCTTTTGTGCCATAGCCAATTTTCATCTTCTTGTGCAAAGAAACAATTTTCATCATTCATTTCTTGCAAAACATATAAATTGTTTGCGGTCCTACAAGCATTAGCTATTAATTTTCCATCCTTTTTAATTTCACAACCTTTAGAATAGAAAGTCACATTATGCCCTTGATCACAAAGCTGACTTACACTTAGTAAGTTTTCTTTTAAACCTTTTACATACCAAACATCAGCTGTTTTTGTTTTGCCATGGTCTAGACTAAGAGTTCCCTTTCCTTTTATATAACGTTTTGAGTTGTCACCAAATCTCACTGATCCTCCATCTGCTGGTTCAAAAGAAATGAATTTGCTTTTATCTCCTGTCATGTGTCTAGAGCATCCACTATCAACGTACCACCAATCCCTTTTATTTTGAGCATGTAGAGCTACTTGAACAAATAGTGATTTCTCTTTCTTTTTCCATACTTTCTTTTTGAGAGGATCTTCTTTCTTTTCTTGATTTGTAGGAAAGATAGTTCTACAATTGTGGGTAGCATGTCCAAAGTTGTTACACTTAGAACATAAAATATCATATTTTACCAATGGAGCAAAGGGATTATGTATGCTGAAATTTTGAACATTCTTCACTTTGCTTCTGCAGTTTAGAGCTTTATGACCAAATTTGTTACAAGAGTAGCAATAACCACTAAATTTATAAGAAAAAAGCTGTCTATAATATGGCCTTTTCCATTCATTCATATTTTGTCTAGGTATTCTACATTCTCGTGCTTTATGACCAAAACAACTGCAAGAATAGCAATAACCATGAAAATTCTGACTAGTTTTATCAACTTCTTTATTGTCTTTAGGCTTGTTTTCTTTTAGTGATTCATTTATGACTGATTTGCTTCCTTCTTTTATGAAGCCTTTGAATGTATTATTAGTGTTTGAATTTCCTTCAAAACCAACACCTGTTTTGTTGAAAGAAGGTCTTTGACTATCAATGATATCATTTAGTTTTTCTGAACTTTTTTCAAACTTGAGATTATTAATGGTGCATTCCTTCAACTCTCTTTCTAATTTTTCAATTTTTAGTTTTAAATTAGTTTCAGCTTGTTTAGCTTCTTCTAATTGATTCTTCAAATCTTCAATTGTTTGTTCTGATTCTTCTACTGCTTTCGTAGCTTCCTCTTTGAGTTTTACAAGTTTTCTTTTTAGTCTTTCATTTTGTTTATATGCATAATGAAGTTCTTCTTGGAGATCAACATCTTCTTCATCATTACCTGATTCGTTTTCCTCTTCTTCATAACTATCATTGGAGACTGCTTCAGCCATGAATAGAATCTCATCCTCATCATCACTTGGGCATTCTTCGCTGCTTTCATCTGAAGAGCTGTCCTTTTTTGAATAAAAACTCTTTTTATTTTTGCTTTGATATCTTTTCTTCTTATTAAACTTGTTGTTACTTTTCCATTTCTTCTTTGTGTATGCTTGTTTTTCATCTTCACTTGAGTCATCATTATTTTGAGGGCATTTTGAGGCATAGTGTCCTATCTTTCCACAATTGAAACATTTGAAAGGAAACTTTCCTTTATATTTTCCACTTCCCTTTTTCAATTTTCTTAAGAAATGAGCTTCAGCTTCATCAGTTTCACTGCTTGAACTATCACTTGAAATTTGTTTCTTGCTCTTATTATTTTTAGAAATTTTAAAGGCTATTTCCTTCTTAGGTTCCTTGTCTCCAATTCTCATTTCATAAGCGGTAAGGATTCCATGTAACTCATCTTTAGTAAGTTTATCTAGATCTTTCCTTTCTTCTATTGCTGATACTTTAGAATCAAATCTAATGGGTAGAGATCTCAAGATCTTTTCAACCACAAGTTGTTCTTCTACTTCTTCACCAAGGGCTTTTATTGAATTGACCACTTCATCAACACGAGAAAGAAATGAGGCTATGTTTTCATCTTCCTTCATTTTCAAACTTTCGAATGTGCTTCGGTGAGTTTGAAGTTTGGCCTTCTTTACATTGTCGGTCCCTTCATATATATTTTTCAACTTGTCCCATATCTCCTTTGCAGATTTACAATGCATAACTTTTGTGAATTCCGAGTCGGCTAGATTACATAGGATAGCATGTTTTGCTTTGGCATTATTTTCACTTCTCCTTTTTCCGGCTACATCTGTTGGTGGGGTTGCTGGTGGTGTATAACCATCTAGTACTGATTGCCAAACATCGAATCCAATAGCATTTAAATATGCTTCCATCTTTATACTCCAAAATGCATAATTTGTCCCATCAAAATTTGGTGCCTTGTTTTGGAAACTTTCAGCCATTTGTGCTCTTTTAGATCTACCTTCAAGCGGTTAGGCTATATAGAAGGAACCCGCTCTGATACCAATTGAAGAGCACACGAATATACTGAGAGGGGGGGGTGAATCAGTATATTAATAGTTTTTAACTTTTAAAACTTTATTCAAAGATAACTTCAAATTCACAAACAAACCATTATGCATATGAACACAAATTTTACGTGGAAACCCAATATGGGAGAAAACCACTAAATAATTTCCTTTTATATATAATATTGTTCTTTTACAATGTTTTGTAGGCACCAACCTACTAGAGGCTCCAACCCCTATGTTTATGAGCACCAACTCACTGGAAGCACCAACTCCCACACTTCGCAGGCACCGACCTACTGGAAGCACCAACTCCCCTTGTCCGGATTCTGAGCACCAACTCACTGATTTTAATAACTTTCTTCCATCTTTATCCTGTTGCTTTCTTCAACTAATGATGGATGCAATCTGCTCTCTCTAAGTCAGCCAATAGCTTTCCTCTTACTCTCAAAAATATGCTTTTACCACTGTATACTCAATATATATATGTCAGATAAAAATCTGAATATATAAGCATGTAATTTCTCTTTCTTTTTATTCTCCACTGCTCTTCTTTTCTCTTTTTCACATGCTGACTTCTTTTCTCATCTTTTCCAAAATGATAGACTTATTATTTATATATGTATGAAGCTTTGCATCTCTTGATATTGTGCCTTTTCATATGAAAAGGTGTCTTCTCATTTAATTAATCTTCTTAAATAAATAAATAACAATATTTTCTTTAAACATTTTAATCTCCCTTTTTAATATTAACTTAAGTTAATACTGCTTTAATATTTTATGGTATTCTTCGATAAAGTCTGCTGTTTGAAAATAGTTTTAATAACCTATGGAGATTATCGGCTAAAAAACCTTTGGTATTACCTCCGACATTTGCACTTACATTTCCTTTGATTCCCTGCGATAGCAAAAATGTCTGCATAATAATATCTGCCCTGTATGTCTCAATCTATGAGACGCTGCATGTCATAACATATATGAATGTCGTTCATAGTATGTACCGTATCTGCATAACATCTGCATATGTTCTTTGTTCATATTATCAAACTTTTGTAATGGTATCCTTTCCCTCTGCGATAGAGTGAACTTATTTGAGAATATTGACTCCGACTATCTCAATCCGCCTGTTGTTTTCGCTTGCTACTTTCCTAGTAAACTTTGTCGATATGGGAGGGTCGACCTTGTATACTTATCTGTGTATCTATCACTCATCTTTCCTTCCGCGATCTATATTTTCTTCATATAAATGTGTAAATGTTTATATTAAAGATCTTCCAATCTACACACCCGTTCTCTTCCATGCTAATTCCGCTCCAACTTTCTTCAATATAAATCTTCAACACTTGATATTTTCTGTTCTCTGTCTTGTCTGTTGTGCTATGCCGTCTTGTTTCTCTATATCTTTTTATTGTATTGATCCTCCGTTGATCTTAATCCAAGGTTCCTATTTCTTATTGATCTTTCCCTAATAACGAATATCCGATATATTTATTATTCATCGCTGTGACAGGTATGGTAATAGCCTGAGTTCAAAAATCACCATCGGGCTCGATAAGATTTCTTTAGTCATTGAATCATCTGACTTGCCAACATGGTATGTACTAATGATCGCTGCATATTGTTTTATCTCTGTGTTGTAAACAGATTCATGTGTCTTTGTTATTATCGCTGGAAAATAAATCTCCTTTGACGGCATGCTATTCTGTATAACTGTATTCTTTTTGTCGATAGCTATCTATACATCTGTAAGTATTATATATATATGTCGCTATGTATCAATATATCCTTCGATATGTATTCGAAAAGATATACGTCTTCAACATGTGCATATAAATTTGACATCAATGACAATTTTCATCAATTAGATTGTGAAAAAACCCTATGATAGGAATCCCCCATCCCTGTTTGATCTTGAACATTCCTTTGCCTATGAGGAGGGGAGTAAATGTTAGGTTTGTGATGGGATTCTATATCCCGAAGTAGATCAAATTTATTTGTCAGAGATAAAGGCTTGAGCCCAAAGTGGACTGGGGATTTCTCCTTTCAGATTTTGTGATTAATGACCATATTCCAGCCCGAATCCTTACATGATACTTTGTCTTTGAAGCTTGACCTAGGGCACGCTTGTTCTCCTTGTATTCCCCCTCGCCTCTGGTGCAGGAGCACCAAGGTCAAGGGAAAAGCCATGGAGGTACACTAGGGTCACTGATAGGCCTTGGAAGGATTTGAAGGAAAACATGAGCTTGGGAGGTCATTTGATATTGTAATAGACCAATAATGGTCATTTAATGATGTTTGTAATAATTGTGAATCCTTTGTAAAGGATTAAGCCTTGTAAGCCTTAATGGCATTTGAGAAGTTAAAGTGTACCTAGGGGTGATTTGGTTAATCCTAGGTTAGTGGATTATTTAAATGACCTATAAAGGTCCATAAAGTTGTAATGTGGCCATTAGAGCCTTTAAAAGTTGTCAAGAGCACTAAAGGTGCTAAAACTTGTAATTTGCCTATAGTGGCAAAATGGGCCTAAAAAGGCTTAAGTTGGGGTTAGTAAGGGTCTAAGAGTTTAAGAAGCACATTAAAAGTTCCTTAAGAGGTTGATAAAAGGCATAAGGGTAGAAGTTGTCAAAGTTGACAACTAGTTGTCAACTGGACAACAAAACATAAACAAAAAAACAAAAACTAATCATAATAGTCATCCTAACTAACTGTTACTGGTCTAAAGAGGTTGTAAACCAGTTTGGAAGGCTATTAGTGGTAGGTGTACGTGAGTTTTTGGAGGAGAGGAGTAAGGGGAGGCTTATGTTTGAGTAAAGATCAATAGAAACAATGTATATTGTATTTTGATTCAATAAAATGTAATTTCTTTGTTAATTCCCTGTCACTGCTCATGAGGGTACAGTCTCCTTTTGGGAAGACTTAAAGAGTCTCCTTTCTTTGCAATATGGATTGAAGTTGACGGTATTATTGTGTTTATTCATTTCAACATTGTTTTGAATGATTGAGTGTTTAATGGACTCAACCTTCATTGATGATTGAAGAACATTGTTCAACCATAGAATCAAAAGTCTTGTATCATTTGTCAAGATGTCAAAAGAACAATTCCGAATCTTCCGATATGTTGCCTTCTTCATCATGGGGTGGGTGGAAGTGTATAGCGTCCTCTTAGAATGTTGTTATGAGTGATCATTTGTTGTGATAGAGGTGGTTATTGGAATGATACTTGTGGACTTAATTAGCTTCCCTAAAGCGTGGCATGATCTAATAATCATTTCCTCATCAACTAATATCATCTTGAGCAATAATTGCTTTTAGGTAGAATGAACATAGGAAGGGTTACCCCTTCTCTTTACCAAACTCAAACATTCAACATTTGATTGTCTAAACGAAGGAATCCAAATCTGAATTACAACCTAATGTAGTTCAATTAAATAATGTTTAATGCCACCATTGTTAGGGTTTGTTATATTAATCCAAATTGTTTTCATTGCTTCCTTGATTGAAGATGCACTGAGATTGCAAAATTTGTGTTCATCTTCTCCTTTGTGTGATTTCAAAATAGCCTCTTCCTTCACTTCAAAGAGTGGGTTGTCATAGGTTTGGTCTACTTCAATTTCAAACAAACGATTATGAATAAGTTGAAATTTATCCTTGTCCTTGTTCTTAGGATCAGGCTTTACTTCTTCCAACTCTCCTCTATCTGATTTCTTTGGGTAGCTTTTCAAGTCATCTTCATCTCTCTTGTAATGATTTTGGGTTCCTTGACATGTAGATGTTCTTCTATTTATATTTACTATTTCTTATAATTCATCTCTCCTTACCTTCAATGCCAATGTCCCTTGTTTATCAACTTCAAGATGATCAAGTGGAATACACTAGTGACTTCTGATGGACTAAAAGCATTTCTCATCTTTTTTCGTAATCATGGCTGATAATATCTGGTCATTTACTCGTCTTTATGTCTTAATCGACATAGTCTTCATTATCAATCTCTTACTATAATGTCCCTAGTCGGGACCTTACGTAAATTTCTCATTTAAGCTTTTAGGAGAACTAATTTTATGTATCTCTTTTCTTAATCATAGATGAAATATTCATATTTCATCAATAATGGATATTTTTATTTATAATTAATTTTCTTGCTAATTTATATCTTGATATATCATATTTAATTTATAAGTTATTATTATTTAATGATATATTATATTTTGATTATTATTTATCTTAAATATTTTATATGGTATTAAACAACCAATTAATATATAACCTTAATGAATAATATTGGTTATGTAACGATCCTTCTTATTCTCCTTATAATTTCCTGCAAAATCGATATTAGTACAAGATATTATACAATATTTATATGACTCATACTCTACTTTAAGTTAGTAAGGGGGGAATTTGGTTCTTAAGGCTGCCTCTAGGTCGGGCTTCACAGAATTCCCGATTCTTGGCTTGAGGGATATAAGATCCACTCTAAGCAACCGGGCTATTGACACGTCATCCCATAGAGCACTGCCCATAAGTACCTCTTGGAAGCAATAAATGCATTCCAAGCCTACGCATATGCATATGACTGGTATCAGTATATATACTACCTATGAGATTAAAACAATCTTAGCTTTGGCAACGGGACTATACCAATCTCGAATTGCCATCAATTACAGATTGGCAACAGGGTTATATCAACCTCGAATTGCCATTTATCTCAAATAGGCAACGGCGCTATACCAACCTCGTATTGCCATTAATCACAAATAGGCAACGGGGCTATACCAACCTCGAATTACCATTAATCACAAATAGGCAACGGGGCTATACCAACCTCGAATTGCCATTAATCACAAATGGGCAATGGGGCTATATCAACCTCGAATTGCCATTACTTTGATCTCTATGTAGCGTAGGACGAATAAAGATTCATATGTACGGCTACTAGAGGGAAAATAAATATAAAATTAATTATCAACAATTGTATAACATCGATTTCATTATCTACATAAGGAATGTCAAAATAGTATATTCATTAATATAAATCAGAAATGTTACCAATATATATATATATAATTAAAAAATATATATATATATTTATATATTTTAATTAATTCTTACATATATATATATAATTTAATTAAAACTAATTCACACATATATATAATCTATAACTTGAAAATATGTTTATAGATATATATAATATTCAATAAATAAATAATTAATTTGTATTTTAAATGACATCACAATATTGAATTTTCCTTGGAAGTCTTTTATCTTTCACTCTCCTTTATATTATTTTTTCCTCCCTTGAGTTCCTCCTACATTTCCTCCTTTATTTCCTCCTATCTTTTCTCCTTCATTTTCTCCTAGCTTTTCTCTTTAATTTTCTCCTATATTATTTTCTCCCAAGCTTTCCATATTATTTCTCGTGTCCTTTCTTTTTTTCCCGTGATTGTTTTCTTATACCTTTTTTTCCAAAAGTCATGTCTTTTAGATTATATTATGTTATTTTGTTTATTTATATTTACTATATGAATAATATGTTATAAATAATAAGAGATTTTACTCGTAGTGTGATTGCTTATTTATTATTTATTACATTTAATAATTTATTAATATTATTATATTGATTCGTCAATATATTATATTATATATTATATTTATATATCATATTTTTATTATTATTTTACTAATGTTTTATATTAATAATATATTAGTATGCTTATATATTATTTTATTATTTTAATAATAGATTATATTATATCATTTTATTTATTAAATTTTCTTTTATTATTTTATAAAATATTAATTTCTATTTCAATATGGGGACATTACACTTACTTAGCCGATTACTTGGTAATCGGGTTTGATTGTAACTGTGGGTCTTTATTCATTTATGATGGAATCAATATGCAAGATGTCTTCTTTGGAAGTTGATATATCTATGCATGGAGTGTGGTATGTATAGGGGACATTACACAGCTTCTTTCCTTATAATTAAAGTTTTACCTCTATGCAATCATCTTAATTTTATATAAACACATCTATCACTTTTATCTTTCTTTACATGTCGAGGGTTTGCCCACTTTGACATCTCCCTAGTTAGATTTTCTTATTATTTCAGCCTTTTGTCATTAACTATTTTTTGGTTGTTGAAGTTTCTTTTCACAGTCCTTGTAAATTGTATTTTTGTTTCTTGTTGATCTACTTTGGTCATTGAGGAACATTAATATGATGTCTTTTATCGTATTTTCCTTGCAACTTCTTGGTACCCTTTTTTTTGTTTAATTACTGTACAAAGTTGTTGTTCGCAAGAATTATAAAAGTATTATTGTAATATTTAGTATAATGGTCATGCAAGTAACTTTCTTTTAAGTTCGTCAGTTTTTTAATAACTTTCTGCTCTTTAAGTTGTTTAGTCTAGTAGCTTTCTATTTTATCTTTAGTTCTCGGTTGTTTCTGTTATGGATTTATCTTCTTGTAATTGCTTATTTAAGGAGTATTCCTCTCCTTTGTTTAACATTGAATATCTCAATCGATTATCATTTCAACAATATCACTTGTAAGCTACCTAAGAGCGCTCTTTGATGAAAATTATCTATACTTTGCAATAAAGCCTAAACTGATTTCCACGTTCCTATTGAACATGCCACATACTTTCTTTTGTTAAGTTGCAAACTTCTCTATACATTTTTACTCAAGGTAATTTCATTAGTTATTTGTGTGATTCGTTCAGGTGTTTATATCCTATGGAAAGAAGTCAAATGCTGAGCTTCTACTTGCATGTGGATTTGTTCCAGAGGAGGGTACTAATGCAGATGATTCAGTGGCAGTATCATTAGCAATTGATGAAAGTGACAGTTGCTATGATCAGAAATTGGAAGTTCTGCAGAAGCATGGTTTGTCAATGTAAGGATTTGAAGTTATTAACATTGGTTCTTTATGTGCAAAGACTAAATAGAAAGTATCTATTCTCCATCACCCGTTACTACTATGCCGTTCTTTCAAACTTCTGGAAGCAATCATACATGGTTGGATTGCTTTGATATCAGTATATCAGGCCTGGATCAAAGTACACACATCTTCCTTAAAATATGGTAGGATATCAGCTTGAACCCATAATTGCACCATTTCATTCCTCTCCCCACTGTAAATGATGTTGGGCTATAGTGTCATACCCATAAATATTGCAGTCTATCAGTCTGACTCTGAACCTTTATTCTCACAATGTCCTACATCAGTTCAAAGTAGATGATGATGAAACATTCTGTGATCGCAATGACTCCTCAGCAGCACCATTCCTTGCTTGGAAACTCTATGGTGACTCTGTAATGGTTGTTGCCAATACTTGTGGTGAAGCTTCGTAGAGAGAATTCAACAAAACTTTGGCTATTTTCTCATGCACTGTTCTAATCCTCAATGTAACTATTAAAAGTCTATTGCGTGTTGATTTGAACTTTATTTGCTAGACAGAAAGCATTAAGACCACATGTCAAATAGAGTGAGACATAGTGATGTTTTGAATGTAGTTTTCCCTTTATCGGAAGGATAGTGTAAGCAATGAAACAAATACATGCCATATAAGATTAATAAGGATAACCACCTAAGCAATGTGGAGTCCATGCTTCATACTTGCCTATTTGACCTGTTCCAAAGCTTTTTTTTTTTATCATTTTTCATATATCTTTTATGAGAATTTTCATGTGATGGCTTGCCTATAGATAGTAGGGAAAAGCTTTCCCCCTCCCACATGGGATCAGCCCTGCTGGGTAGGTAGGTGGATTGATCCATTATATACGTGATAGTTGATACAATACATCACACGGGAATGCCAACCACCAAGCCCGTAGTGGGTAGGGCCCCAAGGGTTTTCATAGTATTACATTGCTTTACAAAGGATGAGAAACATAGGATGGAGGAGAGTTAGAGAAAAGAAAGAGAATTATGTTGCTATTAGTGACAAAAGGGGAGATTGTTAGAATGTTGTCATTGATGTCAAAGTTACAAAGACAAAGTTGTCATTGATGACAAAGTCATATCAAGAAGGGTTTCATTGTCTAAGCATATAATTGTTGATATATGGATGTAATGTCCTCAATTTTAATAAAGTATTTTAATTAATTAATGTTCCCAAAATTTAAATAATATTATAAATGGACCTTTAATTAATTAATAAAGGGGCCCATTTTTATTATTGTTGTCCATAGGTGTTTGCCGCGTCGGCATTCTTTTGTAAAGCCTTGGGAGTTTCTCCGAAGAGGTATTTATGACCGGCATGTAGGAAGTTCTTAGTATGCGATTTGGAATATTTTATTTGTATTGTGAATTCCTGTTGGAGTTCTCTTGTCCGCCATCTCAGAGGTGAAAGATCTTCCCAATTTGATTTGTTGCCATTTCAGTGGTTCACAACCACCCTAGTCTATCGTTGGAAATATTATTCCGATATTTCGCTGTGTGCTCCAAATTTGTGAAGTCTTAAGCGTGCTTTGTGAAGTCTTCATTTGAAGATCAAATCTTATGTGAAGATCTATTTTATATATAAGCTCGTGTTCCAGATCTATAATACTTTCCTCTGAAGATACATTTGTAATCAAATTCTAGATATATATATATATATATTCCATGGTTTCCGTTCTGTGCATATTTATTTGAGGAGTATATTGCGTGATTCTTTGTGTTTGATATCATTCGGAAATAATTCTAGAAGACTTGCCGTTCGTAGTACCAGGAAGATTGTGTTGGAGAGAGCATGATTCGAATCCTTGGCGTGCGGGTGCTAGGGTGACCGTATGATGTACGATACTATAGGAAGTTTGTACGGTGTACGATACCACAAGAGGTAACTGTACGACTTATTGTACAGAGGCATGAGCAAGTCCTCACTGTATGGTGAAACATTGTCCGTATAGGTAAGATAGTGGCCCCCCTCACCGTACGGGTTGGAGTGAGTTGCGTACGAACATCAGAACATATCGCCATACAGACTGTCATTAGACAAATCACAATTGCCCTATGGTATGGATCTGATATACACCGAGTTCATAGACACCGTGCGTGCTGAGAGACATACCAAGGAAGGTGATGTGAGGATTAGTAGTGCTAGTGGGAAGTTACAGGTTGTCGTACGGTTGAATAGTAACATTCAAGGACATTATAGTGGTATCAGAGCTGGTGATCTTGCTAGACTGTTGGGATGATTGAGAGATTTTGGTATCTGAATCAAACTGTGGCACCCAGTAGTGATGGAGAGTGGTGGTTGAAGTCACTACAAAAGATAGGAAAGGAACTTAGTGACGGTATTAACCTTCTTCTAGATATATTGGAAGTTTGTTTGTGTAAGGTGGACCAATCACCTTTGAGATTCTTATAGAAGATCCTTGCTCCGATTAGGGTCGCCTTAAGCCAACCTAGTTTGTTGAGACATCATGACGAGGAAATCAAGTTGGCCACTGCAGCATGTCTAAGTGAGATTTTGATAATCTCGGCACCTCAAGCACCGTATGATGATGACAGAGATATTGCACTTGATTATTGACAACTTTCAGAGTCTGGATGACATCGGTAGTGATCCACTTGCTACGAGATTTAGCATACTGGAGATCTGTGCAAATATCAAAGTAAGTAATCTCCTCTTAGACCTAGGATTGCAAGATTTGATTCACAATATGTTTCATCATTTCTTGGTCACGATAAAGGAGCACCATGATAATAAGATTTTCTTTGCCATGGACAATATTCTGATTTCGTGTATTGAGGAGATGGATATAATACCCCAACCTATCATATCTATTCTATTGGCTGTTCATAATCTAAAATGTATTCCTTCAATTGCGGCATGTAGATTGGTCACTAATTTATTCAAGCATAAGCATTGTGAAGAAAAATTAAAGTCTCATTTGTACAAGTGTGAGGAAGTTGGTGACAACAATAAGAGTAATGCACTACATGAAGAAGATGAAGAGCCACATGAGGACATGCAAGAAATTGTTGTTATCCCTCCAAGTGGAGAAAACCTAGGCCTACGTGACAAAAGCAAGGTGGAAGATGGTACTTGCATGGAGCTTTTTTGGAAGACAACATTGATCAGTCAGCTGCATGGAGAAATAGACACTACTAGTGATCATTTTTACGGGCAAAGTTCACAATTGCTCGAATATGGAGTTTATCCTTCGATTGTGCATGAGGTATGCGTGATTACAATCTCTCCATGTGAAGGGTTTCCTCATGGAAACAAGTTGTACATGAACTATGAGGCTCAAAAAGAGATTGATGGGCATGATTGCATGAAGGTTTTGGATCAAAGCATCGATGTGTTTTATGATTGGGTTCTGAGGGTTCCTGATGACTCCGGGCATGTCAATGATTATATTAGAGTGGAGCAGCGGAAGCTTGATGGAGAGTTACTCTTCACTCTTTCGGTGGTAGTCCCGACTAATACGGTGGAAGTGTCGACTAGCATGGTGGCAATGTCAACTTGTATGAGTATAGTGTCGATTGGTATGGTGGAAGTGTCAATTGGCATGGTGGCAATTCCGACTAGTACGGGGATGGTGGCAATGCCAATTGGCACGGTGGCAATGTCGACTGGGACAGTGGTGGTAGTATTGACTAGAACGGTGACAATGTTGACTGGTACGATGGCAGTGTTGACTGGTACGATGGTAGTGCCGACTAGTACAATCGCAGTGTTGACTGACATGGTGGGAGCGTTGATTGGTACAATAGCAGTGTTGACTAGTATAGTGGTAGTGTCGATTGGTACAGTGATAGTGCTAGAGTGCAATACGTTCGGTGAAAGCATTGGAGCTGTGCTGATAAGCTCTCGTGAGCCAGTATGCACTAGCCAAGCTTACGTAGTACCTTGTTGGAGAAAAACTTGTTGTGTAGAAGAACCACAACAGTCTGAGATACTTTCTGGAGCAGGACTTGAACCAGTGACAACATAAATGGATCTCGGTAGATTGCAAGGCACATCTGTTGGTCGAGGACTCCAAGAATTCTTTTGTGGGAAAAGTGATGGAGGATATGCTCAAACCCTTGAAAGAAGCAAGGACAAAGGAAGATTTAGAGTGGTGCAACACAGGCCCGACAATGCCAACCTTCCTTCTGAGGATTGAGAAACAAGAATTGGATAGGTCCAATTTGGTTGAGTCACTAAAGCAGATCAAGCAGAATTGGGTTGATGGTGGATGGCAGATTGGCGTACATGATCAAATGAAAGTTTTGGATCAGAGCACCGATGTGTTTGATGATTGGCTTACATGGGACCCTGGTACTTTCGCACATAGCAATGTTTATATTAGAGTGGTGCAATGGAGGCTTGGTGGTGGTCTACTCGTCTCGACTGAATCCAGTTATGCACATGTGATCTTGAAGCAGCATGGAGCTTTCGGTGAATATGGCTATCCACATATGCGCACGGTTTGGGATCCTAGAGTTTGTGGATTTGCTTGAGGACAAGCAATCTTTGGGCGGCGAGGATTTGTAATGTCCCCAATTTTAATAAAATATTTTAATTAATTAATGGTCCCAGAATATAAATAATATTATAAATGGACCTTTAATTAATTAATAAAGGGGCCCATTTTTTATTATTGTTGTTTGTAGGTTTTTGCCGTGTCAGTGCTCTTTTGTAAACCCTTGGGAGTTTATCGAAGGGGTATTTATGACCGGCATGTAGGAAGTTGTTAGTATGCAATTTGGAATATTTTATTTGTATTGCAAATTCCAGTTGGAGTTCTGTTGTTTGCCATTTCGGAGGTGAAAGATCCTCCCTATTTGGTTTGTTGCAGTTTCGGTGGTTCACAACCACCCTAGTTTGCTGTTGGAAATATCATTCCGATATTTCATTGTGTGCTCCAAATTTGTGAAGTCTTCAGTGTGCTTTGTGAAGTCTTCATTTGATTCTCTATGTTTGATATCATTCGGAAATAATTCTAGAAGACTTGCCGTTCGTAGTACTAGGAAGATTGTGCTAGACAGTGTGTGATTCAAATCGTTGGCGTGCGGGTGACCGTATGGTGTACGATACCACAGAAAGTCCGTACGATGTACGGTACCACAAGAGGTAACCGTACAGCTTTTTGTACGAAGGTGTGAGCAAGTCCTCGCCGTATGGTGAAACATTGACTGTACAGGTAAGATAGTGGCCCCCTCATCATACAGGCTAGAGGGAGTTGCGTACGAACATCAGAACATATCACCGTACGGACTTTCATTAGATGAATCACAATTGCCGTATGATAAGGTTAAGGACATACACTGAGTTCATAAATACCGTGTGGATTGAGCGAAATACCAAGGAAGGTGATGTGAGGATAAGTGGTGCCTGTAGGAAGCTATAGGTTGCCATACGATTGAATAGTGCCGTTCGGGGACATTACAATGGATGAGATTGTTAGAAGGTTCTTATTGATGTCAGTGGTCTATTGAAGATTGTTGGCAAGCTTATTGCAATTAGTTAACAAAGGATGTTTTCGTTGAAGAATTGCCTATCTATATGAATGGGATGTCTCTCTGCATAAGAACATGCAATGGTATAAATAGAAGATGAATGGGACATAAAATATGTAAGTTTTTTTTGCAATGAAGATTATTCAAATTTAAGAAGATATAAAATCAGATTAATTTGAAGATAACTAAAAACATTTTAAAAGCCAACCAACATAAAGAATTGTTAACAAAAGGTGACGTCTTTTAAAAAGGTCACCTCTATTCAATGAGATGTCTCTTTTCATGAAGAGGCTTAAGGAATTGTAGATATAAAAGGCGATAGTAAAATGTGGAGATGTGTGAGTGGCAATAAAAGAATATCATTCAATTTGAAGAACAAAACCTTGAAGAGGAATAAGAGCAAAATTATGAAGGAAATATGAAGAATATTGCAGATCTAGATGAAAGATTTGCGTACTTGTGAAGCATTTATGACATATTTATAAAGAAGAGTTTATGAAGATTTGTGAAACATTTATGAAGAGGAGTTTATGCAGATTTGTGAAGCATTTGTAGCAGAATTTTAAGTAGTCATGACTATTCAAGTGGTTATCTCCTTTAAAAAGGATCACATCACTTCATAGGAATATGAAGATATATAGTAGCATAAGAAATGTGTAAAGTGTCTGATGAAAGAAAAATATATAAAGGTCACAATAAATATTTGAAGATAATAAAATGGTCAAAGGTAGTGATTAGTATTTAGAAGTTTGTTATCAAAGAACATACCCATTCAAATGGTTTTCAATTTCCTAAGAGTTGCATCTTTTCATGAAGACATAGGGATATGAGATGTGGGTATGACTTGTGTAGATAAATTGAGTTTGTTTACTCCCTACGCGGTCTATGATGTTACACACAAAGTAAACAGAGAAATTCAAGCAAAACATGAATAACATAACGATTCAAAATGAACACAATACACATAATATTGGCAAAATGATGTACTTCTATTCCATGTAATATCTATACCAAAAAGTCACCCATTCTTAGTGCGAGTTTACATTTATAAAGCACCAATGATCAAGTAGAACATGAAAAACATAACAATTCAAAATGAACACAGTGTACATAATATTGGCAGAATGATGTACTTTTATTCCATGTAATATCTGTACCAAAAAGTCAGCCGTTCTCAGAGCTAATTTACATATATAAAGCACTCAATGGTTGGTTGAGCATACCAACTATCGGTTCCTACAACTTCCTACAATTGCTTGAGAACCAGTTGTAATTACATTGCCATGACAAACCAAAACATAAAGTATTATTAATGACTAAACTATGGCTAACATCAGCCTCCCCCCAACAAGAAGTCGTCTTCCAAACAACAAAAACAAAATGGCTGATGTACCACTAATCAAGACTACTGAGAAGAAAGATGAGAAGACGTCCCTAGAGTGATAGAGGACGTTGGTTGCGGGAGCTATTTCCAGAGGAGCCTGAGGTCCTGCTCAGCTATCATGTGCTTTTCCTTGGCCACCTTCATCAACCTAAGTGCATCCATCAGATCCTTCTTTGTATGCTCTGGTTCCATTGTGGTGGCTGACAACTCCTTCCCAGCTCTTGCTACCTTCTCCTAAGCTAGTTCATTTTCCAAAGCAGTGGTAGCCTTCTGCTACTCTACCATTCTTGCTTGTAAGGTTGCTTCTCATCCTAGTGCTAGAGCACTCTCTTCTTTTTCCTTCCGTGCAGACTGGGTCGTCTTCTGGAGCTAAAGGAATGTCTCACGGAATGCTCACTCCATGTTGTATAGGATGCTCATCATACCGGCTTGCCCCTTTGGAATATGTGGTCTACCCCACTCCATCATGCTTGTGGTCTCCATGTGAGGCCATCCCTGAGCTATAAGCTTCTCTGCTAATTCCCACTCATAGTCCCCTTGCATGAACTTTAGGAGTCTCTCTACCTCCACTATGATAGGTTCTATATTCAATTGCTTAGTGAGATATGCCACCCCACGTGTTGTTGCAACCATCCCCTCTTATCATTGGATGGATGTGAGTGCATCTTGTTTGTCAGGTGTGAAAACCCATATGGAAGCCTTTTGAGTGGCGGCCTTAGGCTCAATGTCTCCTGACACCCTTGCCTCTTGTAGGGAGATATTCCCTTGTCGAGTGCTCCCTTCCTCTATCTCAATAAGATCCCCTTGTATTGCTAGTGGTGCTTCCTCCATCTGTTTTTGCTCGACAGTGTGCTGCATCATCAACAATGTCAGTGATGGTGGTGGGTTATCACCGACTCCCATCTCAAAGCACTCCAAGAGACTGTCCATATCAGTCTCCTCGTCCATCCCCCACAGGTGTTTGTACTATGTCCTTGCCTGACATGTCTCCCCACCTCTAGATCTCTTGCATCCTAGTGTACCAGTGTGGTATTTCCCTTTGCTCTATCCCTATCTACTCCTTTCGTCCTAGTACCCCGACCTTTGGCCATAGGGCCCATACCCTTCGTCATAGGGATTGCAACTATGGTTGTGGGGGTGACATCTCCAATGGTAGGTGCTACCAGTAATGCTTTTGGAGTGGCCTTCTCAATTCCTCATGAGGTCACAAGGCGAAGGGTGGTGAGCCCCTCCCCATGTGCCCTCAGGTCAACCACCTTGTGCGTGTGATGTACCTGACATGCCCCTTCCGTTGGGACCAAGTGTGCCATTGGTGGAAGTTGTGCCAGAGTGAACACAACTTTTGGCACTGTAGACCGTTTGGCGCCCTAGTCGCCACCATTGGTATGGACCTTTTTGGTATGGTCCTCTCTAGTATGGTTCTCTTTGGTACGATCCTATCTAGTACAAACCTCTCTGGTATAGTCCTCTCTAGTACTAGTATAGTAGTCTTTGGTACGGTGCTCTCTGTAGGTGTCGCTCCTTCCTCTTTCTCCCCTCCAACTAATTCATCCTCCCTACTCATGGATTCATTCTCCACTGCGGCAACCTCCTCTTTTTCCTCAACACTACCTTCTTGGTATGGTGCCATGCAAAACCCTTCCTTTGCTACTCATTCTCGAAATAAGAGATTGCCATTGTCTTTTGCCAATGTATCTTTTTCTTCGTCACTATCTTCATCCCCTTCGTCCTGTTCGTACATACTAGTTGTCATCTTCTGCCTGGCTTTCTTTCAAAGGGGTTCTGTTCTACTACCAGCTACAAGAGTGTCCAAATGCATCCAGTAATACATGGAGGGTCTATACGGCTCCACCTTGCTAGCTAGTACGAACTTCTTCCATTGGTCGGTTGGCACCTATATCCTCAAGGCATCCAGAAATAATGCAATAGCATGGTGCAACATGTAGAATGTCTTATGTCTGAGATTAAAAAACTCCCTTATGTGTTTTGATAATACCTGTCCCCAGTTGTATTCCATTCCATTTCTTAGGCCATTCATCAATTTGAGCATCCATATGGCGATATCCGATGCCCTCCTAGCTCTTGCAAGCTTGCTCTTCATCAAGTCCATGATGCATTTCCAGTTGGTAGAGATAATAAAGGATTTCGTCAATCCCTAGTTGTTATTGCTCCACAGGCTATCCCATTCTGTTGGGGAGAGGTCGGGCTTGCACACCAACTTAAGTAATAGTTCCTTCTCTTAAGAAGACATTTTCAATGAGGGTTTCATTCCAGAAGAGCCCTTAGATGGAACCGCAAAAACTTTTGTGAATTCTTTTGGCAAAAATGAAACTACCTTTGTGTGGTCGAAATACCTAATTATGAACTTGTGGGTATGGCGGTCATCCAATAACCATGGAATGCAAAACTGGTTCAAACTCCCTTAGATTAAATATTGGCATAAAGATTATTCTGTCTACCTCCGCTCTTCTTAGAGAGTCCATCTAGTGGTTGTCGGGAGTGTTTTCCCACCATGTCCTGAATTCACTTCCTGTTACACTCTCGAATGTAAGGGTCTATACAGTGACTGACTCATCCTTTTGCACTTTTCCTTGTGTTTTCTTCTTGCTGCTTGAAGTGGCTGTTAGTCCTAACCGGTTACTGAGAGGGGGGGGGGGGTGAATCAGTAAATACAATTTCTACTTCAATTTATCCTTATATATATATTCTTGTAGAATTAAAAGAATATAACAACACTCATAAACAAAAATTGAAATACACAGGTCAACACAGCATATATATGTGGAAACCCTCGGTTAGGAGAAAACCACGGTGGGACAGAACCCACAACTTTACTACAACAGTAATAAAGGTGCCATGTTAGAGGCTCATAAAGAACTGGTAAGAGTGCTACCCGGTTAAGGGATTTGGTAGAAGACCTGTTAGGATCTTGACCCTGTTAGGAGTCGCTTGGTAAGAGGACTTTCAACACTAGTAAAGATGTTACCCGGTAAAGGGATTTATACAAAGAACCTATTAGGGTTCACCTCGTTTAAGGGATTTGAATATGCTTCACAATCTAAAGCAATGATCTATGATGACACTTTGTGATGTCCCCTTCTAGCTAAAGACATGATTCTAGCTATTGATTAGCCTATCATTGGACCCTCGTAGGCTAGTAGAGACGGATAGAGGGTCAATTTGCGCACAGAGGAGATATGCTTATCTGATGGTTCAACTTTTGCAGAGCTCAGCACCCTTGATTTGGTATGGAGAGGGTTCAGACTCTGTTTGTTTGAGTTTTGCTATTTTTAGCAACTTGTAGAGTCATAGAGATGGACCCCTGCTATTTTTAGAAATATTATTTGATCACATGAGAAATTATTATGCCAACTCCAGTTCCAGATGGTTAAGCTAGATTCGCATTTTTGAGGGAGTTATTCAGTTTTCGGTGATTATATATTAATTAAATGGCAAAGGATTTAATATTAAGTTGTAAATTGACTTTATGTTAAATGATGGGTCTTAATATCATAAAGGGGGCCAAATTAATGTATTAATTTATTGGCATGTTTTCCTAAGTCTAAATCATTAAATTTATTTAATGATTATATTTTTAATGCCTTGAAGAAAGTAATCGCAGCTTTTCGAGGAATTGTGAATTTGTTTGAAAGCCTATTTATGCTTGTTGGGGAAAGAAGAAAGGCATCCATTGTTATTGTTATTGATTATTGCTTCTTGCTCTGAGCTCTAGACAAGGGTTTTAAGCATTTCACCATTGGAGAAACGTAGTTTTCCTCTGTGTTCGCCATTTGAGCCAGTAAAATACTTGGTGAATTTGGTATTGTGGAGAGGGTCTCATCCAGAGATTCTTATTGTGCTTCAGCAGAGGGTTTTACTCGCAGTTGTGGAAAGATAATATCGGCTGGCAGTTGGGAATTGACGAAGACAGATTATATCATGTAGAGGTTGAAATGTGGGGACAAAACGACATCTTCAGCATTTACTACTTCAGCAAATAAATAATTACAGCAGCACATGACAGTCTTATTCCAGGTTTTTATGTAGTTCATAGTTGCCTTTGGTGATATTTTTCCAATAAAAGATTGTTTGGATTTTACTTGTATTTCATTAGAAAATAAATAGAAGTTGCAGCAGTGTTTCGAATTGTTTCTGAATTTCAGATTATAGTATATTTGCTTTTGCTCTAAAACTTGTGAAAACCACAAAAAACTATAAACTTTCAAAACAAATATTGAGACAAAACAGCTTCAGCAATTAGAGCCTGTGAAGGGTTCTTACACACTTTCTGTTTGATTCGATCATACCTGTTACCCTTTCCTCTGCTTGGCTATTGAACCTTTCTCTGTCTTTCACTTCTCGTGACTATAGCTCCTCTCAAAAGATATCTCTCTCCTGCTCTTAATATTCAACAACACATTCTTGTGTATCCTATGACCTGTATTTATAAGAAATTAATCTGATTAAAATATATCTCATAGTACCGCCAAGCTGTAAACTCACCCATAAATCAAGCATGCAGAAAAAAGCTTGCAAACTGATCTTGAGTTTACCTTGAAACGCTCATGGATGAAATAAAGCTAACTCCAGTTTAAAAAGCTAACTTTAGTTTCAACTGTGAGTGCTCTGTATAATCCAGTTCGGATTATCATGTACTTAAATGGTAATAATCTTGTACCCGGTTAGTCATACCTTCCCTGTATATCTCCCATGACTGGTTGAAAATACTTAGACCGGTTAAGGTACACTGCTTACTCCTTTAGTCTACCGGTTCATAGTTATAGTTATGAGTACCAGTGTGATGTACCGGTGTTCCGGTGGGATGGATGTTTTCCTCTAACTTTATCAATGACAACTAAGTTATGTCAACAATCTTCCCCTTTGGCATTGGTGGCAAAACGTAACCTATAAATCATCATATCACTTGTCTTGTAGACTTCCCCTGTAGACCTTCTTGTCTACCTCTAACACACACTGTACACTGTTTCTCTGATCTTGATCTTACACTGATTTCAAACTGCCCTAGCCTATATTTGAGATCTTTTACGAACTGCCCTGCCTTGTATCTAAGATGTTCTTCTCTTTGCATCTTCTCTCTGTATCTGTGAGATCTTCATCCCTTTTTTGCCTCTATAGGTCAAAGGGTTGTTACTTCTGGAAATGTTTCCTTTCATAGCTGTAACTTATTGAAAATATCCTTATATATTTTCTTTGCTGAATCAAGGAAAGACTTCCAAGTACCTGTTACATGTTTTAAGTTCTTGTTCGCTGCTTGAAGTGAGACAATTATATTCTCCATGTCTTCCACTGTCTTGTAATCAGGTTCCTTGATCAGGTTATCTGCATCGATTGCAGTTGTCTGCATTAGATCAAATGTGGGGGCAAGAAACAATTGGAATCCAATAAGATCTTGAATTCGCTGTCTTCTCTTCTCATGCTTTTTTGAGAATGAGTGCAAGATTGGTCAATTCCCTGCTATATTCTGTTGTAGAAGAGGTTTTTGCATCAAACTTAGATGAAAGAACCTTTATCTCTTCTGAGGTCTTGGACGTTTTCTCAGTAATATCTTGAACAAAGTCTGTAAAGTTTAAAGTCCTTGTTATCAGTTTTTCTGCTTCCTGTACCAATTGCATTAGCTTCCCGGTTTTTGCAGTTACAGTCACCTTCAATTCTTCAACCTGTTTGTGAAGAATATCAACTCGCTTTTTCTCATAATGATCAATGGCTATTGTCTCCGGATCAGTGACATCTTCTCCAATTGCTTGTGCCAATATCTCCAATTGATCAATAACAAGTTCATCCTCATCAATATTTGCATCCGGTACAAAGTTGTGCAAGATGTTTCTTACACTAGAGAGGACCATGTCTTGTTTCCTCTTAGTGAGCTCTTTTAGTTGCCTTGTTGACATTTTACTAATGTCAACCACTGTTTCACTAACTTTACTCTTCTTTGCTTTAGACTTGGTTGCAAAAGTTAGTTTTCTTTTCGATGAAGATGTGCTAGGAACATCGATCGGTTCCTCTAGTTTATTTTCCTATGGACGATGTTCTTCTGCAAGCTTCTCCTATTCTGTATTGGTAGGTAACTCCTATTGTTGAGGTATCTCTTCTTGTTGTAGCTCTTGTTGTTGATGCACTTCTCCTTTCGGTTGTACTTCCTCCAGTTGTACTTCCTCCTCCGGATGTACTTCCTCTTTTGGATGGACTTCCTCTTCTGGAGGTTTCTTTTTTTGTTTCTCCTCAGCAACATGTTATTCATTCACACCAACTTCCTCTTCTTCTGTTCCTTTATTAGTAGTCATCTTTTCTGATGACTCTCCCTATACTTGATCTTCTGGTTGAACTTCGCCCAGATTCACCTGTTCACTAAATGTGAATGGTTCAGTTGGAACTTGTTGCTCACCGGTTGAAGATTTTTCACAAGTTGTGAATTGTACCGGTGGTACCTCTACTCTATCAGGTTCATCTTGAAAGATTTCCTGAGGACCTGTTGTTTTTAGGGTACTGAAGTCGTATTGCTACCAGAACTCTAGTGTATCATTATATACTTCATTTTCATATCCATTGATAATTTTGGCGACCCTGTTCTTTGTGTCCAAATTCATTGACATTGTTTCCATTAGAAGTTTTGTTGTCTCTTCACTGCGACTTGGTTTAATCTGTGTCAATGTATCCTTTACAATTTTATTGTTGGCTGCTAAACCGCTTCTCCATTTAACCATAATTCTTTGATTCAGTTTTGGAGGAAATTTAGCCCTATAATCTCTAGGACTTTTGTTGAAATCCAAGAAGGTTTCCAACAAAGCAACTTCTATTTTCTGCTTATCCTCTTCTACTAAAACAGTGAACCATTTGGCTGCATTTGACACTTTACCATAATCCAGAACTTCATCAACTATGTTATCTACAGTTAAGGTTCTAGCTTTACCTTTAACTGGGGATGCAAGAAGAGTTGGTGGAGTTAGATCACCAGCTTTATCATCAGTGATATCAACAATGACTGGTTCAGTTGATATCTTTGCTTTGCCCCGAGTCTCAGCTCCTAGTATGCCTTTTCCTTTTCCGATATCTATCACCGGTGGCTCTTTGGTCTTCTAGCATTCTTCTTCTACCTAATGTTGTTGCTGAAGAAGATTCGTCTAGGTTGAAACTCCTTCATGCACTTTGTCTACTTCACCAATCAGCACCTGACTTATTCTCTTTCTTATCTTAAAACTCTGTTTGTGCAGGTCATCTTGTTGGGTTGCTTCTTGCAAAGTGAGATGATTTTGGACTTCAAGTAGAGTTTTTATTCTTAGCTCTCTTTCCTTGTCAATTGAAGATTTCCATCTTCCTTCTATTATCTCCAGTAAATCATCCGGTATTATTTTGTGAAGTTCAGTGGGAGTGTAATTGTACTTGTAGAGACAAAAAATTACAGCTTCTTCAATTTTTCTCTTATCTTCTTCTTCGCTCATTGCATATCTTCTTCCGGCTACTCCCAGTCCACCTGTCTCCTTAATTCCTTCAACTAATTCATCAATTGTTGGCTTCCTTCCTCTTGGTGCATCCTCTTTCACCGGTTTCCCGGTCTTTTTCTTTCTGTGAAGAGTGACAGTCTCTTCAATCTCAGTTTCTTCCGGTTTTCCCCTTGAGCATTGGACACTTGTTGTGTTCTTTTCCTTTGAACCTTGGGTTCCTCTCCTACTATTTTCTTCTTCCTCGGTGTGGGAGTCCTTTTTGTATACACCTTTTTAGGTTCCTTAACTAATGACTTTTTCTTCAAATTTTTCAGAATTTCTTCATAAGTCCCAAACCAGTATGCAGAGAGATCCAGCTCACTCTCTTGCAATTGTTCTGCATATGCCTTGGCTACCTTGGTAGAGATTTCATATCCAAGGTCCGGTGCATGCTCATTTTTGGGCTCCACAACCTGAATTATACAGTGATTGGTATTGACCAGAAAACACACCTCATCCTTGTATAGATCAACAATGGCCGAGGGAATTCTTTTGCTGGCATGCATTCTAAGCTGGAAGGCCTCAAAGTAATCGGTCATTACTTTATTAAACCGATTTCCTAGTTTGTTAGCCATATCTCCTATTTGAATCATAATCGGTTTATCTGCTAGCCAGGTTACTTTTCCTATGCTCGGAAAGAAATTTTTATAGCAAAAGAACAGACATACCAGTAGAGTTCCATATTTTAGAAACTTTTTCTTCACAAGACCGAGCTTCTTTGGATTTTCAAAAATTTGCCCTCTTAGCATGGCACAAATATCATACTATGCATTGTCATGCATGATTTGGTATGCGGCATGTATAGCTCCTCCCGGTACACTGTTGATGTTGCTTGACTGATAGATTTTGTACCCAATGACCGTAGATGCAAACCGAACAACCTCGTCCTCTATGTCATTAACAGTCATCAACCGACCGTCGAACTTTGACTTTGTTAACCTTGCGACTACAACATTCGCAATAGTTCTAAGGGTAAGAGCTTTCCCTTTGTCTCTATAACTAGTAACCCTTCGCAAGTCATCCTTGGTGATCGGTGTGACTGCGCCTTTTGCCAGCCACATCCCTAGTTCATGAACCCTACTAAGAACCAGTCTTATCCAATTCGGTCGAAACACGGTTGGATACCTAATTCCATTGATCAAACCTGAAGTGTCAAGCTTCACATACTTATCTTGAAGCTTTCCATCCTGGCAGAGTGAGAGATACTCGCTTTGGATGAAAGTTTTACCCAGTTCTTCCTGCTTGGCGTGGATGAAAGCCGTAATGTCTTCAGTCAGCAGAACTCCATCAGGCACAGATGATAGTGCACCTGCCATATCGTTCTCTCGGTTCTGCACTGGCATGATGTCGTAAACTGGTCTATCAAATTGATTTCCTTGAACTAGGTTGACAACAGAAGATGATGATGTCATCGTATCTGACGGGTTTACACAGAATTCTTGATAGGATTTACAAAGTTTACTTAGCAAAGACCGTAAATCAAAGCAAGAGAAGATTACTCAAGTATAAGAAATGAAAAATCACAATTCACAATGTAATGTGAAATGAGTAATCATCCTTCCCATAAATAGATTTAGGGTATAACGGTAATTACCAAATGGCAACAATTGTTAACGACTACAACATTAATTACCATACCTAATCTTTCTTACGACGACCAGTTCTCATGAGTTTACCTGTTGCTCAATCCTCGGTTGTGATGTTAGCACTTACCTTTCCGTTATACTTGATAGACCGGTAACTTCTTCTGGTTGCACCTTTTGACTGTGTGAGATCATTGCTCACCAATTCTATTGGGAATGGTAGCCAGACTACCGGCTCCCTTTAAGCTCTTAGGTTCAGTTCATTGAAGAGATGTCACCATCAGCAGATGATGATCTTCCTTCTATTTTCTCCTCAGCGAAGCTCTTTGATTCCTTTTTGGACCAAATCTTCTTGACTTCTTTTATAGTCTCTTTTCCCTTATTATCCTTTTGGTTAGGAGTCAAGGTCCTCTTTACCGGTTTGGCCGCTTCTTTTCTTTTGTTCATTGGTCGGTTCCTGCATTCCTTGGCCAGATGCCCAATCTTGTTACAGTTGTAACAAGTCATCTCGGTTGCTCTCCATGGATTTACCCTTCTTTCCTTGTTCATGGATGAGTGACATCGAGATTTCCTATGGTCATATGTTCCACAACTAGCACAGTTGGTTGTGCTCCAGTTTGTGTTCCTATTATGAATTACTGGTCTCGGTGGGGATTTGAATGCCATGGTTTTGGATCTGCATTCTTCTGCTTTGTGTCCAAAGTTGTTGCATGCATAACAGTAACCTTTGAAGCTTCCCCTGCTTCCACTGGACACATTGTTGGGACATGACCTGCATTCAAAGGTCCTGTGGCCATTCTTGTAACAATTGCTGCAGTAACTGTTAGAAGTGAATGGTATCACCAGTGCATTTCTATAGTCATTTGTTTTATAACCTGGTTTACCACAATGATTGCAAGAGATTTTGAAGGTCTTCTTAGCTTTATCTTCTGCCAGTTTCTTCTTTTCCTTCTTGCCCTCCTTGACTTTAGAGGATTCACCGATTTCATTGTTGCTTTGACCGGTGTACCCAACTCCTGTGGGATCCTTGTGCTTTCTTTGAGCCCTCAATTGCTAATCAAGCTTTGCTGAGCTTTCATTGTACCTTTTGAGTGTCTCATTTCTCTCTTCAAGAGTTTTCAGCTGTTCCTTCAGTTGATATAATTCAATAGCCAACCTTTTGCATGCATCATCTTTATCATGCAGGTACTTTTGCATAATAACATTTTCTAGAGTTACAATTTGCATGTCTTCTTGAAGTTGTAAAACAACAAGATCACTTTCTCTTACCGCATCTTCTGCCAGATTTCTTGTTCTTTCAGAGGTTGCTAGTGATTTCACGGCACTGTTCCTTTCATCTTCAACTTTCCTCTTTTCTTCAATGATTTCAGTCGTTCTTAGAGCACTTTTTAGATTTGAGATCTGATCGGTTAGACTCTGATTTTTCTCCATATGATCTGAGACCGCCTCTTTTGCTTCATCAGATCCACTTTGCCCAGAGAGTTCCTCAATTGTTTCATTGCTCTCACTCAGTTGCAGAGCCAATTCCTTTCTTTTTGCAAGGGACCTCCTTAGTCTATTCTCAAGAGAGACAATTATGTCATTGGCTTCCACAAGCTGCTTTTGATACCTGTATCCCTCTATGATCTTTTACTCAAGCGGTTAAGCTTTATATCTTTGAGAACAAAAGGCTTTGATACCAATTGTTAGTCCTAACCGATTACTGAGAGGGGGGAGTGAATTAGTAAATACAATATCTACTTCAATTTATCCTTATATATGTATTCTTGTAGAGTTAAAAGAATACAGACGTTAACACAACATATATACGTGGAAACCCTCGGTTAGAAGGAAAAAAACCATGGTGGGGCAGAACCGACAACTTTATTACTGCAGTAATAAAGGTGCCCTGTTAGAGGCTTACAAAGCACTGGTAAGAGTGCTACCCGGTTAAGGGATTTGGTAGAAGACATGTTAGGATCTTGACCCTGTTAGGAGTCGTTTGGTAAGAGGACTTTCAACACTAGTAAAGATGTTACCCGGTAAAGGGATTTATACAAAGAACCTATTAGGGTTCACTCTGTTTAAGGGATTTGAATATGCTTCACAATCTAAAGGAATGATCTATGATGACACTTTCTGTTTGATTAGATCATACCTGTTACCCTTTCCTCTGCGTGGCTGTTGAACCTTTCTCTGTCTTTCACTTCTCGTGACTATAGCTCCTCACAGAAGATCTCTCTCTTGGTCTTAATATTCAACAACACATTCTTGTGTATCCTATGACCTATATTTATAAGAAATTAATCTTATTAAAATACATCTCATAGTACTGTAAAGAGCCCAACTAGCTCTCATTTACCAACTAGCTCTTTTCTCAAATTCAGTTACAATTTTTAATAGAGATCCAAGAATTGGTAATTTATTTGCAATTTCTTTAATTTATAAATCAGAAAATAAATTCCACAGAGTTCCTTTAACATGAGCAAGAACATCAATTTAAATGAATTTATGAGAATTCACTATATAGTTGCTTATTAACATATTACTCCTCATTCAAACAAGTTTGCAGTGCGAAATTAGACACCTTTTTATGACGTGGCTGGTTGTAGGTGAAATTTGCAGCATAAATGGCAATCTCCAGCCTGAATTGGTTGACGTTAGCCTTGTAAAGTTATAAAGTCGTAAAGTTATTAAATTAAAAGAACCTAATTGAATAACGACAATTAAAAATATGAAGCCACTGAATCAATCTGATTGCGACAACTAATTTTCTGACAATAGAACCCCGAGCTCAAATTGCCCTGCCAGAAATAGCCATCTGCCAAAAATAGACTTACTATAAATAGTAAGTCTCTCAAACTGCAGATCCCTTATACACGATCGTAAAATATTTGACAACACTGTGCAGACACCCTGCTAAACCTGGCTATACCCAAAAAACCACTTACTAAAAATAGTAAGTCGACCACTCTAACCCAAACGAAGAGCAGACCTGGTAACCAGAACCTCCAGAATGGAAGCCAAACACTTGCTCTGCCAATTGACCCCCTTTGATCACCTGATTAGCTTGCGAGGGTCGCTAAACTAAGCTAATCCTAGAAGACTGAAAAAAAAGGGACATTACATTCCTCCCTTCCCAAGATTGCTTGACCTCAAGCAATCAGGAAAAAAGAAGTATCATCACAGTCCACTCGGATCCCAAGGATGGTCATAACTAATGTCCCGATCCTCACCATACTCCTGTGAAGAAAAACGAACATCAACAGTACAAACACCAGCATCTGAGAAACTGCACTCAACACCCAAATAATTGACATCACTGAAAACATTATCTGAAGACCAATTGTAGATGCCGATGGAGGAAACAACTCAGCGGAACTCAACCCAACAGAAAGATCAACTCTGTCAAAACTCGAGTCCCTGCCTAACTGAGACTCACACCCAATTGCGCTGTGGATATGACAACTATAGGTACTTGAGTCACTACCACCAAATCCAACCTCTGATAAACTGTCCTGGGTGTGTTGATACTGCAAGCTGTGTAACTTTTAACTGCCAATTCCATGTGCAAAAGATGGTGCTAATCCATCCCATAATTGATGGTAAGAAACTGGAGCTAGTCTACACCTGCGTGAGACCAAATCCTCTACCCGTGAATCAAAAGAAAAATGATGAACATACCCCACCATATCATGCCGGTAGAAAGCCCCAATCTCCGTCAATGGCTCATCATTACCAAATTGGGAATCATGAGATGGCTCCAATCTCTGACTCTGCATAACCTCAAGCTAGGTAGGATCCCGAGCAACCCTCTCAACAAACCCAAGCCTGAAATCCCTGTGGGGAAGCATAGTAGATAGAGTCTCTACAATCTTTCCCACCAACCTCCAAATAGCACAACAGCTTCGGATGAGAGTACCCTCAGACACTCTGTATGAATCCTCTCGCACATCCGAACTCTCCTATAAATACTCCATGAAAGACTCTGTGTAGTAGAAATTATATGTGGAAGCATCAACTTGCTGCCTGACGACCCATAACTGATCCCTCTGAAAATGTGGCACTACCAATTGTCCCATGCTTCAGCTATATGAGATGAAGAAATAGATTCGCTTGCAGCAAAAGGAAGCAAATCAACATGAGAGCTTGATTCCATTGATACTCTTACCTCATCCGTACCTATTGCACCCATATCTTGAATAGACGCGTCTGCCACATCATCATGTCGCTCATCCCCAACCGTAGAAGCAAACTCACCACAACCACCTCAATGTTGAACCGAACTGGGTTTGGGGCTGGTGTGGACCGAACATGCTCCAATTCCACGGTCACCTCCTCTAACTGGTATTGCGACTCCTGAAGAGCTGTTGAGTACCCTCTAAAGCCTCAGAAGTCGTTGTGAGTTCCCGAGTAAGCTCACTCACCTCCTCCTTGTTCATCAATGCCTTGTATGCCGTACTCTCCCACTCAACTAGGTGATCTTGGTCGGCTACCAACTGTAAATAACCCTGTCTCAAAATCTTGACAGCCTCACGCAAAGAATGAATCTTAGTCAAGGGAAGGTAACCACCACTGTGCTCATCCGTCATAGGAGCACCCCAACTTTAAGAAACCAACAACTGACGAGTGGCATCAAAATGCTCGAGAGTAGAAGTAATATCTCTTTCACCAACTCTCAACTGGCTAGTCACATGATGACTCTGCACAACGGGCCTCCTATGAACAATCTCAACTGCACTGTGCACACTATGGAAGGAAGCTACATCCAACAAACTCCCCTCAAGATCACTGTATCTCTGTGTACTTTCATTCGAGCACACATCTACAAATTGAGTACTGACATTGGACTCGTCCTCATCTATCCCCGAGAAAGCTGCTGTTGTATCCGACTCAACACAATCCCCAGTACCTCTACTTCTGCAACCACCTAACAATCCAGATCCTGGGATCCATCTTCACTCACTAACAACTCAGAGTCCTTCCCTTGGGTCTGATAAATCAAACATTTCTCGCTACAAGAAGAATCATCCTCATGAGTCACTTAAGAAGTAACCCCCTCTCTAGAAGTGGAAGCCCTAGCCATAACAAACTCTTGCCACTCATATGCTTCCCCATCCTCATTCGTGAGTCCCTGTAACAAATAATCTTGGGACCCACCACCACCGTATGACAGCGTTGAGTCCACATCCAAAGTCTGATATAAAAAGCTAGAAACACTGCAGCACCCATCATCCTCACTCTCAACATCAGAGATATCTGTGATGCTAGTGTCCACATCGTCTATCCGCGACCCCTTTGCTAACTCTAGCTGCATACATGACTCAATGTCATCATGTGAATCATGTACATTGTGGCATGAATCTATGTCACCCAACTCAATTGCAACACTCCCATTATGAGTGTCATCACTGGATAGCTCCATGCTCACATCCTCAATACAGGAAAAGACTACTATCTCCTGCACTGATCGCACACTGCAACTACTGTCATAAACATCAGAGTTGTCAGAGTTCATATACTCCACGCAGTCCTCAGCGTCCACACCAATAGTAAGATCCTATAAACATCGATCCTGGGACTCATCCAAAATCTCCTCGGAGTCATCACCCAACATCTCACAGGGGGTGTCATACCGAATGCGGCTCATAGCATCCTGAAAAGTATCATTAGATGTGTCTATACTATTTGTATCCACATCTCCTACTAAAGCCTCAACTGCTGACACCTGACTTTGCACACATGACTCAACGTCAGATTGTGCATCAATAATGTTGGAGCATGAACGACCGTCTATTGATTCCGCTATAACGCCCAGATCACCAACATCACAGCTAGGTGACTCCATACATGCATCGGTCCCATATGAGGAAGCAGCTGCCTCTTGTACTGGAGCAACACTATGATTGCTGACATAAAAGTTTCCATTTACAACTCCCTCCACGGAAGAGTCTGAACACTCTGTGACAACTACAGCATCAACTGCCTCTGAACTAACCGTAGCGACTACTCTGGGAGCCTCAACCTGCTGAAGCTCAGTCTTGTTGTCCACCAAGGGCACTGATACATCTACATGTCCCTTTGTAATAAGTCCATCATCAGCACTGCGGATAGGACTAGCAGGTGCCGTACTAAATATAGGTACATCTGCATCATGGGCACCTATCGGGGAAAACTCAAGCTTTCTTCCCTGCAATCTCAATGTCGGGCTTCTAAAAGCAAAACCCATATACCTCGTTGCCCTGTCAACTGTCTCTGGATCCGACAAGCTCTCCACCAATCTTTGCTGATGAAGCCTATGTCTTTCCATACTTTCCATCAAGGCATTTATTTCCTCTCTTTTTCCCATACTGCTACACCGACTCCCAAAACTAGGCCTCCTGTATTTGTCCATAGCTAGGAAAAGCGGGAGTGCTGATCACTCTTAATAAAACATGAGAACAAAAAAGAATTCATGCCCCACAGGATGGCAGGAAACATGCTTTGATACCACTATAAAGAGCCCAACTGGCTCTCATTTACCAGCTAGCTCTTTTCTCAAATTCAGTTAGAATTTTTAACAAAGATCCAAGGATTGGTAATTTATTTGCAATTTCTTTAATTTATAAATCAGAAAATAAATTCCACAGAATTCCTTTAACATGAGCAAGAACATCAATTTAAATGAATTTCTGAGAATTCACTATATAGTTGCTTGTTAACATATTACTCCTCATTCACATTAAACAACTATCAAACAAGTTTGCAGTGCGAAATTAGACACCTTTTTATGACGTGGCCGGTTGTAGGTGAAATCTGTAGCATAAATGGTAATCTCCAGCCTGAATTGGTTGACGTAGCCTTGTTTGACTTTGAAAACTTCTTACGTAGCAAAAGGCTGGAGGTAATGCCAATTGCAATCCTCGTTTACTCCTCAAGCATCGTTCCAAAGATATTCTCAGTCAACAAAAACACCAACAATTGAAAATGCAGCACTAAGATGACATTAGCTGCTATCAAACCATGACACAGGCTTCAATGATAAATCCGCAGCCCTCATACAAGGTACGGCTCCAGCATTGATCCGTATGTAATGTACCCACGCACACTGTTATCAAAAATTTCTCCCTTCAGATCTTCGTTACCCTTGCAAAGTCCAGAGTTGGGATGTACGGAGATAAAACTGAGAGTGAATGCCGAATGTGGAACTGTCTAGACACAATGTTGATGCTGGAGGACGTATGGCTATGCTGGAGGTCGTACGGTACAAGGAGGCTGTACGGCTGGGTTGGAGGCTGTACAAGCAGCAGATGAGGCCGTACGGGCGGCAAAGGAGGCATACGGTGCAAATGAGAGTGGCCGCACGGTGAATGCAAGAGAGTCCGTACGATGAAAGACAGGAGGTCGTACGGTGATGTTTAGGCCGTATGATGATGGTGAGCTTTTGGCCTTACGATGGATTTGGTGAGTCGGTATGGAGGCTATGCTCTGACCATTTGGTGGCTGCAGATGGGCCATACGGTGGCTGAGGATGGGCCATACGGTGACTGAGGATGGGCTGTACAGTGAGGTCCATACCATGAGGCAATGTTAAGGCCATTCGGAATGGTGGGCAATGCGAGGACGGTTGAAGGATGTGACGTCTTGCAGGTGACCGTATGATGTCCCTTCAATGAGTATATATGACCTTCGCAGACAAGAACAACTTGCAATAAAAATATATTCGCCAGAAATATCTTATTAAATTTATTGATGGAGCCTTTGATTTGCCAAATCTGATACAAGCAGAACAAGTAGAGTAGGGTGAGGGCTGAATCCCACCGAAGCTGCACACAAACCAAATAGGGAGGGTCTTTCACCTTTGAAATGGCGAACTGTAGAATCCCAACAGGAATTCGCAAGTACAAATCAAGTATTAAATCTTAACATATCAAAACTAACCTACACGCGGAGCATAAATACTCGTCGAGGAAAACTCCCGAGAGTGCACAAAAGAGCTGACGACGACAACTATTCTATGCCAACAAAAAAAAGAATGGGCCCGAGATAAACTAAATCGACCGGGACCCAAATATAATAGTTTTAATAGTCATTTAATGACAGGGACATTACACCCTACGACCCTCCTTTAGTATTGTATGATAGCCTCTAAAGATTGCAAATTACAAATTTGCAGCGCAGTAACAATCGGCAGAAAACTTACTAGTCTCTCCAGAGATGAAGACTGAGCACTAGAAATAGATGAAGAACTCTCTCCAGAAGTGAAGACCAAGTTCTTCCAAAAACCTCCAAACCCTAACACACCAAGGAAACTCGTTTTCTTCTCACAATATCAATTTTATCAAATGAACAATGGATGTCTAAAGTGCTTTTTCGAGTTGAATAAATAGCTTTTTGAAAAAGCTTAAGCTTTACACTTTTCATTAAAGTAGCTTCTTCATCGCAACATCACTTTATAACATTAAAGTAATAAAGTCGTAAAGTTATTAAATTAAAATAACTTAATTTAATAATGACAATTAAAATACGAAACCACTGAATCAATTTGACTGCGACAACTAATTTTCTAACAACAGAACCCCGAGCTCAAACTGCCCTGCCAGAAATAGCCATCTGCCAAAAACAGACTGATTATAAATAGCAAGTCTCATACTGGAGATTCCTGATACACGATCTTGAAATATCTGACAACATTGTGCAGACACCCTGCTAAACCTGGCCATACCCAAAAAGCCACTTACTAAAAATAGTAAGTCGACCAATTTGACCCAAATGAAGAGCAGACCTGGTAACCAGAACCTCCAGAATGGAATCCAAACACTGGCTCTGCCAACTAACCCCCTCTGATCACCTGATTAGCTTGTGAGTGTGTAAGAACCCTAAATCGGTCCTTAACTGCTGTAGATGTTTATCTCAATTTGTTGTTTGAAAGTTTATTATTTTTTTGGATTTTCAAGGGTCTTAGAAATAGAAAAAAGCAAATATGCAATAATCTGAAATTCTGAAACTATTCAATTAATTGGTGCAACTTCTATTTATTTTCCAAATGAAATACAAAAGGAAATCAAGACAATCCTTTATTGGAAAATAATTAACAAAGGCAACTACAAAATGCATAAAAAACCTGAGAGAATACAGCAGCTGCTGCAGGAACTTATTTATTTCAACTCTACAATGTTGTGGTTGTAAATCTGAAAGAGGATAATGGCTGCGACTTATTCCTCCTTAAAGCTGCAATTAAATACTATCTTCTTCTTCCTGCTGCTGAAACTAACACCGCTGAAGCACAAATAGAGTCTCTGGATGAAACTCTTTGAAATTCCAAATTCACTGGATATTTCACCAGCTCGAATAGATACACACAGAAGAACTACGTTCTTCAATGACAAAGCTAAAACCCTTCTCAGAGCTTGAAATCACAATGATCAATTTGCGAAATAACAATGGATGCCTTCCTTCTTTCCCCAGCAAACAGAAATAGGCTTTCCAACCCTAAATCGCAATTCCTTGAAAAGATGCGATTTCTTTCTTCAAGGCATAAAAAATATAATCATTAAATAAATTTAATGATTTAGACTTAGGAAAACATGCCAATAAATTAATACATTAATTTGGCCCCCTTTATGATATTAAGACCCATCACTTAAGTGACTTAATATAAAGTCTATTTACAACTTAATATTAAATCCTTTGCCATTTAATTAATATATAATCACTGAAAACTGAATAACTCCATAAAAAATGAGAATTTGGCTTAACCATCTGGAACTGCAGTTGGCATAATAATTTCCCATGTGATCAAATAATATTTCTAAAAATAGCAAGGGTCCATCTCTATGACTCTAAAAGTTGCTAAAAATAGCAAAACTTAAACAAACAAAGTCTGAAACCTCTCCATACCAAATCAAGGGTGCTGAGCTCTGCAAAAGTCAAACCATTAGATAAGCATATCTCCTCTGTGCACAAATTGACCCTCTATCTGTCTCTTCTAGCTTACAAGGGTCCAATGATTAGCTAATCAATAGCTAGAATGATGTCTCTAGCTAGAAGGGGACACCATAGAGGGTCGCCAAAATAAGCTAATCCCTGAAGATTGAAAAAATGAGGACATTACAAGTACTGCCAAGTTGTAAACTCACCCATAAATCAAGCATGCAGAAAAAAGCTTGCAAACTGATCTTGAGTTTACCTTGAAACGTTCATAGATGAAATAAAGCTAACTCCAGTTTTAAAAGCTAACTTTGTTGGCATTAAGAAATGGTAACCGGTAGGCTTACTACCTACCGGTAAATGGCAATTAAGTATTGTCATTGATTGGCAAAAGAACAAAGAGGTGCTTTGACATCTCAAACTAAGGTCTAAAGATCTAAGGTGAACACCAGAGGTGGATCTATATGTAAAGAGACTGGTTTGGCAACCGGTGACACTTTGCAAGAAAGAAGATACTATATCTGCTCATCAAAAGGAACCGGTCACTAAGACAAGTGCATCGGGAACTGAGGAATGGACTACCGACGTCGACAATGCAACCGAGGAAAGGGTGGAACCATTAAGCAGAGGAAGGAAAGGTAACATGTCAAAGTTCTTACCTGTTTACAACATAAGGTTCTTAACCGATTAAGTGAAGACTTCGTTATGGTAAGTTAAACCGGGGAAGTCATAGTCAACTATCTGTTAAACAACTCCTTGACCGGGATTTACTGCACTAAATCCGGAAGATTTTGAGTTAACATGATGATCGGTGCAAGGCGCGTTTGAAGGTTTTAAAGCCGGTGTTTGTGGCTTTAAAACATGGAGTTATCTCATGCAAAGGAAAGGTGCTTGACACGCATCTATTGGTTTCTTTGTAAAGCAGATAAAGCAAGGGCATGGATCGGATGTTTCCTCAGTGAACTAATACTCCATTGGGTGATGAATCCGAAAGAGATCTGTAATTAGGTCGTGCATGAGAAGCGCAATTAGGGCAAGGACTATATATTCTTCTGCCTGTTAAGAATATAGGTTGCCCTCATTCTGCCAAAGCAAAGAGTGAACTTGTACGCTGAAGAAGCTAAGGTGAATAGAAAAGAGAAGAAAAGAGAGAAGAGTGTGCAGAGAAGCACAACAGAAAATGAGACATCTTTTCAGGTGTTCTAAGTCCTCTAACCAGGCTGGCACTAACCGGCCTTATTGTATCAAATCCCTTAACCAGGTTGCATTTAATAGTGCATTTTAATCCTTTAACAGGGAAGACTCCTAACAGGGCGCACTTCAGAAGAGTACAGAATTTGTGAGGTCTCGTCACACCGTGGTTTTCACCCAATTTGGGTTTCCACGTGATGAATCTGGTGTCACTTTGTGATTGATTGCTTGATGCTACTTTTATGCTTGAATCTGCTTTGCTTTCAGTTATAAGTATACTTCATCAGATTTATTTGAAAGAAGTTTTATAGGTGCTGATTCACCCCTTCCCTCTCAGCACCGGTTGGGATTGTCAATTGGTATCAGAGTGCTCGGTTTGTTTTCTTTACTGCTTAACCGCATAAAGAAAAAGTCAAGATGATGAGAAAGGAAGAACCAAAGTTTTCAAAGCAAAACTTTCTTTTGTGGTGCAGCAGAATGAAGCTGTACATGAAGACCATTGGAGATCAATATTGGACTCATGTAACCACTGATTACAGTGAACCCACTGGTACCGTAACTCCTGATGAATTGAAGATTAAGACTGAACACACGGCTGCCATGGATATGATAGCCAGCACACTACAAGATCATTTCTATGCTGGGATTGAAAATCTAGAAACTGCTCACAAGATGTGGGCCAAGTTGCAACTAGTATATGGAGGTGACCCAAGCGTACAAAGAGCTAAGGCTGAAAGCCTCAGAGGAAAGTATGATGACATGAGGATGAATGAAGGAGAAGACATTGAGCAATACAAGAACCGAATGAAAGAAGTGATCAACTTCAAAAGCGCTGGAGGAAAACTCAGTGAAGAGGAGGTGGTTAGCAAAATATTGAGAATGCTCAGACCTCAGTATGCCATCAAGATCTTTGCCATTCAAGAGCTCAGATCAGTAACGATAGATCAAGTCACTCTAGACTCCCTAATCGCTAAGTTGATTGCATTTGAATTGAGTAATTTTGATAATAGCTTACCCATTCAGGAAGCAGCTTTTAAGTCTTCTATCAATACCTCTTCCACCAAAAAGGGAAGAGAAACTGGTAACTGCTCTACCGGTAAGATTGGTAATCTTGTTGAGAATCTGCTCTTAGAAGAGATGGAGCAAGATGAGTTTGAAGCACTCATTGCTAGGATATTTCCCAGAGGAAAAGGGAAGTACAAAGGAAAGCTTCTTCTGAAATGCTTTTCTTGCAATAAGATAGGACATATTGCTGCAAGATGTCCAGACAATGACAACAAAGACAAGAGCAACCGGTTCAAGAACAAAGCAAAGGAGTGCTACCTTGCAGGAGGAGTCATAGACAATGAATCTGAAGACTCTGGAGATCTAGAAATTGCATATGTTGCAATAACAGAAGAGAGCCCAGTGGTAAGTGAAATGACACTTATCTCAAGATCTCATCAACATGATGAATGCATCATTGACAGTGGATGCACTCACCACAAGACCGGTGATAAGAACATGTTCATCAGCTTGAAGCTCAATGATGGTGGATCAGTAACCTTTTGAAAAAATGCTCCCTGTGCTATCAAAGGTAAAGGTTATATTGCACTCAGCAATGATACTGTCTGTGAAGATGTGTACTGGGTAGGACTCAAGTACAACTTAATGAGCGTTGCACAACTGAACAACAAAGGATTCCTGTTGGAATTCGGACAAGGTTCTTGTGTTGTCAAGAATCAATCTGGAGCTCATGTTGCAACTGGTAGACAGAGCAAAGGGACCCTGTTCTACCTGGATTCAATGAAAGGAGCCTATCTCATTGCATCAGTCAAAGGAGAATCAACCAAAGAGGACAATAGCTGGGTATGGCACAAGAGACTCTGCCACATAAACTTTGACAGTATTGTCAAAGTGACTAAGAAGAAATCAGTAAGAGGACTCCCTGAGATCACAAAACCTGAAGGAAGTATTTTTAAAGATTGTCAGTTAGGAAAACTGACAAGAACAAGTTTTAGCAGTAAATCTTTCTCTGCTGAAAATGTTCTAGATCTTGTGCACACAGATTTGTGTGGACCTATGAGAACTAAGAGCTACTACGGAGACCAATACTTTATGCTCTTTGTAGATGATTTTTCAAGAATGATGTGGACACTCTTTCTCAGAGAAAAATCAAAGGCATTTCACATGTTCAAGAACTACAAGGCTCGAGTGGAGAAGGAGACCGGTAAAAGTCTAAAGTGTCTGAGATCAGACAGAGGAGGTGAATACACTTCTCAAGAGTTCACTCACTACTGTGAGGAACATGGCATAAAAAGGCAGCTATCCGCACCTAGGACTCCTCAGCAAAATGGAATAGCAGAAAGAAGAAACAGGACGCTAATTGACTGTGGAAGAACCTTAATGATTCAAAAGGATCTTCCTCATCACTTTTGGAGAGAAGCTATTAGCACTGCTATCTATGCACTGAACCGAGTTCAAGTCAAGAAAGGAACCGGTAAGACCCCCTATGAGCTATGGTTCAATCGTACTCCTAGTGTAGGATACTTTAGAATCTTTGGTAGTAATTGTTACATCAAAAGAGATATGTACTCTGGGAAGTTTGATCCCAAGAGTGATGAAGGAATATTTTTGGGTTACTCTACCAAAAGCAAAGCCTACTGGTGTCTAAATAAGAGAACAGGAAAAATAATTGAAAGCATCAATGTAAAAGTTGATGAATATTCAGAACCAATTAAGAAGACTGGTCGTAATGAATATAAAGGTCTGCAAGGTCACAATGAAGGAAATCTCTTTGAGTTCAATGAAGTAACAACCGAAGATGAAAGAGAAGAACATGTGAACAGATATCTGGAGGAGGAGGATGTACCTGATGTTGACAGACCAACTCATGATGACGAACAAGAAGTTGTTCATGACCATGATGAAAAAATTGTTCAATCGGAAGAACCTTACCAGGAACAGCGACCGGTTCTCCCAAGGTATGTCACATATCACTCAATTGATAATATAGTTGGTTGCAAATATGTAAATGTCTTGACTAGGAAAAGGCCCGAGAGAATATCTATTTGTTTTCCTGTATAGAGCCCAAAACCACCAGGGAAGCTCTAGAAGATGAAAATTGGGTCAAAGCCATGGAGGAAGAAATTGAGCAAATAAAAAAGAATGATGCATGGGTGCTTGTGCCTAGACCACAAGATGAGAATGTCATTAGGACAAAGTGGGTCTACAGGAACAAGTTGAATGAAGAAGGGAAAGTCATAAGAAACAAAGCAAGACTCGTCTGCAAAGGATATGCCCAGGAGGTTGGACTAGACTATGGAGAAACCTTTGCACCTGTGGGTAGATTGGAAGGAGTAAGAATTCTTCTTGCCTATGCTGCTCACACGAAATTCAAAGTATACTAGATGGATGTCAAGTCTGCATTCCTGAATGGAATACTAGAGGAGGAAGTTTACATTGAACAATCGGAAGGCTTCACATCTACACAAAAAGGTGGTATGGTCTGTAAACTGAAAAAGACTCTTTATGGGCTAAAGCAAGCTCCAAGGGCTTGGTGTGAGAGGTTGCATTCATACCTCCTGATCATAGGATTCACAAGAACCGGGGACAACAGTAACATGCATCTCAAGACTGCAAAAGATGGAAACTTGATTGCTGAAATCTTTGTGGATGATATCATCTTCGGAGGAGATGACAGGATGAGCAAAGCCTTTGCTGAAGAAATGAAGAAAGAATTTGAAATGTCTATGATAGGAGCCATAAAATTCTTCATTGGACTACAGGTCCATCAGCTTAAGGAAGGTATCTTTGTTTCTCAGTCCAAGAATGTAAAAGAAATTCTTAAAACTTTTGGACTTGAAGAATCCAAACCGGTTGGTACTCCAAAGATAACAAACATCAAGTTATCAAAGGAAGATGATGCAAAAGAAGTGAATGAAACACTGTATCGGTCCATGATAGGGAAATTACACTATGCAGTACACAGTATATCGGACATTGCACATGCGGTTGGCATAGTTTCAAGATTCTCTGCAAACCCCAAAGAGACACATCTGATAGCAGTGAAGAGAATTTTTCAGATGCCTAAAAGAGAGTGAGGAGTATGGCTTGTGGTTTCTTCACAAGGGAGGCTTCCAAGTAAAGGTTTACACTGATGCAGACTGGGCTGGCAATATTGATGACAAAAAAAGCACAAGTGGTGGTGCATTGTTTCTTGGTGGGAGGATTGTGTCATGGACAAGTAAGAAATAGAATTGCATTTAACAGTCTACAACAGAAGCTGAATACGTTGCTGCAGCAATCAATTGCACATAGGTAATCTGGATGAAACAACTACTGGAAGGAATCCAAGAACAGATACCTGAATCAATTGCAATTTACTTTGAGAGCACCAGTGCAATAAACATATCCAAAAACCTTGTCATGCACTCCAAGACAAAGCACATTGCCATCAAGTATCATTACTTGAGAGAGCTGGTACAAAACAAAGAGATAAGATTGGAGTATGTTCTCACAAAAGAAGAGATTGCTGATGTCTTCACAAAGCCACTACCAAAGAGTACTTTTGAGTATCTTAGAGGTAAACTAGGGGTGAACCCCTTCCTGATCATTAGTAAACTTGCAAAGATGTTCATCAGTTCATTATGCTTCAACAGAGGATTTCACCTCATCTTATCTGGACTGATGAAAAGGACTGCTGCTCGCAGAGGGAGCAAATTTGATAAAGGTAGTCTTTTTGACTAGCCTTTGGCATTGTTGTCAAAAGGGGGAGAGTTGGGCAATGAACCGGTAGATCACCAACAGTGGCAGTGCATAGTGGTACAAGTTGAGATACAAGCTTAGGACAGGTGACATGATTGCCCATTAAGGTTTTGCCATCAATGCCAAAGGGGGAGATTGTTGGCATTAAGAGATGGTAACCAGTAAGCTTACTACCTACCGGTATATGGCAATTAAGTATTGTCATTGATTGACAAAAGAGGAAAGAGTTGCTTTGACATCTCAAACTAAGGTCTAAAGATCTAAGGTGAACACCAGAGGTGGATCTGTATGTAAAGAAACTGGTTTGACAACCGGTGACACTATGCAAGAAAGAAGAGACTATATTTGCTCATCAATAGGAACTGGTCACTAAGCCAAGTGCATTGGGAACCGAGGAACAGACTATCGGTGTCGACAATGCAACCAAGGAAAGGGTGCAACCGGTAAGTAGAGGAAGGAAAGGTAACAGGTCAAAGTTCTTACTTGTTGACAATATAAGGTTCTTAACCGATCAAGTGAAGACTTCGTTATGGTAAGATAAACTGGGGAAGTCATAGTCAACTATCTGTTAAACAACTCTTTGACCGGGATTTACTGCACTAAATCCAGAAGATTTTGAGTTAACATGATGATTGGCACAAGGCGCGTTTGAAGCCTTTAAAGCTGGAGTTTGTCGCTTTAAAACATGTAGTTATCTCATGCAAAGGAAAGGTGCTTGACACACATCTATTGGTTTCTTTGTAAAGAAGATAAAGAAAGGGCATGGATCGGATGTTTCCTCAGTGAACTAATACTCCATTGTGTGATTAATCCGGAGGAGATCTGTAATTAGGTCGTGCATGAGAAGCGCAATTAGGGAAAGGAATCTATATATTCTTCTGCCTGTCAAGAATATAGGTTGCCCTCAGTCTGCCAAAGCAAAGAGTGAACCTGTACGTTGAAGAAGCTAAGGTGAATAGAAAAGGGAAGAAAAGAGAGAATAGTGTGTAGAGAAGCACAACAGAAAATGAGAACATACCAGTGGTGATCGGTGATGTTTTTCAGTTGAGTATAACAGAGATCTTATCAGGCTATGCAACGCCATTTGTAAAAGGTCAAATCTTTCTATTGTTTTCTAATAATTACAATAGTTAAATCCCAGTATTTTGGGTTGACTTTAAAAGGTCCCTTGTATTAAATCCCTTAATCGGGTGACATCTTTTCAGGTGTTTTAAGTCATCTAACCAGACAGGCACTAACCAGCCTTATTGTATCAAATCCCTTAACCGGGTCGCATCTAATAGTGCGTTGTAATCCTTTAGCAGGGAAGGCTCCTAACAGGGCACACTTTAGAAGAGTGCAAAATTTGTGAGGTCTCCTCACACTGTGGTTTTCACCCGATTTGGGTTTCCACGTGATAAATCTGGTGTCACTTTGTGATTGATTGCTTGATGCTACTTTTATGCTTTAATCTGATTTGCTCACAGTTATAAGTATACTTTATCGGATTTATTTGAAAGAAGTTTTATAGGTGTTGATTCACCCCTCCCCTCTTAGCACCGGTTGGGACTGTCAAACTTCAGTTTCAACTGTGAGTGCTCCGTATAATCCGGTTCGGATTATCATGTACTTAACCGGTAATAATCTTGTATCCGGTTAGTTATACCTTCGTTGTATGTCTCCCATACCTAGTTGAAAATACTTAGACCAGTTAAGGTACACTGCTTACTCGTTTATTCTACCGGTTCATAGTTATGAGTACCGGTGTGATGTACTGGTGTTTCGGTGGGATGGATGTTTGCCTTTGACTTTGCCAATGACAACTAAGTTATGTCAATAGTGGCCATACCTGCTTGAGATATCTTTTTCTTGTCAATTCCATTTTTATACTTGATCTCATATCTACCCGTACTAGTGTTTCCGTAACTACCTTTCACCATCCTGCACAATCTACAACACCCTATAGTGGACCGTATGAATTGCACAATCACTCCTAACCTTTGTTTGTACGGTACCCTAGCTTCACCATACGGACTAGTCTCCTTTGCACCATACACTCAATTTTCTTCTTCCATCTGCAGTCTCTTCCTTCCACCGTATGGCTTGGGGTTGTTCCTGCCGATGTCATTTGGGCTATACCTCCCATACAGTCATCTCCTACCTCCATCGTATGAGATGTTGTCTCTGTCGTATAGATTGCTCTCGTAGAAACTGTTCCTTTCCATACGACCAAACTCTACTTGTACGAGCCGCTGTCTCTGCCATATGGAGTCCTCATGTATGCCTGATTCTTCCTATACGACAATTACTCTCCCGTGTCGTACAACCTTATGTCTCCTTTATTCCGTATGTCTCTTCTTTTCTTACGGCCATAGGGTCTCTGCCTGCAATCCCTGTCTTACGTACAACTGTACGATAGCAACCTTCCCAACTCTGCCTTTGGTTAGAGTACACACGACCTTCTTTGTAATGCCCTGGGCTTCTTCCTCTTCATTTCTGGCCTCCCACACTTTTCACTTTTGCATTCTCTTTTGTTCCATAATTTTTTGTAGTTGTATGCCATGGTTAGGGTTTTACCATAATATTTCAATTTTATAAAAAACATTGGTTTCAGCTTATAACCCCTTTTTCTCCCACTTTCTTTTCTTTTCTCTATTTATTCCTACCTTTTGTATGATGTTTCCTAACATTAACTTTGTACAAAATAATTTCCTCCTTTCTATTTTTCCAAGCCTTCTTTTTTCACTGCCATGTTTTTGACTTCTAGTCTTTTAATTTTATCGTTTTTTAGATTTTTTAGAAAACGATGTATCTTTTAATTTTTCTTCTTGTGCCGTCTTGCATAGTTCTTATTCATATGATACAATCTCTTTTGTATTGGTCGTGCACCTAGTACGAAAGGAATCTAGTGGACACACAACTCTGGTTGTACACCTTCCAAATCTTTGTAAGTCTAGGGAAAAAATTATTTATATTCCAAGAATATTCTGAATACAACAATCTTGAGTATGGGGTCCTAGTCATCTCTTACCAAGATGACCTTTAGATCATCTTCTTTCCCCAGGTTTACCTTTTGTATGTTTAGTTCTTTGTACTTAACTGCCTTGTCCCTCTCGAACCGGTGGGCTGATGTGTCATCCACCCTTGTCACGTCTCCCTTGTACTCGCTGTACTCAGGAGAAGTGTCACTCTTTGGGCCTACTTGTTCATTTCCCAACATATTACAGTATGGGTGGAAGACTTTATAGTCCTCCATTTGCCAATGAAACAACCAGTTGAGGGAGTTGGTCTCGTCTTCTGAACAATTTCCCAATTCCAGTATTCACTTGTTGTTGGGTTCCGTCCCCCCTGTGTCAAATTCCTCTCCGTCGAACTCTAACTCCGATGCCAATTCGTGGCTGATTGTCTAGTTCTGCAAGTCAATTATGTACTTGCTTTTGTAACTCTCGATAGAGAGTGTGTTCTTACATTTGTTGTGATCAACCAACCCCTTCCAAGAAGGGCATCGTATGCCTTCTCCAATAAAATGACCACAAAGTCCAAGAAAAATTTCTGGGTACCACTGATTACTTTTTGGGCCATGAGTGTTCCAATTGGTTTGATGCCATGTTGGTTGGCACCCGCCAAATGAAAGATCGGCGGATAGAGTGTCGGTTTGTTGAGGGCTTTACATGTGTCCTCTTGTAGTACATTTATGTTGGATCCTCCGTCCACGATAGTGTTCGTTAGTCTTTGGACTATTATTTCAATTTCTACCACAGCTAGTGTTCTCCCAACACCAACCGCTTGTAGCATCGAACTTGTGGTGGGACCATATCCCTATTCCTCTATTAGCTTACCATTGTCCTAGTCACTTGTTTTTTTACCAACTACATTGGTAATGGCCACCTTCAATTGTGGCGTGGTCTCCAAAAGGTTGGACACCCATATAGGTATGATGGCTTGCAACATTTGCCTTATAATGTTCCTTTTTGACTCTGATCACAGGGGGGTTCCGGAAGTCTCATGTGATATTTTTCGTTTCTCCTCCATTGCTTCCTTCAGCCTTTCCTTCTCTGTACGGGGATCAGGGTATGTTGCTGATGCAAGGGCAGGGTAGATACAAGCAGAATCAAGCAGAATTGAGTCCACTTGAATCAACAATCAAGCCCTACTCAGAGTTACACACGGAAGCAATATGAATACTGCATGAAATCAGTGAAAACACAATGGATATGAGACAAGCAACTGGCAGCAACAACAGAGAATTTATATTATATCCTTCAACATGCCCGGCTGTGAGGCCTTCCAGATTTCGACCTTATACAATGAGAATTATGAATTCAGAGACTCAGCTCACATGTTATCTTCCTTTCTACTCTCCTCTGCTTAGAACTCCCTTAGAACTCCCTCTACAACAACCCAAACTCCAAATATATAGCCAACAAAGCCACAAGTCGGCTAGTCAGGCATTTAATTACATTATAGGTCCAGCTTGGAAGAGTAAACCAAAACAATAGAAAGAATGAACAAAACTTAATGCGCCTTTCCATTTAGGTCCACACATGACCCAATAACATGGCCCTAACTTCGTAGGGCCCCATCTTATCACACGGAACTGCGCAAGAAGAAACACTCCACGTTTCGCGTGAAACTGGCTGAAAATAGGTACCCAAGCAAAAAGGTCATAACTTTTAACTCATAATGAATTAGGACTTGCGGTCTTAGGAGATGATAGTACTTTAGGTCCTCTTTAAGGCCCTAAGAGCGCAAAGGCTGATTCATTAAGGATCAATGTCTACACGGTGCACAATCAGCACGCAGAATGCAGGAAAATATGGCTCCGACGGCAAGGAAAACAGCTATAACTTTGAAACGGTCCATCCAATCCTTATGTGCTCATAGGAGAAGGTTCCCAAATAGGTCCTCAACATCATGTAAGCTTCGCACAACATGAAACCAATAAATGCAATGATTATAATGCAAACAACAGAAAACAGGGAATGTTTTTGGTTGATGCAAGATTACTCAAAGACCCAAGATGCTCCTGCATCAGACACCTGGGGTAAATAAAGAACTGATGTCCACATCAGGCACTGCTCATATTCTGACTTGAATCATAAAGATCCAACTCAGCTTGTGTAATCCATGAACTGTCTTCAACTGGTTTGTCTGTCCACTAAACTAGATATTCCATGTAGTCTTTTCCTCTTGTACTCATGCCTACTCTGCTACTCAAGATCTTCTCCATGCTGTCATTCTTCTTCTTAGGATAATCTAGATCATCTTCTATCTCATCATTTGATTCAAAGTACTCAAAGATATCAACAATGTTGAATATAGGTGATATATCCATGTCCTCTGGTAATTCCACTTCATAAGCATTTCCATTGTCAAACTTCTTCAGAATCTTACAAGGTCCAAATTTCTTCATTTTCAGCTTGTTGTAGGTACCAACTGGAAATCTATTCTTTTTCAAATGAATGATAATCTCATCTCCAATTTCAAAAGATTTATGTCTCCTTCTCTTATCTGCTCTCTGTTTATATTTCAGATTACTGTCCTCCAAATTCTTTTTAACTTCATCATGTAAAGTTCTCTTGAATACTGCAAAATCCTCAGCTTCAACACTTCTTCTTGTCTCAGTAGGTAAATCTCTCAGCTCTGTGGTTGCCTTAGGATGAAATCTAGTAACAATCTCAAATGGTGTCCTCTTAGTACTTCTATTCACAGAATTATTATATGCAAACTCTTCTTGTGCCAAAACCAAATCCCAATTAGCAGGCTTATCCCCAACTAAACATCTCAACAAGTTTCCCAAACTTCTGTCTGTCCATCTGTCTAAGGGTGAATTGTAGAACTAAACTTCAATTCAGTATTCATCTTCTTCCAAAGTGTTCTCCAAAAGTAACCAATAAACTTAGTATCTCTGTTTGAAACAATAGTTTTAGGCAAACCATGCAATCTTACCACTTCCTTGAAGAATAATTCAGCTACATGCAATGCATCAGATGTCTTATTACAAGGTATGAAATGAGCCATCTTAGAAAATCTATCAACCACTACCAAAATAGAATAATTACCTGTCTAAGTTCTGGGCAATCCAAGAACATAGTACATACTCACATCTTCCCAAGGTCTATCAGGTACAGGCAAAGGTGTGTACAATCCCAAATTCTGACTAGTTCCTTTTGCTACTTGGCAAATTCTACAACCTCTAACCATTCTTTGTACATCTCTATAAATTTGTGGCCAAAAGTATCTTTCTGGAATCAAATTCATAGTCTTATCAATCCCAAAATGTCTAGTAAGTCCACCACTATGTTTCTCCTTTATTATGTTTTCTCTCATAGATCCTCTAGGTATGCACAACTGAACTCCTTTAAACAACATGTCTTCTTGAATGAAATAATCAGTCCACTTATCACTCACTGTGTGTTCCTTACAAGCTTTCTAAGGCTCTGCAAAGTCAATGTCAGTCTCATACAAACATTTCAAATCATCAAAACCAAGTACCTCAACTCTCATCTCTGTCAGCAAACTTCTTCTTCAGCTCAAGGCATCAACAACCTTATTTGACTGTCCACTCTTATGCTTCAATGAAAAGGAAAGATTCTGCAAGAACTCAACCCACTTCATGTGTCTCTGATTCAATTTATTCTGACTTCCCAAATATTGCAAAGCTTTATGGTCAGTATACAACACAAAATCTTTAGGCATCAAATAATGTCTCCATTTCTTCAAAGCTAGAACAATAGCATAGAATTCCTGGTCATAAATTGAATATTTTCTCTTAGCATCATTCAACTTTTCACTAAAGAAAGCTACAGGTCTTCCTTCTTGACTCAAAACAGATCCAATTGCACTTTCACTAGCATCACATTCAACTTGAAAAACTTTACTAAAATCAGGCAAAGCAAGTGTAGGCAGCTTTGCAATTCTTTGTTTCAATGTTTCAAAACTCTTTTGTGCTCCATGTGTCCATTTGAAATCCCTTTTATCTCCTCTCATAGTTTCAGTCATAGCATTACAAATAGAACTGAAATTTCTGATGAACTTCCTATAAAAACTTGGCAATCCATGAAATGATCTTACCTCTCCAACATTCTCTGGTGTAGGCCAATCAAGTATAGCTCTCACTTTCTCAGAATCCATCTTCAATCCATCAGCTGAAATTACAAAACCTAGGTACACAATCTCTTCTTTCATAAATGAACATTTCTTCAAATTAATCAACAACTTTTCTTCCTTCGATCTCTGCAATACTTGTCTAATATGTTCAAGATGTTCTTCCTTACTCTTACTGAATATCAAAATGTCATCAAGATATTCAATCACAAACTTACCCAAGAATCTTTTTAGAACTTCATTCATCAGCCTCATGAAAGTACTAGGTGCATTAGTCAGACCAAAAGGCATAACCAACAATTCATATGAACCTTCATTAGTCTTAAAAGCAGTTTTCCATTCATCCCCTTCTTTGATCCTAATCTGATGATATCCACTCTTCAAATCAATCTTTGTGAAATACTTTGCTCCACTCAAACTATCCATTAGTCATCCATTTTAGGGAAAGGAAATCTGTACTTTACTGTTATCTTAGTTATAGCTCTAGAATCCGTGCACATTCTCCATTCTCCATTCTTTTTAGGTGCTAACACAATAGGTACTGCACAAGGACTCAAACTTTCCATAATCAAACCTCTCTCAAGCAATTCTTGCACTTGTCTATTCAACTCAGTCTTTTCATCAGGTGTCAACCTATGTGGTGCTTTATTAGGCAAACTAGCTCTAGGTATCAAATCCATACGGTGACTTATACTTCTGATAGGCGGTAAACCATCAAGTACATTATCAGAAATAATGTCATGAAATTCAGTCAACAAAGGCTTAACCTCAGATGCATGTTCTAACTCATCTTGTTTCTCAGTTTTCCTTGGAATTAAAGCAAAACAAATATCCTATTCTTTCATTTCTCTTGCAAACTTTTTACCATCAACCAAACATACTCTAACTGTAGTACAGTGACCTTCATCAGACTTCTCTACCAGAGGCAATAACACTTGTTTCTTTCCATCCATCCAAATAGTATATTGATTCAATCTACCATCATGCAAAGCTTTCCTATCATACTGCCAAGGTCTACCCAATAGAATATGACAACAGTCCATAGGCATAATATCACACAAGACTTCATCATGATAATTCCCAATTTTGAATTTAACAAGGCATTGTTCAGTTACAAGTAGTTTATGCTCCTTTTGGATCCAAGCAATATGGTAAGGCTTAGGATGTTTCAATCTCTGCAACTTCAACTACAGGTCTGGAGTTAGCCTTCGACAAAACTCTCAAGAGTCTTTTCTCATCTTGTTCAACTTTAGGTTCAGGATTAGGTGCTGCTTCTTCTTCTTCATCACTAACATCTTCAAGATGTGCGCCTCTTCTCTGGGCTGTCTCTACAACTTCAAGCCTAGTTGCAATCTACCTCAACATATCTATGATAGCATTATCATTTCCTCTACCACGAACCATCTTGACAATCAGGTTCCAGCAAGATCGTAACTTTCTGCAAGTTATAGGTCAGATCTCAGATCTGCCACCCTACAACCAATCCAATAAGATTCTTCACCATCCAATCCACAAGAAAGAACTTCGCTCTGATACCACTTGACGCAAGGGCAGGGTAGATACAAGCAGAATCAAGTAGAATTGAGTCCACTTGAATCAACAACCAAGCCTTGCTCAGAGTTACACATGGAAGCAATATGAATACTGCATGAAATCAGTGAAAACACAATGGATATGAGACAAGCAACTGGCAGCAACAACAGAGAATTTATATTATATCCTTCAACATGCCTGGCTGTGAGGCCTTCCGGGTTTCGACCTTATACAATGAGAATTATGAATTTAGAGACTCAGCTCACATGTTATCTTCCTTTCTACTCTTCTCTACCTAGAACTCCCTTAAAACTCCCTCTACAACAACCCAAGCTCCAAATATATAGCCAGCAAAGCCACAAGTCGGCCAGTTAGGCATTTAATTACATTATAGGTCCAGCCTGGAAGAGTAAACCAAAACTATAGAAAGAATGAACAAAACTTAATGCGCCTTTACATTTAGGTCCACACATGACCCAATAACATGTCCCTAACTTCGCAAGGCCCCATCTCATCACATGGAACTGCGCAAGAAGAAACACTCCACGTTTCGTGTGAAACTTGCTGAAAATAGGTACCTGAGCAAAAAGGTCATGACTTTTAACTCATAATGTGTCATGTCCCCTCTCTTGTCTGACTAGCAGAGTCATGAGAGTTGGCCTATTATTGGAGTCTCGTAGGCTAGTAGTGGTGGATAGAGACTCATATTGGATACTCAGTGACCGGAGTTGGTTCTACAGTCAGTTTGAGAGCCAATCGGGGTAATTCCTTAATTTTAGGGATTTTTCCTATAACTTAGGAGGTTGTGGCAGTGACCAGATTTGAGGCTCCTCGGGACCAGTATGCAGTTTCAGTTTCAGGGTGACAGGATATATTTCCTAGTTTCTAGGAGCATCCTTAGTTTTTAGGGATGGGACTGCTAGTCAGCCCTCATTGCCCGACATCAGTCACAGATAGGTGACAAGACCAATTCACTGATTATTTGGTTGATTTTGCTTTCCAGTTGAATAAAAAAAAATATTTTAATATTTCCTAAGTTTGCGTTTAAATAAATTAAAATAAAGCTATTTATATCGCTAATTGGAGTAATAAGGGGTTTTTTGGCTTTATCTAGTCAGGTAGACATATGTGTTATAGCTCGTTGGAAAGGTCGTGAATTATTATAAATTATTTTCATTATCCGGAGACCTTCTGGCACCTTGAGTTATGTTATTTGAGAAAAGGGGCGTTTTTCCTATACATAAAGGCGTTTTAATTGAGAAGATGTCGTTTTATAATAAAGCGAAAGCCATATTCTCCCTTTAGGGTTCGATTGGCTTTGTGAGGGAGATAAAGGGAGATGTTGGCTCGTTCTTTGGTTATCTTTTACATCTTCATTCTTGATATTTGTGATTTTTCTTTGAGGAGTGAGTCTAGAGGATTGGGACGGAAACCCCAGAGCTTGGCAATTGGGACACAAAACCCAATAGATGGTTTCCAACATTTTACAGTATTGATTTAGCAGTTGATAGAGATTGATTAAATTCAGCATTTGGAAGCACTTGTTTGTGCACGTTGGAGGCATTGGGTGGTGTGTTGGGATCTCTGGCTGCCTTGGCGTGACTACAGCAGTCGTACGACAGCCTTTCAACTGGCATGTGATTGCTAGTTGACTTATGTTAGCACTTTCTTTCCTTTGGTGCATGGTTGGCCATCCCTGCAGCTGGCGTCATCACTTCTTATCTATGAACACATTTGTTGGCATATTGCTTGCGTATCTTGCCTGGTACAATTTGTAGCTATTTGGTTGACTGGATATTATATTATTGTTCGCTGTTTGCAGCCTATTCCAGTTTTGCTGCTGTTGTTATTTATTGTTTTACTTATATCTGGAAAAATACAAAAAGAAACAATCTTTCTGGAACTTCTGTCTAGTTCTCTAAGACCATAAATAAAGCACAGGAAAATCTATTATTTTAAATTAAAATTTACAGAAGTTCAGTGAAAGGATCCGTTTGGGATCTTTTAGTGGTTTCAGAACTTGAATCTTGCTAGCCTGTAGGGTTTCAGTGAATTTATCACAATAGGTTACAAGAAAGGGTTTGATAATTCATTTCAGCATTCGGCATCTGTTTTTACATATCTTCTATGCATCCTGGTGGAGAAATACACAGGTTCTACGAGCGTAGGAGAAACTAGTAGCAAGCAAGGGCCGCCAAAGATAAGAGACACCAGTGATGAGTGAGGCACAGGGTGCTGCTGGTGACAGCATGCCTAGAGAGGCAGAAGAGAGAGTTCACGAGAACTCTGATGGCTATGCAGCCCAGGATAGTCTAGACACTTGACAGATTACAGGATACACTGGAGCGGACGGAATTGGATAGGCGTTGAGGCAGACAGGAAAGATAGGGAAGGAGCAGGTGGGTTTCCGGTGCAGGAAGCCAGCGTAGTCATCGATCCCATGTCTCAGCTAGGAGCTCCCTTCATTCCTATAGGCAGGAACGCCCACGTATTCTTGCTCAAAATAGACCATTATTGCCTTAGTTTGGGCAAGTTGAGCAGCTGGCACAGGTGGAGCCACCTGAGGTTGGATTCTAGGATTCAGTCATGGTAGCTACAGCTGAGTGGAGAGCCCTACCCCCAGAGGTTAGGGATGTTTTTCCTCTTCCACAGTACTGTGCATAGCCTAGGGATAATGCCAGGTTTAGAGGAGACAGGGGCTACAGACCACAGCAGAACAATGAACTCAGTAGAGCCACTAGGAAGATCACACTAGCTACCTATGATGGCACGGGTGATACGAGTGCACGAGCCTAGGTGCACAAGCTGGATGTATATTTATCATTGAGACCTATGCCTGAGAGAGAGGCTATACAGTTTGTGGTTTTGCGTTTAGACGAGGTTGCCTATGATTGGTGGCACCATGGATTGGTCACCCAGGATCACACCATGGTTCACTCCTATGTTGAGTTCACTGAGTGGCTCATCGCTAGGTTTGATCGTAAAGACACAGAGCTTTACTATCAGGAGTTGGCACACATTAGGCAGACAAGGAACGTAGAGTCTTTTGTGAATGAGTTCCAACGTATTGCAGTCATGGTTCCTGACAAGTCTCAGAGTCATTGTGTGATGCTGTTCATAGAGGGTTTGCAGGACAGGCTGAAGGGACTGGTACGAGCTTTCAGGCCAGCCACCCTCAAGGAGGCCATTGATGTTACATTTAGACAGGACACCCCTCTTACTTCTTATCAGACAGATAAGAAACCTTTTAGGGACTCTCTGCCTCCGCAAAAGGCCAACATTTCCCAGGGCAGAGGGGGACAACCTTCCAGACCACCCAGGATGGACTAGGAGTTGAGGAATGAGCTGAGGAGGAAGAAACTATGCATCTCCTGTAAGGAGCCATGGGAGCCTGGACATTGTTGCCTTGGTAAAGGCAAGGTTCATTTGATAGAGGTGACATCTGAGATCAGCGATGAGGAGATACCTGATATTGATACTGAGGACAGTCCGGAGGAGGTTGAGCAGGGACACCCACAGTTAGAGCTAGACACTTCGGAGCCTTTGGCGTTAGCTAAAATGACTGTGGCTACTCTCTCCAGTTATCCCAGATTTCATGCCTTTCGTCTAAAGGGTATATTGAGAGGCCAACGGGTTATGAGCTTAGTAGATAGAGGTGCCACGCACAACTTTATTGACCAGAAGCTAGTTGACAGGCGTGGGTTGTAGTACGAGGAGTATGTTGGTTTTGGAGTGAAGGTTGCAGACGGTGCCATTTTGAGCTGTACTCGGAGGATTCCTCCGCTTAGCATCCAGATGGGGGACTATACTCTGACAGATGATTTTTATGTGTTACCGCTAGAGGATTATGATGTAGTTTTGGGCATGCAATGGTTACAGGGTATTGGGCGATACATCATTGATCACCACTGCATGCAGTTGGAGTTTCTTTTTGGAGGGAAGAAGCTTATCTTGAGGGCAGCTTCAGACGGTGGTCCTAAGGAGGTAACTTCCCGCAAGATGGAGATTATCATTCGTCATGATGACATACTTTGGGCTACATGTTGTTTTGTGAAGTTCGAAATACCTACACCTCAGAATGGCAGGACCTTTCATGTAGACATATAGTCAGTGATGGACCGACATGGTCGAGTCTTTGGTGACATACCTCTTGATAGAGGTTTTGAGCATGGGATAGAGATGGAGGATGAGGCTAAGCCCGTGATTACTACCCCATATCGTCATCCTAGAGCATACAAGGATGAGATTGAGAGGACCATCCATGAGTTACTGGATATGGGATTCATATGCCCTAGCTCTAGTCCTTTTGCTTCATCTGTGGTGCTTGTTAAGAAGAAGGATGGGACTTTATGGATGTGTATTGATTACAGAGCCTTGAACAAAAAGACAATCAAGAATAGGTACCCCATTCCACGCATTGATGAATTGCTAGATGAACTACATGGAGCTATCTACTTCTCTAAGATTGATCTCCGTTTAGGCTGTCAACAGATTCCTGTACGGGACGAGGACGTGCACAAGACTGCTTTCCATTGTCACTATGGGCATTATGAGTTTTTGGTGATGCCTTTTGGCCTCACTAATGCACCTGCCACCTTCCAGTCCTGTATGAACCACATCTTCAACAAGCAGTTGAGGAAATTGGTTCTGGTGTTTTTTGATGACATATTGATTTACAGTCATTCATGGGAGGATCATCTTAGACACATTGAGGAGGTGCTTAGCATCATGGAGAGTCAGTCTCTATTTGCTAAGTTGTCCAAATGTGAATTTGGACTCAGAGAGATTGTATACTTGGGACACGTGATCAGTGCAGAGGGAGTGAAAGTGCATGAGGAGAAGATTTGGGTGATTTGTGATTGGCCCTCTCCTAGGAACATTACTGAGTTGCGTGGATTTCTTGGTTTATGTGCCTATTATAGGAGATTCGTGAGGGGATTCTCCCAATTAGCAGCACCTTTAACAGATCTCACGTAGAAGGGAGCCTTCAGATGGACAGAACAGGCACAAGGAGTCTTTGAGAGACTCAAGGAGGTTATGAGCACTTTTCCAGTTTTGGCACTCCCCGATTTCTCGCAGCCATTTGTACTTGAGTGTGATGCTTCAGGTGAGGGCATTGGGGCGGTGTTGATGCAGAACCGACACCTCATTGCCTATGAGAGTAGGAAGCTGTGGGATAATGAGAGGTTGTATTCTACGTATGACAAGGAAATGTTGGCTATCATACATGCATTAGCCAAATTCAGACAGTATCTTGTTGGCAGCAAATTTGTGGTGAGGACAGACCATAATAGTCTGAAATATTTCCTTGATCAGACAAAGCTTAATGATAGGCAACAAAAGTGGGTAAGCAAGGTGCAGGGATATGATTTTGATATAGAGTTCATCAAGGGGAAGAACAATACTGTTGCTGATGCACTTTCCCGAAAGCCATCACTTGCTGTCCTATGTTCATTGAGTGAGATTTCAGCAGATTGGAAGGCTCAACTTTTAGTTGAGTATTCGAAAAATCAGCATGCTTGTGAGATCATGGAAGGATTGACACAGGATGATGGATATAGTGTAGTGGATGACGTCATGTAATACAAAGGCAGGGTCTACCTTGTTCCTGAATCACAGTTGAAGGAGCACATTTTGCATGCTTACCATGATACCCCTACAGCAGGACATCTGGGTTATGGTAAGACCTATAGAGCGGTACAGGAGAGATTCTCTTGGAAAGGTCTCAAGGATGATGTTTTATGCCATGTTCGTGAATGCATGACTTGTCAATAGAACAAGTCAGAGCATACTTTTCCGGCAGAATTGTTATAGCCTCTGCCTATACCAAAGCAGAAGTGGACAGGGATATCTATGGACTTCATTACAGGTCTTCCTCGAGTTGAGGGGAAGCACTGTATTTATGTGGTGGTGGACAGGTTGACTAAGTATGCCCATTTCTTTCCTATTGCAGCGGACTTCACAACTTCAGAGGTAGCCGTGCTGTTTTTCAGAGAGATATTTAGAATCCATGGTCTCCCCAAGACCATAGCGAGTGACAGGGACAACAAGTTCATGAGTTCCTTCTAGTAGGAACTTTTCAGGCTAGCAGGCACAGAGTTGACCCCCAGCACTAGCTACCATCCTCAGGCGGATGGACAGACTGAGGTAGTTAATAAGTGGGTGGAGGGGTATTTGCGTAACTATGTGTCAGGACACTAGAAGGCATGGGTGCATTGGCTGTATTTGGGCGAATATTGTTATAATACTACGCACCACATGTCCATTAACAGGACTCCCTCCAGAGCCCTTTATGGCTACGAGGCATTATCTTTTGTTGATTTGGCTTTCAGTGACAGCAGAGTTCCCTTGGCACAGGATTGGTTGCAGGAGAACCAAGATATGATGAGATCTCTCAGAGAGAACTTGCAGCATGCTCAGAATCAGTAGAAGATGTACGCTTACCGGCATAGGACGGAGAGAGCATTTGAGGTGGGTGACATGGTTTTCCTTTGTCTACAGCCTTACAGATAGAGCACCGTTATGTAGGAATGTTTGCCGTTGCGCCAAAAGCTCGAACTATCAACGAACGTCACAAACACCAGATTTACCTAGATCCATGGTAACCCCAAAGGAGGTGCTGACCACCAAGTCAACAATCTCCCCCTCAGCACCGACTGAGGGTTCCGCACCAATGGAATGAAGGAGACTCTCTCCCCCTCAGCACCGACCGAGGGTTCCGCACCAACGGAATAAAGGAGACCTCTTGGGATTCGAACCTGTGACCCAAGGCTCTGATACCAATTGTAGGAATGTTTGCCGTTGCGCCAAAAGCTCGAACTATCAACGAACGTCACAAACACCAGATTTACCCAGATCCATGGTAACCCCAAAGGAGGTGCTGACCACCAAGTCAACACGTTAAACGGGGAGGAGTTGAGAAGCATAAGCCTCATTTTTATGGACCTTACAGAGTACTCAGGCAGGTTGGAGAGGTAGCCTATGAGATCGAGTTACCTCTAGATAGTAGGGTTCATAATGTGTTCCACATGTCATGCTTGAAGAAGGCATTGGGGCAACATATTACAGCATCACGCAATTTACCTCCTTTTGGATAAAGAGGGTAAATTGACTTTGGTCCCTGAGGAGATTCTGGAGATCAGGGAGAGACAATTGAGGAGTAGGTTGACTCGAGAGTACTTGGTGCACTGGAAAGGTCTACCCATAGAGGACGCCACCTGGGAGGGTGAATCCATTTTGCAGCATGCAGCACTGCAGTTGCTTGTGGGCAAGCATCTCCGAGCGGGGAGGACTGTCATGTCCCCTCTCTAGTCTGACTAGTAGAGTCATGAGAGTTGGCCTATTATTGGATTCTCGTAGGCTAGCAGTGGTGGATAGAGACTCATAGTGGATACTCAGTGACCGGAGTTGGTTCTACAGTTAGTTTCAGAGCCAATCGGGGTAGTTCCTTAATTTTAGGGATTTTTCCTAAAATTTTGGAGGTTGTGGCAGTGACCAGATTTGAGGCTCCTTGGGACCAGTATGCAGTTTCAGTTTTAGGTTGACAGGATATATTCCCTAGTTTTTAGGAGCATCCCTAGTTTTTAGGGATGGGACTGCCTGTTAGCCCTCATGGCCCGGCATTAGTCATAGACAGGTGACAGGACCAGTTCACTGATTATTTGGTTGGTTTGGCTTTCCAGTTGAGTAAAATAAAATATTTTAATATTTCCTAAGTTTGCGTTTAAATAAATTAAAATAAAACTATTTATATAGCTAATTGGAGTAATAAGGGGTTTTTTGGCTTCATCTGGTCAGGCAGACATATGTGTTATAGCTCGTTGGAAAGGTTTTGAATTATTATAAATTATTTTCATCATCCGGAGACCTTCTGGCACCTTGAGTTATGTTATTTGAGAAAAGGGGTGTTTTTCCTATACATAAAGGTCTTTTAATTGAGAAGATGATGTTTTATAATAAAGGGAAAGACATATTCTCCCTTTAGGGTTCACTGTCTTTGTGAGGGAGATAAAAGGAGATGTTGGCTCATTCTTTGGTTATCTTTTACATCTTCATTCTTGATATTTGCAATTTTTCTCTGAAGAGTGAATCTAGAGGACTGAGATGCAAACCCCAGAGCCTGGCTATTGGGACGCAAAACCCAATAAATGGTTTCCAACATTTTATAGTATTGATTAGCAGTTGACAGAGATTGATTAAATTCAGCATTTGGGAGTACTTGTTTGCTGCATGTTGGAGGCATTGGGTGGCGTGTTGGGATCTCTAGCTGCCTTAGTGTGACTACAGCAGCCGTACGGCTGCCTTTCAGCTGGCACGTGATTGCTGGTTGGCTTACGTCAGCCCTTTCTTTCCTTTGGTGCGTGATTGGCCATCCTTGCAGCTGGTGTCATCACTTCTTATCTGTGAACACATATGTTGGCATATCTTGCCTGGTACGATTTGTAGCTATTTGGTTGACTGGATATTATATTATTGTTCGTTGTTTGCAGCCTATTCCATTTTTGGTGTTGTTATTTATTGTTTTACTTATATTTGGAAAAATACAAAAAGAAACAATCTTTCTACAACTTTTGTCTAGTTCTCTAAGACCACAAATAAAGCACAGGAAAATCTTTTATTTTAAATTAAAATTTACAGAAGTTCAGTGAAAGGATCCGTTTGGGATCTTTCATAATGAATTAGGACTTGTGGTCTTAGGAGATGATAGTACTTTAGGTCCTGTTTAAGGCCCTGAGAGGGCAAAGGCTAATTCATTAAGGATCAACGGCTACATGGTGCACAATCAGCACGTGGAATGCAAGAAAATATCTCTCCGGCGGCAAGGAAAACAGCTATAACTTTGAAACAGTCCATCCAATCCTTATGTGCTCATAGGAGAAGGTTCGCAAATAGGTACTTAACATCATGTAAGCTTTGCACAACATGAAACCAATAAGTGCAATGATTATAATGCAAACAACAGAAAACAGGAAATGTTTTTTGTTGATGCAAGATTGCTCAAAGACCCAAGATGCTCCTGCATCAGTTGCCTTCTTGACCTACAACCTGGTGATGGGAAGCACCTCCTTTGGGTTTTTGATGCCTAGCATGTTTACCCTTTTTTGCTTGGGATAGTTAGCATTCTCATGGTTGCCTGGACTACACCATTTGCACAACAAACTTCCATCTTGCCCACTTTGATAGTCCCGTGTGAAGTGACCCCACTCATTGCATTTCCAACACTGTATTTGCATCATACTGGATTTGGCTTCTATGTATAATTTTATTGGTGTTATTGTTGTTATTGTTCCCTCGCCAATTGTTGCAATATACACCTGGTGAGGCATTAGAGTTTGTAGCTGGGCTAGGTAGTATGGTTGGTGGAGTTGCCTGCTCCCATTGGGTGAAGAACACTTGGCCACTCCTCGCTTTTAGGTTGTATGGGCACTCCTTAATGGAGTGTTCCGGTACTTGGTAGATGTTGCAAGACTTCTTTGGGCAGTTCACCTTTGTGTGGCCCTCGACTTTATAGTTTGTACACCACAATTGCTTGCCATTCCTAGTGCCTTGTTTTTCGGCTCTCATCTCCATCATCCTCATCATGTCTCTCTTGAGGGCCTGTATGGTCTTAGATTCTCCATCAGTGCTTTTGTCCGTATTGTCATCATCGTTGGCCTTTTTCTTCCCTTGGGACATCTTGTTCTCACTCTCGATATCCATTGCCCGATTATAGGCGTTAATGTAGGAAGAGGGAGGTACCACTTTCATTTTCTTCAGCGGAGAAGGGATCTTTCCTTCAATAAACCACTTCTTTCTTAGCCCATCGGCTCGCTGGTTTTCAACCTTACTAAGCGGTGCTCTCAACGTACGATTGTAGGCCCATATCATTTCATTCTTTCCTTGTCTCGTGTTATAGATTTCTGCTACTACCTCATCCTCATCTTATAGATTTATGCTACTACCTCATCCTCATCTCGTAGCAGCTTGAATTCTTCTTCAAATGTCCTCTTCAAGTCATTCCATGTTCTGTATGCTATATGTAAGTCCATGAACCAGTGGATGGCAATAACCCCTAAGGTAGGAGGGAATGTCTTCAACCAATAGTCATGATCATCCTCAGCATTCGCCTCCAATATGGTCACACAAGTCTTGGAGTGGCATGCAGGGTCCTCTAATTCATCACGCATGGATTTAGGGAGCTTCTGCTTATCTGGGATGTTTACCATCTTTCTGGTTTGGTCAACACTGTGTGTCGGACTTGTGTGGATTGGCTCTTTCTCCGTTTACTTGTGCTTCACATGCACCCTCGGCCATGCGTGAGCTCTCAACTCATTCACCGATGTCATTCACACCTTGGTCACCTCCTTTGTATCGGTACTCCTTTCTCCCCGAAGTTTTTGGTTCTGTTCTCCCTATCCGTGGTTCCCCTGATATGACCAAATTCTGAATGCCCAATAGGGTGTTTTCAATAATTCTGCTACCTCCCTTTGGAGATTTCTTTCCTTGTCTTCGTCATGTGCGGACGGTAGATACAGTTCACTCCGCACGGAGTCAGGCTCCGAACTATCCTCGTTGGTCACTACTCATATTGAAGGATTGCTTGCCTAGTCGGCAAGGTTCTCTCCTACCTCGTCAAGGAGTGGTAGGTTTCTTGGAATTTCCTCCCATTCTTGCCACGTAGTTGATAGTCCCAAACCGATGCTGAGAGGGGAGGGGTGAATCAACACCTCCAAACTCTCTTATTCTTTAAATCCGGTGAAGTAAACTTACAACGGAAAGACAAACAGATTTAAGCATATAAAATAGTAAGCAAAAATTCACACAGTGACACCAGATTTATCTCCTGGAAATCCGGTTAGGGTGAAAACCACGGTGTGAGGAGACCTCACAAATTTTGTACTCTTCTGGAGTACGCCCTATCAGGAGCCTTCGTGGTTAGAGGATCAAAACGCACTTTTTAGATGCGACCCGGTTAAGGGATTTGTTACAATGAGGCCGATTAGTGCCTACCTGATTAAAGGACTTTAGAACACCTTTCAAAATGCCACCCGGTTAGGGGATTTGATACAAGGGACCTATTAGAGTCCACCCAAATACTGAAATTTAACTATTGTAATTGTTAGAGAACAATAGAAGGATTGACCTTTTACAAATGGGTTTGCATAGCTTGATAAGATCTCTGTTTGTGCTCAACTGAGAAGCATCACCGGTCGCTGCAAGTGTGTTCCCCTCTATTGTTGTGCTTCTTTGCACAATCTTCTCTCTCACTTCTTTCTTCTTTTCACCTCTGGCTTATTTTCAGTATAAAGGTTCACTCTTTTACTCGGCAGAATGAAGGCAACCTCTATTCTCCACAGGCAGAAGAATATATAGAGCCCTAGCCCTAATTGCGCACCTTATGCATGACCTAATTATAGATCCTTATCCGATTCATTACTTAGTGGAGTACCAGTTCATTGAGGAAACATCCGATGCATGCCCTTGCTTTATCCGCAAGAAAGGAAAGCAGTATTTGTGTGTCAAGCAACTTTCCTTCAGGAGAGATAACACTTTGTTTTAAAGCCACAGATTCCGGCTTTAAAACCGCCACACGCGCCTCAAACCGATCACCAGTATAACTCAAAGACTTCCGAATTTAGAGTAGAAAATCTCGATCAAAGAGTTAGTTGGAACAGATAGTATGACTATGACTTCCTTGGTGTATACCGGAGTCATTAATATGTCGATTGAGATCTTCATGCTGTGAACATGTAAGAGTCTTTGACCTGTTACTATCTTTTCCTTGGCTTACCGGTTGCACCGTCCTCGGTTGCATTGTTAACACCGGTTAGTTATTACTTTATCCGTACTTGACTACACCAATTGTAGCCCGGTCCTCGATTGATGTAGAATCCTCTTTTCCTTAACTGTGTACATTGCCAGGTTGCTAAAGACTTTGTATAGTGACCGGTGGTATTTGCATACAGTCACATCGGTCTTGTATATCGGCACCATCGGCCAAACCATCCTTTCATACAGATCTCCTTGGATCTTTAGACTTTGTAGAGATGACAAGTCTCTATACTCTTTTGCCAATCAATGACAATACTTTTATCGGTAGTAGGCTTACCGCTTACCATCACTAGATGCCAACAATCTCCCCCTTTGGCATTGATGGCAAAACCTTGATGGGCAATCACAATCACAATATCGCCGGGTTGCTGTGCTTGTACCTCAATCTCTATGCCACTGCTACTGCTACAGTCTTCCGATTATTGCCAAACTCTCCCCCTTTTTGACAATAATGCCAAAGGCTAGTCAGAGAGACTACCTTTATCTAATCTGCTCCCCCTATGAGCAGCATTCCTGTTCATCGGTCCAGAAAAGATGAGGTGTAACCCTCTGTTGATGCATAATGAATTGATGATCACCTTTCCAGATTTACTGAAGATCATGAAGGGGTATCAACCCTAGTTTACCTTTGAGATACTCAAAAGTACTCTTCGGTGAAGGCTTGGTGAAGATATCAGCAATTTGTTCCTTGGTAGGAACATACTCTAATCTCACCTCCTTGTCTTGTACCAACTCTCTTAGGTAATGATACTTAATTGCAATGTGTTTTGTCTTGGAGTGCATGACAGGGTTCTTGGATATGTTAATTGCACTGGTGCTATCACAATAGATGGCTATCGGTTCAGGTATCTGTTCTTTGATTCTTTCCAGCAGTTGTTTGATCTAGATTACCTGTGTGCAATTGATTGCTGCAGCAACATATTCAGCCTCTGTAGTAGATTGTGAAATGCAGTTCTGTTTCTTACTTGTCCAAGAAACAATTCTTCCACCAAGAAAGAATGCACCACCACTAGTGCTCTTTCTGTCATCAATGTTGCCAGCCCAGTATGTATCAGTGTACACTTTTACTTCAAATCCTCCCTTGTGTAGAAACCATAATCCAAATTCCTCGGTTCCCTTTAGGTACTTGAAGATTTTCTTTACTGCTATTAGATGTGTCTCTTTGGGATTTGCAGAGAATCTAGCCACTATACCAATCGCATGTGCAATGTTCGGTCTACTATGAACAACATACTGTAATTTTCCTATCATGGACCGATACATTTTTTCATTTACCTCTTTTGCATCATCCTTCTTTGATAATTGGAGGTTAGTTATCGTTGGAGATCCAACTGGTTTAGATTCTTCAAGTCCAAAGGTCTTAAGAATTTCTTTTATATACTTGGACTGAGAGATAAAAATACCTTCATTCAGTTGATGGACTTGGAGTCCAATGAAGAACTTTATTGTGCCTATCATAGACATCTTGAATTCTTTCTTCATCTCTTCAGCAAAAGCTTTGCTCATTCTTTCATCACCTCCAAAAATGATGTCATCCACAAGGATCTCAGCAATCAGATTTCCATCTTTTCTGATCTTTAGATACATGTTGCTATTGTCCCCGGTTCTTGTGAATCCTATGGTCAGAAGATATGAATGTGGCCTTTCATACCATGCCCTTGGACCTTGCTTAAGTCCATAAAGAGCCTTTTTCAACTTACAGACCATACCATCATCATGAGCAGATGTGAAGCCTTCCGGTTGTTCAATGTAGACTTCTTCTAGAATTCCATTCAAGAATGCAGACTTAACATCCATCTGATACACTTTAAACTTCTTGTGTGCAGCATAAGCAAGAAGAATTCTCACTCCTTCCAGTCTTGCTACTGGTGCAAAGGTTTCTTCATAGTCCAGTCTAGCCTCCTAGGCATATCCTTTGCAGACCAGTCTTGCCTTATTTCTTATTACTTTCCCATCCTCATTTAGCTTGTTCCGGTAGCCCCACTTGGTCCCTATGACATTCTTGTCCTTTGGTCTTGGCACAAGCTTCCATGTGTCGTTTTTATTAATTTGCTCAATTTCTTCCTCCATGACCTTGACCCAGTTTTCATCTTCTAGAGCTTCCCTAGTGGATTTAGGCTCTATACAGGAAAGTAGACATATATTCTCTCTGACCTTTTTCCTGGTTAAGACATTAGCATGTTTGTCACCAATAATGTTGTCAGTGGAGTGATATGTGACATACCTTGAAAGAGCCGGTCTCTGTTCCCGGTCTGGCTCTTTTGATTGAGCATTATCTTCATCGTGGTTCTGGGCATCATCTTGTTCACCATTCTGAGTTAACATGTTGGCTTCAGGTACAGTCTCCCGCTCTGGATGTATGTTCATGTGTATTTATCCTTCATCTTCAGTTGTTGCTTCATTGAACTCAAAGGCATTTCCTTCATTTAGGCCTCCAAGACTGTCATGATCATCATGACCCATCTTCTTATTCGGTTCTGAAGATTCATCAACCTTTACATTGATGCTCTCAATTATCTTGCCTGGTTTGATGTTCAGACACCGATAGGCCTTACTTTTGGTAGAGTAACCCAAAAAAGTTCCTTCATCGCTCTTGGGATCAAACTTCCCAGAGTACATATCTCTTTTGATGTAACATTTACTGCCGAAGATTTTGAAGTAGCCTACACTAGGAGTATGCTTGAACCATAGTTCATAAGGAGTCTTACTGGTTCCCTTTTTTACTTGAACTCGGTTCAGTTTGTAGACAGCAGTACTGACAGCTTCTCTCTAGAAGTGATGAGGGAGATCCTTCTGAATCAACAGGGTTCTTGCACAGTCAATCAGTGTCCTATTTCTTCTTTCTACAACTCCATTTTGCTGAGGAGTCCTTGGTGCAGAAAACTGCCTCTTTATTCCATGTTCCTCACAGTAATGAGTGAACTCCTGAGAGGTGTAGTCACCTCTGTTTGACCTCGAGCACTTCAAGCTTTTACTGGTTTCCTTTTCTACTCTAGCCTTGTAGATTTTGAACATGTGGAAGGCCTCTGATTTCTCTCTAAGAAAGAGTGTCCACATCATTCTTAAGAAGTCATCTACAAAGATCATGAAATACTGGTCTCCATGATAGCTCTTTGTCGTCATTGGTCCACACAGATCTGTGTCCACAAGGTCTAGAACATTTTCAGTAGTAAACATATTGTTGTTGAAGCTTGTTTTGGTTAGTTTTCCTAACTGACAGTCTTTACAAACCCCACTGATGGGTTTTGTAATCTCAGGGAGCCTCTAACTGATTTCTTTTTGCTTGCTTTGACGATACTGTCAAAGTTTGTGGCAGAGTCTCTTGTGCCGTAGCTAGCTATTGTCTTCCTTGGAGACAAGACAAATTTTACTTTATTCTCCTCTGACTGAAGCTATCAAACAAGCTCCTTCCATTGAGTCTAGGTAGAACAGATTGCTTTTGCTTTGTCTATCGGTTGCAACATGGATTCCAGATTGATTTTTGACTATACAGGAACCTTGTCCGAATTCCAATTGGAAACCTTTGTTGTTCAGCTGTGCAACACTCATTAAGTTGTACTTGAGTCTTTCAACCCAATACACATCTTCACAGACAACATTGTTGCAGAGAGCAATAGAACCTTTACCTTTGATGGCACAGGGGGCATTGTTTCCAAAGGTAATTGATCCGCTGTCATTGAGCTCCAAGTTGATAAACTTGTTCTTGTCACCGGTCATGTGGTGAGTGCAGCTGCTATCAATGATCCAATCATCAAGCTGATGAGATTGGGATATGAATGCTACTTCATCTATCACTGGACTCTCCTCCTTTATTGCAACAAATGCAATTTCAGGATCCTCAGAGTCTTTAGACTCATTGTCGGTGACTCCTTCCTCTGCAAGATAGCATTCTTTCTTTGCTTTGCTGTTGAACCGGTCCCTTTTATCTTTGTGTTCATTATTAGGACACCTTACAGCAATATGTCCTATCTTGTTGCAAGAGAAGCATTTCAAAGGGAGCTTTCCCTTGTACTTCCCTTTTCCTCTGGGGAATCTCCTAGCGATGAGTGCTTGAAACTCATCTTGCTCCATCTCCTCTGAGAGCAGATTCTCAACAAGGTTGCCAATCTTACTTGTAGAGCAGTTACCGGTTTCTCTTCCCTTTTTGGTGGAGGAGATATTGACAAAGGACTTAAAAGCTGCTTCCTAAATGGGTAAGCTATTGTCAAAATTACTTAATTCAAAGGTAGCTAGCTTACCGATTAGGGAGTCTAGGGTGACTTGATCTTTGGTCATCGATCTGAGCTCTTAAATGGAAGAGATCTTGATGGCATACTGAGGTCTAAGAGTTCTCAGTATTTTGCTAACCACCTCCTCTTCACTGAGTTTTTCTCCAGAGCTTCTGATGGAGTTGATCACCTTTTTGATCCGGTTGCTATATTGCTCGATGTCTTCTCCTTCATTCATCCTCATGTCATCATATTTTCCTCTGAGGCTTTTGACCTTGGCTCTTCGAACATTTGGATCTCCTCCATGGACCGTTTGCAAGTTGCCCCACATCTTGAAGGCATAATCAAGATGTTCGATCTCAGCGTAGACAGATGAGGTAGCATGCTAGCTATCATATCCATAGGAGCCGTGTGCTCGGTTTTGATCTTCAGTTCTGTTGTGAGGTTTTCACACCATCACCCCAAAGAATTTGGGGACCCCCCAATTTTTGAGCGGGTCTTGACAATTTTCCTAGATCCAGGTATTCGGATGCCTTAGCGAGTTTTGGAGTAACCCTGGGGTTTTGAGGCGATAAATTTGCAATATTTTTTAGACTTGGATGAATTTTGGAAAATTGATATAATTACATAACTTGAACATTTTCCAAAATTTAATTGTGAATTTGGATATTTTTGGGAAAACATCGTAAATTTTTGGGTGGTGAAACTGGAGATTAAATGAAATTTAAATGGCCAAAACTGAAATTAATTGCCAAATGGAGATAAATTGCAAAAAAAAATAAAAAATTAATTACCAAATGGAAATTAAATTGCTAAATAATTTTTGGATTGCAAAATAATAAAAATTTAAATTGCCAAGTGGGATTTTTGAAATTTTAAATGGGGAAAAAGAGTAAATGAAAGTTGGAAATGGAATTGTAATTTATTTGAATTTTAATTGGCTGACAGATTTTGATTTTGGGATGGTGTTATGATTTAAATGGGCTAAAATCAATTTTTCTTTGGAAAAATTCTAAATTCATAAAATGAAAAAAGCTACAGCTGGCAGCCCCTTCCCATTTTTTATTTTTGCTTGGTATTGGGCACAACAAACATAAATTTTTCATCACCCTAGGCAACCATCAATTCCAGCTCCACTTGCGATTTTTATGCATTAATTTGGCAATTTTAAAATAAATAAAATCATATTTTTTGGGCTGAGTGTTTGTAATTTAGAAATTTAATTTGGGCCCCTTTGTGTGTTAAATTCAATGTAGTTTAAGGCCTAAAAGGTGTGAAATTCAAGGTAAGTTATTGGGTCCACAATGGGGAAGGTTTAAAGCTATATTAGAGGCCTAAATGACTTTTTTTCAAATTTTCAATTTTAGGGCCTATGATAATTTCGGATTTGGCTAATTTAAACTCATAATTTTTGCACTAGGCTGGCCCAATTTTAAATTAAAATTAAATACCCAAGGCTATGTGATTTAATGCATTTTAATTTGGGTTATATGTTTGGCAATTTAATTAATTTTATTTTCCCTCCAATGCAGGTCGGCTCTATTTGAAGAGACAAAAATTTAGTATAAAGGGAGGGCTTGTCTCCTCATTTTCTCATTCATTTCTCACTTGTCTCTTAGCAGCCAAGGAGGAGCTCTTGGAGCAGCAAAAGAGCAAAATTTTGCAAGGAGGAGTGCATTTAGCAAGGGGTGATTTTCTTCTTTCGGTGGAAGAGTGCATTTTTGGTGTTGTCTTCTTCTTCTTTGGAGGAGAATTTGTTGGTGTAGAGGAGGATCTTCATGCTTGAGGGTGAAGGCTGCTCTAAAAAGCAGATTTTCTCCTTGTTCTTGCTTGGTACATTTTCCCTATTTTCTTCTTGCATCATCCATCCATCACTTCATCATTTCACCTAGAGCTTGAAGTTGGGAGATATAAGTGTAGTTTTCATCTATGATTTGGAGAAAGGAGATATAAGTGGTAGTCCCACCCCTAGGAACGAAGTTGGAAGATATAAGTGTAGTCCATCTCATAAGTTTTCGAAGAGGCAGAAATAAGTGGTAGTCCCATCCCTAGGCGGAGAGGCAGAGATAAGTGTAGTCCCACCTCACCGTAGAAAAAAAGGGCAAAAATAAGGGCTAGAATGGCGGATGCTAGTGCAAGCAAGAACTCAAAGGGAATGAATACCAAGAAAGACAGGGAAGACATGATGCCCAAGACCACCTTCTCAAAATTGACGCGAGTCAGTGATACCAACATCGGTACAGTGGACATGATACAGTTGAGAGATAGGTGGAAAGGGGGCCAGTCTATGGCAAAGAAGATCTACAAGTGGAATTGTGCAAGCTACCGCCTTCCCTCCTACCTTGCCTTGTCCGGAGTTGGTGATGGAGTGTGCATCTGGGCTAGATATTGTGACCAAGTCCATCATCTTTGATGAAGGAGAGAGGGTGTTGGCTAACATCAACGGGCAGGTGGTAGAGGAAGTGTTCAATGTACCCCAGCAAAAGGGCATGATAGTAATGTTGATGGATCAAGCCGCCAGGTTCTTTCAAGACAATCAGGATGCCTACCTTGCTCTACTAAAGCAAAATTGGTTACACGAAGGCAAGAAGGGAGTCACCAAGTCATCGAGGCTCACCAGGTCAGATTTCAAATTAGAGTATGGCAATCTTATTGTGTTTCTCAACTGAGTCATGGGCTCCACTCAAGGTATGCAGTTTGAAACTTGGATGTACTATTTTATTGAAGGAATTGAAAATGGAAAAAGAAAGTTTGATTGGGCTAGAATTATAAGTGAAAATTTAGAGTTGCAACTTAGGACAGTGCAAAATCAGAAACAATTCTATATGGGGTCCTACCTTTTCTACTTAATTGCAAGACTGTATGAACATCCTGGACTTAAGGCTAGAGGGGTGATTGGCAATGGGCCCGGACAATGCTTGGTGCATGAGTGCTATCCACAACTTCATTTGCACAACACCAAGGACTACAAGATATTTTATGATGCCTTTGCCATGAGGACAGTAAGGGTATTGCAAGGGACACCCGCAAGGAGGCTCTCGTCGGAGGCGGAGACAAAAGTCAAGAAGTTTGGGAGTTGGGTCATCCAATTTCCGCATTTCACTTATATCAGAGTGGCTGGATGCACGGCTTGTCCCAAGAGGCTTCCAAGGTACCCACTCGATAGGATAGTTTTGATGGAGTTGGCTAGGCAACTTGAGCAATATGACAAAATGATGAAGCTCAAGGGTGAGACAGGGGTTACCTTCTCACTCATGATAGGCAACGATAGTTGTCCGAATCCTGTTGCCTTTGCAGCTGCGGAGAAAGAGATAAAACAATATCATCTAGGATGGTATAGGGTAAGGCAAGGATTCGATCCTAATGGTCTAATCAAGGCATCTCATGGGGATCCATTCAAGCATATTCCTACTATAGAGGATTTTTGGGCCAATGCGCAGGATGACTTTCATGTGAGGAAGCTAGCTTTCTCAAGGTTATTGGTGAGCATGATGAGGGCCATTAGATGGAGAAATCTTGATATTCCAGACCAGCTGGAAGATGATGAGGATGTGCTAAGGGAAGATTACAGTACAGTAGAGGGAACAAAATTGAGTCCAGTGGATTGGGATGATTATCAAGATCCTTCCTTAGAAGCAGTTACAAGAGTAGTCGATCTACACACTGAGTGGTGGTACAATAGAAAGTTAAGGCGATTACAAGGTCAGAAGGTACACCTTACCTATGAGAAGATGAAGCCAGAAGAGGAGATTCCAATGGAGTTAGTTGGAGAGCAAGGTGGGGGCAGTTGCCAGCAACAAACAGTTAAGAGCAAGAAGAGGAATTTGGAGGTTGAGAAAGATAAAGAACATCAGGAGCCTCCAACAAAGAAACAAAGTGCAGTGCCATCAAGAGAGAGCATAGTTGAGGCTAGGAGCCAAGAGGTGGGTACAAGTGAGCAAAGGGTGGCGGTAGAGGTGAGCTCTGGTTCAGAATCAAGTGGTTATAGTAACAGTACAAGGTACTCTCTTCTCTCGGAGAACCAAGTCAGGGACGATGTGACAGTTAGTGGTGAAGGAGATAAACTAATCGACGTTGAGGCTCTGTCAGTTGAGGAAGCAAGCCAAGCGCCTAAGGTCGTTGGTGATGCTTTGCTAGTCGAACCGAATCCAGATTTGGGGTGATGCACTGCACCACTATGGTTAAGATAGATGCTTATGCCAAGGGGCGAGGTTGTGGCAGTTCGAACAGTTGAAGGCATTCAAGGGTTAGCCAAAAAGGAAAACATTAGTGAGGAAGCAGGTTTCATTGCAGATTGGAAGAGATTTTAAGATATTTGAGGCTAGGCAAGGCTTGGCTATTCGTGCAAGTTAGTTTGGTTAGATTTGTGGACCTTGCAGGAAGTATGGCCGAGGCAGGTGCCCCCAGAACCCAAGAGTATTGAAGCAGAGGGGGTGCATGCAAACCAAATTCGAGTAGGAAGGTTAGAGAGGACCAGGAAGGTTAAGGCAAGGATAATGAAGGAGGAAAGCGAGACAAGGGGTTGAGAGGGGTCAAGTTCGATTTCAAGGCGGTGGCCAAGAGCAAGGCTCTCAAATTGCAAAGAGGTTCACATCCAGGCAAGTCACTGGGGCCAAGGCAAGATTACCCCAAGTGCATGGAGACCTCACTCTTTCAAGGTCATGACATTAGGTACAAGCAAGTTCAAGTGGTGATGAGAAAGTTTCTAAGGACGAGCTCAAGCATCCAAGGCTTCACCTCATCTCAAGGATTAAATAAATTTATAAGATAAGGTTGATTAGGTGGCAATTTCATGTGCATGCAATCAAATCATGCCAAGTGTCCTATGTTCTCATTGGTTGACAGATTATTGTAATTTTCTCGTTGGCCCACAAAGTTGGTGCCCTCATGTAATTGGTTGAAAGATGGTAACCCTAATTAGGGTTTGTAAGGTTTAATCTTGGCCCTTGATTTTGCCCCTTAATCTTGGCCACTCGTAATTTTGAGCCTCTATATAAGGCCATTTGTTCTCATTTGTAAAAGGAGTTATGTTGGAGAATTGTTGCCAAAATACTATCAAAATTGTTCTCTATTCATTGTTGTGGTTTGCATGGTGGATATACATGATCATTTTGGTGTATTGCATGGTTCTTTACATCTCTCAAATTAAAGTAGATTTCATTTCAAGAAAGTGTTAAAGTAAGAATAGAAGTAGATGGCTAGTTGTATGGTGATATTGGTAAATGTTTGATAGGGATCTATATACTAGGCCACTAGCATCTTAGTGGCTTGTTAAGGAGCCTTGTGTGGTAATCTAGTCTCATTTCCCTTGAATCATTGCACCAATGGAGGTAGCGCCGCAGGCAAGCTTTCATTTGGTTGGATCCCCGTCCATTTGCTAATTTCTTCATTCATAGGAGTAGTAGTAGAGCAGTAAGCAGTTAGTGGTAGGAGTAGTTGAAACTGAAAGTGAACAAGGAGAAAAGAACAAATCAAGTAGGCGAAGTACCACCAAGTTATCTTTGAATGAACAACGTAAGCCCGCCTAAGTGATTACCAGCAAATCACATTAATATAACTGAGTTAGTATCCACAGGTGTAAGGAACCTTGGAGTTTTCTCATGTTCTTCATGAGTATATACTTTTCAAGAGAGGGTTGAGTGTTTGATATTCTATATCAAGTATTCAATTGCTATATGTTATGTAGTGGTACAAAACTGACATCAACAAGTTCATCAGTTGTCAAAGTACCAGCGGGTTCACTGTAATCGGTGGTAACATGATTCCAGTATTGATCTCCGGTGGTCTTCATGTACAGCTTCATTCTGTTGCACCACAGAGTAAAGTTTTCCTTTGAAAACTTTGGTCCTTTCTTTCTCATTATCTTGACTTTTTCTTTATGCTGTTAAGCGGTAAAGAAAACAAGACTTGGCTCTGATACCAATTGACAGTCCCAAACCGGTGCTGAGAGGGGATGGGTGAATCAACACCTCCAAACTCTCTTTTTCGTTAAATCTGGTGAAGTAAACTTACAGCAGAAAGACAAACAGATTTAAGCATATAAAACAATAAGCAAACATTCACACAGTGACACCAGATTTATCACGTGGAAACCCAGTTAGGGTGAAAACCACGGTGTGAGGAGACCTCACAAATTTTTATACTCTTCTGGAGTACGCCCTGTTAGGAGCCTTCCCGGTTAGAGGATCAAAACGCACTTGTTAGATGCGACTCGGTTAAGGGATTTGTTACAATGAGGCCGGTTAGTGCCTGCCTGATTAAAGGACTTTAGAACACCTTTCAAGATGCCACCCGGTTAGGGGATTTGATACAAGGGACCTATTAGAGTCCACCCAAATACTGAGATTTAACTATTGTAATTGTTAGAGAACAATAGAAGGATTGACCTTTTACAAATGGGTTTGCATAGCCTGATAAGATCTATTTTTGTGCTCAACTGAGAAGCATCACCGGTTGCTGCAGGTGTGTTCTCCTCTACTATTGTGCTTCTCTACACAATCTTCTTTCTCACTTCTTTCTCCTTTTCACCCCTGGCTTATTTTCAGCATACAGGTTCACTCTTTTACTCGGCAGAATGAAGGCAACCTCTATTTTCCACAGGCAGAAGAATATATAGAGCCCTAGCCCTAATTGCGCTCCTTATGCATGACCTAATTACAGATCCTTATCGGATTCATTACTCAGTGGAGTACCAGTTCATTGAGGAAACATCCGATGCATGGCCTTGCTTTATCTGCAATAAAGGAAAGTAGTAGTTGCGTGTCAAGCAACTTTCCTTCAGGAGAGATAACACTTTGTTTTAAAGCCACAGATTCCGGCTTTAAAACCTCCACACGCGCCTCAAACCGATCACCAGTATAACTCAAAGACTTTCGAATTTAGAGCAGAAAATCTCTGTCAAAGAGTTAGTTGGAACAGATAGTATGACTATGACTTCCTCGGTTTATACCAGAGTCATTAATATGTCGGTTGATTTCTTCATGCTGTGAACAGGTAAGAGTCTTTGACCTGTTACTATCTCTTCCTTGGCTTACCGGTTGCACTGTCCTCAGTTGCATTGTTAACACCGGTTAGCTATTACTTTATCCGTACTTGACTACATCGATTGTAGCCCAGTCCTCGATTGATGCAGAATCCTCTTTTCCTTAAATGTGTACATTGCCCGGTTGCTAAAGACTTTGTATAGTGATCGGTGGTATTTGCATACAGTCACATCGGTCTTGTATATTGGCACCATCGGCCAAACCATCCTTTCATACAGATCTCCTTGGATCTTTAGACTTTGTAGAGATGACAAGTCTCTATACTCTTTTGCCAATGAATGACAATACTTGTACTGGTAGTAGGCTTATGGGTTACCATCACTAGATGCCAACAATAGGTTATGTTTTGCCTTCCCTACTAGTAGGTCTCTGCCTCCCGCCACTCCAGCTTCGGCTGGCACTCTAGCTTTTGCTTTGTGGTGGGCTTTGAGATTCCTCGACAATTCTCTGCAACCATTGTTGCCTCTCACTCTGCTCCTTGATTCAGAGGGATCTTTTGACAGATGCTTCTCCTTCTCTCTATTCTTCTGTCTGTCTCCTAGTACCTCTTCTTCTGTCCTTGTTTGGGAGAAGGGGAATTCATTATTGGAATTGCTAGAGGTACAACATTTGTTTTATTCATGCTCCTCCCTCTGGTTCCTTGTCCTCATACCATTGTAGTAACTGTTTTCTACGTTGCTCCCTCTATCTCTCTTTTTGCCGGTCTTGGAATTCGGTCATGTTGTGAGCCAACAATCTTGGAAGGCTTCCCAGAAGATCATACACTGGAGTGTGCACTTTGAGTTCGGCATGTACCATGTCATCTGGAATCGTTCTCTCCCAAGCCTTCCGTTACACGTACTGGTCAACTGAGACTTCGCATGTGTGAACCAAATCCTCCGTCAACTGATCTTCTTGGGTCTCTTCCCTATTATCCTCAACATTGTTGTCAATTACTAGTATTTTCTTATCGAAGGTGCGGTCCATTATTTCGCCATCCTGCCTATTTGCCTTTCTTTAGACCTCTAGATTCGATCAGACAACAAAGCCAAAATGTTTACTCCCTATGGGGTCTATGGTATTACACACAAAGTAAACAAAGAGATTCAAGCAGAATATGAATAACATAGCAATTAGAATGAACACAGTACACATAATATTGGCAAAATGATATACTTTTATTCCATGTAATAACTATACCAAAAAGTCACTAATTCTTAGTGCCAAATTACATATATAAAGCACCTGATGGTTGGTTGGTGTGATGGTTGGTTGAACATACCAACCGTTGGTTCCTACAACTTCCTACAACTGCTTGAGAACCATTTGTAATTACATTGCCATGACAAACCAAAACATAAAGTATTATTATTAATGTCTAAACTATGGCTTCTAGAGTTCATTGAAATGGAATAAGAATGTGAGTGGAGAATAAAGATATATCATACAAACATAGTCAGATTTATTTATTAAGAGATGTAATTAGCACATGGAATGAAGAGTTATGCTTTAAAGGTGAAAGGAGATGTCTCTAAACAAAATTGCCTCTCTTGGGAAGATATAAAGAGAGCATTGTGTGAGATAGAAAGTGTGGATAGGACAAAGAGTGATATTATCTATACACTAGCAAATTCAAACATATGAAGAGCAGAATTTTAAGAACATATTTAGAAATGTGTAAGGTTTTTTTGAAGAAAATGAGCAGATTTTATGAAGAGTTTATGATCAGATTAATGGCGGATTATTTATCATATGCATAAATTTGTTTTGAGAAGATCTGAGTTTACTACAACAGATATTTAAGGTAAAAATATCTAGGAAGAAGAATTTATGCACATTTGCTAGCAAGAATATATGAAGATTTATAAGGAGATAGTAATCAGTTTCATGCGAGATTTATGATCAGCATAATAGCAGATTGGATAAGAGAGTTATAGTGCAATTTGTGAAGAGAAATTAAATGAGAGGTTAGTGCCTTTGGTGGGTTGGTACCCACAAATTAAATGAGGGGTCAGTGTCTCTAATGGGTTGGTACTCACAAATTGAATGAGGGATTGGTGCCTCTAGTGGATTGGTGCTCACAATTTGAATGAGGGGTTGGCGACACCAAATAGGTTGTTCTCTACAAAATTGTAAACAGGAAAAATTATATAAAAGCATTATTGTGCCATGGTGTTTTCTTGTTAGGGTTTCCATGTAAATAATGTGTTATTGTATTCTCATGTGCGTGATTATTGATGTTGATTAAAAGATGTTAATTTGATTTGTAAAGTTTCAAATTGGTAAAAGTTTCACTATATTGATCCACTTGCACCATTCTCAATATAATTGTGTGCTCATTAGGAAGAACATACTAGTAGAGGATGCAACATGGGAGAATGAGAAGATTTTGCAGCATCCAGAGTTGGGATTGCTTGAGGACAAGCAATTTTAGGAAGTGCGGACTGTAGTGTCCCTTTCCTAAGCTGTTCTGTAAGGTGGACCGCTAACCTATTTAATTGGGTTCTCGTAGGGTAATGAGTTAGAGCTAGGAAACTTTGGGGCTAGTTGATCTAGGGTGATGCCAGTATCAGATGATTATTTGGGTTCCAATAGTTATGATGAGTGTAATACCCTTTTGGAGTGATTTTAGATGAGTTTTCCCATACCATTTTTTGTAAGTCAGTTTCGGGTATCAATTGAGACAATTGTGAACATTTCTATTTTTAGACATGTCATGGGAACAATTGATATTATTGGCACAATATTTGGTGATTTTATTTTAAATAATAATAATTTAATAATTTATAAAGTGAAATTAAATATTTAACTTTATCGCTATTTAGTTTATTTTAAAATAAAGTCTATTTGGGTGCTAGGACTGAACTGCAATGTATATATTTAGTAAAGGGGGCCTTTTGGGGGCTTAAACACACTTTGTGAAGTCTTTGATTTTATTTTAATATTTCAAAAGGCTTTTTGGGAGAGGCCAACCCCTTATGGGAAAATATAAAGGAGAAAGTTGGAGCTCACTTCTGTCATGTTGAGGTTGATATTTGTATATTGCTTGTGTTGGAGGAGACTACTCTTCTTAGGGTTTGTGAGGATGAAATCCCTTGTAGGCAACATTCTCTACATTGTTGAAAGACACAATGTAGAGAATATCTTGGTGAATGCACACGAAGATCATAACCGGGCTTGAATGGGGGTTTGATGTCTTTTTCTTCTTCAGTTCTTAGAGCTTCAATGCGTGGGATAATATTCTTTGTAGCTGATTAAGGAGATTACCAAAGGTTTGGTGTGTTAGTTGGTCTTATTAAGGCTGGCCATACCTTCACATGCTTATACCTTGCTAAGGAGAGACGTGAGTTTACTAGAGCTGTTCAACTAGGGTCTTAGTTTTTCATTTAGTAGTTTGGGGGTACTTAGAGTGGGAAATAACATTGTTATAATCTCCTTTATCATTGCTGGATTTTTTCTAGAGTTTGGTGTCCATTTTGTGTTAATCCAACCGGTTACTGAGAGGGGGGGGGGGTGAATCAGTAAATACAATTTCTAATACTTCTTCTCAACAAATAGATATTCTTGCTAATACAAAAATCAAAAGAATATTACAATACCCATAAACAAAAATTGATTACATAGGTCAACACAACATATATACGTGGAAACCTTCAGTTAGAAGGAAAAAACCACTGTGGGACAGAACCCACAAACTCCACTACTGCAGTAATAAAGCTGGCCCGTTAGAGGCTTACAAAGAACTAGTAAGAGTGCTACCCGGTCAAGGGATTTGATAGAAGACCTGTTAGGATCTTGACCCTGTTAGGAGTCGCCTTGTAAGAGGACTTAAAACACTAATAAAGATGTTACCCGGTAAAGGGATTTATACAAAGAACTTGTTAGGGTTCACCCTGATTGAGGGATTTAAATATGGTTCTCAATTTAAAGCAATGATCTTATGATGACACTTTCTGTCAAATCAGATCAAACCTATTACCCTTTCCTCTGCTTGGCTATTGAATCTTTCTCTGCCTTTAACCTCTCGTGCCTATGATTCCTCTCAGAAGATTCAGCTCTCCTGCTCTTCTTCGCTCTATGCTCTTGATATTCAACAACAATTCTTTCATGTCCTTTTTCTTGTATTTATAAGAGATTATTTTATTAAAAATACATCTCATAGTTTCGCCAAGATGTAAACTCACCCATAAATCATGCATGCAAAAAAAGCTTGCAAACTGATCTTGAGTTTACCTCGAAATGCTCGTAGATAAAACAAAGTTAACTTCAATTCCACTGAGAAAGCTAGCTCCAGTTTAATTGAAAACACTCTGCATAATCCGGTTCGGATTATCATGCACTTAACCGGTGAAGAGCTTATATCCGGTTAGTCATCTGTTCCCTGTGTGTATCCCATGACCGGTTGGAAAAACCTGGACCGGTATAAGTGTGATTGATTAAACTACACTGCTTTCTTGTTTAGTCTACTAGTTCAGAATTATGAGTACCGGTGTTCCGGTGGGATTGATGTTTGCCTATGACGTTACCAATGACAATTAAGTTTATGTCAACATTTTGGAGTGATAGTATACAATTTTTATGAACAACTCTTGCTATTTGCATGCCGCATTTTCTGGATATGTTTTATTGAATCTTGTAGCATCGATCAGATAAAGAATCGATTATGAGATTAGTCTCATTGTGTATTATTTATTTGCATCGATCAACCTTGATCATTATAAATATGAAGACCATATTATTTGCATCGATCAACCTTGATCATATATGAGTTTGAAAATCACATTAATATAAGTATCGATCAGCCTTGATCGATTGAGCATTTAATATCAGCCCAGATAATAAACAAATCGATATCCTTATCGGTGTATTTGTCATGCAAACTGAAGTTGACCGATTAAGCATTAACAATTAGTTAAGCATGCTAATCAAAATCAGTGCCTCTAAACATATGTTTATGAATAATAAAAAGAGTAGGCACATCCGCTCAAGGCATGCCCCCCCGATATACTATATATGCAAACCTGATAAGGCAACAAAGAGATATTGTAATCAAACATACTCAGCCTTCTTCGGACCTGCAAAACACTATTTCATTAGTAACATATAAACATATATATATATTCTGAAATGTATACATACTATTACCTGTCAAATTTGAATAGAAGTACAATCTGCATTTACATGGTATCAAAGTCACGTTAAGGAGGATCCAAGCAGCGATCGAACTTGAAATATTCAGATTTAAATCTAAATACATTGCATTCCTCTATGGCGAGTGTAATCAGATTCAAAGATAGGCTAGAAGGAGGAAATAACTTCTCATCATGGAAGTTCAGGATTATGATGATATTAAAAGAGGATGAAGTTGAGTCATTTGTGAAAGAAAATAAAACAGAACCGGAAAATGATCCCGAGAAGACAACATGGATTGAAGGGAATGAAAAGGCGTTGAAAATTATAGTTGATGGAGTTAGAGATCATATCTTGCCAATCTTGACAAAACATGAGACCGCATATCATATGTTTATGTCACTTGAAAGCACATACGAAATAAATAATTCCAGCAGGACCTTGGCTCTAAAGAGAAATCAATCATTTAAGTATGAACAAAAGAGAATCTATCAACGCATACTTTATGAGAATATCTACATATCTACACTAAGGGATCAACTATCAACACTTGGATACCAAATTGAAATTAAGGAGCTAACACTTATTGCTTTAGATGGTCTACCAAATTCCTGGGAGACATTTGTTCAAGGCATTAGAGCAAGGTCTAAATTTCCAAAGTTTGACCGGCTAAGATCAGATTGCCTTCAAGAGGAATCGAGACAGACAAAGAAATGATTTAATCAGAAGAATGTAGATGAAGATGTCCATGTCTGGAATGCAAATTCTCACAAGAAAGGAAAGAAGAAGCACTTCAAGAAGAGGAAAAGCTACCATGGGAAGGGTTCATCCAAGAAAGATGTTTGACAAATCCAATGTTTCAGATGCGATCAGTATGGACACTATGCAGTCAGATGTTCTGATAGAACAAAGCAACAAGCATCATTTGCCAAAGTAGGAAAGTCTAAGACAGAGCATGAATCCGAGAATTATGTATTCTACTTTGCACTTTCAAACAAAGTATCAAATAAATCCGACACTTGGGTTATAGATAGTGGCTCATCAAGACACATCACTGGGTTAAGGGAACTCTTAGACTCTATGGTAGAAGAAACTGATGAGGAACTGACAATTGGAGGTGACTCTACACATCTAGTCAGAGGTGTTGGAACATGTACCATCAAATTGAAGTCCGGTATCTCTATTTAACTCACCAGAGTATTGTTTGTACCAAGTATGAAGGGGATTTTGGTTTCCATATCTGCACTTGAAGACAGTGGATATAGGGTTACCTTCAGGGATAGTAAAGTGTTGGCATGGCCAAAGAACTCTACTATTAAGAAGGCTCAAACCATAGGTTATAGACAAGGATATCTATATAAATTATGTACTGAGCCAAATCTTGCCTTAATTCATGAAATTGCAGACTCTAATGAAATATGGCATAGGAGATTAGGACACCTCCATTTCTGTGCCCTATCTTCTAGGGAAAAACTAGTCACAGGCTTACCCAAACTCAAACAATATCATTCACGGGCATACAAGGGGTGAGGCTTAGGGAAAAACACAAAAGGGTCTTTCCAAAGTAGTTCTGGTAAAACAAATGATGTATTAGAATTAATGCACTCAGATTTATGTGGACCCATGTCTGTACCTTCTTTAAGGGGTTTCTTATATTATGTAATTTTTGTTGATGACCTCTCTAGAAAGGCCTAGATCTATTTCCTCAAATGTAAATAATCTGAGGAGATCCTTAGAAAGTTTAAGGAATTCAAATCCCTTACAGAAAACTCTTCTGGGAGGAAATTTAACACATTAAGGATAGATAATGGGAGAGAATACACATCAAATATTTTTAAAGAATTTTGTAAAAATGCTGGGATTAAGAGAGAGTTTACTATACCCTACAACCCTCAACAAAACGGGGTTGCTGAAAGGAAAAATATAACCATTGTAGAAGCTTCTAGGGAAATGTTACTTGATCAAAATATACAGACATCAGTTTGGGCAGAAGACTCTAGTAATGCCGTTTACATACAAAACATATTTCCTCACTCCCATATTGATGACAAAACTCCTGAAGAAGGTTTCACTGGTGTAAAACTAGACCAGTCACTTGAGGATATTTGGCTGTCCTGTTACATTCATGTTCCCAAAGAGAAAAGAACTAAGCTAGAACCTTCTGGGAGAAAAGGTATTTTTGTAGGCTATAGTGAAACCTCAAAAGCTTATAGAATATATGTGCCTGGTCAGAGATAGATTGAACTAAGCAGAGATGTGAGTTTTGAGGAAGACATAGCTTTTAAAAGAGCTAGAAATTCTATCGAGTCAGAAATTCAAACTTCCCCCATAGACCTAGAAGAGGATCCTACCCCTGAGATTCAGAGGGACTACCCTTAGGAAGATAGAAATGACGAACAAATCATTGGAAAATCCTAAGAAGAGACCACTTTGGGCTACTAAGACAATAAAGGAAGCAAAGACTTATGCAGCTCCGTCAGGGACTTTTAGAGAGTATAAAAGACCTAAGAGACTCTCTAGTTATGTAGCTTTGATGAGTGAATTCATCAAATCAGAACTTGCTAATGTTACAGAAGCTCTCCAGCACCAAGTATGGAAGGATGCCATGATAGAGGAGTATCGATCCATCTTGAAAAATGATGTGTGGGAGATAGTACCTAGGCCAAAAGAGAAATTTGTTGTTTCTTCCAAGTGGCTATTGAAAATCAAACATGCTTTAGATGCGAGTATAGAAAAACACAAAGCAAGATTTGTAGCCAAAGGTTTTTCACAAAAGAAAGGAATTGATTATGAAGAAACTTTTGCACCAGTTGCTCTTTATACCTTGGTCAGAGCAGTCCTAGCCATTGCAGTAGCCAAAGGATGGAAAGTCCATCAAATGGATGTAAAAACTGCATTCTTAAATGAGACTATTGTAGAAGAGGTCTACTTAGAGCAACTTGAAGGATTCGAGATCAAGAATGCAGAGTCACATATGTAAATTGAAAAAAACCCTGTATGGACTTAAGCAGGGTCCTAGAGCTTGGTATGAAAGAATTGACAATTACCTCATGTGATTAAGTTTCTCGAAAAATGACGCAGACCCAAATGTCTACTTCAAGAAAATCAAAGGTGATATGTTAATATTGATATTATATGTTGAGGATCTGTTGATTACAGGAGAGGATCACCTTATTGATCAGTGTAAGAAGGATCTAGCCTTAGAGTTTGACATGAAGGACTCGGGTCTATTAGACTACTTCCTTGGATCAGAAGTTTGGGAGAAATCAGATGGCATTATTTTGAATCAAGGGAGGTATACCCTTGATATATTGAAGAAATTTGGAATAATGAATTGTAGATCTATGTCATCTCCCATGGAAACAAATCTTTATAAATTGAAGGAAGCAACAACAAATTCTCAGTGAGCAGATCCAACTCTCTATAGGAAGATGATTGGATCTTTGATGTACTTGGTCAACACCAGACCAGATATCTGTTATGCAGTGAATGCTTTGAGTCAGTTTATGTGTGAGCCCAAGGAGATACATGTTGCTGTGAAGCATATAATGAGGTACCTTCAAGGTACTCTTAGTTATGGTCTCAAATATGGAAAGGTTGATTTAGATCTTCATGGATTCACAGATTCATATTGGGTTGGAAGCGTGACCGATCGGAAAAGCACCTCAGGATGTTGCTTTAGTTTAGGATTGGCTATGATATTATGGATAAACAGAAAACAATCTTCAATGGCTCAATGTTCTACAAAAGCCGAATACATTGCAGCTTTTATGGCTGCAAGAGAAGCAATATGACTCATAAAATTGGTTGTGGGATTATTTGGTGAGCCTCTGAAACCCACTATTATCCACTGTGATAATTAGAGTTGTATTAAGCTTTCAGTGAATCCAATATTTCATGATAGATCTAAGCATATCGAAATTCTTTATCACTATGTAAGAGACATGGTAGAAAGGAATGTAATCCAGCTGGAGTATATCAGTACAGGAGATCATACAACAGACATACTTACCAAATGTCTCTCCAAAGTGAAAGTTGAACACTTCAAAAAGAGTCTTGGTATGATTGAAATGTAAGTATCATATGTATCTGTACTATTATATAAGTCGTTTAATGTATAAACTTCTTTTGTCATATGTGGGACTCTATGACTTTATGGGGCCCACCCCTTTTGAAAGGTGACGATCTTTTAGATAATGAACAGTTGTATTTGACACTATAAGGTGACGATCTTATAATGTTTAGTAGATTGATATCATGTGACTTGATATCATTATATTTCATGGATTTGCCATGATTTGTTATGGTAGACATTTTGTGACTTAATGTCAATGCACATACCATAACTAGGATATATAAGGAGAATATAATATTCTTGAGTACATTATATCTTTTGATATCATGAGATAGGTGATATCTCATATCACGAGATTAGGTGATATACCTTATCACGAGATAGGTGATACTTCATATCACGAGATTAGGTAATATATCTTATCACGAGTTAGGTGATATAGATTTCATCATGAGTTATGTGATGTACCCTATCACAAGTCACGTGATAGCTATTATCTCAAGTCTGGTAATTATTGTCTTCTTAATTGTACTCTTTATCTTGCCTAGCTAAGAGGGAGTGTTGAATCTTGTAGCATCGATCAGATAAAGAATCGTTTATGAGATCAGTCTCATTCTCTATTATTTATTTGCATCGATCAACCTTGATCATTATAAGTATGAAGACCATATTATTTGCTTCGATCAACCTTGATCGTATATGAGTTTGAAAATCACATTAATATAAGTATCGATCAGCCTTGATCGATTGAGCATTTAATATCAGCCCAGATAATAAACAAATTGATATCCTTATCAGTGTATTTGCCATGCAAACTGAAATTGATATGGACAGCATAACAAATAACATAACTAATCAAATTATGGACAGCATAACTAACAACTTGGATTATTCATCTTGAACTCAATGTATTTGCATTGCTTGAACATCAATATTACACCATTGTGTTGACTTATAGAGTCACACATTGGGTGTTCTTGTCTATCTTATCTTTGTGCTTTATCAAATTATCAAAGAATGCTTCCAAAAATATGGACTTGACAAAAGTTCATTGTAACACAAGATTAAGAGACTATCAATTTTATAATACTGTAAAATTACTCTTCACATGTGAGTAAGATTGCATATATTGCATTTGAGGTGATCTATATTTTGGAATAGAAAAATGTTTGGATTCAGTTTAAAATCTCAAGATGATATCTAGGAAATGCAACGTGAACAATAGCCATGCATGGGATGTGATCCTTTAGTTGTGTTATCTTCATAAATAGAAAAATGTGGTCAATTTGTTTTGCTCTCTTTATTACATGAATATCATTATTATTTTTTTCATAGAGATGTTTTTTTCTGTGCCGTAGGGGAATTGCTCGTGATGGTTATCATATTGAAATATATCCCTTTTTTTGTTTCATATACTACAACAATTTGAATGAATAAGAACAATAGACTTGTTGGGTCTTAAATATAGGTTAAATAGGTTGAATTTATGTGGGTACTAGTCTTCTGGATTTAGTACATCTTTAATGGAAAACATTCCTTTTATAGAAGGCTTTCAATTGCTGTCATACTATGAGAGGCCTTGGATAACATTTTTTAGCTTTTAAAGTTATTCACGACAAATTATCCACTCCAACTGAATTCTTGAGAGACCTGATCTACTGACCAGTTTCTTTTCGGTATTTATTACATCTTTTATGGAGTGATTCTTTCTAATTGTTGATTAATTTATGATGGTTTAACTTGTAGGCCTCAGAGCTTTCCTCTTAAAATGACTGGCTGGCCCACACAATTAGAAGCTTATGCTTTCTTGGTTGTCAGCCCTCCATCTATGGCTCAACAATTTGAGAAGGTTTGCGACCTTACTTCGAAACTATACATCCTTTTGACTGTATCATTGGGGTTTTTCATATATGTAATTATTGTATTGTTGTGATAAATTTTATTTGTCTACAAAGAAAGGAAAATTTGCACATAAAGATAATAAGTAATACCCAAAATACTTTGTTAGGAGAAAATTTAATTGGATATCATAGTTTTATTAGATGAATTTTAGCGGACTGGAGGAAGCCATTGTTGAAATTCCAAAGGAGACTATGGACGCTGGTTTTCCTATACCCCTTATCAGGTCTACATGTCATTAACTTTGTTTCAAACTCATCTAAGAAGGGTGACATACTACAAAGCCCTTGACAGCCTGTGGAAGTAATTTGCTTATACTTCATCAAACAATTACAGTAAGTATTTTGAAAATTTTAATATGTCACCTTATCCAGTAGGACCAACTGCTGAAATCATATGACTTGCCAGCCACGTTGGCAACATATAATTCACTTGAATATATATAAGGCCATTTTTACTCATTCGATGCTTATTCATCTCCATGAGGAGCAATAATCGGAAGGTATATAGCTGAGGTGGGAACTATCTTAGGATTTGTGCAGTGACAGTGAAGGTTGAACTGGTGATATCACAGAGGTAACACAGCATCTGCTGACTGAAGTCTCATTAAAGTGTTGAAATAAGCAATGCAATCTGTGACATAAGTGTATTTTTAGATAGAAAATGTTATCTTTGACTGGAACTTCGAATAGTTTTACCATCATAAATTCACTTGTCTAACAAATGATTTAGATTAAGAGACAAAGTTGACTGTTGTTGATTCTATTACTGCTGATGTCAGCTTAAGCAAGGTTGGCTGTGTCATCTGTGAGGTAAGTTTATTTTTCTAGTGAATTTTTGGGATGTCAACGGCTTTGCATGAACAAATTGTAGGATGAGATTGATGATATGATTGAAGTGACGAATTTCTTAGTACCACTTCATGTATCCCATTGTCATCAACAGGAAGAAAGAAGCATCTTATATACAAATTCGTGCTGACCACTGAAGCTGGAATGCAATTACTGTCAAGGACCCATTTCTCATCACATTTACTAAATTCATTCTGAAATGGTTTCTGCGCTGCATTCTGTATTCCTTTGTAGATGGATTTGATAGGTACAATCAGATTATAGCATTTTTGAAGAGGATAAATCAAAGATAGTGTAGTGTTAAACACCATAGAGGCATATAGCATGATTTTTTAAAAAATTTTCTACAATCAAATGATGTGATTTTGCTAGTAATCACAAATGGACTTACACAATTGTACCTATATTTTATCAATTCTCTTCCCTCAAAGCACCTGGAACTTGAATACGAAACTGACTCAAACTTCAAATAAAAGATAAGAAGGATAAGGGTTTAGAGAAATCTAATCTACTTCTAACACCTAATGACAATGATAGCAATGAATAATGCTTAGATAGACGAATTCCTTATGAAACTTGTTTACTACTATATCTGATAAATTACATACATGAAACAATAATAAAGATGACAATATGTACCAAATACAAGAGTAAAATACATCTTTATTCACTCATGAATTTATTACAAAGGAGCCCGGAGATGGTCGACCAAGGATTCTAGTTTATTCAACTATAGCATACTAGCTTCCTTGACAGTACACAACATATTTAAAGGACCTAAAGGTTGCCAAGAGGAACACAATCGTCAACCAACTATCACTTATAACTACCCGAGAGTAACAACCAACTTAATATGAACATTTAATATATTGCCAGATAACCAATATGCTTTGTTTACTGACTACATCATCCCTTCCAAAAGGAAAAGTCATCTTCCAGATGACAATATGCATCAAGTAATATTTGGGAAGAGTTATGGCAAGAGTATAGATAATGACTTGTATTGTGCAAACTCAAATTTCTAGTGTACTTCAAAAATCCAATGGGGGTTTGGGGCAGCGTCCTAGTGGGGTCAAGGGGCAATGTCCCTTGTGTTGAAGACACACCGAATGCTGAGAGGGGGGGTGAATCAGCATAAACCAAAAATCATATTTAGATAATCAACCATCAATGTTATCCACCATACAACTTATTAAGTAAACAATGAATAGAAACAATAATACATGAGCACCAAGATTTTTATATGTGGAAAACCCAAACTGGGAAAAACCACGGTGAGCACTTTCCCACAAAGATAAATCACTGATATATAGTCTGATTACAATGATAGTAGGAGGTCACTGCTTTAGACTTGCAACCAAAGGCTCACTGCCAATACAACACCGAATATAGATAGGAGCTCACTGCTCCAGACTTGTAAACAGAGGCTCACTGCCAAAGCAGTAAGATACAGAAAAGAACTTGTGCACCCAAGAATCACTGTCCTAGGGACAAGGTACATACAATTCTTGACAATAGATAAAGAGAAATTCTCCTAATAAAGAAGCTGTCCTGCACAACTCTGTCAACCTCGGCAATGATGAGATGTTGCCATTGATGTCAAAGGTTTTGAAGGTGAAAATCATGATATTGTAATATAGTCAAATATGTTAGGAGCAATGATCTTATTAGAAAAAGTTGTGTAAAGCTATAATATCTTGATTACCCATGTTCAAGTCATCTAAATAAAGAAATTGATGCAATTGGGATTATAAAATCTTATTCATAATACGGAAAGCACTCATTATACAAATCATACAAAAAAAAAGCTATGTACAGATTCAAGACTTGCTAACAAGGGTTCATCTTCGTGATTGAAGCATGTCAAGGTTCACATAGAGAATGATCTTTATGCAGACCGATCAATGGTTGATCATTGGAGTTGATTTTACAATTGCTATGCAAAGGTTGAAACGATGGCATAATATATGGATAGTTCTTTTGATATTTATCAGGTTGGTCATACAGAGACACCTCATGAGGGAGACTTGATTAAATGAATATCAAATACTCTAAATAATGTATTCAAACTTCAGTCAACCACACAAAGACAGGAACAGCGCTTATGTTTAGACATCGATATGGCTTGATGAAATATGGCAATGATTAACACAAGCCCAATAAAGTGACAAGATGCGATTGTTTTGTGTTGATAAGAATATTTGTCTTATTCAACTGACAAGTCAGCATCAGATTAAGACAAACATTAACTTGTCTTACTAGAAAGATTCGATAAAGATTGAATTTTACAAGAATAAAGGAGAGGGACAGCGAAACAGCATGCAGCAGTAAAAGTTCACATGAGTCAAGCAAAAGGTGTAAGTCTTGTGTACAGATGCCAGCTACATGCCTGCAATGGCAGGAGCCACGTAACACATAAGTGTAAGGAACAATATTAATATTAATTGAATGTAATAAGAGACAAGTGACAACCTTAAGATGTAAGCTGCCATGTCATTTAACAAAAGTCAAAATGCTTTCTTTTAGTGTCTAATTATTAAGACATAACAATGATTAATCATATATGGAGCGCTACTATTAAGAATCATTGTTTCTAAAGAAAACCATGGAGTTTTGTTTTTGAGGTAAGCAGCTCATCAGGAAAGCCATGATTATTATTAATAATTATAAAATAAAAGAAGGATAAGTCACGGTGGAAAGATACGTCTATTCAATTCAAAAGGGTGTTACTCTTAAGATAATGGCATATATATGGAAGTAATATTTTGTGAGTGTGAGTGTGCTGAGAGTGAATGATATCGGTGGTGAGTAGTGTAAGGGAATATATGTATATTCAGATTTATTAATCTGACACACACACACACACATGCCAGAATTATAAGAGAGAAATTATATTGAGTGGTGTGTGTTAAAAGATTTTAGGTATATACACCAAGGGCCATCGATGAGAAGGAAGATTACAGATTTATTGAAGAAAATATAAAAGAAGAGTGTACGCAGATGTGAATGAGGATATATATATATATAGAGAGAGAGAGAGAGCGAGAGAGAGAGAGAGAGAGAGAGAGAGAGAGAGAGGAGCAGTTGCAATATGAGAGCATTACTCTCTCTTAATGCATCTTCAGCCAAATTGCTTGCTCTTTTAGCAGTTAACTGTGCTTCTATGGCAATAGTTTTCTCATCTTTAGCTTTTCTTTTTGCTTCAATAAGTTCATTCATCCTCAGAGCATGACCTTCCTGCTCCCTTTTTAAGTTGGAGATTTCATCGGTCAGATTCAGATTCTTCTCCATGAGATCAGAGACCACTTCTTCTGCTTCATTAGATCCACTCTGCCCAAAGAGTTCCTCAATGGTTTCATGACTTTCACTTAGTTGTAAAGCCAACTCTTTCCTCTTGGCAAGAGACCTCCTCAGTCTATTTTCCAAAGAGGCTGTCATTTCATTTGCTTCCTCCAACTACTTTTGATACCTGTAACCCTCCATGATCTTTTCTCAAGCGGTTAAGCTTTCTATCTCTAAGAACCTTTGCTCTGATACCTATTGTTATTCCTAACCGGTTACTGAGAGATGGGTGAATCGATAAATTCAATTTCTATTACTCTTTTAAGCAAACAAATATTCTTGTTAATACAGAAATTAAAAGAATATTATAACAACCATAAACAAAAATTAAATACACAGGTCAACACAACATTATACTTGGAAACCCTCAGTTAGAAGGAAAAAATCACGGTGGGACAGAACCCACAAACTCCACTAGTGCAGTAATAAAGCTTTCCTGTTAGAGACTTACAAAGCATTGGTGAGAGTGCTACCCGGTTAAGGGATTTGATAGAAGACCTGTTAGGATCTTGACCCTATTAGTAGCCACCTTATTAGAGGACTTAAAACACTAGTAAAGATATTACCCGGTAAAGGGATTTATACAAACGAACCTGTAAGGGTTCACCCTGATTGAGGGATTTAAATGTGCTTCACAATTAAAGCAATGATCTAATGATGACACTTTATCTGTCGATTTAGATCATACCTATTTACCCTTTACTCTGCTTGGCTGTTGAATCTCTCTCCCTTTCACCTTTTGTGACTGTGATTCCTCTTAGAAGATTCTGCTCTCCTGTTCTCCTTCGCTCTATGCTCTTGATTTTCAACAACACAAATTTCATGTCTTGCGACCTGTATTTATAAGAAATTTATCTTATTAAAAATACATCTCATAGCTCTGCCAAGCTGTAAACTCTCATAAATCATGCATGCAAAACCCTTGATCAAAAAGCTTGCAAACTGATCTTTAGTTCACCATGAAACGCTCGCAGAAAAAACAAAGTTAACTTCAATTCCACTGAAAAATCAAACTCCAATTTAACTAAAAAATGCTCTGTATAATCTTGTTCGGATTATCATGCACTTAACTGGTCTAGAACATGTATCCGGTTAGTCATTTGTTCCTTGTGTGTTTGACAAGACCGGTTGGTTAAAACCTGGTTCAATGTAAGCGTGACCAGTTAAAGTACACTGCTTTCTTGCTTAGTTTACCAGTTCACAATTATGAGTACCGGTGGTCCGGTGGAATTGATGTTTGCCAATGACTTTACCAATGACAACTATGTTTATGTCAACAACCTATTCAGTAACATCATCATTGTTCATCGCTGTCATCATTCTTGCTGCTGTTGCTATTGGTGCTTTATCCACCGAAGCCTTGAGTATTATCTTCTTCCCATCCTCCATGAACTCCTACTCCATCTATTGTAAATCCTGAATGTATTGTCCAAGAGAATGCAGCCATTGAATTCCTAATATGATACCGGAATCCGCAATCTCAATCATGTAGAAATCATTGGTGATTGAAATTCTCAAACTCAGTACTCATTTGTGGTAACCCTCTTGTTGCATCTCCTCTTAAATCCATCAGCCATCATGACACAAAATCCTGAAAAATCATCTAATGGCAATCCTTCTCTTGTCACCAAGCAGTCACTCACGAAATTGTGAGTTGCACTAGTGTTGACTAAATATGTCACTTGCTGTGCATAGACAACTCCTCTTACTCTAAATGGTTGATACTACTTTTTGTAGAAATAATAGTATATAAAAGTATGTGAGTTTTAGTCTTCTAAATCTTATACGAGCGAGTCATTCATTTGTAGAGTTTCAGCTGAGTGCTGTTGGAAATTGTACCATTGAATTTAAAATCAGTTGAATGCTGTTGTACCAGTTGGCTATTGCTGCTTCGAGTACTGGTGCCTATGGATCTGGCTTGACCTTCCCTGATGAATTGAGAGTAAAGGCATTTGAGCTCATTTTAGACACTTGTGAATCTAGCATCTCAAAATACACTGCGTTCCTAGAGGTAATTGTAAGTAGATTTTCTGATTTTTATTTCATACACAGTACTTTAAACCAATAGCTTCTTAAAGTATCTTTTCTAACAATGCAATGTGTTACTTATCAGAATATGCAGGAAAATGGAAGCCAAAATTTGAGTGGGATTGGGCAGGAACAATTTAAGAGACAATCATTGCTTAAAACATTGTCTGTGGACTTGTGTTCTAGTGAACAAAGAATTTTATTTCGTGCTCAATATGTATCTTCTTATCCCATGTCCCCTTGTGCAATTTTTCTTTTTCCTTTTTGTTTAATGTAATTCACAATGTTAATGAACTCAAAGGAAAATGCAAACTTTACCTTTCAAAATACAGAATATTTTTCAGATGAAGCTTACAAATATTTTTAAATGGTGTAGGTTCTTCGAACAAAACTGAAAGATCTACAAGGTGTTGGATTAAAGGCATTGAATGTGTTTAATGGAGTCAAAAGGTTGTTCTCATGAGACGGAAAAATTCTTGTAAGGTGTACTCAAATATAACATGGTTTAAAAGAAGAGTATTTTTTGATTTCTTGGATAAGGTACACATATATAATTTATAAAGTCAGCTCATGATTATTAGACTGCTATAATTATATGGTTCTTGATTGTTATTGATTCAGTAGAAAAACTTTTGTCAAATGTGAGAATTCAAATGCTTAAATTTTCTCTCTTTAATTTTATGCCATGGGCAGATGCCAAGCTCATGGCCAATCTGATTGTTGTGAAAGCTAGAAGAGCAGACAGAAACTAGAAAAGAATACATCCTAAGAAGGCAGATCATATGAGAAGCTACCAATAAATTCATCATACCTAGTAAATGTTGTAGTGTGGTCTTCTAGCAGCCTTTGTGAGAAGCTGCGCATTTTGTTATAAATAGTGATTTGCCTTCTTTTATATAATTCATCTATATGTTTGTTCAAAAACTTGGACATAGCAATGACTCGGCTTACCCAAAAAATTTAAAACTTGGGGAAAAACTTAGCAATACCTCAGCAAATTTATCAAAAATTAGAAAATTTAATAGTTTTTAAAAGCATGCATATTGATGAATTTATGTATCATATTACTGATTTCTTTCACACCTAAATCAAAACTGAAGTTCAGTACAATTTGTCATGCCCCTGACAGTCTCAGGCTTTACTTTTCTATGTTATGTTATAGTTAGATTAGCATCGTTTTATCTGGAACTATATTTCTGTTAGATTTCTATGAGTTTGAACTCTGACTTCGTTCATTTGAAACATGTTATTTGGATTAAATATGTTTATCTCTGTAATTCTACCAGACACTCAGAGAATTATGTCTATTACTGTAGCTAAATGATATCTTCTGATGTCAGAATTGGTTTAGACTGACTTTTGAAATTAATGGAACTGGAAAGTTCAGTAGAGATTTGAATATTGGTTTGATTGTGAAAATAGTACAACTTAAATGGTTAGTCAATTGTCAGATTTTTGGTTCATTATTTTGGGATTCTAAATATTATGTTAGACATAATTAGAATTGGTTATATTATTATGGTTAATTGTATCTTGATGATTATAGACAGTATATAGAGAATTATTGTTATTTGATGTTAATCAAATTTTGAATTGAAAATAAATTTGTATATATGTATTTTTATACATTTAATTATGAGTGATTGTTTTAGTAATTATGTGGTATTTCTTTTACTAAAACTATAGAATTATCTAAGTTAGTATATCCTATTTTGTATGTTCGTAGGAGGTTAGTTTGATGAAGTGTTAGTAATTTGACATTGTTATGCGTTGTTATCTTGGTGCTTAAGTTAGTTTTTCTTGACCTAAGATCGATTAATGTTATCTAGCATAGATGTAAATTAATCTATCCCTAAGTCTTCTTATTTATGATCTGGCTCGAAGACATGACTTATCGGCAGGGTTTAAATGCACTATCATCGCATAGTGGTGTTAGTGGGGTTTAAGCTGTTTTCGGGTTATGGGATTGTACTTTGATGGACATTTGGCAGGGAGTGTGTTGTGTTTACTACAAGAGATAAGTTCGCATTGAATGAACTCATCGATGAAATTCATTTTTGTGTTTGATGACTGCCATTAGCTCTGGTAAAGGAGTTGCAGTTGGATTATGACTCCATTTTTCACCATGTTATTCTGCGACAGTTTGGGTAAACAGTTGGTTATGGACCTGTGTTACTGTTGTATCTTACATGATAAGTGGCTTGGAATGGAAAGGGGTTTTCACGGCAAGTTATACCCTTCTATTCGTAGTCATTTGGGAAGTTTTGTGTTTCTTACTGTTATCTCTGCATTTGCGTTGTGGGCTCTCTTGCACGACACTTTGGCAGTCTGTGAAGCTCTCCAAGCAGGGGTTAGCTTTGGCATTTCGGTTTTGGATATCTCCTCACGCAAATACCAGGCAGGGGCAATCTCTCACCTTATCCTCTGTTCCATTTTATGTTCTGCAAATGAATTAATAGAATGTTGATTACCACTGTTTGTTAGTTGTTGAATGTGAGGTTTTGTGTTTGTATACTTTGTGAGTTCGGTCATGAATCGGTCTTTTTCTTGGAAGGATTAAGAAGTTTATTTAGTTAAAGGATTTTATGTTTAGTGGATAGCAGTTGTTAAGTTTTATGGGAAACAGATCATTTCGTGGTTATTAGTTATCAGAACTATTCGTAGAATGTAAAGGATTTGGAAAGAAGGAAATTTTGTTTTTGAAACTAAATTTTTGAATAAAGAGTATTATTATTACTTTGATGTAATTCAATGGAAAACTATAAAGCTCTTAGAAATAGTTACTTTGATTGTATGTCCAATTTGTAATAAAAAAATTTATTATGGATCTATGTGGTTTTGTTTATGGTTGAACTTTCTTTGGTTTCATCTTTTAGCTTTATGGATTATTAGGGATGTTACACAATTCATGGGCTAAACAATGTGCACTATCTACAAAAGTGGAAAATTATAGATATTAGCAAAACCTAGTTCACATACAGACTAGTCATGGTTCACACTTCGCTGCTACATTGTTGCATATGAAAATAATGTCGAAAAATAAAAATATTGAAAATTTTTTTATCATAACTTTTGATGGTTTTCATCAGAGGGTGAATTAAAAACAAATTATCTAGGCAAATAATTGTGCTTTATTGAAAAAAAAGATCTATGATTTTGTCATGTCCCCCTCCCTCTAACGGGGACCCATTAGTGATTTCATTTTGTAGCCCATATGGTCCCCAAATTCAAATGCAAGGGGATTGCTTATTTTGGGCTGGCTCTATTTGCACACTACTCATTTCGGCCCCATCCTTTATTTTGAAATTTGGCACCTTCATCAATTCATTTTTAGAGGCTGATTTGTAGTGCTTATGGAGAGAACAACCTCATATTTAATATGGCCTCTTGATGGAGACTTGGAGGAGAATCAATCATCTATTTCTTGTTTTGTAATTCCAATTTGGAATTCTCTTATGTTTGTAGTTTCAAAGGTGTAATGCCCTCCCTAGTCTGCTACAATCTACAATTTAGTGAAGTCTCCTAGCATAGACAAAAGTGTCTAAAGCATCCAAGGATTGCATCTCTACAATGCCATTAGACATATCCTTGGGCAGAATTTCACATGATTTTTGACATGTTGATATCACCTTGATATTGAGTCAGAATCCTACAACATTAGGTCAACATAATAGTGTGTTTGAAGGAATGTATTAAAAACAACTTCATACACCAAGCCGATCATATTAGACAGGTGGACAATCAGTACTGAGATGACATTCTGTTATAGTTGGACATCAACCTTGCTACCAGTTTGTGACATCGCCATTGCTAGTCATATTCATTCAGTGTCGGGTATTAGGTGACATCCATTGCATTCGACATATGATGAATATTAGACTCACATTGGACTTCACCACTATAAACATTGTCATCAAGCTTGGAGAATACTATCATTGGATGCATTGACAATTGATATCGAGTTGTAGCAAATCACCATAGGCATCAACATCATCAGTCACTAGTGTTTTCATCAGTAGTAGCATATTGGAGAATAATCAAAGGCTCCCTTCAATTCAATCATCGTTCATTCTTCTACGTTTCCCAACATAATCCATCATTTGGAGACCAAAAAGCAAAAAATTCTCAATTTCACTCAAATTTGTGATCTAGATATAATATATTTAACAATTTCCTTCTGAGACATTATTTTTGGCATGTTTCTTGTTGCATACTTGAGATATTTTAGTGGTATCAGAGTCTTGACCCTACCAACCTCTTGGGTTGAGGTTAGTGAAGTGGAGAGAAACAAGATTACATCATCTACCAAAGGAGAATACAACGCACACCAGATACAATGTGAGACAATCAATCAAACCTAAGCATTTTGTCCATTTTGTGTAATTTGGCTAGGAGACACTAAATGATAGTTGATACACTCACCCTTTTGACAGAAACAAGGAATATTGGCACTAACAATGGAGAAAAAAATGGTCACTGATAATTCAATCAACAAGAGGACTCGTGCAAATCAATTTCTTGTCACCAACTTAAGACCCATGATGCCCACCTTTCCACAAAGGATTGAGCAACATGAGAATCACACACCATTGGTAGAATTGCAAGAATAGTTAGTAGGATTGGTTGGATGGAGAATTACAACTTGACATGTCCCTTAAGAACTGCATGGACCTAAGGATGAGACACCCACTAGGGATAATAGTGACTATAATAATGATTTGAGGTGAAAGATTGGCAAGTTAAGCCGTCCCTTCTTCAATGAATCTAGAAAATCAATAGCATGTGCTTGGGTGCATAAGATGGATACATATTTACAACTCAATTCCATGCCGAAGATGAAGCAATCAAGTACATGACATTGCACCTTGATGGGATTGCTCATGAGTTGTGGCGCCACAAAATGGTAACATTGGGACATGATCAAATCACCTCTTATGCCAACTTCATGAAAGAGACCCAATGACAGATGTGATGGGAAGGATCTAGAACTCAACTTCAAGGAGTTAACACAACTGGAGAAAGGAGGATCAATGGATAACTATATTGCCAAATTCTAGAGGCTTTTAGTTTTTTATGATTGATATATTGGAGAGAAGGTTGATCACTCTCTTCATGAATGGTTTGATGGATTCATTGAGAGGTTTGGTCAAGGCCCTTAGCCCAAACATACTTCTAGAAGCAATCAAGAAGGTTTGTGATATGGCAATGTGTACCTCTAAGAATCAAACTCTTCCTAAGGTGTCAATTTTATAGGACAAATGCAAGAAAACATACTATTTCAGAAGGATTGACCTAGGAGGACCCCAATGCACAATGCGACCAAGTAGGACCTAAGAAGAAGGAAGCTTTGTTTGAGCTGCAAGGAGCCATGGGAATTGGGTTATAAATGCATTGGCAAAGGGAAGATACATCACATCAAGATTGTATCAAATAGTGAGAAAGAGGACCACTTAGTTGAGGATACCAAGGAGCCTAGTGAGGATCTACCTCATGTAGAGAAGATGGCCACAATAGAGGGAGGTACCATTGCTTCCTTATTTGTACACCATGCTATAATGTGTTTTAAGTACGGGGTGTATTACAAGGGCAACATGTTATTGTCATGCTTGATAGTGGATCCACTCACAATTTCATCAATTCTTCCTTGGTGGCCAAGAAAGGATTACAAATAGTGGAGAACTGATGCAAGAGCATCCATGGGCAGTTGACAATCCTGTATCAACCAAAATATGTTAGAGTTGGGGTTTGGCTTTCAATGTTTGAAGTGGCAATCTCGGTTGGAGATTTGAGATTCTTGGTCCTTTGGTGGTAGTTCTCGGGTGGAACATGTGTTGCTTCATCAACGGACTCAGTGACTGAGTGTGGATGTTACTCTACCGAATGAGCTCGGTGGATGAGTTTGTGCTCGGTAACTACTTTGGGGTTATTGGTGAAATGTTCCTATTTTGGTTCACCGACGAGCTCAGACTCTATTTTGGTGTCCTCTCACCAAGTGGCATTGGTAGCTTTTTTGTATTGCTCGGTTGATGTTCTGACAAGCTTGGTGGTCTAGTTCACTAACGATTTATTTTGATTGTTTTGACTGGTTGACATGTGCATTTAATTTGGGTCACATTCCTCGTGATGTGGATCGATTGTTGGGATGCGTGAGGACCTAAATCTGGGTTGGTTCTTTCTCTTGTGCGAATTTAATGACTGTTGCAAGACGACATGAAGGTTAACATGTTTTGTCATGAGTTTTGTGGAGCTGACTGTTGTTGTGGCCATGCTGTATAAAGGAGAATATGGGTAGCATAGAAAGGAGGCAGCAGGGAAATTGTGGAGTTTAGAAGCTAGTGGCTAAGTGTTGGCTTAGGAAACACGAAGCTTGCTTGGTAGCTTGTGAGCTCAAGTGCTCAAGTGTAGATCTGACTATTGAGGAATAGCTTCATTCGATTTGAAACATACAAGTATACATATATATGTTGAATGAGAAACAATATATATAGATATATATATATATATATATATATATATATATATATATATATATATATATATATATATATATATATATATATATATATATATATATATATATATCTGTGTGTGTGTGTGTGTGTGTATGTTGTTAATACTTACCAGTTACTGAGAGGGGGGGGGGGGGGGTATGTATTAACAACATATATATATATATATATATATATATATATATATATATATATATATATATATATATATATATATTGTTGTTAATACTTATCAGTTACTGAGAGGGGGGGGGGGGGGGGTGAATCAGTAAATACTCGCTATTATATTTTTTAATTCTGAACTCCTTAACCTTAATTGATAAGCAAAATATAACAGTCATTCAAAAGTATAAACATAATCACACAGATTACTACAAGTATTTATACGTGGAAACCCTTGATTATAAGGGAAAAAACCACGGTGAGACAGAGCTCACAACTTCACTATTTCAGAATGAAGGTGCCCTGTTAGGAGCTTACAAAGCACTGGTTAAGGTGCTACCCAGTTAGGCAATTTTACAAGAGATATGTTAAGATCTAAACCAGTTAGGAGCTGCTTGGTTACAGGACTTTGAACATCAACAAGATGTTACCCTGTTAGGGAATTCTTACAATGAATCGATTAGGTCCACCCTAATAAAGGGATTTGAATATGCTTCTACTTCTAATAGAATTGATGATCTGTTATGACATTGAATGTTTGATAAGATCATACCTCTTCTCTGGTTTCCTGGCTGTTGATCTCTGCTACCTCTGTGTCTGCAGCTCTTCTCTTAGAAGATGTTTCTTCTTTTTTCCATACAATCACTCACAATCAACAACTTTCTTTGCGTCCTATAAGTTATATTTATATGAGAGTTCATCGTAATGAGACCCTTAACTCAGAGATCTGCTAGGCTGCAAACTCCGCAATAAATCATGCAATTAGCAAAAGAACTATGCGCTCTGATCTAGAGTTTACCTTGCAAAACATCCGCATGAATAAACCTAACTCCTGTTAAAAAGCTAACTCCACTTCTACACGATGGATATCCCGTATAATCCTTCTTTTAACTCAAGATGATCCACTAAATCCAGTGTGGATCTTTAGGCTGCTTTTAAACCGGTATAGCCTTCGGTATAACATTATGCACACTGAGACCGGTGCGTGTTCTTAGCTCGGTCTACCGGTGTTCTTTATCTACCAGTGTATACGTTATGTTGCTTGTCTACCGGTGTCTTCTAAGTGTTGTGAGTGACCGGTGACCTCTTATAGGTGCATAGTGTTTGTGGATGTTTGTATACTAATGACATCTTGAATTGCTAACAATCTTCCCCTTTGTCATTGGTGGCAAAACTATACACAAACTTCACTCACTTACTGATCACAGTGCCTTGTATCAGTAGAACACTGCTTCCCCTGTTTCGGACTTCCCCTGACTGAAAGTTCTGCACTGTCTAAATACTTCCCCTGTCTAAGTGCTTCGATGTTCTTTCCTTTTTGTTGTTTTTTTCCTTCTCCTCTATTCTCCTTCTGTTCATTCTTTATCTCTCTATCATCTTGTTGCTTTCTTCCCCTTTTTGCCTCCAGAGGACAAAGGGTTTTACTTCACTTCACATTTGTAGTTTGGTGAAGATATCCTTGTAAATTGTTTTGGTTGACTGAAGGAAAGGTGCCCATTGACTGGTTATTTGTTCAATATTCTTGAGAGCTGCAGTGAGGGAAACAACTATGTTTTCCATATCTTCAACAGTCTTGTAATCCAATTCATTTATCAGAGCTTCTATTGTAGTAGCAATGCACTGCATTGAGTCAAATGTTGGGGCGAGAAACATTTGAAATCCAATAATATCTTGGATTCTCTTACTTTCCTCTTCTGTAGTCTTCCTTTTGACAAGAGCTAGACTTGTCATTTCCCAGCTATAATGTACTGCAGATTTATTTTGTATATTAAATTGGGAAGATAAAGCTTTGATGTCCTCTGTGGTCTTAACAGACTTCTCTATTAGATCTTGCAAAAATAATTCAAAGTTTGAGGTTCTACACATCAGACTTTTTGCCTCTTGAAGCTGTTGTTGGAGGATTCGCAGGTTGGTTGTCACATTGATTTTGATATCATCAACCTGTTTGTGGAGTATTTCTACTCTTTTCTTTTCATAGTGGTCGGCTGCTATTGTTTCTGGATCGGTTAGATCCTCACCGATTGCTTGCGCCAAAACTTCTAGCTGATCTATGACTAGTTCATCTTCATCTATGTCAACATCAGGGACAAAGTAGTATAGGATGTTCTTTACATTTGTCAAGACCATATCCTGTTTTCTTTTGGTCAATTCTTTTAGTTGCCTTGTTGACATCTTAATGATGTCTACCACTGTGTCTGTAAATCTGCTTCTTTTTGCTTCCTTTTCCTCGGCAAATGATAGTTTCCTTTTTGAAGAGGAGCTTGGAATGTCACTGTGTTCTTGCTGGTCTTGCTCTTGCTTCGATTTTAGCTGCTTTGGGTGGACATGGATCTCTTCTTCTTGCCCCTTGTTGTCTTCCATTACTTGATGAGCTTTGCCTTCCGGTTGGACTCCTTCTGGTGACTTACTACCTTCAACAATTTGTGGTTGTTCTCCTGGTGGATCTTCTTTTTGCTGTTGCTCCTTAGTAGTATGGAGATTCCCTATGGGTATATCAATTTTTGTTTCTTGTTCAACATGTGTTTGTTCATTAGTTAAGAGCTCTTCTGTTTGCATAGGTCTGTTTTGATCCCAAGGACCATATTTCTCTAATGCCACGAAGTCATAATTGTTCCAGTAGTTTAGAGTGTCTTTGTAGACTTTATTCTCATATCCATTCAATATCTCTGCAACTCTATCAAATGTTTTTAGGTTCATGGATGCTTCTTCTAGAAGAAGCTTTATTCTTTCTTCACTAAAACTAGGTTGAACCTTAAGTAGTGTGTCTCTAGTGATTTTGATGTTCAGACCTAGATCGGTTTTCCATTTTTCTTGTAGCCTGTTGTTTAGTTCTGGTGGGAACTTGGACCTGTAGTACCTTGGGGTCCTATTATAATCCATGAAGGTCTCTACAATCTCGACAATCAGCTTTTGTTTGTCTTCTTCATTTAGTACACTATACCATTTAGCTGCATTGTCCAATTCCCCAAAGTCCATAACTTCAGTTATTAAATCAACATGCATAGGTTGAAAGTTACCTTTGCTTGGTGAGATGAAAACCGTTGGATTTGTTGCTTGTTCCTTGGTTAAGTCCACTAGTACCGGTGCTTCTTCTCCAAGTAATCCTTTCCCCTTACCGATGTTAGGTGCCGGTTTGGCTATTGTTCTTTGTGCTGCTTCTTGTTCTGCTTGTTACTGGGTCTAAAGAAGTTTGGTCCATAGTGCGACTTCTTCATTGCGTACCTTCTCAATTTCTCCTATAAGCACTAGGCCTATCCTTATAGTTGCAAAAGTTTTTTGATGTAGTTCAGCCTATTCTGCTACCTCGTCCATAGTAAGGTGATTCTGAACCTCCAGAAGAGCCCGTATACTCTCCTCCTTTTCTCTTTCTTTTGAGGCTTTCCATCGGGCCTCAATATTATGTAGAAGTTTTTCCAGTAGAGTAGTGCGAAGTCCACCGGGATGAAGATTGAATTTGTGGAGGCAGAATGCTACTACATCCTCAAGTTTGTCCTTGTCTTCATCATTGCTTAAGTCATATCTTCTTCTTACAAAGCCTAGATTTCTAGCCTTCTTCAATTCTTCCACAATTTCGTCAATTGTGGGCTTGGCTCATCTAGGTGGATCCTCCTTTGATACTTTTTCAGTCTTCTTCCTAATCAAAGGAACGATGACTTCAGGGTCTGTTTCTTCTTGTTCTTCCTCTTGGATGCTTGGTGCCGGTTCTTCTTTCTTCCTTTGGCCTTTGCGCGGTTTTGTCACCGGTTTCTTTCTTGGTGGAGGCGTCCTCTTATAGACGATTTTGATCGGTGCCCTTTTTGACAGATTCTAAAGAATTTCAGTGTACATGCCGAACCGAATAGCACCAAGATCCAAATTTGCATCATTTAATGCCTCAGCATATGCCTTCACAACTTTGGCTGAGATCTCGTAACCCAGCTTAGGAGCATATGCATCTCTTGGTTCAACTACTAGAATAATGCAATTGTCGGTGGTGACCAGAAAACATACCTCATCCTTGTAATGTTCAACAATTGCTGACGAAATTCTTTCCCTCTGGTGCATCTCTAGTTGAAAGGCTTTGAAATGTTTGGTCATAGCATTGCTTAGCTGGTCTCCCTGTTTATTTGCCATTTTAGTGATTTGATGCATGATCGGTTTGTCGGTTCTCCAATTCAGTTTTCCGAAACTTGGCAAGAAATCCAGGTAGAAAAAGCATAAGCACATTAGAAGGGTTCCATAGTTCATAGATTTCTTCTTCACAACTCCAAGCTTCTTCATATTTTCAAAGATTTGATTTCAAAGCATTGCACAAATGTCGTATTGGACATTTTCATGCATAATGCAATGCGCAACATGGATTGCACCACTTGGTACGTTGTTTAGGTTGCTTGACTAACAGACTTTATAACTGATAACAGTGGACGTGAAATGTACTCCTTCATCTTCAATGTCATTTATAGTCATAAGTCGACCATCAGACTTCGACTTGGTTAGCTTGTTGACGACAGAATTGGAGATGGTGCGCAGGGTTATCGCTTCCCCTTTGTCACTATACCCGGTCACTCTATGGAGATCATCTTTGGTGATCTCGTGACATGTGCCTTTGTTGAGCCAGAATCCTGGTTCATGAAGATGGCTCAACACCAGTCTAACTTGGTCCTCCCAGAAGATTGCAGGGTAGCACACGCCATTTATTAGACTAGAGGATACCAGATTGGCATATTTGTCGAGCAGTTTCCCTTCTTCACATAACGACACATACTCTCCTTGAATAAAGGTTTCTCTGAGTTCTTCCTGTCTAGCATGACTAAACGCTGTAACATCCTTGGTCAAGAAGATTCCTGTTGGTATGGAAGAGAGAGCACCAGCCATGTCATTTTCTATGTTTTGCACAAGCAAGATGTTGTATGCAGGTCTGTTCACTAGATCTCCTTTGATTAACTTCATGGTAGTAGAAGATGAAGCCATTCTTGCTAACCAAAAATTCGCAGATAGTGATTTCTCAGTGATCAAAGCGTGAGAATAACACTTAGCACAAGAATTCCTAAATCACAAAGTAAGCAAAGTGAAAACTTGCGTGTAATTTCCCTTTCTTTTATAGGGTTAGGTTATAACAGTAATTACCAAACGGTAACTATTTGTTAAACATCTATAGTAATAAATGCTTTACCAACTTTTTCCTTCTGTTTTGCCAACCCATTGATTTTAATGTTGCCTTACCGGTTAATCTTGTAGACCGAATGAGTCTGACTCTCATCAGTCATACCAGGAACAGTAGTGGATCTACCGGTTCCCTCTAAACCCTCATGGTTTAGTTTGTCGAAGAAATATCACCATCAGCAGATGGTGATTTTTCCTCTATCTTTTCTTCAGCAGAGATCTTTGATTCTTTTACGAACCAAATCTGTTTGACCATTCTCTTAGTCTTTTCTTCCTTGTTGATCTTCTCTTCAGATTTAATCGGTTCATTCTTCTTCTCGGATGATCAGTTTCTGCATTCTTTTTCTTTGTGTCCCACTTTGTTGCAATGATAGCAGATTACTCCAGTTGCTTTCCATGAGTTCATTCTTTTCGTGTCAATTGACTTGTTGTGTGAGCCGTTGTAGTTGTGTAATCCACAGTTTACTGTACTCAGGTTCTTGTTTCTTTTGTTGAGTAATGGTTTTGGGGATCTAAATGCCATTGTCTTGGATCTGCATTTTTGTGCTTTGTGCCCAAATTTATTGCATGCATAGCAGTATCCTCTGAAGCTTCTCTTGCTGTTGCTGGACACAGATGTGAGACTAGACTAGAACTCACTGGTCTTGTGGCCATTTTTATAGCAGTTCTTGCAGTAGCTATTGGTGGTCTTTACCGGTGCATTCTTGTAGTTGTTAGTCTTATGACTTGATTTCCCACAGTGATTACAAGATGTGTTAGGGAGATTCTTACCTTTTTGCATCAGCGATTTCATCTTATCCTTCTTGATTGCTTTTGCCCTAGAGGGCTCACCATTCGCTTTTGCATTTTCATCGGTGAAACCAAGACCAGTCTATTCTTTGTGTCTTCTTTGACCTTTGAGTTGCTCATCAAGCTTAGTTGAACTTTCATTGTATCTTCTCAGTACTTCATTTGTCTCTTCAAGTTCGTTCATCTACTCCCTTAGTTGATGCAATTCTTGAGACAATCTATTGCATGCTTCATTCCTATCATGCCAACCTTTCTACATGTGGGCATTTTCCTGGGTGACACTCTGCATGTCTTCTTGAAGTTGTAGTATGATAAGTTCATTTGCCCCTATGGTCTCCACTGCCCGGTCCTTTGCTTTCTCAAAGGCTGACAGAGACTTGACTGCCAAATTTTTTTCGTCTTTAGCTTTTCTCTTTTTCTCGATTAGTTCGGTCATCCTCAGGGCATTGTCTTCTTGTTCTCTTTTGAGATTAGAGATCTCATCGGTCATGATCTGATTCCTTTCCATGAGTTCAGATACTGCCTCCTCAGCTTCGTCAGATCCACTCTGCCCAGAGAGTTCATTGATGGTTTCATTGCTTTCATTCAGCTGCAGCGCTAGTTCCTTTCTTTTTGCAAGTGATCTCCTCAATCTATTTTCCAGAGAGGTGATGATGTCATTGTCTTCCTCTAGCTGCTTTTGATACCGGTAAACCTCGATGTTCTTTGTCTATAGCTGTTAGAATTAGAAGCAGAGAGAACTGTGCTCTAATACCAATTGTTAATACTTACCGGTTATTGAGAGGAGGGGGTGAATCAGTAAATACTCGCTATTATACTTTTCAATTCTGAACTCGTTAACCTTAATTGATAAGTAGAATATAACAGTCATTCAAAAGTATAAACAGAATCACATAGATCACTACAAGTATTTATACGTGGAAACCCTTGATTATAAGGGAAAAAACTACGGTGAGACAGAGCTCACAACTTCACTACTTCAGAATGAAGGTGCCCTGTTAGGAGCTTACAAAACACTGATTAAGATGCTACCTGTACACGCTAAATAGTGCAATTCTCTAAGTCATTACTTCCAAGGGAATCCATGAATGAGAAACCTTGAGAAAGCGACCTAGAGTTCCCTAGGCATGGAATCACAAGATTGTTTGAATATTGCTCTCAACTAGAGCTATTGAAGCATGCAACCTTGCTAGTACACCACACAATGAGAGATTCAATGAGACAAGGGCAAGATTGCCAATATCATCAAGAATCAATGAAAATGCAATGCAATGCAAACTATGCTAAGAATGAAGATGCAAGTTAAGCTATGAAAGGAAAGTATTACAAACCCTTGCTAATTAAGCTATGTGAGCTAATCTAAAGCATAAAGGAAACTAAGCTAGATGCCATGAAAGTTATAATGCAAGAAATGAAACTAGAATGCAAGAATGATCTCCAAAAGCTCCAAAGTCTCCAAGAAATCCTGCAGCATAAGGTTAGTATTCAAAAGATGGATCATAAAATGAGAAGAGAGCTCTTTTTTTAAAAGAATGGAAAATGAATGGACCATGGAGATTAAGAGGTAGAAGATTTAATCAAGGGTGGAGCTTGAAAGAGAAGCAATCCATGTGCACAAATATCCTCCAATGAGAAAATAAGAGTTGACTTTTGTGTCCATATGAGATAAAAAATGCTTTTTTTTTTTATAAATTAAGAATAATATTTTATTTGTGCAACTTAGGATAAGAGGAAAAGTGGGGGCTTTTATTTAATAAAATGGGAGGAAATTTCTTTTAAATAAATAAAAACTTTAGGATAAAATGATTAGCCCAAGGCAAATAATCGAAAATGATAAAATAGGATTTGATATTATTGAAAAATGTTGATTTTTGAAAATATCAATTCAGGGATTTGATAAATTGCTGAATGGGGGCTCAAAGTCTAGGCGACCATTTTAGGGTGCATACATTTTCCCCTCTTTGACTAATGTGAGATCGATTTGGGATCACATGCAGTCAAAGAATGGAATTGAAATGTGAGATCGATTTGAGATCACAAAACAATCTAGACATGTGTTCGACGGATGGGAACATATCAGGACAAGCATAAACATAAGTTGACAAAGATAAGCTAAAAGACAAGACCAACACTTGTATAGCTAGGTGATAATCAAGTCTCAAATAAGAGATAAGAATCTCAAGCAAAGCTGATTGATAAGCTGAATCAAAGATTAAAGTTGATAGGTACTGCTCCTTCATAATCGAAATCGAAATCAAGTAGAGGAGAACAACAAATTGATAAACTTGATCAAGTCACTAGAAATCATAATCGAAGGTGAAAGAACGATAGGATAACCATCAAGCAGTGAAGATATGCCTCAGCGAAGATCAAAGGAGAGTTGAAATGAATGAGAGACTAGAAAGGTGAGAGAGATGGGGATGAAGAAGGAAAGGATGCCCCAGTGAAGATCGAAGGATCAGGCCTCAAAAGGTCAGCCAACTGCGCGGAAGAAGGGGAGATGCAATTTTGACGATCAAGGTGAACTCGGATTTTGGTTTCAATCCTGAAATGAATAGAAAATGATGTGATATGAAAGACAAGAAGTGAAAGACATGATCGGGAAGAAGTGAAAGGTGAGCGCAATTTGACTAATAAGTCCGTGAAAGATGAAAGGAGAGCTCTCTCCATATGCAAGATGCAAAACTAACTAACATGAACCTAAAAAATGCAAACTACTATGAAAAGTAGTTTACTTGCAAGGTCACAAAACTTTTAGACTCTAATATTCATCATCAAGCGTTATTGGTAGCGTCGCAAGATCATACAATGCACACTAGTATGACTATGTGAATCTGAATATGATCTATATCAGATAAATATGTGAGAATTCCACCTAGGCACCAAAGACATATAGGTCAAGATGACTAGTGCAGTGACATTACCTAAGTTTAATATAGCAAGATTATACTCGCATCGAGACACAAGAAAAGTCAAGATGGCTAGAAGTATATATGCACTTGCGAAGACAGTCAAGGATAATACCTTGTAGATCCTATTGTCAAGTGGAACAAGCAAAAAATGCTAATGACAATTAGGACCAACAAAATATACCCACAAGTAGAAAAAATAATAAAACATGTCCTCATGCCCTCAGTCTTCTAGCTATGCATCATCGAAAACTTCTTAGGGAAAGGAACACTCATCAAAGAAATCATCATAGATAGCACACAAAGAAATAAAGTCAAACAAGTCTCAGCGAGTCAAGTGTTTAAGTGCGTGTGTAGAGGTCATAGAGTCAAACTTTTGAGTATCACCTCTATGAGTGAGAAATACCATATCATGCTAGATTGCAGGTAAGATATCTGATAAGTGTTGAGAAATACTTGATGGTAGGGTAGTGTTGAAAAACATAGTTGGGGTGGTGTTGAAAAACACTGTTTGCAAGATGTCCTAAAGACCAATGCATCTGAGAGACCAAAGCTAATATAGTTATGCCCCCTAAACAAAGACAAAGACCAATTCCAAACCAAAGTAATAAGGTCAAGGCATGATGGAGAAAGGCTAAGTGTCAAGGATGCATGCTAAGAAATAAGGGTGCAAAGGCCTCAAGTAGCGCCTGTTTCCAAGTTTTCACCACTTGATAAATTTTTTCAAGATGTTTTTCAATTTTTTTTGTATTTTACTACTAAGGCACCTGTTTTCAAATTTTCACCAAGGCACTTTTTCTATTTTTTTGTATTTTTTCAGAACTTTTTATACTTTTTAAAAAAATTTTCAACATCATATGTGAATTTTTTTTGAATTTTTTCAAGATCAATAAAAATATGTATAGAGGATGCCCCCAGACAGAATGGGCATCAAACTCCCAAACAAGATCACATTGTGTAGTCCCAATGTCTAGCAAGGTGGAGAACAAGAGGGATTAGCAAGTTGGTGGAAGAGATGGAAGACAAGAGAATGAAGGAGAATGAAGGGAAGAAATCCTCAAGAGAAAAATCTTCAAGAGTACCCAAGCTAGGGAAAAATTTGTCATGTAAAACACATTTGGACAAGCAATGAAAGACTAGCATAGGATAAGTCACAAAGGCATAATGTAAAAGAAGGAAAGGATGCAGTCCAAAAGAGTAGACATGTCAAGAGGCTTCATAGCATCGTGTTTTACTCTTTTTTAATTAGATCAAGACCAAAGGGGAAAATGATAGCAAAATGCTAGAATGAATGGAGGAAAATAAATATGAAAGCTAAACATGAATGAAATGAAAGCAAGATCATTGTAAGATAGCTCACAAGATAGCCAAATGTTCGTGTATAGATCAACATTGTCAAGATCAACGAGAGAAGACGGAATGGATGAAATATGTAGAAAAACTACGCATGATGTCTGGTTGCCAAGTTTTCATCACAGTACTTATCCAATGCGCTACAAGGGAGTGGTTTTCACCATAGGATGAATTTATTTCTTTTTACTTTTTCTACCAAGGTGCCTATTTCCAAGTTTTCACCAAGACACATTTTTAAAATTTTCATCATTTTTATTTTTTTTTGTTTCTATTTTTTTGAATTTTTTCTATTTTGGAAGAAGGCAAGCTTTTTAGATAATGCTCCTTGAAAGGATAAACCATGATATGCGAAGGATTCAAAATGATATGCTCAAAGATGCTAATCGGGAAAAGAAGATGGAAGAGAAAAATGGAGGATAAGGTCTTATGTAAAGTGAGTGAGGTTGGTAAATAGGAAGAATAAACAAATGAGGAAAAATGATAGAAGGTAGAATGATAATGAATGGAAGGATTGTGAAAGGGTAGATGGAAAGGATGACAAGATAAACATCAACACACACCTTAAGGGTGGCGAGAGGGTGGAGGAAATGTGAATGAAGGAATACGAGAAAGAATATGGTGAATGTTTAGCAGTTGCGGTTCAGGCACATGGAATGGAAGAATATTTTTGAAAAAAGATGAGGCGGAAGCTTTTGGAAACTTGAATGTCAACTTCACTTTTTGTTCAATATTAGACTTTTTCAAGAGAGACTTTGAAATCCATATAGTCTTAGGCTTTTCATTTCTTTTTGATGATTTAGAGAGAATATCTTCAATGATGGATTTTGGAACTCATATTTGTCTTGTAGTTTTCTTCTTAGGTATCTCTTTTGACTTTTTATCTCCATGTCGATTAGAGGAGACATGGTGATCTTTTTTTGATGGATTCTTGTATTGCTTCTTTTTCTTGTATTGAACATTCAAGTTACTTCCAAAAGACTTAGGACTTGTGGAAGAAGAAGGAGGATATGATTGGTTTAGATGGGTGGGTGGATAAAAAAGATTCAAGGGTATGCATCTATGTTGATCTTGAGAAAAAATAGGAGATGGAGGGACGTAAGGACCCAAGATGGATGATGAATTAGGAGAGTTAGGAGGGGAAAGTGAAGGGACATAAGGGCCCAACATGGAAGCAAGACGTGAAGCCCTTAGTATTGGTGGAGGAGGTTCAAGGATGGATGCGGAAGATACAAAAGGATAATCAATAAGTTCATCAACATCTATATGACAACCAAGGACATTAACATCTTTAGAGTGAGCATTAGGATTTACAATAGAATCATGAACATCTTGAATAGGAGCAACTTCTTCAATAGGATTGTTCAAAGCTTGCAAAAACTTAGGAAGAGTAAAAAGTGGAAGTGAACATGGAGTGATAGAACAAGAAGATGAAAGACTTTAATCTTGACAAAGAGCTTTGGATAGCATAAACGTATCATTTTTGTCTTGATTTTCAATAGGCTCAACATTGGAAGTAGTAGCTTGCTCTTGCTTAGGAGAAGACTGAAGATATGGTGGAATGGATGAGAAAGGGTGTAGAGGATCAAAAGAACCACGAAATGGATGAGAGACATCATGAAAAGGATTGGATGACATGGAGGGCTCTTGATCTTGATCTTTCTTTATATTTTTTTCTTTATCATTTTTAGAGTCCTCTTGACATGGGGCCACTTCTAAGGACAAGGAAGCATGTTGGAATTGTATGGAAGACTTTGGAAGAGATGGTGAAGGACTAGCTGAAGTAGGAATTATAGCGCATAAAGTCTCAGGTTCTTTAGGTTTAGCATTATTAAAAGTATTTGTAGCTAGGTGAAGGTTAGCTTGGGCTTCTTTAGGAGGTAGCGCTTGAGGGTAACTATAGGGAACTGCATGAAAAACATTAGGATCTTTGCTGGATGAAGGATTTGTGAAAGGTTTGAAAGACTTGGAAGCTTTAGGAAATGTATGGGTATTGGAAGAAGTAGAGGATGGAAGGAAACCATCACAAGACAAAGGTCCATCATTAACATGATCCTGCTCGAGAGTGTAATCTTTATTTTCAGCATGAGAGTTCTTAGAGGAGAAATGCTCATAGTATCTATGTTTATAATCAGCACGAAAAGCTTTCTCTTCCTCAATAGAAGTAGATGTATTATATTGTTCACAACAAGCATCATAGTCTCTTTCAAAATCAGAGTCATATGGATCACCATCACGATCTATCCAATGTGACGACCCATTTCCAGTAAGCACGAGCACACGACTAGGAGGACTCTTAGGAATAGAGGTGTCACAGGTATCACTACATTGTCCATCATTATAGTCATCATAGACGGGTGTGTCACTCTTCGTGGAAGAGGTATTACAAGGATTATCATATTGCTCATCATGGTATGTCTTGAGACGAGGAATAAGACTCTTGGGAGAAGTAGAAGAGGAACGAGATTGTGAAGAAGAGGAAAGTGAAAACCTAGTGGAAGAAAAAGATTTGGATAATGGGGAATGCGAATAATGTCTAGAAGAGTCATGACAAGACTTGGAGGATGAGGAAGGTGAATAATGTCTAGAAGAGTCATGATAAGACTTGGAATATGAAGAAGAATGAGAAGACTTAGAAGATGAAGAATTCAAATGGTGTCTAGAAGAGTTATGGTAAGAAGATGAGGAATTTGAATGATGTCTAGAAAAGTCATGATAAGACTTGAAAGGTGAAGAATAATCAAAAGACTTAGATGATGAAGAATGTTTGGAAGAAGAAGATCGTGACATGATCATGTCTATGATCCTAGAAAAGGTGTCTGATTCAATCAATTTTTCTTTTATTTTTTCTTTAAATTTGTCATCCATGAGATATCTAGAAGGACTATTGGAGGAATAAAATTCTTTGAATTGGGAAATGAGTTCGAGATCATCCATTCTCAAGAGAGGTTCCATAACAAGGTAGTTGAAATTCATGGTTGTAGAAGAGGAAGAATCAAGTATGAAAGAAATGAATAGATGAATAGAAGAAAATAGACTAGATAATAAGAGGAAAAGAATCAAGAAGGCATGAGGAGTTTATGAAAAAGAGGAAGAAGCATGAAGGAAGAAGAAAATGAGAGACTAAGAAGACATGGAAGAAGCAGAAGAAAGAAGATTAAGAGTCATTTTTTGCAATTTGATACCATTGAAATTCATTTGGATATTGAGCAACATGTCATAGCACCTAAGATCTGAGATCTAGACTGACCAAGGAAGACTAGAAGTGACACAAATAAACTTTTCATTGCAAGTAGCAGTGAGACAGAAAAAGGACTCTGCGCGATAGTTTCCAAGCTAACAGAGTGATATAATTTCTCCAGGTGATATTTCACATAAGGCGTGCGACAGTTTCCAGGCAACTGGTGTGACAGAATGTATAATAGGCAAGCGATACAATAGTAGCGACGAAGTATCGCATGACATTTCTCAGGAGGGTGTGTGATGATTTTCCAATATCGTATGACTTTTGACCAGTGAACATGAAAAAACTCAGTTTTGAAGGCAATTCGGTCAATGTTTCAGTTTGATGGTTCAATTTTTCGATTCCAAACACAGTACTAGTAGTAAATAGATAGGTTTGCAAACAATAGGTGATCAAACATGTCATAAAACACTTTTACAAGGGCAAAAGCAACCTTGCCAAGACAAGCAATTGTGATATCAAAGCAATAAAATCCTATGAATGCTACCGTGATGTTTGAGAATGTTTACACAGGTAGATCACAATGAAAACACTTCAAGCACTTACTAGCCTAAAAAGACAATGACTCAATACTTAACAACTTGGCTCACATTTGATGCTCCATTGCCTCACACAAAGTGGTTACCCACAATAGATATTGACTTTGTCGTGGAAGTGCCAATGACACAACCAAAGGAACACAAATGGTGAGTAATCTTGGGGCGATCCTAGTTATTCCACTTGGATCAATCCTTGCACCAAGAAGCTAAGTGACAAAATAGGGTGGCTTCTATCTATGGTTCTTAGTAAGGGCTTCCATTTGTAATACCCCTCTTGCTCCTCGAAAAGGACTAGGACCTCGCGGCCACAAGAGTACCTTAAGCATTCTTGCTCAACACTTTCCTCATGGTCACAATCCCACAAGTACTCACATCAAGCAAAGACAAGTACTACGTCTACCAAGGTTTTGTGTCCTTGATAGCTTTGAGTTTATAGTGGGTTGGAATAGCTGGTGAAAAGCTTGTCCCCACTTGGGTCATTCCTCTTGATTGCTCAAGAGCAGGCCCGCTAAAGAATTCTAAGAGCTAAACAAAGAGTGGATCAACCTTTGAGTGTCAGGATTTCTGTTTCACCTCAATGGTTAAGAGCATAATCTCCTAGCTCAAAAATATCTCCCAAACACACCAAACAAAGGTTCAATTACCCTTTTTCTTTCAAAATCTAAAGATGGGTCAAGATTTTCTGGTTCACCACAAGGGTGAAGAGCATACTTCTACCACCCAAAGATTCCTACAACAAAATATTAAGTGCCTACTAAATGAAACAACTAGTAGATGCCACACTCAAAATAAAAGCAATTAAACAAGCACTTGATTTGTTTTTATGCTTTGGGCAGCCCTACAAAAACCATTAGTAGCCCTTGTGCATTTGAAGCTTTGACATGCGTTCTTTTAAGCAAATAATCAAGCAATAGGAGCACCTACAAGCACCACTTGTTAGCCCTACAAGGGTTAGTACATTAAAAATCAAATAAAATCTGCAAATAAACTCTACCTAACCACAACAAACTAAACCAGCAAGCTAATTAGATCAAAACTCAACAAGAAAAAGCTAATAAACAACTCCCTGCTAGGCACAGACGATAGTACAGTTACCAAAAATATCATGTGATAGTTTCCAGCATACGGGTGTGATAGTTTCCTCCTGTACGATAATTCGCGTTACCTATAGGTGACAAAATACAGAGTACCAGTGCGACATAATCTCTCACAGAGTGCGATACTTTAACTGGTAAAGTATCTCACTAGTATAGGACAAAGTATCGCATGATACTGGTGAAGTATCGCACGATAATCCACCAGAAAAAAAATAAAAATATGTTGAAAACAGTAAGCTAAAAAGTGACGAAAAAAGTGCGAAAATGCATAAAAAAAAGGACAAAACAAGAGTGTTCTATCGCACGGTGGGCGCAAAAAATGTACACACTAAATAGTGCACTTCTCTAAGTCATTACTTCCAAGGGAATCCATGAATGGGAAACTTTGAGAAAGCGACCTAGAGCTCCCTAGGCATGGAGTCACAAGATTGTTTGAATATTGCTCTCAGCTAAAGCTATTGAAGCATGCAACCTTGCTAGTAAACCACACAATGGGAGATTCAATGAGACAAGGGCAAGATTGCCAATATCATCAAGAATCAATGAAAATGCAATGCAATGCAAACTATGCTAAGAATGAAGATGCGAGTTAAGCTATGAAAGGAAAGTATTACAAACCCTTGCTAATTAAGCTATGTGAGTTAATCTAAAGCATAAAAGAAACTAAGCTAGATGTCATGAAAGCCATAATGCAAGAAATGAAACTAGAATGCAAGAATGATCTCCAAAAGCTCCAAAGTCTCCAAGAAATCCTGCAGCATAAGGTTAGTATACAAAAGATGGATCATAAAATGAGAAGAGAGCTCTCCTTTTAAAGGAATGGAAAAGGAATGGACCATGGAGATTAAGAGGCAAAAGATTTAATCAAGGGTGGAGCTTGAATGGGGAGCAATCCATGTGCACAAATATCCTCCAATGAAAAAATAAGAGTTGACTTTTATGTCCATATGAGACAAAAAGTGTTTTTATTTTTATTTTTATAAATTAAGAATAATGTTTTATTTGTGCAACTTAGGAGAAAAGGAAAAGTGGGGGCTTTTATTTAATAAAAGGGGAAGAGATTCCTTTTAAATAAATAAAGATTTTAGGATAAAATGATTAGCCCAAGGCAAATAATCGAAAATGATAAAAAAAGATTTGATATTATTGAAAAATGTTGATTTTTGAAAATATTGATTCAGGGATTTGATAAATTGCTGAATGGGGGCCCAATTTCTAGGCGACCATTTTAGGGTGCATACACTACCCGGTTAGGAGATTTTACAAGAGATCTATTAAGATCTAAACCCGATTAGGAGCTGCCTGGTTATAGGACTTTGAACATCAACAAGATGTTACCCTGTGAGGGGATTCTTACAGTGAACTGATTAGGTCCACCCTAATAAAGGGATTTGAATATGCTTCTACTTCTAATAGAATTGATGATCTATTATGACACTGAATTTCTGATAAGATCATATCTTTTCTTTGGTTTCCTGGCTGTTGATCTCTACTACCTCTATGTTTGCAGCTCTTCTCTTAGAAGATGTTTCTTCTTTTCTCCATATAATCACTCACAATTAACAACTTTCTTTGCATCTTATAAGTTATATTTATATGAGAGTTCACCTTAATGAGACCCTTAACTCATAGAACTGTCAGGCTGCAAACTGCGCAATAAATCATGCAATAAGCAAAAGAACTATGCGCTCTGATCTAGAGTTTACCTTGCAAAACATCCACATGAATAAAGCTAACTCCTGTTAAAAAGCTAACTCCACTTCTATGCGGTGGATGTCCCGTATAATCCTGCTTTTAAGTCAAGATGATCCACTAAATCTAGTGTGGATCTTTAGGCCGCTTTTAAACCGGTATAACCTCCGGTATAACATTATGCACACTGAGACCAGTGCATGTTCTTAGCTTGGTCTACTAGTGTTCTTTATCTACCGGTGCATACATTATGTTGCTTGTCTACTGGTGTCTTCTAAGTGTTGTGAGTGATTGGTGACCTCTTACTGGTGCATAGTGTTTGTGGATGTTTGTATACTAATGACAACTTGAATTGCTAATATATATATATATATATATATATATATATATATATATATATATATATATATATATATATATATATATATATATATATCATTATTATTATTTCAAATTTGATAACATATATCAATTTGATAATGGACTTGTTAATAAATCGGGTTAACAAATTCATATTAAATGACTGCTAATATTATTGGGAGAGCCGATCCATGCTCATGACAAGTAATATGAATATCGGTTGTGATCACTGATAGTAATATGAATATGAATATCGACTGTTATCACTGATAGTAATATGAATATGAATATTCTGTTGTTATCACCGATTGTAATATGAATATGAATATCGTTTGTTATCACCAATAGTAATATAAACAACAGTAGTTATCTTTAGTTAATGGCAATTGGGATTAGTGGCATGTCTATGTAGGGACATGACCCTATGTGGCATAAGCCACGCACGGTCATGTCTCTACATAGACATACCCACTCAACATTACTTACTCACATATATATGTTCATATGCTTGTTGTGGGAATTATCAATTACAGTATATGTTATTACCACGACAAGCATATGAATTATATAATCTCTGCAATTATATTATTTGATCAATTCAATAAATGTCATCATAAATATCAGTTTGAGATAAATTTTGTAAACAACATAATATAGAATATTAATTTCTCTATACTAAGATCTAGATTTCTCAACATGGTATCAGAGCCTAACCAAAAGAGATTAATATTATAGTAAAATTTATATAGAATATTAGACATATATTTAATTTAAAGGAAGGGCAATCATGGTGAATGGTATTAGAGTGGAAGATAGACTTGAAGGCACCTCATTTTTGTCTCATGGAAAATACATATAATTACAATCCTTCAAGAACTTGAATTGTATTCATATATAAAAGAAAACAAAAGTATGCCTGAAGATGAACCAGAGAAAACAACTTTGTAAGAACCCTTTAAGGCTCTATCTGCTGAACTAAGATTTCTTGTTTTGGTTTTTGTTCTTTTCAAATTTTTGTATATTTGATAAGGGTTTTGCATAAAAAGCAAGAGATACACAGAAAAGAAACTTCTGAAATTGAAAGCTAATTTATATTTCAATGGTAGATGACATTATTTATTCCTCTTCAATACTTAACATAACATTGTCTACATCAAGATGACATACCAATTTATTGGTAAAACCCTTTTGAGACCCTTGCTAGCCAAAAAAGAAACAAGAAGAAGACTCTGTAATTCCACCTTCCAGCTATGAAGATGCCCAATTGATGATGCCGTATTGTCCTTCACTCTTTGGCGCATCCTATGATTTTTAATAATTTTTCAGAAGCTCTCAACCCAAAAATTGTACCATATGAAGGTGTAAGGAGTAAGGCTGGAAATGAACAGTCAAAAAGCAATGAGTACAACCCTCTACAATTAGCAATTAAATATTTTATTTAGTCAATGCAATCTTCTCAAACATCCACCCTCAATCTGACAATAAATTTTAAAATTTGTTCTACCAATAAGCTCAATTTTGTCCTCTAGATGAAGTCAAACCCTCTAGCACAATCAGATGATATTGCACACCCTCTATATGCTGATAGAATGAAGTAGCCACACTCTTAAATGTCAACAAGCCCTAAAACTTGGAGAAATTCTAGTTTTCTACAACTCCAATGCTCCGGAAATCTTCAATCAAAATCATCAATCAACATAATGAATTTGATTTCTCTTGCAACTATTAAATACCTTCAAGAAGTGCAATTTCCCCAAAAAACATTTTAAATGTTATTTCATTTCAACTTAGGAAATCTTTTAATAATTCATTAAGTTTGACATTTATAATTAATTACTCAACTGGTCCCCTTTCAATGATGAATAGACCCTCAACTTAAGTGAAATTATAAAGTTATGTTATAACTTTATAATAAACTATTTTTACAATTAAATATCATTTTGGCCACAAAATTATTAATAACTCTCCAACTACTTATTATTTCATTTTGTTGTCTGAATTGGGAGTTCATCATGTAATTCCCCATGTGACCAAATACCATTTCTAAAAATAGAAAGGGTCCATCTCTATCACTCCAAAAATTGCTATAAATAGCAATAAACTCACTACAAATAAAAATCACTGCATACTGTAATACCCCAAAAATGGGCTATAAGTTCATTAACCTCCTACATCGACAAATCAAACAAAATCGACATTGAAGTCCTAACCTAAGGCACATCTAAACATCATCAAATCTAATTGATTATCTTAAATTCTGCATCAGAGAATATTCCTAGCAATATTCCTAATCATCATAATTATCTTTAATTTTATAATTATTTGGCAATAAATCATATTTATCCTAAAGTTTGATTAATTGAATATTTTCATATTTAATTAATTAGATTTAATATTTGCCACTTAATTGTATAATTAAATTTAATTCTATCTATTATTAATTGTATTATTTAATTTTGACAATAAATCTAATATCATATGAATAATTGATTAAATTCTTATTTAATTAATTAAAGCAAATTGTCATTATTTAATAATATAATTTTTAATAAAAGTTTGATTAAATAATTGATTAACCCATAAATCAATTATTTTATTTTTAAAAGCAGTTAAGTTGGAAATAAATCACTTTATTATTAAATTAATTCATAAATAAAACATGCACAATCATAAAAGCAAACAACTATCAATTATCAATTAAAGTTAAACTCTATTTTGAGTTAAAGCTTAGCTTTTGCATGTTTTTGTGAGTTAATTATCTTTTATTTAAAAATAACGCAAAAATCAACCTGAGTTATTTGAGTGATTTATGGCTTTTTTTCACAACCTCCAAAGCCCTGGATTTCTATATAAACAAGGCTCATCTCTTCATAATTGATCTCTCAATGATCTCTCAAATTTGCATCCAAGCATCTCATATTTTGCACAATCACGCTAGAGAATTGGAGGCTGAAGAATCAACTTGCGAATTCAAAGCTTTGTGAGATCAATTTCAATTGCATAGCTTTTATATCTTAGCATAGAATTTCATAGTTTTCATATCATTGTTAGAATCTTCATTGTTAGATCATTTAGCATCCATGGCATATTAGTTTATCATTCTTATTGCATAGAAAATATAAAAAATATAGATTAATTGCATTCAATTTCATATCCATCTTTTGCATTCAAATTCTTCATTTAGGTGTCGTCTAGGTCACTGATCTCGATAATAATCTGAGAACATTAATCTCGCACCTATTAGAAGGCAGTAAATCGCTTGGTTAGATTAGATTTCAATTTTGCACGATTTTGATTATCACTAACCTCTAATATTTTACTGAGTGTTGTGTCTATAGATCAGGTACAATTTTCACATACACATTTCTGGCGCCCACCGTGGGGCAACCCACTTTTGCATGCTGATTTTGATTCTTAGAGCTAAAACCCTAAAGTTTCAAAGATTTAATTTTATCTCCCAAACGGCTTGGAGTTTTGGTCTGAAATTTTTTTTGCAGGTTGGAGACATATCAGGGAAGCTTTGAAAAACAATTCAAAATTTTTTGAATTATTTTGAATTTTGAATTATTTTTTTTTAATTTTTCATAAAAAAATAATATCTGACGCAAATAAGCATATTTTTCTAAATTTTTTATATTTTTGGAAAGCTCTTTAAATTCTATAGGGGTTATATTCTTTGTATTTTAAATTTGGATGCAATTTAGTAGCTCAAATAGTCAATTTACAAAAATTAGTCTATTTTGATAAAATGGGTCTCTAGGGCACAAATGAAGAGATTTTTCTAAAATTTTTGCATTTTTGGAAAACTCTCTATTTTTTAGTAGGGGTATTTATTCTAAATTTCTATTTTTGTGGCCAAAATCATATCAAAAAAATTAGATCTTGTTGACTAGGTCAAATGTAGTGCAAAAAAATTAAAATTTTATGATGGGTATGCACTTATTTTTCATATGATTCAATGCATGATATGAGTTGTCATTTGGATTAATTTATGGTTATTATTGCTCCTAAAAATTGATTTTTAGAGCTAACCCTATGGTTTTCATAAGTTGAATATATTTTGCATATCTTGTTTGCTTGTTTGCTTGTTGGAGAGTTCATCACTTGCTTGCATGAAAAAGCTCAACAAAAATTGCTAAAAATCAGGTAGAATCTACTAAGCACGTTGCAAGGATCACAAGGTATTCTCCTTATTCTGAAAACATTTCGATTTGGACTTAAAATAAATCTCTTATGTGTCAAGCTTGTGTGCATCTTTTCATACTTTTGATCTATTTCTACACACTTGCATAATTTGATACTAGGTTGTGATCCCTTAAAGATTCATTAAGTAGTCTTAGAATACTTGTGATTGATCTTGATTGCTATCTTGGGTTATTGGACTCGCTAATCCACCGGCCCCTCATTTCCGCCCCGTGGTTGCAATCTCAGCGCCATAAAGGGGAGGGGTCAACAGGATAGAAGCGTTAAGTGTTTCACTTGGGAACCCTTTTGTGCTTTTAGGAACTCACTTGTTTTCTAAGTTGGGGACTCGTTTTCAGCTTGTGTGAGGTGTTAAATATTCCACCTTGTGGACTCATCTCATATTCTCTTTAAGCATTAAGTGTTCCTCTTTCTGCTTTTTGGATACTTTTGGTAGATTTGCTTTCGGGAATATATCTGTGCTCACATAGTAATTAGGCCCTATGAACACTATTCATGATTCTTGAGAGATTGGATTCCCAGCGAAATCTTTCTTGACGACAGAATCCTTGTAAGTAGGGAGGATACTTAATGCATTTCACATTCAACTTAATTAGTGTGTCTTCTCTTATTGATTGACACATTCTCTCTCCAGAGAGGTTGATAGATCACGTAGGGTTGATATCACGAGCTTTGGTGAATCAAAATTGGTTAGTGCATCTTCTCTTATTGATTGATAGATTCTCTCCCTAGAGAGGTTGATAGATCATGTGGAGTTGATATCACAGACCTTGGTGGAACAAAACTTTGTCTTAGCGTGTCGGATTAATCTTCTTGCTTTGTTTGGGTTAAAAGTGAAGAGGTGTCAAGACCTTGAATCTGGAGCCAAGTCCCCTTGTGGTATAAATCTGTGAGTCACCTTTAGAGAGGGTTAATCGTAGCGGACAATCCCTTCACAGGGCAAATTGCGTTGACGGAACCTCAAGCGGTAATAGCCATTTTCGCCATGGTAGTGACAGCCGCTATATAAATGTCCTTGTGGAAGAAATCTCCACGGGTATGGTTCATTGTTGGGTTGTCAGATCTCCCTAGCAGCTCTTGAAGATTAAGTTCTCAGACTGTGTCAAAACCCTGGTGCGCCGGGATTGGAGTTCACCCCTTTGAATCATAAAAGTTGCAGAGTCAAACCATTACTAAAAACCTTAGAGAGGATAATTTTTCATTCTCAGGTATATGTGTGTTATTGCAAAACTTTTCAGAACATACACAATTAGTACTCTCAGGGATTAGCACAATTTGGTCACTTGATTGTTCATGCGCAAGGTTGCTTTTGCCCTTATTCATTATTTTCAGATGTGCTTGGAATCACTTGCTTGCTGTTCTGCGTGCTTGTTTATCTACTTGGCTATTAAAAATGATCAAATCTGGTATAACCTTCAAAATTTGGATAGTACAATTTGCAAACAATCCAAAACTGAAGACCTTAAATTTCGCAAAAATTGATGTAAAATATTTTTGGAGTCAAAAGTCATTTCAAGAAGTCAAAAGTCGTACGAGTTTTGTCAAGTGTCATTTCAGTATTGCCCATCTGTCATACGATTGAGAACCCAGTGTCGTACGAGTTTTCAAACCAGCAAATTCAAGAAAGTCAAAATCTTGTTAGCAACTGTTGTATGATATTTACAACTGTCGTTTCATTACTACCCAACTGTCATACGAGTTTTACAACTGTCATTTCATTTCTACCCAACTATCGTACGAGTTTAGCAACTATCGTTTCATAGACTACCCAGTGTCGTACGAGTCTCCAGAGTGTCGTTTGGAAAAATTTGAGAGTTGTCAAAAATTATCAAATTGCAAGATATCCAATGTTTCTAGCCTAGTTCCAGAATTTGTCAAAAATATCATTGTGTCAGGACTAGAGCAGTAGCTATTGAGCATTCTACCATTTTCTGAGTTTGATCTTTTGAATCCGATCTAGTCTTCTGTTTGATCAATTTGAGTCCTTTTTATCTCGTGTCAAAACTTTGTCATAACTATCAATCTTCAATCAATCTTCAAAAATAGACTAAGTGTTGAGAACTCGTGTCCGCTATCTTTTGGGCGATCTATCCCATACATCTAGGGCACAGTTTCCTTAACCCACATCTCATCAGATCTTCAAAACTATCATAATCTTGACAAAGTTGCGTCATCCGATTTTCTCGAATCAAATTGTTCTTCAGTTGTCTTCATCCTTTTCTTCTGTTTCATTCAAAGTTAATGGTGGAGACTAGAGCTTCTTCACACAAGAAATCAAAAGAAACATCTCAAAACTTACTTTTGACACTATCCGCACCCCATCAAAGGCACCGGCCTACAATCTCACCCTTGCCACCAAAGCCATTGAAGCTTCAGAGCAAAAATCTGCTGAACCATCTCCAAAGAAGCCATTCAAATGATGGGATAATAAATGAAAGTTTACTCCCTTGGGAGAATCTTTGGAATCTGCCCTGAGAACCCTGATAGCTGATAACATGATCTCTTTACCACCAATCTGAAACCTTGATCCGGATCCAAAACGATATTGGTGGAAAGATAATGCATTCTGTGCTTTCCATCAGACTAAAGGCCACAGAACTAATGGATGCTTCCACTTGAAGCATACCATTAAAGACTTGATAGATCAAGGGGACATCACGATTGATAATCTTGCTAGCAATAATGATCACATAGCATTTACAAAACCATTTCCACAACATGGCAAGGGAGTTTCCACTTCTCAGCCTAACATGGGGGCAAAAGTCAACTATGCCTACCCTGGAAACAATGCTGTCATCAATATGGTTGAACCATATCTCTCTGAGAGCTGCAATGTCATCACGATTGTACGAAGAGACAGAAATCATTCCTCAGCTAATGCGGTTACTAGATCACAAGCTCAGGCTCATCTGAAAGGACAAACACCAAGTTCATCTAATGTCCCTAAGATACCTTTCAATCTCACATCTACTTCTAAACAGAAGGTTCCCTCGAAATCTTTCAATCCAAAGGATACAAGACCTACATCTTACAGCATCGTCCAACAACTCCAACATACCAATGCCAAAATCTCTATGTTTGAGTTACTTCGAATATCTCCAGCTCATAGAGATATCCTAGACAAAGCTTTGCTCGGCTCTAATGTTCCTGATGATCTAGATCTAGACAGGTTCTAGACTATGGTTGGTCATCTAACGTCTCCGCAATATATCTCCTTTTCAGAGGAAGATGACAACTCCCTAAGTCACCCACATAATCAGCCCTTGCACATAGAAGTCTTGATCCAGAACCGTCGAGTCAAACGTGTGTTGATAGATGGGGGCATAGGCCTCAACATTTGTTCTTACAACTTAATCACACAGTTGGGATTCTCAGAGATGGCTATTGATCCTCGAAAGAAGATCACCATAAAAGCCTATGACGAACAAGAAAGAGCTTCTAAAGGCACCATTGTCTTACCCATCTGAGTGGGTCCGGTCATCAAAGATACCACATGTCAGGTGCTTGATCTACCATTGGCTTACAATATCCTTCTAGGGAGACCCTAGATCCATGAAATGCAAGCCATCCCTTCTACGTACCATCAATGCTTGAAATTTCCCTATGAAGGAGTGGAGGTTACTATCCCAGTAGATCTGAGTACAACTTGCAATACATTGAAGGAAAGTGCCGATAAGCTTGTTCCCAATAACAAAGAATCTTCCATCAAGCAGTTAAATGTTGCTTCCACATCTAAGATGGACGACATTGCTAAAGAGATCAATATCAAAGAAAATGGGATGGGAGAATACACTATAGAGCTAGTCTTGTCTCTGACATCTCTCCCTATCTCGCCCAAGTCATATGGACAATCTTTGAAGCAATCTAAATCAGAACCTAAGGAACCTATGGAAGCATACAAAAGAAATTTTATGGCGGAGCAAGTATCCAAACAAGAATTTGAAGAAGATGAAGCTGTGCTGGCATGGCTATATAAAGAGGATTCTGAATCTAAAATTGTCCAACCTAGTGAATCTATAGCACCTACAATTCCTTCTAATTCATATGGTCCAGGGAACAAATTAATAGCTAAGATGGGATATTCCAGTCAAGGACCTCTAGGAATCAGAGGAAAGGGTCTTGTGACACCCATTCCACATACTGGTAGAACAAACAAAGATACTGCAAGCTTAGGCTTTACAAAGAGACCTTATCATCTCAAAGGTGGTTGTTCTCATGTCATAGAACAAATTGCACCAGGAGAACCCCTTCTCAAGAAAGAAGAGACAGAACCCTCAGATGATGATTCAGATAGTTCAGAACTCATCCCCTATGAAAAATTGCCTAAAGAGATCAAAGATATTCTTGATGATAAAGATGATCCTATCAAAAGAATTAATGTAGTAGAAACACAAGAACCTACTGTACCACAAGAGATGGTTGCACCACAAGAACCAGCCAATCTCAAAGGTGATCAAACTGATCCAGAAGCAGAGAGTAGTTATTCTGACACTGATTTCCATGAATATGAATTCAAGTTAGAGACTGAGGGTAATCCTTCTTGGGGTATTCATCCTAATTTCACACATTTTCTAAGATTTCCTAGAGATCCTGAATCAGAAGCTGAGTCAAATGACTATGAATGGGGTGCCATTCCAGAAGAAGATGAGCTTATAACAGAGAAATATATTGATGTTATTCACCAATATGTATCTCAACCCAACGTAGGTCTAGAGCGAAACAATGAACTTAACGTGTCAGATCCACCTATGGCTGAAGAGGACTCCCATGATGATGTTGAGCCTATTCACGAATTGAACATTTTGAGCTGTAATATCACCTTTGAACTTGAGCGTCAGGTTAGGACCAATGATGACATATCCACATCTATGAACACCATATCCCAAGCCTTTCCCGCTTTGACTATCCAACGCCTTGATCTTATCGACCAAACTTCCACAAACCCAAACCATGGTATGTATACCTTCCCGAATGACTATGCCCTTGCTTGCTACCTCAATGCAGTTGAGCCTATGAGTACTTCCATCAGTGAACTGAGCGTCAGCATGACCGAGTCAGACATCAAATATCTTAGTCAAAAAAATAAAAATAAAAAGAAAAAGAGTTCTGAGGGTGAAAACCACTTTTGTGGCAGTCTCAAAACCAACAAAAGTAAAAAGAAAAGACGTATCTAAAGGTGAAAACCTCTCTGAGGCACCTAAGGATGAGATATTTGATGTCCTTCCGAGTCATTTATAGGATAGATCTCCAGTTCTGATTGAGCCAACTCAATCCATCAATTTGGGTACAACAAAGGAACCACAATTGGTACATGTAGCACAATCTCTATTAGAGGAAGAGAAACAAAAATTCACTACATTCTTATCAGACAAAAAGATCAAATTTGCATGGAAATATTAAGATATGCCAGGATTGGATCCCAATCTCATTATGCACCATCTATCCATTGCTCCTAGAGTAAAACCAATCAAACAAAGATTGAGAAAGATGCATCCTCATGTTGCACTCTTAGTCAAGGCAGAACTAGAAAAACTCCTAAAAGCTGGATTCATCCGTGTCATAGACTATGCTGAGTGGATCTCTAACATTGTACCTGTTTCAAAACCAAGTGGTTCAATCAGAGTGTGCATAGACTTTAGAGATGTGAACAGAGCATGCCCTAAGGATGATTTTCCACTGCCTAACATTGATATGATAGTGGACATGACTGCGGGCTATGAAATGTATTCCTTAATGGATGGCTTTTCTGAGTACAACCAAATCAAAATTGCTCCAGAAGATCAAGAGAAAATAGCTTTCACATGTGCGTGGGGAACCTACTATTGGAATGTTATGCCATTCGGACTCAAAAATGCTGGAGCTACATATCAAAGAGCAATGACATCTATTTTTTATGATATGATGCATAAAACAATAGAGGATTATGTGGATGATACCTTGGCAAAATCCATGATTAGAACTGAACATCTAATAGACTTGAGCATGATCCTAGATAGAATGGAATAGTTTAGTCTCCGACTAAATCCTAGGAAGTGTGCTTTTGGTGTCACTTCTGGAAAGCTCTTAGGATACATAGTTTCAAAGAAAGGCATTGAGGTTGATTCGGCTAAAGTCAAGGCTATAATAGAGATGCAACCTCCCACAAATATCAGTCAAATGAGGACATTGCAAGGCAGAGTACAGTCCATCAAAAGATTCATATCATAGTTAGCTGACATATCACAACCTTTCACAAAGACATTACATAAAGGTGTGACCTTTGCATGGAATGAAGACTGTGCAAAGAATTTTGATCATATCAAGAATTATCTCTCGAATCCTCCTATCTTGATGCCTCCTATTCATGGGAAGCCATTAATATTATATGTCTCCACAACAGATACATCACTGGGGGCATTGCTAGCACAACATGATGAAGACAAGAAAGAAAGAGCCATCTACTATATCAGCAGAACTTTGGTGGCATATGAAAAGAACTATTCTATGATTGAGAAAGCTTGTCTTGCTATGATCTTTGCATCACAAAAATTGAGACACTATATGTTAGCTCATACCATGCATCTAGTAGCAAAAATTGATCCACTGAAATACCTACTAAGCAAGGTTGCCCTCACCGGTAGACTAGCTAAATGGGTCATGCTTCTAAGAGAATTTGACATTGAATATGTTGAAAGAAAAGCTATAAAAGGTCAAGTTATTGCTGATCAACTAGTAGATGCACCCATGTTTGATGATACACCCATGCAAATGGAATTTCTTGATTCCTCTATCATGCACCTCTCTTCTAAAGCATGGCGGTTATTCTTTGATGGCTCCTACACACAGAATGGATCTGGAGCAAGCATATTGTTCATCACTCCTCAAGGATACTCGATACCCAAAGCATTCAGACTAAAGTTTCCTTGCACAAACAATATTGCTGAATATGAGGCACTTCTCAATGGTATGAAAATGGCAATACAGTGGAGAGTTACAGAGATGCACATCCATGGAGACTCACAATTGGTTATCCACCAAGTCAATTTTGTGTACCAAACCAAAGATGAAAAGCTCATTCCTTACAAGAGAATGGTAGATGATTTAAAGAAATACTTCATCTCTATCACATTTGAGCAAATACCCAGAACAGAGAATAAGGCTACCGATGCAATGGTGACATTATCTACTCTCTTACAATAGCCCGAACATGAGCTACGCTACGAGTTCCTAGTGGAAGCCCTATCCTATCCTGCATATGACTCCCCTGAAACTCGCATGATCTGCACTGTTGTAGGTTATGACTCATCTCGCTACAAAAATCTATTCTCCTATCTCCACGACCAAATCATCCCTGAGTCCTTTAACCATTTTGAGAAATGAAACCTTATCCGATCCGCATCCCGATATGTCATCATTGGTAATGATCTGTACAAATGAGGTCTAGATGGTACACTGCTTAGATGTTTAGAATGGGAAGAGTCTCAACGTGCATTAGAGGAAGTCCATGAGGGTATATGTGGGTCACACTCGAATGGTTTAACGTTAGCTCAAAAAATTATTAAGGCTAGGTACTATTGGCCTAAAATGGAGAAAGAGGCTATTAAATTTGCTAAAAACTGTCAATAGTGTCAAGTACATGGCAACTTGATTCATGCTCCAAGGAGAGATCTAATTCCCTTTACTACACAATGGGCATTTGATCTCATAGGTGCTATCCATCCGCACTCTTCTAATGGACATACCCATATAATCACAGCTACAGATTATTTTACAAAATGGGTAGAAGCAGTTCCTCTAACACAAGCAACGAGGAAACAAATCTCTATGTTCCTCCTGAACTACATCATTTGCAGATATGGGATCCCTCACTCTATAATCATAGATAACGGGGGACAATTCAAAAACAAGGATCTAGATGACTTATGTGCTAAATTCAAGATTACACAACATTGGTCTTCTATTTACTATCCTCAAGGGAATGGACAAGCTGAGGCTTCAAACAAAAATCTCCTAAAGATCTTGCACAGAACAGTAAATAAAATAGGAAGAGACTGGCATCTCATGATCAATCCAGCTCTCTAGGCATACAGAACTAGTATCAGAATGCCTACAGGGGCTACACCTTTCACTTTAGTTTATGGGTTTGAAGCGGTATTGCCTATTGAGGTTGAAATCTCATCACTTAGAATCAGAATGCATGGACTTGTCACTGATGAAGACTACAGAGTGTCTAGGTTACAAGAATTGAAATTACTAGATGAGCGTAGGCAAGAAGCGTATGATCATCTCAGAGTGTATCAGAAAAGAATGTCTAGAGGCTACAACAAGAAAGTCCGACATAGAGAATTTTAGGTTGGTGATCTAGTCTTGAGAGAAAATCCTAAAAATCAATCCCATCGAGAACGCAAGGGGAAGTTTGAACCCAATTGGCTGGGTCCCTTTGTAATCACTGCTACTTTTGGCTCTGGTGCCTATCAACTCTCAATGACTGAAGGAGAACAGCTTCGAGAACCAATCAACGTTCTCCATCTGAAGAAATTCTATGCCTAAGGCATTCAGTGCTTGGTAAATGTCCTAAAAAAATCCTAAAAATAAAAAAAAGTCCTAAAAAAAATGAACATCTTGGTGAAAACCTAGCAATAGGCACCTTGATGATTCACAAAAAAATTAGAAAATATCAAAAGTACAAAAAAATTGAAAATATCAAAAGTATAAAAAATTGAAAAATGAAAAAATATAAAAAAAAGAAAAAAAAAGAAAAAGTGCCTTGGTGAAAACCTGGAAACAGGCGCCTTGGTAGCAAAAATAGAATCTCTACCAAGATGGTGAAAACTCGGCAAACGGGCACCACTTGTTCCAAATGCTCCATCTATCAGCACAATCTTGGTCTTTCCCAGCTTTTAGTCTTGCTTTAATTTGTACATATCTCCCGGTTTGTTTCAACATTTTCAATTTTCAATAAGTCGGTCTGTACACCAATCAGCTCAAGCGTCTATATCCTATCAATGTTTAACACTTGGGGGCAATCAATGTCATATCCTATGGTCTCCCATGTATCTTAGACGGATCATATCTAGTCAGAGTCCTTTGAAGCTTCATGTGAGTCAATCAGTCAGTCTTGTCTCCAGAAAGGATTTTGCATCAACAACAACGCAATCAACATCAAACTGAAAACTGAAAACAATCTGTGCTTTTCATGCTTTTATCTCTTTGTATGCTTACTGATTCGCATTGAGATTTTTGCATATTGTGTCCCTTCAAGCTCCTCAATGATGTCCTTTATAGGATTTAGAGAGTGATGACTAGGGGCATAATCTTTTCTTTGTCTTCTACTTGTATGTGAAAATCTAACGTCTTTGAAAATTTTGGATTGAAATGGTGTCCGACTGTAAGAGCCTCTATCTCAAATTGGATGGCCATGCGTACCTCAACCATTGATACCCAAAAAATTCAAAGAAGTTTGATCTAACTATTGTCTTTTTGAGTAAGTTCTTTCTCCTACTGTGGAACGCGATCTTGCCTAAGGATGTGAACGATAAAGGGTCACTACGGGTAATTCACATTGGATTTAGAATGATCTCTTGACTCTTTGATGTGTTTGCAATGCAAGGCGTATTCAAGTCATCACGACATTCATGTTTTGATGCTTATACAAATTTCTATATCAAAATGGACATGATATTCAGGTCATCCTGGCGTTTGTGCCTTGGTGCTTATATCTAATCCAACATTCCGAAAATAAAATCAATATTCATATATCCATGGTTGTTTTGGACCAGTGGGTGTTGTATTGATTCTTGCGCATACAAATCGATATTCATATGTCTATGGTTTCATGGCTAGTGGGCATTGTATTGATTTATCCAGTTACCTAAAAGTTCAATGATGATAACAAATCGACATATGATCAGTGACTAGGTCCTAGGTCTTAGATTGCATTTCATTTTGCATTTTTCATCTTTGCATGATCTCACAATGATTAAACGAACTTCAATGCTTAAATGATTCTTCAAATCACATCTTCAATTCTAACAAGAACTAAATCTCACACGAAGGTTCCTCCAACGAAGCAACAAGTAGAATCCTTTTTCGGGATAAAAATTCAAATCTGAGATCATTCATATTATTAACTATTTGCATATTCGACCTTCGATCATTATAGAAATCCATAATTCAACTTAACTGATTATCTAACATCAAACTATCAAAAATTTAACTTGGTCAACTATGGTCAACTCATGGTCAAACCTAGTCAACCTTGGTCTCCAAGACCTCTAAACGATGCAGAATGCGCTCTTGAACGTGTATAACCACTTTTACCATCAATCAACATGCTTCTGAGCTCTCAACGTTGACTTTTCTTGTCAGATTTCAATTTTAATCCCGAAGGGGGCATGGTATTGCACATCAATTCAAAGTCTGTAAATAAAAATTCTATCGATCAAGTCTATCAATATCTTTCATTAGTGATCAAGACAAACAATCACGTCTAGTTACTGATTCATCAAAAGTCCTCATCGCTCGGGGCAAATCTATCATCACTTGGGGCATATCAGATTCATCAAGATCCATATCAATCTGGTATTCTCTTAATCTTGTAAACTGTATCAGTTTTTGCAACCATCAGATCATAGTGTTCTTTCCTTGGTTCTTCGGCAACTGAAGGGTTTGGATGTGATACCTACTAGTTTTGCTAAGACAATCAAGTCTAGAATGGGTCACTCACTTCTTTGCAATCCTAAGGTTTGGAATCAGGCGTTTTGACACTTTTTCACAATCATAGGTTCATTGCTGCTATAGTGAACATTATCTCTAGTCATTCAGGACCTCCTATCTCAATATCTCTCAATCGGTTTCTATCTTGAGATCGGTTTATCTTTTGAATCAGTTTCATATCTTTATCAAACATAGACTATCTTTGAACCACTGCGCTTCGCACAGTAATTCAAAGAGGGGAAAAATGTAATACCCCAAAAATGGGCTATAAGTTCATTAACCTCCTACATCAACAAATCAAATAAAATCGACATCGAAGTCCTAACCTAAGGCACATCTGAACATCATCAAATCTAATTGATTATCTTAAATTCTGCATCAGGGAATATTCTTAGCAATATTCCTAATCATCATAATTATCTTTAATTTTATAATTATTTGGCAATAAATCACATTTATCCTAAAGTTTGATTAATTGAATATTTTCATATTTAATTAATTAGATTTAATATTTGCCACTTAATTGTATAATTAAATTTAATTCTATCTATTATTAATTGTATTATTTAATTTTGACAATAAATCTAATATCATATGAATAATTGATTAAATTCTTATTTAATTAATTAAAGCAAATTGTCATTATTTAATAATATAATTTTTAATAAAAGTTTGATTAAATAATTGATTAACCCATAAATCAATTGTTTTATTTTTAAAAGCAGTTAAGTTGGAAATAAATCACTTTATTATTAAATTAATTCATAAATAAAACATGCACAATCATAAAAGCAAACAACTATCAATTATCAATTAAAGCTAAACTCTATTTTGAGTTAAAGCTTAGCTTTTGCATATTTTTGTGAGTTAATTATCCTTTATTTAAAAATAACTCAAAAATCAACCTGAGTTATTTGAGTGATTTATGGCTTTCTTTCACAACCTCCAAAGCCCTGGATTTCTATATAAACAAGGCTCATCTCTTCATAATTGATCTCTCAATGATCTCTCAAATTTGCATCCAAGCATCTCATATTTTGCACAATCACGCTGGAGAATTGGAGGCTGAGGAATCAACTTGCGAATTCAAAGCTTTGTGAGATCAATTTCAATTGCATAGCTTTTATATCTTAGCATAGAATTTCATAGTTTTCATATCATTGTTAGAATCTTCATTGTTAGATCATTTAGCATCCATAGCATATCAGTTTATCATTCTTATTGCATAGAAAATATCAAAAATATAGATTAATTGCATTCAATTTCATATCCATCTTTTGCATTTCAAATCCTTCATTTAGGTGTCGTCTAGGTCACTGATCTCGATAATAATCTGAGAACATTAATCTCGCACCTATTAGAAGGCAGTAAATCGCTTGGTTAGATTAGATTTCAATTTTGCACGATTTTGATTATCACTAACCTCTAATGTTTTACTGAGTGTTGTGTCTACAGATCAAGTACAATTTTCACACACACACACATACAGAGTCCTAGAGACCTCAAACGAACACCAATCTTGCAAAGCTCATGTCTTAGAAGAAGCTACATCTCTCAAGAGACTATCCAACCTCATTAGCCTACAAGGGTCAATTAATAGGCTAATCCCTCAAACTCTGATGCTCACAAAAATGGGGACATTACAGTCTGCCCTCCCTGAAATTGTTTTTTCTCAAACAATCTCTACTGCAAAGTAACTCAACCCCACCAGAGGTCCAAAAGATGAACTGTGTAATGTCCCACACATCTTGAACCATCTCTTGTAGCACCAACATAAACACAACTGCGCAAGGACAAACATCATGCCAACTATCTAACCTTTGCGCATAAGAATAGTGCATCAAAATCAAAATATTTTCAAGAAGGCCAAGGATGAACTAGTATACTCTCTACACACTGAACATGTTGCAATGCTCAACTGTAAACCCTGTATGAAATCTAGATCCACTCAAAGAATCCCAAACTCTACACTCAATGCTCAACTGAATGTCAACATCCCAATTCACTCTATAGAGTACTCCATATAATCCATGTGGCATCAACATAATACCATTGTATGCAGCAACTAAGTCAACCCCAATCGAAGGAAGAAGAAATCCACTAGCTAGAACAATCCCTGGATCCCATAGCCAATATGGAAGTCTGCCAAAATGGACATTCTCGTACTTTTGTTGCTTAACTCTGATCCCAACTTTGCCATACCGGAATTGGTGAAGCCAACCAAGAGGGCCCACCCAAACTATAGTGCTAACCCTATTGCCACATGGGTCCCAATGCAAATGAGACTCACATCCATCTGTACTGTGGAGATAAGAACTCCTAAAGGTATCTGTATCACAACCACTATCTCCATCCTCTACTAATTTGTCATGAATTTGATGAATTTGCAAGTAGCCCCCCACCAACTTGTAGCTACTAATTCCATCTACTAAAGATGGTGAGTTCCCATAGCACAAAGGACAGTATAATCCTAAAGCCAATCTACACTAACACATCATCAAGTCCTCCACATGTGGATCAAAAGAAAAATGATGAACACTCCTCATTGTGTGGGTATGATAGAAAGCTCCAACCTTTGTCAACGACTCATGATTGATAACTCTGGAATCGGGAGATGGCTCCAATCTCTGACCTTGAATCACCAATCAAGTAGAGCCTCTGGAAACCTTCTCTACAAACCCAACCACAAAGTCTTTATGAAGAAACATTGTAGTCAGAGTACCTACAATGACTCCCACAAAACATCTGATAGCACATGAACCATGAATGAGACTATCCACGGTGACTCAAAATGACCCCTCTTGAAACTGATGACTGTCAAGCGAGTACTCAACAAATGTATCAGCGTGGTAAAAATGAAATAAGGTGAAATCAACCTTATCCTCTAAAACTTGCAACTGATCACTCTGACTTTGTGACACAACAAGTTGTCTACCACCCTCAGTTGCATGAAATGAAATAATAGATTCACTTCTAGGAGAGGGAAACAAATCAACATGAGAGCGATACTCCCAATCAGATGACACTTGGAAAGTCCCATGTGAAGATAATGGAGTAGCGTCGTGTACTAACACACAACTCCCTAGGGAATCCACCACTGTCACACAAGAGCTATCAACGATCTAACCCACATCATCTGACATAGTACCAACATCAGGAGAACCTGATGCAACAAGTGGTTCTCTACTACTCTCACCTAAAGTACTCATCCCATCTGAAACTACTACACCTACATCAATGATTAATGTAGCCACATCCTCACTGCACCCTGTAGATATCAAATCATCACTAACTGCCACTGTAGGAAACTATGTTGTAACTACACATGATGAAGACTATGCTTGGCTCAACTCCATGGTAAACTGCTCTAACCATGATTGTGATTCCTGAAGGGCCAACTAGGTCCTGTCCAATAAGTTCATAGTCACCCCAAGCTTATGAGTGAGCTCATCTACCTCCTTTTCCTTTCCCCTTAGTGCATCATAATAGATACCATCCCACTCAAGAAGATAATCTTTTTCTTGAAGTAATTGTAGGTATTTTTGTTTCATTATTTCAATTGCTTCACAAAGTGCATGAAAATCTACTAGGGAAAGACGACCATCACAATGTTCATCTATCAAAAGAGTGCTCCAACCATAAGTAGCCAATATTTGATGAGCAACATCAAAATGCTCAATAGATGTGGAAATCTGACTATCACTCACCTTCAGTTGCCCAACTAACTGGTGTCTTTGGAAATCATAACTCCCATGCAAACTCTTTGTCCCATAAACAACACTATGATATGAAGATGTATCAAAATCACTCACCTCATGACAAATAGCATCATGTGTGCTATCATCTCCACACACATCTACAACTGAAGTACTGTTGCTAGGCACCTCAACAAATGACTCATCTGATAAAGTGGAAGTTGATGCTACAATAAGATCCCCACACACTCCCACCTCACATGTAGTTGTAAGTTTGTGTAAGTCGTGATCCTGGGATCTATCACCAACCAAAGAATTCTCTAAATTATTTTCTAAAGTTGGATATGAAAAATCAGACTCGCTGAAGCACGAGTCATCCTCATAAATAACATCAGTAGTACCAAAATCATGAATACTAGCATCATCCACTTGTAAAACCTCGGCTATCTCATGTGGATGCAAACATACCTCGCTGTTGTCATAGAAATCATAATTACTAGTGCTCGTATTTTCCATGCAATCCTCAAAAGTGACACTCCCATCTTGCAAGTCAAGACTCAAGGAGACACCCACTACATCTTCTACACTGGCCCTATCATCAACAACATCATTATGCTCAAACAAGAGACTACTGTCATGAAAATCAAAATTGTTATCATGGCTGATAACAACTTCTGGATTATTGGTACCAAAATTCTCCTCAAAACTCACCTTCTGATCTTGGACCTCCATTAGAGTTTCATAAGTATGAATAATATCACATGAAACTTTATCTTCATGTGGCTGATTGAGTGCAACTGGTTTATCTTCAAACATCACCAACTCCTCCCCAATCTAGAAGTCATCATGAAGTGTTTTGTGCCCAACATCTTCCTTAATGTAAGTCTTATTTTTTATTTTCAGGGGATTAGCTACATGGTGATCACTAGCTGCTGAAAGTTCATTGTAAAGATTTCTTGATGTCCCACCTGTAGAGACCTCTTGTTTCTCTTCCTCTTTGTTTTGTGATGTAGACCCCTTAAAAATGGATGTCACATGTCATACTAAACTGTCTATTGTTGTGGTTTTGAAAGCAATTCATCCATTCTTTTTTGATTGTGCTTAATCTTCTCCAAGTTTTTCATTATGGCATTTGTCTCCTTCTTGGAAATAATCATACTATTCAACTGGTTTCCTGTTTAATTGATTTCCTAGACTTTTCCATAATTGAAACAATTGCAAGAGTGTTGGTCACTGAAAATCAAATGTGTGAGCTTAATGATTTCTTTTAAATCAAACCCCCAAAATTTGTATTGCTTGAAAATGGCATGCAACTAGAAATGTTTACATGCAACTAAAAAAGTTGACATGCTATTGAAAAATCTGACATGCAACCTCATAGGATGGCAGGAAACCAAATTGATACCAATGTGATGCAGGAGCATCTCGGGTCCTTGGCAATCCTATGTCACCAAAAAAATATTTGAGTTTGTTTATGTTGCTCGGTTCATTCTTTGACTGAGTTGGCTCGATAGTTGGTCGGTTTCTTTTGGTTACCGAGTTTGGTTAGTTATCTCCTGGGCACTTGGTTGTTTCACTGGCGCTCGACAATGCTTGTTTGTTGCTTGGTCATCCTTTCTTACCAAGTAGTTTATTTTGAGTTTCTATTGAGGTTGACTTGTGCATTGATTATAGGTTGTGGATTTAATGCTGGTATCCATCATTGGGAAGCGTGTGGTCCCAGATCTGACCATTCCTTCCATTGATTGTGGATCTAAAGGACGACTCAGTTTGGTAGCCTCTTGTATAAGTATAGTTGTTTGGTTAGAGTTTAGGGAGTCAATTTTTGGATAGAAGTTAGAAGGTAGAATACTGGAGATTGTTTGCAAATCCTCACATGTTTGAGGACTTCTGTAACTCATTGTAATATCTGGTAGAAACTAAGAAGGCCTTACAGCCTGACATGTATGAATCAATTTGAATGATAATATATGAATGATCATGTTTTCTCTCTCTCACTTTGTTTTTGTTGCTTCTATGTGTTGTTGAGTAAGGTGGATCAGGTAGGGTGTGCCATTTCGTTGGCCCCTCCCTCTCTTCCTTTGCATCAGGTGGTATCAGAGTGAGGTGAGATCTGGATCTAGGTCTGCGGATCTAGGTTTGTAGGTTCCTTATTGTGAAGCCCTAGTTGAATTGTTGTCAGGTGGAAAATTGCGATCTGACCTACAATTGCAGAGGATTTTCAAGATGGTTCATGGGAGGTGAGAAGAAGATCCAGGATTGGCAGGCATGTTGAGACAACTTGCTGCTAGATTAGAAGCTGTTGAAACAGCCCAGAGAAGAGGCAGACATCTTGAAGATGTTAGTGATGATGAAATTGAAGTGGAACAAGGTGAAGAAGAACCTACACCTATGATGGATCAGGGTGAGGAAAGATTATTGAAGGCTTTGACAAGTTTGAAGTCGACACCACATTTCAATTCTCCTGAGTATAGTGGGAAATTGGATTCTGATGAATTGATAGATTGGATCATTGAAATGGAAAAGTATTTTGAGTATGAAAATGTATCTGAGGAAAAGAAGGCAAAAATTGTAGGCACAAAGTTGAAAGGTCATGCATCCTTGTGGTGGGAGCATCTGCAGTTGGATTAGAAAAAGAAAGGCAAAGACAAAATCAAGGTATGGAATAAAATGGTGAATAAATTGAAAGGAAAGTTCTTACCTCATGATTATCAGATTAACCTAGTTAGGTGAATGCAAAGTCTAAGGTAGAAAGATAGCTCAGTAAATGATTATACTGAGGAATTATATAGATTAGATATCAGATCTAGACATGATGAGGATGATGTTGAAAGAATTGCTAGATACCTGAATGATTTGAGAATTTCCATCCAAGAGGAAATCAGTTTGGTCAAATTGGAGAACATTGAAGAGGCTTATCAATTTGCATTGAAAGTTGAGGAGAAATTGAACAAGAGACATGAGTAGAGATGAAGAGGTTGAGGTGGTAGATTCCCTAGAGGAAGAGGTAGATCTTATGGTGAAAGTGGTAGATTTGAACTTGAAAAGACAAATTTGGACAAAGGCAAGACCGAGTGGAAAGGTGAAAGTTCATTTAGAGGCAGAGGTAGTAACTACCAAGGTGGTTATAGAAGAGGTAATTTTTGAGGAACTTGTTACAATTATGGAGAAGAAGGACATAGATCTTTTGAATGTACACATGCAAGTAAGAAGGCTGGTAGCAGTAGGAATGCTTTGGTACAAGAGGAGTCACTGAATGAACCTGAGAAGGAAAATAACTTGATGGTAAGAAGAGCACTATGGAATGAAAGTAAAAAGGAAGATTCGATAAGGAAAAGTTTGTTCAAAACCAGATATAGAGTTTTTGACAAAGTCTGGAAGGTAATCATTGATAGTGGTAGCTCAAAGAATCTGGCATCTGAAGAGATGGTCACAAAGTTACAATTGGAAAGGTTGAGACATCCGAAGCCCTATCAGATTTCATGGATCAAAGATGAGCATACACTCCTGGTAAGTGAAAAATGTTATGTGAATTTGAACATTGGAAAATACTATGATAAGGTGTTATGTGATATCATGCATATGGATTGTTGTCATATTTTGTTGGGTAGACCTTGGCAATATGATAGACATGTCATATATGATGGGAGATTACAGAAGTATACTATTATGACTGATGAAAGAAAACAAATCTTGTTACCTTTGATGGAAGAACCTATTAGTAATGTTTGCACATCTGTGAAAGTTTGTTTGATGAAAGGAAGAAAATTTGTTAAGGATTTAAGGAAGAATGATGTATGTTTTGCTGTGATTCCTAACAAACCAAGTAAGAAAATAGAGGATAGTGTTCCTAAGGAGATTGATAAGTTACTCATCGAGTATAGTGAAATCATTTCTGATAATGTACCTGATGGTTTTCCACCAAAGAGAAGTATTGATCATTGCATGGATCTAATCCTTGGAGCTAGTTTACCGAATAAGGCACCTCATCGGTTGACACCTACCGAGAATCAGGAATTGAACTGACAGATTCAAGAGTTGTTGGATAAAGGTTTGATTAGAGAAAGTTTGAGTCCTTGTGCAGTACCTATGGTATTGGTACCTAAGAAGAATGGAGAATGGTGAATGTGTACTGATTCCAGAGAAATCAATAAGATAACAGTGAAGAATAGGTTTCCTATACCGAGAATGGATGACATAATGGATAGTTTGATTGGAGCAAAGTATTTCACAAAGATTGATTTGAAAAGTGGGTATTATTAGATCTGAATTAGAGAAGGTGATGAGTGGAAGACTGCTTTCAAGACAAAAGAAGGTTTGTATGAGTGGTTGGTTATGCCTTTTGGTTTAACTAATGCACCAAGTACTTTTATGAGGTTGATGAATGAAGTTTTGAAAAAATTCTTGTGTAAGTTTGTGATTGTATATCTTGATGATATTCTAATATTCAGTAAGACTAGAGAAGAACATTTGTTGCATGTTAGACAAGTTTTGCAGAGATTGAAAGAAGAGAAGTTGATAAATCTAAAAAAGTGTTCATTCATGAAAGAAGAGATTGTGTATTTGGGATTTGTAATTTCAACTGATGGTTTGAAGATGGATCATTAAAAGGTTGAAGCTATTTTGAATTGGCCTACACCTGTGAATGCTAGTGAGGTAAGATCATTTCATGGTTTGGCAGGTTTTTACTGAAAGTTCATAAGGAATTTTAGTTCAATTTGTAATGCTATGACTAAGACTATGATAGGAGATAAAAGAGAATTCAAGTGGACACATGGAGCTGATAAAAGTTTTGAGACCCTTAAGCAAAAGGTTGTTGAATTGCCTATTTTGGCATTGCCTGATTTCAATAAGGTATTTCAAGTGGAATGTGATGTAAGTGGAAGTGCAATTGGAGCTATGTTGAGTCAAGAAGGTAAACCTGTTGTTTTCTTTAGTGAAAAGTTGAATGATGCTAGAAGGAAATATTTTGTGTATGATCAAGAATTCTATGCTATTGTTCAAGCACTGAATAAATGGAGACATTATTTGATACCGAGTGAATTTGTGTTGTATACTGATCATAAGGCTTTACAATACTTGGGTAGTCAGAATAAGTTGAATCAGAGACATATGAAATGGGTTGAGTATTTGTAGAGTTATACATTTGTGATCAAACATAAAAGTGGAGTCACTAACCGAGTTGTTGATGCACTGAGTAGAAGAAGATCTTTGATGACCAAGATGAAAATTAAAGTTCTTGGTTTTGATGAGATGAGATATTTGTATGAAATTGATCTTGATTTTTCTGAGCCATGGAGAAAGTGCAGAGCACCTATTCAAGATCAAAAAAGTACAAAATGGGAAGAATATTTCATTTAAGAAGGTATGTTGTTTAAAGGTATTTAGTTATGTATATCGAGAGGACAAATGAGAACTAATTTGATAAAGGAGAAACATAGTACTGGTTTGGCTAGACATTTTGGTATTGATAAAACTTTGAATTTTCTTAAGAAGAAATACTTTTGGCCATAGTTGTATAAAGATGTTCAGAAATTTGTGAAAAGTTGTAGAATTTGTCAAGTTGCAAAAGGAGTAAGTCAAAATATTGGATTGTATACACCGATTGTTGTACCTGAGAAACCTTGGACTAACATCAGTATGGATTTTATTCTTGGCTTACCAGAGACAGTAAGAGGTAATGATTCTATATTTGTTGTGGTGGATAGATTTTCAAAGATGGCACATTTTATACCTTGTAGAAAGACATCAGATGCAGTACATATAGAAGATCTTTTCTTTAAGGAAATTGTCAGATTGCATGGATTACCGAGGAGTATCATCTCTAACTAAGACTATAAATTTGTTGGATACTTTTGGAAGACCCTTTGGAGAAAGTTTGGCACTGAGTTGAAATATAGTTCTACATTTCACTCACAAATCAATGGACAAACAGAGGTTGTAAACAAAAGCTTGGGAAATCTTTTGAGATGTTTAGTTGGAGACACACCAAGTAATTGGTATTTTGTGTTGGCACAAGAAGAGTTTGCATACAATAATTGAGTGAATAGGAGTACTAGAAAAAAACCCTTTAAGATTGTGAATGGCATATAGCCAAGAGGTATATCTGATTTAAGGGATATTACTAATGAAAGTAAGAGAAGTGCTGAAAGAGTGAAGTTTGCTGAGTACATGAAGACATTGCATGAAGATGTGAAAATCAAGATGGAAGAGAGCAATCAGAAATACAAAGATAGAGCTGATAGATCAAGGAGACGTAAGACTTTTGATGTTGGTGATGAAGTGATGGTTCATTTGAAGAAAGTGTTGATTTCTTGTTGGAAAATATGGGAAGCTGAAGATGAAGAAGTTTGGACCTTGCAAGATTTTGAAGAAATTTGAGAGTGGAAATGCATATGAGATTGAGTTACTTGATGACATGGACATATCACCGATCTTCAACATAGCTGATTTGTATGAGTATCATGAACTTGATGAAGACATGACAGTACCGATGGAGTATCCTAAGAAGCAGAATGAAGAAGTTGAACAGATTTTGGAGCAAAGAGTTAGCAATAGAACAAGAGGTAAATAGTATATGGAATATCTGGTAAAGTGGAAGAATAGACTGATTGAAGATAGTTCATGGATTTCATAGTCTAAGTTGGATGTAGCTCGAATCATACCTACTGATTGATTTGGATAATCATTTTTAAATAACCCCAGGTGTTTGATGCAAGAGCATCTCAGGTCCTTGACAATCCTGTGTCACCAAAAACATATTTGAGTTTGTCTGTGTTGCTCGATTCCTTCTTTGACCGAGTTGGCTTGGTAGTTGGTCGATTTCCTTTGGTTACCAAGTTTGGTCAGTTATCTCCTAGGTGCTCAATTGTTTCACTAGCGCTCGGTGACACTTGTCTATTGCTTGGTCATCCTTGCTTATCGAGTAGTTTATTTTGAGTTTCTATTGAGGCTGACTTGTGCATTGATTATGGGTTACAGATTTAATGTTGGTATCCATCATTGGGAAGCGTGTGGTCCTAGATCTAACTTTTCCTTCTGTTGATTGTGGATCTGAAGGTGGACTAAGTTCGGTAGCCTCTTGTATAAGTATAGTTGTTTGGTTAGAGTTTAGGGAGTCAGTTTTTGGATAGAAGTTAGAAGGTAGAAGATTGGAGATTGTTCACAAATCCTTGCATGTTTGAGGACTTCTATAACTCATTGTAATATCTGGCCAAAATTGGGAAGGCGTTACAGCCCGACATGTATGAATCAATTTGAATGAGAATATATGAATGATCATGTTTTCTCTCTCTCACTATGTTGTTTTTGCTTCTGCGTGTTGTTGAGCAAGGTGGATCAGGTAGGGTGTGCCATTTTATTGGCCCCTCCCTCTCTTCCTTTGCGTCACAATGTAAGAACCCTTCTAAGGCTCTATCTGGTGAACTAAAATTTCTTGTTTTGGTTTTGATTATTTTCAAGTTTTTGTATTTTTGAGAAGGGTTTTGCATAAAAAGCAAGACATACATAGAAAAGAAACTTCTGAAATTGAAAGCTAATTTATACTTCAATGGTAGATGATATTCTTCATTTATTCCTCTTCAATACTTAACATAACATTGTCTACATCAAGATGATATACCAATTTATTGATAAAACCCTTTTGAGACCCTGCTGGCTGAAAAAGCAACAAGAAGAAGACTTTGTAGATCCACCTTCCAACTATGAAGATTCCCAATTGATGATTTCATATTTTCCTTCACTCCTTGGCACCTCCTATGATTTTTAATAATTTTTCAAAAGCTCTCAACCCAAAAATTATACCATATGAAGGTGTAAAGAGTACGGTTGGAAATGAATAGTCAAAAAGAAATAAGTACAACCATCTACAATTAGCAATTAAATCTTTTATTTAGTCAATGTAATATGCTGAAACATCCACCCTCAATCTGACAATAAATTCTAAAATTTGTTCCACCAATCAGCTCAATTTTGACCTCTGGATGAAGCCAAACCCTCTAGCACAATCAGATGATATTTCACACCCTCTATATGCTGATACAATGAAGTAGCCACGCTCTTCAATGCTGACAAGCCCTAAAACCTTCATAAACCTCTAGTTTTCTACAACTCCAATGCTCCAGAAATTTTCAATCAAAATCATCAATCAACATAATGAATTTGATTTGTCTTGCAACTATTAAATACCTTCAAGAAGTGCACTTTCCCCAAAAAGTATTTTAAATAACATTTTAAATGTTATTTCATTTCAACTTAGGAAATCTTTTAATAATTCATTAAGTTTGACATTTATAATTAATTACTCAACTAGTCCCCTTCCAATGATGAATAGACCCTCAACTTAAGTGAAATTATAAATTTATGTTATAACTTTATGATAAACTATTTTTACAATTTAATATCATTTTGGCCATAAAATTATTAATAACTCTCAAACCTCTTATTATTTCATTCCATCGTTTGAACTAGGAGTTGATCCTGTAATTCCCCATGTGACCAAATACCATTTCTAGAAATAGAAAGGGTTCATCTCCATCACTCCAAAACTCACTATAAATAGCAATAAACTCACTATAAATAGAAATCATTGCATACAGAGTCCTAGAGACCTCAAACGAACACCAATCTTGCAAAGATCATGTCTTTGAAGAAGCTGCATCTCTTCAAGAGACCATCTATCCAACCTTATTAGCCTACGAGGGTCAATTAATAGGCTAATCTCTCGAACTCTGATGCTCACAAAAATGGGGACATTACAAACTTGGAAAAGACACAATAACAAGGCTAAGAAAATTATCATTGATGTTGTTAAAGATCATATTCTTCTAACTATAGCTAGATTATCAATAGCATATGAAGTATTCAAAACCATCCAAACTACATATGAGATCAATAATGCAAGAAAACCACTGACCTTAAAACAAAAAATCGTGAACATCAAAATGAATAAAGGAGAAAAAATTACATCATATTTTTTGAGGATTTCTGAATTGAGAGATCAACTGGCTACCATTGGAAATAGTATAGATGATCTAGAACTATCTCTAATTTCCCTAAGAGGGTTACCAATCTCTTGGGAATCCTTTATTCAATGTATTATCGGTCAATCGTCACTACCTTAATTCGATCAACTGAGAAATGCTTGCACCCAAGAAGAATCTCCACTAATCTCAAGAGGGATAGGTCCAAATAAAGAGGGTGATATTCAAGCACTTCATGCTACAACAAACAACAAAAGGAAAAAGAATTTTAAATGAAAGAGAGGAAATAATAATCGACATCACAAAACTAGAGATCTCTCAAAGGTCCAATGCTACAAGTGTGATAAGTTTGGACACAATCATAGATTTTGTTCAAAAAGAAAGAAGACTCAAGAAACTATAGCTGATGAAGGGTGCTCCCCTTAATACCACAAACACATAACAGAAATAGAGAAACAACAAAAATAATATGCAAGAATAGAAAATTGGCTTCTTATTCTCTCCACAAATGTGGAATTACAAACTTTCAGAATTACAATATGCAAAGCCACATGGGCATTCCCTTACAATATTCTATAGGACAAAGCCTCAAATCAATACCCAGATCTACTACCCAGAACTGCCCTAGACAACACTACGGGCCTTCTTTATATAGGCAATTTCCACCGCCCGAGAAGGTTCTAGAAATATAGCCCTTAGGGCTGACCAAACTTAGAATTATTTTATTTTACAATTTATTACATCAAAGTCGGCTCAAAATGAGTTTTGAAACCCAAACAAAAATTTCGAAGAAAAATTATTTTTCGCTAATTCAGGTGACCCAACTTCCGAAGACCATAAGTCATCACCCATTGACCTGATTGGCTATTATAACCCCATTCTGGAAATGCCACGAAGCACTCTACAGGCTTGATCCACACAAAGTGCCTGTCACCCAAATTTTCAACCTCATTCGGGGCCTCTAAAGCCTTCAAAACTGAGTTCAAAGTTTCTGTACCCTGCTGCCAATACCAAAAATCTTCAATATCTTCAAAACCAGACCTGATCTAGCCATGAAACTTTGCAGGCAGGCTGATATGACTGAGATGAACCTCCACATGTAAAATTAAAACATTCCGAGATAATAAGACCAACTTACTAAAAATAGCAAGTTTCCATAAATAGTAACTCTGCACAAGATAGCCCTTATTGAATACAAAAACAAAATATTTTTGGGTGATGCAAGATTGCTCTTACACCCAGGATGCTCCTGCATCAGACACCCGGGGTAATTTGAGAAGTGACCCTGTCATGACTCAGGTGTGTAGAGGAAAATCAAGACGGTTAACCTCCTCCTTTGTTAGCCATGATGAATCTTCAACATGTCATCCTTTCCATTTGACCAAATACTCTTCATATGTCCTATTCCTTGTGCTTCTACCAACACGACTGTCCAGTATGTCTTCAATCTCCTTGGTATCTGAACTACTTGCTGGAATACTCCATTGTGCTTTTGCAACCTCATCTTCAAGACCTCCTTCATGATACTCTGTCAAATCTGAAATGTTAAACACTAGTGAAATATTCAGCTCACTAGGAAATTCTACCTCATATGCATTTCCTAAATTATGCTTCTTCAATATCTTACATGGTCCAAACTTCTTCATTTTCAGCTTGTTATATGTACCAACCAAAAATCGCTCCTTCCGAAAATGAACCATGACTTCATCTCCAACCTGAAATTCCTTATGCCTCCTTTTCTCATCTGCCTTAGCCTTATACTGTGCATTATCTTGGTAATATACTTCCTCACCTCCTCATGGATGTTCTGCAAAATCCTCAGCTTCAGCACTACTTATTTCTCCTTTATCTATCTTTCTTAATTCAGATGCATTTCTTGGACTATTTCCATATACAATCTAAAATGGTGATTTACCAGTGCTCCTATTGATAGAATTATTGTATGCAAATTCTTCTTGTGGTAAAATCAAATCCCATCCTGTTGGCTTATCTCCAACCAAACATCTTAGCAAATTTCCCAAACTTCTATTCACCACCTCTGTCTGTCCATCAGTCTGTGGATGATGTGATGAACTGAACTTCAAATCTGTCTTCAACTTCTTCCACAATGTCCGCCAGAAATATCCAACAAACTTAGTATCTCAATCTGAAACTATGGTCTTTGGCAAACCATGTAGTCTCACCACTTCTCTGAAAAACAATTCTGCTACATGAACATCATCATTAGTCTTCTTGCAGGGAATGAAATGTGCCATCTTTGAAAATCTGTCAACTACTACAAAAATTGAATCATGTCCCCGCTGTGTCCTTGGTAAATCAAGAACAAAGTCCATACTAATATCCTCCCAAGGCTTCTCTGGTACAGGTAACGGCTGATACAACCCTATATTCTGCTTCACTCCTTTCGCCATCTGACATACTCTGCAACTCTGTACAAACTTCTTCACATCCTGCTACAATTGTGGCCAATAATAATTCTCACCAACCAAAGCAAGGGTTTTATCATGACCAAAATGTCCAGCCAATCCTCCACTATGCTTCTCCTTAATGAGATTCTCCCTCATAGAACTTCGTGGAATGCACAACTAACTCCCTTTGAATAGCATATCATCTTGGATGATAAAATCCAGCCATTTCATCCTATCTAGAGTAACAGGCTCTTTACAAGATTTCCAAGCTCCACCAAAATCAGGATCCTCTGGATACAAATTCTTGAGTTCCTTGAACCCAACCACTTCAATCTGCATCTTTGTCAGTAATAGTTGCCTTCTGCTAAGAGCATCTGCAACCCTGTTAAACTTTCCACTTCTATGTTTCAAAACAAATGTATAACTCTGTAAAAACTCAACCCATTTCAAATGCCTCTGATTCAACTTTCCTTGACTATTCAAATATTGCAAAGCTTGATGATCAGTATACAAAAAAAACTCCTTAGGAAGTAGATAATGTCTCCACTTCTCCAATGCCTGAACTATAGCATAAAATTTCTGATCATAAGCATAATACTTTCTCTTGGCATCATTTAACTTTTCACTGAAATACGCAACAGGTTTACCTTCTTGGCTCATAACAGCTCCTATTGCAGTACCACTAGCATCAGAATCTACTTGAAACACCTTATTAAAATTTGGAAGTGTTAAAATAGGTTGTTCTATAACTTTTTGTTTCAATAATTGAAAACTCTTTTCTGTCCCATTAGTCCACTTAAACTCTTTTCTATCCCCTCTCATTGTTTCAGTCAAGGGTCCACAAATACTGCTAAAATTTTTGATAAAATTTTTGTAAAACCTAGCCAAACCATGAAAAGATCTTACCTCAGTAGCACTCCTTGGAGTAGGCCATTCAAGGATAGCCTGTACCTTCTCTGGGTCCATTTTTAGACCTTCTGTTGAAACTACAAATCTCAAATACACTAACTCTTTCTTCACAAAACTGCACTTCTTCAAATTAATCAACAATTTCTCATCTCTCAACTTCTCAAACACCATACTAATATACATCATATGTTCCTCCAATGTCTTGCTAAAAATCAAAATATCATCTAGGTAAACAATGACAAACTTACCCAGAAATTCTTTCAGAACCTCGTTCATGAGCTGCATGAAAGTGCTCGGTGCATTGGTTAGCCCAAAAGGCATGACTAACCACTCATGCAGTCCTTCCTTTGTCTTGAAGGCAGTCTTCCATTCATCTCCTTCCCTGATCCAAATCTGGTGATATCCACTCTTCAGATCTATCTTTGAGAAATACACAGCCCCACTCAAACAGTCCATAATATCATCCATTCATGGCAATGGAAACCTATACTTGATTGTGATCTGGTTTATTGCTCTGGAATCTGTACACATCCTCCATTCTCCATTCTTCTTTGGTGCTAATACTACTGGTACAACACATGGACTCAGGCTCTCCTGAATCAATCCCTTTTGTAACAACTCATGTACTTGTCTATTCAACTCTTCACTTTCTACTGGTGTCATTCTGTGTGCTACCTTGTTTGGCAAACTGGCTCCTGGAATCAAATCCATCTAATGATTGATCTTCCTTACTGGTGGTAATCCATTAGGTACATTATCAGATACATTATCCTAAAACTCATTCAACAAATCTGCAACCTCTACAGGTATATCCTCTACTCCTTTACAAATTTTTGGAATTAAAGCAAAACACACATGCTCATGCCTCATACCATCTAGAAATTTTCTTCCATCAAAAAATGTTATTCTTGCATTACCCCATACCTTTTCCTCGGTCTCCTTCAATGGCTTTAGCTTATGTCACACTCTATCCTTTGTCAGGGAATAGGTATTCACACGACCATCATGTACATCACATCTGTCAAACTATCACGGTCTACCCAACAACATATGACATGCATCCATAGAGATGATATCACATAGTACCTCATCTTGGTACCCGCCGATCTTGAACTTTACCAGGCACTGTTCACTGACCATGACCTTGTGGTCATCCTGCACCCAAGCAATCCGATATGGATGTGGGTGTTTTTGTCTCTTGAGCTTCAACTTTGTCACCATCTCTTCTGACACCAAATTTTCAGTGCTTCCACTATCGATAATCACATCATAACATTTACCCTCACACTTGCATCTAGTGCGAAACAGGCTCCTCCTTTGTTTAGGTTCATTCTCACCACTCAGCAAGACTCTTCTATTAATTAGCATTTCTCCTCTTTTAGCATCTTCAGAATTTGATGATCTAGCATCTTCATCTACATGTGCAACTCTGGCCTGGCCTTCATTTCTGCTGGCTGTTCTGCCTTGGCACTGAGGACATTCAAATGCCCTATGACCTTCTTCTCCACAGTGAAAACATGTTCCATGGAAGCCTCCTCTTCCAGATCCTTGTCCTCTTCCTCTTCCTCTCTGATCTCTATTATTCTGATCTTGGAAATGATTGAAATTGTTTCCTCTCTGATTTTGGCTACTACTGGCCTCATCCTTCTTTTTCGAATCTTCATTTTGGCCACCATATGACCGTCCACTAGATCTTCCACCATGACCTCTTCCATTTTGTCTGCTCTCAAACTTCTTATTTAGCTTTTCCTCTAGTTTTAGGGCAAACTAGTATGCCTCCTCAATACTGTTCATTCGAACTAGATTCAACTCCTCCTGAATGCTTGGCCTTAACCCATTAAGGTATCAGGCAACTTTCTCCTTATCAGCTTCTGCATGGCCTGTTCTGATGAGGAGTCGATAGAACTCTTCTGTATACTCTTGAACAGATTTTCCTGCTTGCTTCAAACTTTGCATTTTCTTTAGTAGGTCAAGCTCATAATCAATAGGAATGAACTGTCACTTCAATTTATCCACCATCCGATCCCATCTTTTGATTTTATCTTTCCCTCTTCTATTTCCCTCCAATTGAATTTCTTGCCACCAGATCTTCACATGACCTTTCAATTTGGCCTTCGCAAACTTGACCCTATCAGGATCCTCAACATCTTCATACTCAAAATATTCCTCACATTCATTGATCCAGTCGATCAATTCCTCTGGGTTAAGATTTCCAGAAAATATAGGAACCTCAATCTTAGGTCTTTTCCCAATCTTGGAAATTGCCCGAAAAAGTCTTTCTTCCTCCTGGTTCACAATTTCAGCTTCTCCTTCTTGATATTCTTCTTCAGCTTCATCCTCGCTTTCATCTCTGACATTAAGATTCATTCCTCTGCGAATCTCTTTTTGCCATGCTCGCACTTGTCTCTGCAGCTCTCTAACTTCAGGTGTCATAGCACCAGCTCTTCCGCCACGTTCTCTTCATGGAGGCATTTTCGCGATGTGCGCTGAAACCCTAACCACTGTCCTGGTGCAAACTGCCTCACAGTCAGTGATCTATTTACACATTCAAGAACTCCTGCTCTGATACCACTTGATGAAGGGTGCTCCCCTTAATACCACAAACACATAATAGAAATAGAGAAACAACAACAATAATATGCAAGAATAGAAAATTGGCTTCTTATTATCTCCACAAATGTGGAATTACAAACTTTCAGAATTACAATATGCAAAGCGACATGGGCATTCCCTTACAATATTCTGTAGGACAAAGCCTCGAATCAATACCCAGATCTACTACCCAGAACTGCCCTAGACAACACTATGGGCCTTCTTTATATAGGCAATTTCCACCGCTCGAGAAGGTTCAAGAAATTTAGCCCTTAGGGCCGACCAAACTTAGAATTATTTTATTTTACAATTTATTACATCAAAGTCGGCTCAAAATGAGTTTTGAAACCCAAACAGAAATTTTGAAGAAAAATTATTTTCCACCAATTCAGGTGACCCAACTTCCGAAGACCATAAGTCATCACCCGTTGACCCGATTGGCTATTATAACCCCATTCTGGAAACACCACGAAGTGCTCTACAGGATTGACCCATGCAAAGCACCTATCACCGAAATTTTCAACCTCATTCGGGGCCTCTAAAGCCTTCAAAACTGAGTTCAAAGTTTCTATACCTTGCTGCCAATACCAAAAATCTTCAATATCTTCAAAACTAAACCTGATCTAGCCATGAAACTTTGCTGGTAGGATGATATGACTGAGATGAACCTCCACATGTAAAATCAGAACATTCTGAGATCGTAAGACCAACTTACTAAAAATAGCAAGTTTCCATAAATAGCAACTCTGCACAAGATAGCCTTTATTGAATACAAAAACAAAATATTTTTGGGTGATGCAAGATTGCTCTTACACCCAGGATGCTCCTACATCAATAGCTGAAGTCAAAGAAGTGGAAAATCCTCTAATTTTCTTAGCCTTATCAAGTGAACTAAACTCAAAAAAAGCACTTGAATTTTTGATAGTGGGGCGTCAAGACACATAACATGATTTAGAGATAAATTCAAAACTTTTGAAGAACACTCAATTGAAGAGGTCATAATTGGTGACAACTCCACCTATCTTGTGAAAGGAATTGAGACTTGTTCACTTAAATTGAGAACTCAAGTTACATTACAATTAAAAGATGTTCTATTTGTACCATGAATCAAAGGAAATTTGGTCTCTATTTTAGGTCTAGTTGATCAAGGATACCGCGTCACATTTCATGAAGATAAAGTTCTACTTTGGCCTAAAAATTCCAACATTAAGAATGCAATTTCCATAGGAACAAGAGATGGTAGCTTATACAAACTTTGCAATGATAAAAAACATGCTCTAAATCATGAAGTATCAAATTGTAATGACATTTGGCACAAAAGATTAGGTCATCTTCGGTATAGTGCCCTGCCTACCATAAGGAAGATCACCACAAGTCTACCTCACCTAAAATCTGAACATACTGGAATTTGTAAAGGTTGTGTTCTAGGAAAGAACTCAAAAGGGTCATTTCCTACAAGAGAGCATAAATCAAATTTTGTACTAGAACTTGTACACACTTATTTGTGTGGTCCTTTGTCAATACCCTCATTAGGGGGATTCTTGTATTACGTGATCTTCATTGACGACTACTCTAGGAAAACCTGGATATATTTCCTAAATCTTAAAGAATCCAATGAAGTATTATTGAAATTAGTAGAGATGTAAAATTTGAAGAAAATACTACATATAAACTATCCCTAAATATAGAAGATGATTCAATCATAGAATTAGATGAAAATCACATAATTGAGAATTGGAGGGAGAATATTATAGAAGATGATGAGCCTCCTACAACTAATTCTGAAAATATTGAAGTTCTTAATAACAAGAAAAGGTCACTATGGGTAAGAAAGATGATCGAAGAAAACAACATAGAACCTAATAAAATCTTCAGAGAGAATAAGAAAACAAGAAATAAAAAATGCGATGTTGCACTCCTAACTGAACTCACAAAATCTAAACCTTCAAATGTTGAAGATGCCTTATCATGTCAAGCTTGGAAGGAATCAATGATTGAAGAATACCAATCCATATTAAAATATGATGTCTGGGATGTTGTACCTAGACCTAAAGACAAATTAGTTGTATCTTCAAAGTGGTTATTCAAAATGAAATATGCATTAGATGGTAGTATTGAAAAACACAAAGCAAGATTTGTTGCCAGAGGGTTCTCCCAGAAGACTGGAATTGATTATGAAGAGACATTTTCCCCAATTACATGATATACTTCTGTAAGAACCGTTATTATCATTGCAATGTCTAAAGGATGGAAGATACACCAAATAGACATAAAAACAACATTCTTGAATGTTGTAATCGAGGAAGAATTATAAATAGAATAGCCTGAAGGGTTTTCTACTCATGATAGGAGTCTCTATGTGTGCAAACTAAAGAAAGCTCTCTATGGCCTTAAACAAGCTCCTAGGGCATGGTATGAAAGGACAGACAGTTATCTCTCCAAACTAGGATTTTCTAAAAATGAAGCAGACCCTAACATATACTTCAAAATATCAGATGGTGATATGTTGATTTTAGTTCTCTATGTTGATGACTTATTAATAACATGTGAAGATCATCTTATTGAAAGATGCAAATGAGATCCGGTAGCTGAATTTGATATGAAGGATCTAAGCCTTCTATACTACTTCCTAGGTCTAGAAGTATGGAAAAAAGATAACTATATTTTCCTAAATCAAGGAAAATACACCACTGATATCTTGAACAAATTTGGAATGATGGATTGTAAACCATTGTCTACTCCTATGGAAAAAAATCTTCATAAATTAAAAGCGATGCAAAAAATTAAGAATCTATAGATCCTATGTACTATAGACAAATTATTGGATCTCTCATGTACTTAGTGAACACTCGCCCTGTGCAACAAATGTGTTAAGTCATTTCATATGTGACCCTAAAGATTCATTTAATGGTTGCCAAGCATATTTTGAGATACTTACAGGGCACCATTGGACTTGCTCTGAAGTATGAGAATGTTGAAATCAATCTACAAGGGTATTTTGATTGTGACTAAGTAGGCAGTTCTATTGATCATAAAAGTACTACAAGATGTTGTTTCAGTCTTGGATCAGCTAGGATATTGATGTTACCTTATTGGTTATTAAGGGGGGGGGGGGTTTGAAATAGAAAATACTAAAATAATTATTTAATATTTGTAGAACAAATTCTTGAATGCAAAGTAGAAAGTCAATAGTCATTCACAACCCTAAACTGAATCACATAGATCTACACAATTATTTGTATGTGGAAACCCTTGATTAGAGAGAAAAAACCATGGTGAGAAATAGCTCACAACTTCACTAGTTTTAATGAAGGTTCCCTGTTAGGAGCATACAAAGCACTGGCTATGGTGCTACCTGGTTAAGGGATTTTTACAAAAGATCGATTAGGATCTAAGCCCTGTTAGGAGCTGCCTAGTTACATGACTTTAAACATCACCAAGGATGTTACCCTGTTAGGGGATTTTTACAATGAACCGATTAGGCTCACCCTAATATAGAGATTTGAATATACTTTCTCTACTAATAAACTTAATGATCTATTGTGACATTGAATGTCTGATTAGATCATACCTTTGTTCCTTGTTAGCCTCAGTGTTGAACACTGCTACTTTTTATGCAGCACTTCTCAGAAGATATTTCTCCTCTACTCTATGCAATCATCTCATTCCAACAACAACTCATCTTGCATCCTATGACTTGTATTTATACAAGAGATTCTCTGTAATGAAATCGTTAACTCATAGAACTACCAGGCTACAAACTCTGTAATAAATCATGCAAAAAACTATGTGCACTGAACTGAAGTTTACCTTGCAAGACATCTGCATGAATTAAAGCTAACTCCTGTTAAAAAGCTAACTCCACTTCTAAGCAGTGGATGTCCTGTATAATCCTGCTTTTAACTCAAACTGATCCACTAAACTTGGTGTGGAATTTTAGGCTACTTTAGACTGGTGTGACCTTATATCTAGTTCAACTTATGCATACTGAGATTGGTGTGTGTCCTTACTGGTGAGTATTATCAACCGGTGCATACGTTATGTTGCTTGTCTATCGGTGTCAACCGGGAGTAGCAAGCGACCAATGATGTTAGACTAGTGGATATGGTTTTGAAGAGATACACTAATGACAACTTATGCCAACAATCTTCCCCTTTGTCATTGGTGGAAAAACCATACACAAAAACCATTTGCACTTACTTCCCCTGCTTGAGAGTTTTGTAGAACTCTTCACCTCTCTAAATGCTCCAGTGTTCTTCTCTGTTTCTTTGTTCCCTGACATTCTACTCTTCTTCTTCCTTCTGTTCCTATTCATTTCTTCCCCTTTTTGCTGCTAGAGGACAAAGGGTTATGGCTTCAGTCACATTTGAAGCTGTGTGAAAATATCCTTATAGATATTCTTGGCTAAATGCAAAAATGGTGTCCATTGATTGGTTATATGTTCAATGTTGTGTTGGACAGCTTTGAGAGAAACGATGATGTTCTCCATATCATCAATAGTTTTGTAGTCTGGTTCATTGATCAAAACATTAGTTGAAGTAGCTGTCTGGTGCATGATATCAAGAGTTGGGGCCAAAAACATCTTGAAGCCAACTATGTCTTGAATTCTTTTGTTCTTTTCTTCTACAGTCTTTCTGAGGACTAGAGTAAGACTAGTCATTTCTCTATTGAAAGGTGTAGCCATTTTGGTCTTGATGTCAAATTGGTTGGACAAAGCTTTTATGTCATCTGAAGTCTTTGTAGCTTTGTCAGTTAAGTCAGTCATGAAAATTTCAAAATTTGAAGTGTTGCTTAACAAATTTTCTGCAAGTTGTATCTGTTGTTGAAGAACTTTTAGATTATTTAGCAGAATAGCTTTGATGTTTGCAGCTTGCTTGTGAAGAAGATCCACTCTTTTCTATGCATAATCATCAATGGGCACTATTTTTGGATCAGTCAGATCCTCACCAATGCTTGTAGTCAGCACTTCTGGCTGATCGATGACTGGTTCATCTTCATCGATATCAACATCCAGCACAAAGTGATATAGGATATCTTTTACTTTATTCATAACCATTTCCTGTTTCCTTTTAGTGAGCTCTTTCAACTGTCTTGTTTACATTTTGCTAATGTCAACTATTGTATCGGTTGCTTTTCTCCCTTTTTCTTTAGATTCTCCTAAGGTTGTGATTTTTCTTTTGGAGGAGCTGGCGAGAGTTTCTAGATCCATCTCTCTACTCGGTTCTTGTGCTTTCGGGGCTTGCTCATGTTCTTTTTCATCCTATTGATCTATCTTGTCTCCCTCTTCTGGTCTGGCTTCTTGCTGCTGAATGTGAATCTTAGGTATAGCATCTTCTACTTGATGTGAGGGTTCTTGTGACTATAGTTGCTCTTCAGCTATATGAAGATATTTTGTAGGGATCCCTTCACCTCTTTGATCTAATTCGTCAGTGGGAATATTGATAGAAGTCTGTCCCAATATAATTGTTTCACTAGAAGTGGACTTTTCTATGATGACTTCCTACTCATAAGATATTGGAGTCTGTGTAGCAGTAAACTAAACAGGTGGATCCAAAATTGTGGTGGTGTGACCCACAGGACCTATTTTTTCAAGGGAACTAAAATCATACTACTCCCAGAAATCCAAGTTTTCTTTAAAGACTTCATTCTCATAACCATTGAGAATCTTGGTGACTCTGTAATTTGTGTCTATATTCATAGATGCAATGCCTAAAAGAAGTGAGACACTTTTATTGCTTAAGCTAGGTCTAGCTTTATTTAGTGCTTCTTTATTGATTTGAGAATTTCTCTCCAAACTGGTTCTCCATTTTTCTTGAAGCTTGCCATTCAATTCAAGAGGAAAATTGCCTCTATAATGTCTGGGTGTTTTCATGAAGTCTAGAAGACTTTCAACAAGAGCTTTTTCAATTGCCCATTTGTCTTCCTCAGCCAACATGCTATACCATTTGGCCGCATTATCTATTTCTCCAAAATTGGCAATTTCAGCTATAATGTCATTAACAGTCATGGTGTGAGCCTTACCTTTTTTTGGAGATACAAGAAAGGTAGGATTTGTCGGTTCACTGGTGATGTCAACAATGACCGGTTTCTCTACTCTGAGTACTCCTTCACCCTTTCCAATGTCACGAACTAGTGGAGCTATTGCTTTTTGTCATGCTTCTTCCACTTATTGTTGTGTATGAATAAGGTTGCTCCAAATGGCTACTTCATTAGCATGAACTTTCTCAGTTTCTCAATCAGCAAGAGGTTTGCTCTTTTCTTTAATAGGAAATTATACTGGTGCAGTTTAGCTTGTTGATCCACTTCTTCTAGGGTGAGGTGATTTTTCACTTCTAGCAGAGCTTGAATCCTTAGCTCTTTTTCCTTTTCCATAGAGGCTTTCCACCTACTTTGAAGAATATTTGATAGATCCTTGGGAAATATTGTCTAAAGTTTTGTAGGGCTTAGATTTAACTTATACATGCATTCAACAATAGCATCTTCAATTTTCCTTTGGTCTTCCTCATTTGCCAAAGTATATCTTCTATCAACATTATCCATTCCTCTAGTTTCTTTTAGTCCTATTATGAATTCATCTATTGTTGGTTTACCTTTCTTTGGTGGATCCACCTTTTCTTTCTTACCGGTCCTCTTTTTTCTTTCACTGAGCGAAACTATATCCTCCGAATGGGTTTCTTCTCCTTCTTGCTCCTGTGTGCTAGGCTCCTATTGAGATTTTCTCTTTTGAGCTACTTCCAGTTTCTTCTTTGGTGTGGGCGATCTTTTGACATAGACATTTTTTATCGGCACTTGCTTTAATTTCTTCTCTATTTCCTCATAGGTTCCAAAACATTGAGCACCAAGATCTAGGTGTGCATTTTCCAGGGCTTCTACATACACCATTGCAAACTTTGCTGTGATTTCATATCCAAACTCAGGTGTGTACTCATTTCTTGGTTCTACTACTTGAATGATGTAGGCATCAGTAGATACTAGAAAACATACCTCCTTTTTATATTTTTCAACAATAGTTAATGGGATTCTTTCTCTGGTATGCATTTTTAGTTGAAATGCATTGAAGTGATTGGCCATTTCCTTATCAAATTGATCTCCCAATTCGTTAGCCATATCTTGGATTTGCATCATGACTGGTCTATCTATTGTCCATGTTACTTTTCCTTTCTTGGGAAAGAAATTAGAATAATAGTAGAGACAAACTAGGAGTGTTCTAAATTTCAATGATTTCTTCTTCATGATGCCCAGCGTCTTCATGTTTTCAAAGATTTATCCTCTTAGCATTTGGCACAAATTGTAATGTGCATTGTCGTGAACAATCCTATGGGCTGCATGTATGCCTCCACTTGGTATGCTATTGAGGTTACTAGATTGATATACCTTGTAACCAATTACTGCTGATGCAAACTGAACAACTAGATCCTCAATGTCAGTCATGGTCAAAAAATGTTTGTTGGATTTTGATTTTGTCAGGTTAGCCACCATTGCATTAGATATGGTTCTTAGTGTAAGTGCCTCTCCTTGACTGCAGAACCTGGTTACCATGTGAATATTGTCTTTAGTGATCGAAGTGCAGATTCCCCTCATAAGCCAAAATCCTAGGTCATGCACCCGACTGACCACCATTTGAATCCATTCAGCTTTGAAGATAATTGGATATGAGGCACCATTTACGATTCTAGATGATACCAGCTTTTTGTAACCATGTGGGCGATTACTGCTTGAGCTCAGTGAGCGAAAATCACTTTGTATGTACGATTCTCCTAGCTCCTCTTATTTGGCATGAATAAACGTAGTTACATCTTCAGTTAGGAGAACTCCTTTGGGTATTGAGGAGAGCGCACTAGCCATGTCGATCTCCCTATCTTGATTAGGTGAAATGCCAAAAGGACTACGATCCGCTTGTTTTGCAGGAACAAGCTTATCTACACTTGATGAGGATGCCATTGCTCTCACTGGGTTACTGAAGATGATTAGATTGGTTTGACAGGTGATCTTACTTAATGATCAAATGCAAGAATATTGCTCAAACAGAAATCAGATAACAAAAATTGCAAGGTAAAAAGAAACGAGTTATCCTTCTTTTCTTATATAAGATTAGGTCATAACGGTAATTACCAAATGATAACTATTATTAAACAACTATAGTAATAAATGCTTTACCTAACCTTTCTTAACACTTTTACAAACTGATAGTCTGGCCCTTTTTATTAGGCATTTCCCGGTTGATCACCTTATGTCTTTCCGGTCTGACTTGTAGTCTGAGTGAGAAAGGACTCACTAGTTCTATCAGGAATGATAGTTGTACTACCGGTTCCCTATAGGCCTAGAGAACTCAATTAGCAAAAGAAATATCACCATCTTGTGATGATGATTTTACCTTTGTTGCCTCCTTGGCAGAGTTCTTTGATGCCTTGACAAACCAAATTTTCTTTACTACTTTCTTGGTTTCTTTGTCTTTGTTATTTCTTTTATCAGAACTCAAGGTCTTCACCACCGGTCTGTCTGATCCTTTATTTTTGTTCTTGATCTGGTTCCAGCAGTCCTTGGCATGGTGACCAACTTTATTGCAGTAGTGATAAAATATACCAGTTGTTTTCCATGGATTCATTCCTCTTGGATTGGGTGGTTCACTTCATGATTCTTTGTTGTAATGCATACCTTTGTTTGGATGATTGGTTGTATTCCTATTTCTATTCTTCTTTGAGGATACCGGTCTGGGTGATCTGAATGCCATAGTCTTTGATTTTCATTCTTCAGCCTCATGTCTGAATTTGTTGCAGGTATAATAGTATCCCTTGAAGATTCCCTTACTTTTGCTGAACACAGATGTGGGGCTAGACCAACACTCATTGGTCTTTTGGCCCTTTTTGCAACAATTTTTACAGTGACTATTGTTTGTTCTTACCGGTGCATTTCTACAGTCATTAGTGTCATGATCTAGTTTCCCATTCATCTTGCAAGAAGTGTAAGAGTTTCTCCTACCTCTTTGTGTTAGCTTCTTTCTTTGACTCCATCAGTGAATCTGAGACCAGTGTGATCATTGTGCCTTCGTTGAACATTGAGTTGCTCATCAAGCTTGACTGAGATTTCATTGTATCTTTTCAGTATTACATTTCTTCTTTCAAGGACTTTCATTTGTTCCTTGAGTTGATATATCTCGATAGCCAGCTTCTTGCATGGTTCATCTCTAACCTACCATGCTTTGTGCATATTGGCATTTTCTTGGGTGGCAATCAACAAGTCCTCTTGGAGTTGTACAATGAGGAGTTCATTGGCTCTCACAGCTTCCTCTGCTTGGTTCATTGCTTTTTCAGAGGCTATTGATGTCTTGACTGCTATGTTCCTTTCGCTTGCATTTTTTCATTTCTGCTCAATCAGTTCAGTCATTCTTAGGGCATTTAACTTTTTCTCCCTCTTGAGGTCAGCAATCTGACCAGTTAGGATCTGATTCTTTTCTGTAAGCTCAAAAACTACTTCCTTAGACTCATTAGATCCACTCTGTCCTGAGAGTTCATCGATGGTTTTGTTGCTCTCATTTAATTATAGAGCCAACTCCTTTCTCTTTGCGATTGACTTCCTCAGTCTATTTTCCAGCAAGGCAATAATTTCATTGGATTCCTCTAGCTATTTCTGGTACCGGTAACCCTCCATGATATTTTTCTCAAGTTGTTAAACCTTTTACTATGTAGAGAAACTTGGCTCTGATACCAATTGATGTTACCTTACTGGTTATTGAGAGGGGGGGGGGTGAATCAGAAAATACTAAAACAATTATTTAATATTTGCAGAATAGATTCTTGAATGCAAAGTAGAAAGTCAATAGTCATTCACAACCCTAAGCTGAATCACATAGATCTACACAATTATTTGTATGTGGAAACCCTTGATTAAAGAGAAGAAACCATGGTGAGAAAGAGCTTACAAGTTCACTAGTTTTAATGAAGGTTCCCTGTTAGGAGCATACAAAGCACTGGCTATGCTACCTGGTTAAAGGATTTTTACAAAAGATCGATTAGGATCTAAGCCCTATTAGGAGCTACCTAGTTACATGACTTTAAACATCACCAAGGATGTTACCTTGTTAGGGGATTTTTACAATGAACCTATTAGGTTCACCCTAATATAGGGATTTGAATATACTTTCACTACTGATAAATGTAATGATCTATTGTGACACTGAATATCTGATTAAATCATACCTCTGTTCCTTGTTAGCCTACCTGTTGAACACTGCTACTTTTTGTGCATCACTTCTCAGAAGATATTTCTCTTCTGCTCTATGCAATCATCTCATTCCAGCAACAACTCATCTTACGTCCTATGACTTGTATTTATACAAGAGATTCTCCGTAATGAAACCGTTAACTCATAGAACTGCCAGGCTGCAAACTCCGTAATAAATCATGCAATCAACAAAAAGCTATGCGCATTGAACTGGAGTTTACCTTGCAAGACATCCGCATGAATTAAAGCTAACTCCTGTTAAAAAGCTAACTCTACTTCTAAGTGGTGGATGTCCCGTATAATCCTTCTTTTAACTCAAATTGATCCACTAAACCCAGTGTGGATTTTTAGGCTTTAGACCTATGTGACCTTATATCCGGTTCAACTTATGCACACTGAGACTGGTGTGTGTCCTTACCGATGAGTATTATCAACCAATGCATATGTTATGTTGCTTGTCTACCGGTGTCGACTGGGAGTAGCAAATGACCAGTGATGTTAGACCAGTGGATATGGTTTTGAAGAGATACACTAATGACAACTTATGCCAACAGATATCTTAGTTTTGAAGGAAACAGTCTGCAATTGCTCAAAGTTCCATTAAAGCTGAGTATATGGCTACTTCCATGGGGGCTTGTGGAGCAGTATGGCTGAGAAAGTTACTAGTTGATCTATTTGGAAAACCCTTGAAACCCATAGTAATTCACTGTGATAATTAGAGTTGCATCAAACTTTCAATTAATCCAATTTTTCATAACCAATCCAAGCATATAGAAATAACTTACCATTATATAAGAGATGGTTGACAAAGATGTTATCAAGTTGGTATATATCAGCACTGAAGGATAGAATGCTGACATTTTCCCTAATCCCTTAGCCAAGTTGAAAGTAGAATATTTCAAAAGAAAACTTGGTATGACTAAATTGTAGATTGAAATTTCAATCATATGTATTTTAATATATTCATGAATATCTTATTTTAATATTGCAATATTACTTCTATGTGTTATGAAAGGTGATGATCTTTCATATGTGTAAGGTTACTATTGTGAGGTGATGATCTCAACAATAGTTTGACCTATTATCAATATTTGACTACATTAAGTTGATGTCTCAGAATGTGCCAGATATCTTGATACTAAAATTGTTGTGTTATCACTATGAGTTTTCTCAAGTTGTATCTGAGATTGTGATAACAATCATGTCATGATTGACTCCATTAAATTGTTGTCCTAGACTGTGCCAAATATCATGATATTGAGATAATTCTTGACTTATTATTATGACAAACTTCTCTAAATTATTGTCCCAAAATGTGTTGGAAGTCATAATTTGTACGTCAAGATATAATACCTATGATATTGGAGACTTCACTGTCATCCTAGGATCAAGGTTGTTATCTATTATACTTCATTGAATTATTGTCAATGATCAGATAACGTACATTCCTAAGATGTATTTCATGAGTATGAAAACTCTAACTGATGTTGTTCAAATCCTCCTTTGCTAAGAGGGAGTGTTGAGGAATAGCTTCATTTGATTTGAAACATACAAGTATACATATATATGTTGAATGAGAAATAATATATATATAAATATATATATATATATATATATATATATATATATATATATATATATATATATATATATATATATATATATATATATTATCATTATTATTATTTCAAAGTTGATAACATATATCAATATGATAATGGACTTGTTAATATATCGGGTAAACCGATTCATATGAAATGACTGCTAATATTATTGGAAGACCCAATCCAAGCTCACGACAAGTAATATGAAACAAGTAATATGAATATCGGCTGTGATCACTGATATTAATATGAATATGAATATTGACTGTTATCACCGATAGTAATATGAATATGAATATCGGTTGTTATCACTGATAGTAATATAAAAAATAGTCATTATCTTTAGTTAATGGTGATTGGGATTAGTGTTATGTCTCCATAGGGACATGACCTTACCTGGCATAAGCCATGTATGGTTATGTCTCTACACATACATAACCAATCAGCATTACTTACTCACATATATATGTTTGTATGCTTGTTGTGGGAAATCATCAATTACAATATATGTTATTACCACAACAAGCATATGAATTATATAATCTCCGCAATTATATTATTTGATCAATCCAATAAATGTCATGATAAATATCAGTCTAAGATAAATTCTGTAAACAACACAATAAAGAATATTAATTTCTCTATAATAAGATCCAGATTTCTTAACACTAACTTGGAGTTTTTACTAGATTGTTGTTGGGATAAAAATTTGGGCTAGCTAGGGAGTAGTTGGATCCTGTGAGATCTTGTTGTATTTTCTAGTATGTTGGCCATAACCAGGAAGGCCTTATAGCCTAGCATGTTGCATGTAATTGGCATTTGATGAAATAACCAGTTGAATTTTGTTATATCTTGTCATTGTGTTGTACTTTCATGGTGATTGTTCAACATCTTGGGTGGATAGTTTTTTTTCAAACCCTCCAACCATAGGTTGCTCCATGAAGAACAAGGGGTTTGATTTCATGGTAGTGGGAGTGTGGCTTTTACTTTGCACACATTTGTTGTCTTAGTTGAGCATCAACTTGAAGAACTACACTGTCACATATGAATTCTTTGGGGTAGACTTGGATGATATGAATGTCATTTTGGGCATCTAGGGGATGGAGACTCTATACAAATACTCACAAAGTTTTAAAAAGTTGGAGTTCACATTTAAGGTGGATGGGAAGAAAGTAGTTTTGTGAGGGATGTCTATTGGAGGGCCTAGAGCAGTTTTAGACAAACACATGGAGCCAATCTTTAGACATGATGATGTGGTATGAGGAATACAGTGCTAGGTCTCTTCCAAGTCTTTGGGAAACCAACTTAGACATTACAACAATGACGAGTTACAATTAGTGCTGGGTAGATATTGTTGGAGATTTGCCAGCAAGCCATTGTTGACTGTATGTTTGTCATTGATGACAACATATGGTAAGTAGCATGCATTGAAGACTTATGCAGTAAGCTCTGAGTATATGTAGCATGGACATGTTATCAGCCTGATATCATGGATGCAGAGGTTAACTATTAGTACAAATAGTTATGTAGTAGCTTGTGTCAGCAGTGTTCCTGACAGAGTTACAGGCAGTGTTATGTGAGTGATTGTCTGTATAGTCATCATGGAGCCTTGCACCTTTGGATGTGTGATGAAGACATGTTATTGATGTTACAATCATGGATGTAGAGTCTAATGATCATTAGAAGTGAAGTTGTGTAGTTGCTATTCACCAGTTGCAGTTTCCTGTGTTTATTCAGAAGAGTTGACATAGATTGTATTGGTTCAGTAGTTGCGCTTATCATTTCGGTATGCGCCCTTGGATTATAGATTGGAGAAGAGTTAATAATGTTCGGTTAAGAGTACATGATGTAATTCATCTTGAGGAGAAAGTTTTAGTTACTTTGGTAAAGCCAATAGTGTGTAGCGTGCGTCTACATTTATTATTATTGGATAGGTCCTAGATTGTGTTGTGTGCTTAGTAGAGCTGACATAATTATTATTGGAGTATGTTATGGTTTCTCTAATATGATTTCAAGGTGGTTCTAATAGGAAAACTTGATTGTATCATTTAGAGGAAAGATATTTATAGGCAGTCATTTGTGATTGCTAAAGTATGGTTTAGAGTTGATTATGAAGAGCAGAGAAGAGTGTGTGAAGTGTGGAGCCATCAGCAGAAGGTCTATGTGACCAAGTGAAGAGTTTATGTTATACATTGGAACTGATCCTGATAGCACCTTAATGTGTAGTTCACCAAGATCTAGATATAGTGTTTATCTATTATTTAGAAGGTTGTAGCATTCACCCCTTTGAGTAGTGTGCTCCCGGACAGTGCGTCCTCACCCCTAACAAGGTTAATTGTAAAAGACTCCTAATAGGGTTTGACTCTTGACCAGGTCACTGTACTAAATATATTGTAAAGCAACTCCTAATAGGGTTAAGGATCTTCTAACAAGGATCATAAAACACTAACGTAGATTATTATTGAGTGTCAATTCCCACATAGATTTTTACCTATTTGGGTTTCCCCATAACCAAAATATTGGTGTTGTGTTCAAGTGCTCTTTCATTGTGTTTATGCTTTATATTTAAGTATACTTAATTGGATAAAGAATTGAAACTTGTAGATAACAGATTCACCCTCCCCCTCTCAGTGATCTCTTGGGACTATTCCTAACAATTGATATCAGAGCCAAGTTCCTTAGAGAGAAAGTTTAATAGCTTGAGGTTGATTAGATGGCATTCTTTAGAAAAGACCATCCTAAGTTTGATGGAGAAAATTATCTTGATTGGAAGAACAAGATGATGACACATTTGTAGTGCATTTCTTTTGAAGTTTTTGAAGTGGCTATCAAGGAAGTTGAGATCCCCTCTCTAGTAGATCTTGCAAAGGATGATGCTACTAGAAAGTAGAAGGATTTGTTCCATTAGAATGCAATAGCAAAAGAAGCCCTTATTAGCACCCTATCTGATAGTGAGTTTTCAGAGATAAAGAAAGTAGACACAGCCTACAAGATATGGAAGCACCTAGAACACATGTTTGAAGGAGATAAACAAGAAAAGAATGTGTGCAAAAAGACATGGAAGAAAAAGTACAATACATTGGAGATGCTACCTGAAGAAAACATAAGAGCCTATAATCAAAGGATCAATGAAGCAGTTGCTGGAATCAGAAACAATGGTGAAGAAATCTCAGAAGAAGACATCATGGATAAGGTAATGACTACCTTGACACCAGAATATCAGAACAAGATAAACATCCTTGATGAGACTATGCAATTCTCAGAAAATTTCAAAAAAGAGACCTTAATCAGAAAGATTACTACATTTGAGATATGAAGTTTGAAGACAGAGCCTAAAAGTGAGACAACCTTCAAAGCTTTGGTCCATTGTAAGAAATCCTTGAACACCTCTAGTAATTTTGATGACGATGATGATAAAGAAGCCCTAGATAATTTCATTACTATGATTGCTAAAAGAGAAAAGAAAGGAAAAGGAAAATATGAAGGTCAATTACCATTCAAATGCTTTTCATGTAATAAGATTGGTTACTTTGCATCTATGTCCTACAAGAGTTAAAAAGTCCAAGAATGACTACAAGCCTAAGTATACAAAGGAATGCTACTATGCTGGAGATGGAGTATCAAATGAAGAATCAAAAGAAGAGGAGATTGCATTCATTTCTCTTGAAGATGAAAAGAATTCACAAGAGTTAGCATTGATTTCATAAGCTGACATCAGGATAGATTGGATCATTGACAGTGATCACTACAATATTTGGGGTCGAATTTCGATGCCAATTTGCGATGCCACTACAATTTGTGTATGTTTTTGGTATTTTTTTTTGCAAGTGCCCCCGATGGTGTCATAATAGCGATGCTATTGTCATAATTGTGACACCCATTTGGTTATAAAAAAAAAGAAAAGAAAAATGAAGTGTCATTTGTAATTTGTGAATTTGAAGAGCTACCGCGAACATGACACTACATTTTTGCATGGCACGAAGAGGGCATCCAAGTTTGGTGTGCATGAGCAAAGAGGCCGACACTATTTGGGAAGAGAGCACTAGCACTTGAACTAGGCATTTGAGCTTTGTCTTCTCATTAACTCAATTTTAGTGGCATTATTTATTTGATAACATTGTTAATAGTGGCATTGTTTACATCTTAATTAGCATTTGGAATGCTCGATGACTTGCGAGCTTTGAGAGCTAGGGCATTGTTGATATTTCCTTCAAGGCATTATGTGAAGTGTTTGATCTCTCTTTATTTGTTTTGTTGTTGATATTCACTATGTGGTACTCCCTGTTTGTGATCATTTCATGAGGAAATGTCTTGATGGATCGTGGGCTGCAAGCTAGGGCATCATACATTATTTATGAGCTCAATGTTTAATAATTGCATCATTTACATCTTATCATTTGGAATGCCTGATGACCCGTGAGCTTTGAGAGCTAGGGCATCACTTCTATTACCTTCAAGGCATTCTGTGAAGTGTTTGATCTCTGTTTATTTGTTTTGCTGTTGATATTCACTATGTAGTACTCCCCGCTTATGATCATTTCATGAGGAAATGTCTTGATGGCTCAAGGGCTGCAAGCTAGGGCATCATACATTGTTCATGAGCTCACTATTTAATACTGACATTGTTTACATCTTTTCATTTGGAATGCTTGATGACCTGCGAGCTTTGAGAGCTAGGGCATCATTTCTATTACCTTCAAGTGTGAAGTATTTGATCTCTCTTTATTTGTTTTGCTGTTGATATTCACTATGTGGTACTCCTCGTTTATGATCATTTCATGAGGAAATATCTTGATGGCTCGCGTGCTCCAAGCTAGGGCATCATACATTGTTCATGAGCTCACAGTTTAATATTTGGCATCATGCAAACATACATTAATACACTTACTCTTTTGAATTTGAGCTCGGGCATCATGCAATGTTATTGTAGTCATTGCAAGCTTGCTGCTGTTGTGCACCATATATTGTTTTATACACTATTTATTTCATTGAGACTATGAGCTTGACATTTGTAATGTATTTTCTATTATTGGATCAATGCTACCATGTTATTGAGTCTATGTATGGCTTGACTATGCACATGCATAATTGTAGATGAGGATCAGTAATATGGTGCCAGACATTGCTTAGATCTTTTGGATCTAACCCCATCTTTTCCTTCCTTATAGGTTTTGGATCATACAAGAGCATACTAGATTGAACCCTAGGTCAACACTTCATTACTTCAGGCAATGTCTGGTACCTTCATTATTTATGTTCATCCACTTATGTATGTTTGCATTCATTCATATTCTTCTCAAAATTGGCTATTAGTGACCATATATGACCATTCTTGATGTTTTTGGGTCATTTGATGAAAAGATGTAAATAGGGACATCAATAATAAAATAGGGATATCTTCATAGGGATATATTAAGATTAATATCGTAAGTAAAAATATTACATAGTGGCATTTAGATTAAGTACAGTTGCAGTTTCTTCTGAAAGTTATTTTCCTTGTATAGTATATACAAGTTATTTTTTATATATATACATGTAATCTTTAGATGCAAAAATTTATTTTCCTTTACATGTATCTTTGCATGAAATGAGCACAAATTAAATAAGATCATCTAATAATTCAAACTAAGGTACTATAGTCACTCATATAGTAATTAGTTCCCCAAACCATTACTAAGGATTGAACATAAGTCTAAGTCCCCAAATCTATTTTTCTATGTGTATAAAATAATATATGGTGCACAACAACAATAAGAATGAAATGACAACAATAACATTGCATGATGCCCGAGCTCAAATTCAAAACAGTAAGTGTATTAATGTATGATCTAATAGCAGCAACCTCATTGATCATTACCTTTCACTCCTCTATCATTATAGAAGAGATAACTACCTACAACTAGGGCATCATGCATTATTTATGAGCTCACTATTTGAGCACCTCATGTCCCTATTTGATTTTGCCGGTGCTCAAAAAGTGAGCTCATAAATAATGCATGATGCCCTAGCTTGCAGCACGCAAGCTATCAAGACATTTCCTTATGAAATGATCATAAATGGGGAGTACCACATAGTGAATATCAATAACAAAACAAATAAAAATAGATCAAAAACTTCACACAATATATGTTTCTTTATAAGATTTTATTAAGACTAAATATATTGTTTTATTAGCTCACTGTTTGAGCACCTCGTGTCCCTATTTGATTGGTTGGTGTTTTGTTTGTTATATTGATGCTATTAGATTAAATAGGGACATCCGTAATAAAATAATACACTATGTGGTACTCTTTATTTATAATCATTTCATGAGGAAATGTCTTGGTGGCTCGTGGGCTGCTGCAAGCTAGGGCATGAGTATTTAATACTGGCATTGTTTACATCTTTTCATTTAGAATTCTTGATGACTTGTGAGCTTTGAGAGCTAGGGCATCGTTTCTATTACCTTCAAGGCATTGTGTGAAGTGTTTGATATCTCTTTATTATGTGAAGTGTTTGATCTCTCTTTATTTGTTTAATGACATATAATGTTGTCCTATACATCTAATGCTGCTAATGCTACTGTTTAATGACATCTAATGCATCTAATGATGTTGTTTAATGACATTTAATGAATTGACTATCGTATAATGACTTGAGCCTCTAATTTATAACTTCCTCTAAGTCTGTTCAACCAACTTTGGTGGTTGGAAAATTATATTAAGACTAATTAAACATAAAAACCCCTTTTCCCTCCTTTTACAAGTGACCGTTGTTATTCAAAAATTTGAATTAACAACATTGCAAATGAAGCATTTCTTAAAATTTTTGAATCCTAAGACCTTGGGATATCATCTAAATAAACTTATTAAACCTTATTAAAACCAAATCTAAACTATTATAGTCTTGCAACTCAAAAACTCATCCTAGACTCCTAAATTGGTCCTAAGGCTTATTGCCAATTTATTATAGGTATTAACCTTATAGGTCATTGTAGGCTCCAAAAAGCTCCAATTGACATCGTTGGATATCTTCATGTTCACTGATGTCTTTTTGATCTCTATAGGTTTTGTGAACTCCTTATGTGCTCTAGGTGCCCCCACACCACTATGTGCTTTGAGCCAATGAAATTTTTATCATCATGATGAAGTAATAATGCATTAAATGTCTTACTTATCTCTCTATTCAATTTTAATTTTATAGTGAATTCATGATTTATAATTCAGTTGTAGCAGCTCAATGTGTTTGAACTCAAGAATACCCCTTACTTGGTTTCCTACAAAGCTTTTGGTGAAATCTATCAAAAAATGAGAAGCTATGAGAAGCCATGAGAAATTAACATGAAGCTAATGGAAGGAGACATCTCCAATTTGTTTTTCAGATACACACATTAAGGATCATGTCAGATAATACAAGAGAATTTGATCAAAATAGGGGGACAATCGCTAGATTGTTGTCTAACTTTCAAATAGAAGCCAACAACAAATGTTATTATCCATGCAAGAGTTGTAACGGCTTAAAAACAAAAAGAATCAAAATCAAAACAACAAAGAGACATTGTAGGGAGAATGGTCACATGTAAGGGGGGTTTGATTATAATCCAGTTGTAAGTTGTTTTTTATATTATTTTCACAATTAATATACATATGAACCATGGAAGGAGGTTTGATTATCATCATTTTTATATAGGTCGATCTCCCCAGTGTGAATATAGGGGAACATGGAGGTGTGAGTATTGAAGTTTAAGATCACGATCTCATGGAAGATGATGATCATGCACCAAAAAATATATTTGACGATGATGGTATGAATGCATTGATCTTTGACACATTTGGTACTGATACTACTGGTGCCATTGCTGCTGCTGATGATGAGGATGACATTGACAACGTCCATGATATACCTCTACTTGAGAAGGAAGACATGACCCTTTACGAAGGCTCCCAATCTACTCTTCTGACTGATGTATTGTTGTTCATGAATTTGAAAGTTATGAACGGTTTATCCAACATAGCAATGTTACGTATGCTAAAGTTTGTCATATATGTCATTATAGTCTATAAAAAGTGAAACATGTACCATTAAGATTGTTTATAGTAACAACTTATATTATTTTTTGCAGATTGATAGGTGACTTTCTGTTACCATCATCAAATGTTCTCCCTCATTCGTACCAAGAATTATGTGCCACTATGAAACATATTGGAATGGAGTATCAAACAAAAGATGCTTATCCTGAAGATCATATTATTTATTATAAAAGACATGAAAATGCAATAGAATGCCCTGAATGCCATACAAGCAGATATCAAGATGATCAAGTGACAAAAAAGGTGCCTCACAAGGGTCTTCATGTTGGTGCCCAAAAATGATGGATCACTTTTGGCCAACTGACAGGTACACACTAATACCTCTACAATTCTGGCTTAATCAAGCCAAGGTTGGTAGACTTAAATTCACTTTAAACTATCAAATTCTCTATGTTGCACAACTGTGTACATAAATAAACAAAGTTCCTCCCAAGGTGATGAATGATCCTTGGGGAAAAGAAACAAATCCTCTAATAATCTTTATTCTATAAATCTTGACTAAAGTGGATTAAACTAAGGACTCAAAAGTAATATTTTGAAATAATGATCATTTAATCTACAAACCACAAAGTATGAATCAAATGACAATTTCCAAATTATAGTTAGATCAGTGCCTTCTAAATACTTGGTCTATAGAGTCATAAAAATTTCAATCCTACGTATAATTAGAGATGGTTTTAAGGTAACTCACTCCTGTAAAGAGAGACCATCACCCTACAAGCTTCTATTGAAATAAAATTTATAACAATTTATACAATAGGTCCTAAGATTTTTAACTCAACTTAAGAGCCCGAAGGAAATAGTAACAGGTTCCCAGACCATGCTACAATTATTCAAATTGTACAAATTAGTCATAAATAAATGCATCAAATAGAAAAACACAATAGGATACCCTGGTTCATAGAGTAATCTGAAAGACTAATTGAAAACATATAACTTATAACCACAAATAAAAAAGAAGAGCACTTATCTTTATTAATGTTGAAGAAAATAGTACATTAGAGTTCATATTGTAATTTTGATCAAATTATATCCTATGAAAATATATCTTGTATTGTATTCCTTGTCTTTACATTTTACATTATGTATATATACATGTTTGAGTGGCTTTCACACCTCTTTAGGGTGAAAAGACACACCCTTATTACAAATTATTTTGAAAAAATGATAAACTAACTAAAAAATAACTACCTAACTTTCAGATTTGGGTTTGGTTGAAAAACCAAAACACCTTGTGGAAAGCTAATATTTTTATGACAGATAGGAAATTTGATTTTTTGAACTGGGTCTTTTTTAGATTTTTCAAATTCGACCATCTTCTACCTCTGTCGACATCATTTTTTTAGCAGGTCGAAATTCCAGCATTTTCTGAAGGCTTTGATCATAGAATTTTGATTGTTCTTGTCATAGGGCTTCCTTCCATAATATCTAAACTTTTTAATTAAAAATTAATGTAACATTTTATCTCATTTCATGTAATCCATCATTAATTATTGGGCATGGAGTTTAAGAGGCCATTTTTTTGGATTTTATCACTATATAGGACTCCAAATTTTGCCCAAAATTTAGAGCTCCAACAAGCTCTTTCTAGGGACGTATGCTCCATGTGAGCATAGCAAGATTCTAACTATCTCTAGAGAAACAAACCAAGTATCGATACTAATCTGATGCGAAGTAAAATTGGGTGGCCCCAGGCCCCCCAAAATTGAACATTGATCCTTTCCTCTATCAAACACTTGATTTTGATCACGTAACATTTTTAACCTTGTTGCATTACACATGTCATCCTTATAGACAATTCTCACCACTTCATCAATATGATCTTTGGCATCCAATCTATATTTAGCCCTTGAGAAATCATTAGGTCCGTTGTAATCCTTGCTGAATAGAAGATTTTGATTAATCATACAAAACTCTAGGTTAGTCTTTTTTTTCGGATACCTTCTTGTTCACAATATGTCCCAACTCTAGATTTTGGATATTTTTTCTCCTCACCAAAAGGCTTTGAGAATAGCTTATCTTCAAAAAGTACAAACTCCCTCTCACCAAGAATTTGATCAGCTGGGATATTTCTAAAATTTTTAGAACTATGCTTCAACACATTCTCTTCATCATGTCTAGCTGATTGCATCTCATCTTCATATGTTTGGTGTACCTCTGGCTCAAAGGATGAACTCCAAGGTATCTCACCCTTTGAATGCACTTCATGAGTTTCATCAAATTTAAAATTAGGACTATTATCTTCATTATGATGCTGATGGATTCCATTGCATAAAGGATCCTCTTCAAACAATGGACTCAATAACAAAGAGAAATCAGACATATCTTCATCTATTTCCTCTTCAAACAATGGATTTAGGAACGTGGAGAATTTAGACATACATTCATGAGAATTTTTATTTGGATCATCAAGTTTTTCATCAACAAGACTAACATCTTCATTGACATTATCTATTGAAACTTCCTCATGTTCATGTAGTTCTATTTCATCTCCTCAATTTGATTTCTCTTGAATATGTGCTGGTTCGTCTACCTCCTTACCATGGTGGATTGAGAAAAAATTTAGACCATTCTTCTCAGTGTGTCTTTGCTATTCTATGTCTAATAAAGCTGAAATTTCTCTTGTATTGAGAAGGTTTTCTTCCTCATCATCATGGTCATTGATACATGTTTCCATACACATCTCATCATGTACAAATTCTTCTTCAATCAGATCCAAATTTTTATCCTCCATGTCATCACAAGTATTATTATGGTTCTCATGAGTGTATACTTCTTTATCTTCTGTATGAGTAGTGCATTCATCTTCCTCACCAAGATAATCATCAAGCACAAGGCCTTGTTCAATTTGAGCAATAGCCTCCCTTTTTTTGTCTTCATCATCTTCTTCTAATATATGCACAAGAAGCTTTCTAGAAGGATCATCTGATGTAATTCCCAATTTTTTGACCTTTCTCATGATTTCTTTTTGTGAAGGCATAATGTTTGAAGGTATTTTTCAAAGAATGTCCGCTATTCTTATCAGAAAATGTGTAGAAGACTCCCCTTCAAATCTCTCCAAGTTAAAAAATGCATCAAGTGGAGACATGTAAGAGTCCTCTTCCATATTGTGATCCTGAATCTTGTCTCATTCATAATGAAACATATCAAGAAACCATTTCTCAAACTCTCTCTATGATGATATACTTTGTTCAGGTGTCATACTAAAAAGTAAACTTGCATGATTTGTCAATGATCTTACAAATAGTTTCATAATCACATCTTCTGCATAGATATGAAAATCTAGAATAAATTTACAAAATGCATGCAAATGCTCCATTGGTGATTCTGATCCATCTCCACAAAATTTTGGAACATATTTTTTTATTTTAAGAGGAATATCTTTCTGACCACCAGTGATGTTATCAAAACTCAATGGTCTATATACTTCAATAATAAATTTTGGTCTTGGGTTACAAAAGTTTGATACTTTATGTGAGTATATATTTTGGTACATACTGGATATTTAAATTTGTAGTAATGTTTTTCTTTATACATTAGGTTCTTTTCAATAGAGTCACCACCTCTTTAAAAAAGAAACTTTACTTATCCCCTTCTAGGCCTTCTCTCTTAGTAGAGTCACTAACTGAAATGTTTTGTTAAATAGAGTCTCCACCTCATTTGAGGAATATCTTACTTCTAGGTTCTTTCTTCTAGTAGAGTGTGCTTCCAAACAAACTAATATAACTACTTTCTAATTCTAATCTGCAAAATCTGAAATTCTAAGTAACTTCACAACATATATTGTGAGCAACTCTCCCCAGCAGAGTCACCAATTTGTTGGTGCCCAAAAATGATGAATCACTTTTGACCAAATAATAGGTACACACTAATACCTCTATAATTCTAGCTTAATCAAGCCAAGGCTAGTTGGCCTAAATTCACTTTAAACTATCAAATTCTCTATGTTGCACAACTGCGTACATAAATAAACAAAGTTCCTCTCAAGGTGATGAATGATCCTTGGAGGAAAGAATCAAATCCTCTAATAATCTTTATTCTATAAATCTTGACTAAAGTGGATTAAACTAAGGACTCAAAAGTAATATTTTGAAATAATGATCATATAATCTACAAACCACAAAGTATGAATCAAATGACAATTTCTAAATTATAGTTAGATTAGTGCCTTCTAAATACTTGGGCTATAGAGTCATAAAAATTTCAATCCTACATACAATCGGAGACAGTTTTAAGGTAATTCACTTCTATAAAGAGAGACCATCACCCTACAAGCTTCTATTGAAACAAAATTTATAACAATTTATACAATAAGTTCTAAGATTTTTAACTCAACTTAAGAGCCCAAAAGAAACAGTAACAAGTTCCCAAACCATGCACCATTATTCAAATTGTACAAATTAGTCATAAATAAATGCATCAAATAGAAAAACACAGTAGGATACCCTGTTTCATAGAGTAATTTGAAAGACTAATTGAAAACATATAACTTATAACCACAAATAAAAAAGAAGAGCACTTATCTTTATTAATGTTGAAAAAAATAGTACATTAGAGTTCATATTGTAATTTTGATCGAATTATATCCTATGAAAATATATCTTGTATTGTATTCCTTGTCTTTACATTTTACATTATGTATATATACATGTTTGAGTGGCTTTCACACTTCTTTAGGGTGAAAAGACACACCCTTATTACAAATTATTTTGAAAAAATGATAAACTAACTAAAAAATAACTACCTAACTTTCAGATTTGGGTTTGGTTGAAAAACCAAAACACCTCGTGGAAAGCTAAGATTTTTATGTGTGATAAAAAATTTGATTTTTTGAACTAGGTCTTTTTTAGATTTTTCAAATTCAACCATCTTCTACCTTTGTCGACATCATCTTTGCAGCAGGTCAAAATTCTAGCATTTTCTGAAGGCTTTGATCATAGAATTTTGATTGTTCTTGTCACAGGGCTTCCTTCCATAATATCTCAACTTTTTAATTAAAAATTAATGTAATATTTTATCTCATTTCATATACTCCATCATTAATTATTGGGCATGGAGTTTAAGAGGCCATTTTTTAGGGTTTTATCACTACATAGGACTCTAAATTTTGCCCAAAATTTAGAGCTCCAACACTTCGTCACATCCCCATTATTCAATGTCTGAAATGATTATTCAGGTGCAATAGCTTGGCACAATTTATGGATTACCGTGCATGTGACAGGAGTCAAGATGACATTATTCAAGTGCTTGTAGATAGTTCATCATTTATGGACATAGAGGAAAAGTGACCACACTTTAAAGAGGAACTTGAAAATCTTAGGCTTTCTCTACCAGCAGAAGGTGTCAATCCACATGGAGAGATGAGATCCGTTTGCTCAGTGTGGCTTAAATTTGTTATAAATAATAACCTTCCTCCATGGATGTCAATAAAGATGGAGCACATTATGCTGGCAATGATTATTCTTGATATCTTATTATTTTATAGTTATCTACATGTAATTATAAGTTTTGGAGTGAAATGACCACAATAATTATCTAATGTTGTTGCTAATTCAACTAGATAAGTACCAAGTGAAAGATATGAATGTATATATTGCACCTCTTATCGATGAGTTGGTGTTATGGAATAGTTTCACTATGTATGACATCTCCCGACCAATTGGACAAAGAAAATTTTAATTCCATGCAATGCTTGTGTGGACAATTCATGATGCTCTAGAGTTGACACATTTCTATGGTATGTTATGCTGAATTCTAGTTGTATGGGATAATTTAAATTTTAAAAATATATATATTTAATCCAATTTTATCGTTATCTTGTAGGTCTTCAAACAAAGGGAAAATTTGCATGTCCAATGTGTGGTCCAAAGATGAAATACCTTCATTCTAAAAGTTTAAGAAAATAGGTGTTTGATGAGTATAGGCAGTTCCTCCCTAGAAATCATAAGTATCAAAGTGCAGAAAGTCATCTTTTCAATGGGAAAGAAGAGACTACATCAAAGCTCTGAAGAATGAAACCTCACCTATGGCAGTTGGAATATAATAGAATTCAAGGTAATATCGTTCCACATAATGGTCGATGTTTGAAAATTATATATTTTGATTGTGTTTTGTTGGCTAATTATGTAGTTGATGATCTTGAAGGTCGTGAAGGCATCATCGACTAGCTTCCAAAGGAACTAAAATGTTATCTTAGAGAATTTAGTAGGCTGTCCTACTATGAGCATCTAAAAATTGTGCATTTGTTTGATACTATGCATATTGGGAAGAATGTAATAGAGATGCTATGGAAAATATTGGACAGAAGGTGTGACAAAGAAAAACTTGGCAAAATTTGTAGTGACATTCATGAATCATGCAATGAAAAATATCATTGAATCAAATAGAAATGGACACCAGATTAATGTAAGTGCTCTTCCTTGGTTATTAACAAAGCAACAAAGTAATATCATAAAAGAAGTGATCCAAAAAATTTGATTTCGTACAAGATTTGCTGCGGATATAAGCAATCTCATATCAAATAAAAATGATTTTGGGTCAGGGATGAAAACACATGATTGGCATACCTTCATCAAGGTAAGTCATAGTCTTTTGTATTTACAATATATTTATGTAATTGCATTCAATTTTCATTGTAAGAAATGACCAGTTGACAATTATTGCAGTATTTGCTACCCCTATCTCTCCCATAGAACTTCGACAATAATATCAAACAAGTGATATATGATCTTGAAAAATACATGAGGTAAGTAGTGATATTTGTTCAATATATCAAATAGGTAATATATTGTAAAGTATCGTATTTATATATTTATGTCTTGAATCCCTTGTACGTGGTTGTCATCTAAAGAAATTCATAAAGAAGATATAAAATATTGGAAGAAAAGAATTTGTCGATTAATGTGTGAAATGAAAAAGTGTTTACCTCCAGCTTTTTTCAATGCATAAGAACACTACCTCATACACCAAGTTGAGGAGATTGAATTGTGTGGACCTGTACATGCTAGGTCAATGTGGATGGTTGAGAGACACTTAAAATTTTTGAAGGGTTTGGTATGACAAAGAGCACGTCCTGAGGATTCTATGGTTGAGGGATATATGGTATACCAGATGATGGTGTACATTTCTCAATATCTTTTTAATCTTGCAGCAAAGACCCATATAGATTGCATTTGGGATCTTGACTCAATTAAAAAAATTGAAGGAGAGTACTTGGTGGGAAATGGTAGATTTAAGAAACTGAAAGGTAATAAATTATGAGATGTTATTGTAGTAAATTAATTTTTAATGTTCAAAATAAATCTGTTGTAAGTCATCTATTTACTTTTGTACAACTGCTAAAGAGTGGGATGCAATAAATTTGTTTATTGCAAACAATCAAGATTAGATGATGACATGGATTGAACAATGTCAACATGATGGTCATAGATTAACATGGGAATCCATGTCTTCATTGGTTATACAAGCTCATCGCAATGGAGATCCCAATGTTACACAAAAAGAAATAGATTTAGCATATGGTTTAAGAGAGATACTTATAAATTTGTTAATTAATCAATCATATGTTTTTCAACTCATGATGCAATAATTTATACATGTTTGACATTATTGCAGGTGAAACACCATAAGGTTATGTTTTGCAATGGTTATAAATTTTGCATCAAAAAGTTGGATGACACGAAGAGAACATGTGATTTTGGGATAAGTGCAGTGTTCCAGGTACAGTCTACGACTCAATAAAAATGATCCTGATATAACTATTATTGAACATGATAATGGATTTCTAATTATTAATACAAGGTTGTTTGAGCTAGTTGGAGAAGAGGCCTATGTTCTTCCAAGCCAATGTGAGTAGGTATTTTACTCATAGGTTCCACATAAACTAGGTTAGTCATTTGTTGTTAGACATGATCCAAGAGGAAGAATGATAAAGTATAATGCGATGGAAGAAGATACCGAGGAAGATGAAGAAATGGAAGATGATGTAGAACCAGATCATGATCGAGAGCTAGTCAAAGAAGAATATGAAGAAGAAGACGATAATAATGCTGCTATTGATGCTGATGCTGCTGCTGATGATGATGATGATGATGATGATGATGATGATGATGATGCTGATGGTAATGATGATGACAATGACAATAGTGGTGGTGATGATGTCTTTGACGATGATGATCTTGATGATGAGATGGATGAAGAAAAATATCAATGACATGAATGAAATGTACAATTATGTCAGATGTTTAGAATATTTTAATGGTTTTTTTATATGTACTACTCTTATTCACCTTGTTTTATATGTCCTACTTATATAATATTTGATCTTTTTTTAAGAGAAATTTTATTCTAAAAGAGTGTATTTAATCTCTATATGCTTAAACAACTTCACTAGTTAAGATTGTTCTCATTTGTAGTGGGCATGACAAGAATCAAATCACTTGAAAGACACCATTATTTAGACATATAAGAAAATTACCTTTCTTTACAATTGCATGGTTGTTTTTGGTTTGTCATTTTGTTTTGAATGTCTAGTGATTTAAACCAAAGACTTTGACTTAGCCAAAAAATGTGCAAGTCTACATTAGTATGTTTCTTTTAATTGTAATTATAATTAGTATGAATGAACAAAATAATGACAATGCAATATTTTTGATAATGCAATATTTGTCAAAATAGCGTTGATGACTTCGGTCAATATGCCTATGTGTCAATGTGGCGTTGGCCTATGCATGTTGAAGAAGTCAAATATAACAAGTAATCCTGGGTGTCAATTTTGGGTTTGCCCAAATAGGAAAAAGGTCTCGATACATAATTATATTTTATGTTTTAAAATAATGTGACAACTAATCATTTTATGAAGAACTAATGTACATTTGGTATTGTCAGGGAAATACTAGATGTCAATACTTTCGGTGGGTTGATCAAACCACATTTACATCTACCCCATCTACATCTATACCTGATGTAGAAAATGAGTGCAACTTGTGCAAGGCTCGAGAGGCAGCTAGTGCTGACAAGATTGCTTCAATGGTGAAAGCAGAAATCATATTTCTATGATGCCTTCTTTGTGTAGTTTGTACACTACTTTGTTGGGACCATATGCGTAAATGTGGTTAACAGAGGGCTATTGTAGATACTAAATTTTTTTTTAGAATTTCTAGTAGATACACATAAAGAACATGCACATAAACATGACAAATGAGAAACATAAATATAGATATCACAACAAATGGAAAACATAAATGTAGGCATCATAATCATAATTTTTTGGAGACACAACATAATTGAATGGTATACCTAGACGATGCAATACAACTATATATCACTCCTTTGGTTCCAAGTGTACACTGCGGTAAACAAAATCCATAGAGAAAAAATAAATTTAGAGAGTGGAGGAGAGAGAGAACAACCAAAGTAATATAGGTCCCTATATTATTTTGGTCATTATCACTCTCCTCCTGTGCTCTCTAAATTTATTCTTCATCTTTGGGTTTTGTTTACGTAGTGTAGAGATGGAACTGGAAGAGTAGTTGTGTTGCATCATCTAGGTATACCACTCAATTATGTTGTGTTTTCAAAAAATTGTGACCATGATGCCTACATTTATGTTTCTCAGTTGTTGTGTCACAAGACCCCTTATGACCCTTTATGACCATTTAAAATTCCTAAGAATACATCTTATAGATCTTAAAATGTCGTAAAGGGTCATAAGAGGCTCCTAGGAGGGGTCAAATGAGCTTCCACCTTCATGTGGTTGGCCCTGTTAAGTAGAGAATGTTAAACTATTCTTGAAACAAACAGAAGCTCAATAATTTAAGATCTCAATCCACATATGAAAAATATATATCGACTGCACCGCGAACCCACACATCAAATTTGGACCAAAGAAGTCAAGCGTCGCTCAAATCAGATCCGAATGTAATCAGGTCCGCATATATCCCATGAAAACATTAGGAAGAATGCATCTTTGATCATCGCACTAGCTTCTTGTGTTGGAGCAGTTGTTGTCACAAGTCTTGATTTGGTAGGATCTATTCCAAATCCAATTCTCTAGACTTGACTCAATAATCCACGAGCCGCTACCGAATCTACTACAAAGTATGTCTGAATTGTGCTAGAGCAGTTGGTGTCACAAGTCTTGATTTGGTAGGAACCATTCCAAATCCAAGTCTCTAGACTTGACACAATAATCCATGAGCTACTATTGAATCTACTACAAAGTTATCTCTGAATGATCCATAACCAAATCATGAACAGGAACCAGATCTGCAAGAACACCATTCTAAATCAATACCAACTCGATTGACAAATATATATATATTTTTTTAAAAAATCATTGTCATCCTAACTACGACAACTTTAAAATAGTGATGATTTCCCATCACAAACATCTGACATCCATTTGTCACATTAAACACATCACTGTTAGAAAACAACAATAAATGATAGATAACTATTGTAACTCTCCGACACATGTCTGTCGCACATACAACATAGTCATCGTTACAAACCACAAATGATAGATATGCATTTTAAACTTCTGACGGATATCCATCACATTAAAAGCATTTTCATCGATGAACATGTTACAAATGATGACTACCTGTCAGAATCTTTTGACGGGTCACCATCATTTGTTATTTGTTGCGATGGGTACACATGCCAATTACGAAGGATACAAATATGTCCGATGAAATTCTCGCTATGTTGGCACCCTCTTTTAGCGACGACCAAGGTTGTCGTAATTACGATGCCTGACAGAACCATTAGTTTTTCCAACTACAAAACTATGATGCCAGGTGGTGTCGCTTAATCGATAGTTTATTGTCAAAATTTGGACACTCAGCCATCAGAAAAATGTCTAAAATATACTAGTGGGTTGTTCACATCACATGATAGGAGACAAAGATAGATTTGTTCATTTGGACAGATACAAAGGAGGCATGATTAGATTTGGAGATAACACTCCCAAACCTATCATTGGTAAATGAGCCATCACCTTGGATGGAAAGAATAGAACTGATGATGTTCTTTATGTTGATGGTTTGAAACATAACATACTAAGTGTTGGGCAGTTGCTTGACAAAGGTTACAAGTTGGAGTTCAATGGAAATAAGTGCATCATTAACAACAAGGAAGGAGAAATGATTGCATTAGGATCAAAGACTAAAGGTAATGTTTTTTAGCTTAATCCAGAAGCAAGTTGTTTTGTTGCTAAAATAGATGACAATTGGCTATGGAACAAAAGACTATGCCATATCAATTTTGATAACATAGTAAAGGTCAGTAATGTTAAGGAAGTTAGAGACCTAACTAGCATAGCAAAGCCAGTTGATACCATCTGCAGGGAATGTGTAATGGGAAAGCATGTGAGGAATTTATTTAGGAGCAAGCATAATTCAATAGAGAACAAGTTGGATCTGATTCATACAGACCTATGTGGACCAACTCAAACAAGATCATACTATGGTGAAAGGTATTCCATTTTTTTTGTGGATGATTTTTCTAGAATGATGTGGGTTGTGTTCTTGAAAGATAAGTTAGAAGCATTTGAGAAGTTCAAAATATTCAAAGCTAAGGTTGAGAATGAATCTGGACTAAAGATAAAATTTCTAAGGTCGGATAGAGGAGGAGAACTTACCTCTGACATATTTTATGAGTACTACAAAGAAAATGGCATAAAGAGATAGTTGAGTGCACCTAGAACCCTTGAGTAGAATGGGATTGCAGAGAGAAGGAATATGATCATCCTTGATACAACGTGCACCATCATGATTGAAGGAAAAGTTGCATACACCTATTGGAGAGATGCGGTCAATATAACAGTCTACACCATCAATAGAATACAATTAAGGCCTGGCATAGACAAGACACCTTGTGAGCTATGGTTTGGTAATATTTCCATAGTGAAATACTTTAGAATCATTGGAAGCAAGTGCTACATCAAGAGGGATGAAGCAATAGGCAAGTTTGATGTAAGAAGTGATGAAGGTATTTTTCTTGGTTACTCTACTAAAAGTAAAGCTTATAGATGGTTTAACTTGAGATTGAAGAAAATCATTGAAAGTGCTCATGTTAAGATTGATGAAAAGTTTATGGTTCAAGAAAGATATCATGATTACTCACATATGATTGAAGAAGAACCCAGACCTTCCACTAGTGAGATAGTTGTTGAAGAGATGTTTGACAGTATTAATGTATTGTTCAATGACCCTGAAACAAGTGAAGAAGAAACTCAGAGAGAAGATGAGACAGTATCACTTAAAGTTCTATCTTAGATTGAACCTTTAAGTGTTGAAGATGCATGTAATGATTCATATTGACATGATGCTATGAAAGATAAACTAGATTAGATTATCAAGAATGATACTTGGGAATTGGTCCCAAGACCTAGTGATAAGAATGTGATTGGAACAAAGTGGATATTCAAAAACAAGATGAATGAAGATGGCACAATATTAATGAACAAATCAAGGTTAGTATGTAAGGGATATGCACAAAGAGAAGGCTTTGATTATTCAGACACATTTTCACCTGTGAGCATATTAGAAGCTATTAAGTTGTTTATAGCTTATGCAACAGTCAAAAAATTTAGAGTCTATCAGATCGATGTCAAGTCAACATTCTTGAATGGAGAGCTAAAAGAAGAAGTATACATTGAGAAGCTAGAAGGATTCACCCTATCAAACAGACTTGATATGGTATGCAGATTGAAGAAAGCCCTCCATGGACTTAAGAAAGCTCCTAGAGCATGGTATGAGAGACTTGCTAGATTTTTAACTAAAATTGGATTCAAGAAAGGAGTAGTAGGTTGTAATCTATTCATAAGAGAGACATCTAAAGGACTACTACTTGTAGCTATATTTGTTGATGACATTATCTTTGGAGGTAATGAGAAATTTAGTGCTAAATTTGCTAAGGAGATGCAGAGTGAGTTTGAGATGAGCATGATTGGACCTATCAAATACTTCTTAGGATTAAATGTGTAGTAGATAGAAAAAGGTATTTTCATTAATCAATCAAAATATGTGAAAGAGATATTAAAGAAATTTAAGATGTATGATTGCAAGCTAGTGGGTACACCTATGATAATAGGATGTAAGCTTACAAAAGAAGATGATTCACCAATAGTAGATATAATATTGTACAAGTCTATGCTTGGAAAACTTATTTATCTTACTCAAACCAGACCAGATATTTCCAATGCAGTTGGCATAGTTAGAAGATTTGTAGCAGAGCCTAAACAAAGTCACCTCATGGTAGTAAAAAGAATATTTAGATACCTGCAAGGCATTGTAGATTATGGTCTATCATATCCTAATTCATAAAATGTTAAGCTTCATGTATATACTGATGAAGATTGGGCAAGATGTGTTGATGATAGAAATAGTACATCAGGAGGAGCAGTGTTTCTTGGTGATAGACTTGTCACTTGGACAAGCAAGAAGCAAAATTGTATCTCTCATTCAATAGCAGAAGCAGAGTATGTTGCAGTAGCCATGAATTTTTCTACAATTGTTTGGATCAAGTAGATGATAAAGGACTTTGATATTCAGATTGATTATCCCATTGTTATTCATTGTGATAACAGTAGCACTATCAATTTGTCAAAGAACCTTGTGATGCATGCAAAGAGAAAATATATTGAGATCAAGTATCACTTCCTAAGAGAGAAAGTGGCAGAGAAAGAAGTCAAGTTGGACTATGTGAGTACTAAAGATTAGTTAGCAGACATATTCACAAAGCCCTTGCCAAAGGATACTTTTGAGTATCTCAGGGAGAAGTTGAGAGTAATTCCCTTCCTTGATTTTGCTTAGAAGAAAGAAGAAAAAGCATCAGTCCCCAGAGATTGATGAAAGGTTGATTACTCTACCTCTGGAGTAGTACAAGTACTTAAACTGATTAGCACCCTTTTCCATTGATGTCAAAGGGGGATTAATATATAGTCATGAAAAACAAAAGTAAAGAAGGAGTAATATACTAAGGGGGCATACTATTCAGTCGAGGAAATGGAGAATGTTGAAGAATATTGTAGCAAATGGAGGATTCATCCTTGGGGAAGTTTTGATGAGGAAATGGAGAATGTTATAAAAGAATTTCTCATTTGGGTTGGTGGTGTTTTTCATTCCATATGTTGCCATCAATGCCAAAGGGGGAGATTGTTGGAGATTTTTCAGCAAGCCAGTGCTGAATGTATGTTTGTCATTGATGAAAACATATGGCAAGTAGCATGCATTGAAGACTTATGTAGTAAGATCTGAGTATATGTAGCATAGACATGTTATCAGCATGATATAATCATGGACACAGAGGTTAATTGTTAGTACAGATAGTTATGTAGTAGCTTGTGTCAGCAATGTTCCTGATAGAGTTACAGGCAGTGTTCTATGAGTGATTATTCGTACAGTCATCATGGAGCCTTGCACCTTTGGATATGTGATGAAGAAATGTTATTGATGTTACAATCATGGATGTAGAGTTTGATGATAAGTAGAAGTGAAGTTATGTAGTTGCTATTCACCAGTTGCAGTTTCCTGTATTTATTCAGAAGAGCCGACAAAGATTGTATTGGTTCAGGGGTTGCGCTTATCATTTTGGTATGCGCCCTTGGATTATAGATTGGAGAAGAGTTAATAATTTTCAGTTAAGAGAACATGATGTAATTCATCTTGAGGAGAAAGTTTTAGTTACTTTTGTAAAGATGACAATGTGTAGCATGCATTTACATTTATTATTATTGGACAGGTCCCAGATTGTGTTGCGTGCTTAGTAGAGCTGAAAAAATTATTATTAGAGTATGTTATGGTTTCTCTAATATGATTTCAAGGTGGTTCTAACAGGCCGACTTGATTATATCATCTAGAGGAAAGATATTTACAGGTAGTTATTTTTGATTGCTAAAGTATGGTTCAAAGTTGATTATGAAGAGTAGAGTAGAGTGTTCGAAGTGTTGAGCCATCAGCAGAAGGTCTATGTGACCAAGTGAAGAGTTTATTTTATACATTGGAACTGATCCTGATAGAAGGTCAAAGCACAGGTCACCAAGATGTATATATAGTGTATATCTATTATTCAGAAGGTTGTAGCCTTCACCCCTTTGAGCAGTGTGCTCCCAGACAGTGCATCCTCACCCCTAACAAGGTTAATTATCAAAGACTCCTAGTAGGGTTCGACCCTTGACTAGGTCACTATACTAAATATATTGTAAAAAACTCCTAACAGGGTTAAGGATCTTCTAACAAGGATCATAAAATACTAGTGTAGATTATTAGTGGTTGTCAATTCCCACTGTGGTTTTTACCTATTTGGGTTTCCCCGTAACCAAAATATTGGTGTTGTGTTCAAGTTCTCTTTCATTGTGTTTATGCTTTATGTTTAAGTATAATTAATTGGATAAAGAATTGAAACTTTTAGATAATAGATTCACCCCCCCCTCTGAGTTATCTCTTGGGACTATTCCTAATAGATATAACTTGGACTTTAGTGATATTCCCCACAAGGTACTACAAAATAGAGATTTCAAGCACACAATAGAGCAAGAGGAAGGAGCCAAACCAATCATCGCTACTCATTATAGGCATCTGAAGAAGTTATAGGATGAAATCAAGAAGGCAATTTAGGATCTATTGGAGATTGGGAACATCAGGCATAGGTCAATCTCTTTTGCATCTTTAGTGGCCTTGGTGAAGAAGGATTTGATTCTTACGATGTTTATTGACTATCAGGCCCTAAACAAGAATAAAATCAAGAATAAATACTCCATTCTATGGATTGATGATTTATTGGATGAGCTTCATGGAGTAGTCTACTTCTCAAAGACATATCTCAGATTGAGGTATCACTAGATTTGGGTGCGGGAACAAGATGTTCACAAGAGAACCTTCCATTACCACTATGGACACTATGAGTTCTTAGTCATGCATTTGTGTTGACCAATGTGCCTTCCACATTCTACTCTTGCATGAACCACATCTTCAACAAATATTTGAGGAAGTTTTTGTTGTGCTCATTGGCGACATACTCATATACAACAAGACATGGGAGGATCATTTGAGACACTTAGATGAGGTTTTGAGGATAATGGAGGCATAGACATTGTATGTAGAAAAATCCAAGTGTGAATTGAGCATGACAAAGATTCTATACTTGGGTCACATCATCAATGTATGAATGTGGGTGTACTAGGAGAAGATCCAAGCAATCCTCGATTGGCCACCATGGAGGATAGTCTTTGACTTATGAGGATTCTTTGGCCTATGCAACTACTACAAGAGATTTGTGAGGGGATTTATGTTTGGAGCTTCTTGACTGAATTCTCCAAGAGGGGTGCATTTAATTGGAAAAAGGAGGCATTAGAAGCATTAGTCCATGAGCACTTGTCTAGTTCTTGCATTGTATGACTTCGCTTAGTCATTTTTTTTAGTGCAACACATTTAGAGAGGGTGTTGGAGCAATTTTGATGTAGAATTGTCACTACATTGTGCTTGAGAGTAGGAATCTCAAGGACACTAAGAGGTTGTGATTAATTTATGTCAAGGAGATTCTTGTGATCATGTATGCATTGGCTAAGTTAAAGCAATATTTGGTTGGTGGGAAATTCATGGTTAGGATAAATTATAATAGTCTTAGGTATCTTTTGGAGCATAAGGACTTGAATGAGAGACAACAAAAGTGGGTGGGAAAGATATAGGCCTATGACCTTGATATCGAGTATGTGAAGGGGAAGAACGTGGTTGTCGATTCCTTGTCTAAGAGATTTGCCTTTTGCTCCTTGTTAGAGGTCTCAACTGATTGGGAGGTGATTTTGTTGGTTGATTACTCCAATAATACTTTCATTTGAAAATTGATGGATGTGCAAATTTTCAATGATAGGTACAAGGTGGTGGATGATGTTATCTACTAGGAAAAGATCTTCTTGGTTTCAAAATCAAATCTTAAGGAGAAGATTCTAAGATTAGTTCATAAGTTGCCATTGGCTTGACACCTTGAGTACTTGAAGACATATAGATAGGTTTGAGAGATGTTCTCTCAGAGGGGCCTCAAGGATGATTTTCTTTATTTTGTTAAGGAATGCACTGTTGATGAGGGTTTTGCATGCCACCAACACAATAAAATATACAGAGTATATTATATCCTCTCTTGAGAAAGGAAATCAAAGGTGCTGTTGGATATGATCAGATGAGACAACTCCAAGGTTTTGAATGTCATATATTAACTTGGATAGACTTAGTAGATATGATGTGATTTATCAGTTTCATAAGGAGACTTACACTAAGATTATTGGATATCAAACACAATTCTCTCTCTCATGCTAGTAGATTGTTTCAAAATGGATAGAAAACATATTGGGGTTTAGAGAGACTAAGCTAAGAACTCACAAGGATAATGATGATAATGGATGATGCTTCAAGTAGGTGAATTCCATAAACTAGTTTTTGTTTAATCAAATTGCCAACAATGCCACATAAGTAGTGCAATCTTCAAAGGGGACATAAGATTTTCATATTGTAAATATACATTCAAGTACCCACCAATGGCACAACTCAAACATGCATTCAAAACTAAACTAATGCTGCAAGTTAGGTTTAGACTAACCATACACTATAATTTACACTAGCAAGATACAAATGGTAAGATCTAGAAATCCATCAAATATCTTCAGATTTCACCATCAAATCGTTGCACTGAAACTAATATAGAATAAAATAAACCATGTGTGCATCAGAACATAAGAAAAATACCATAAATTCAATGCTTCATTTTCATTAACTCCAAATGATGATTGCAACAATTTCTATTCATCAATTTCTTCTAATATTTTTGCATTCTAACATCTACTAGATATAAACTACTAACTTTACAAAGGAGAAATGTGCTTCCTTTTATAGAGAATGCTTAGAAGATCAATGGTGGAGATAACTCAACACCAAGGGCTCATATTTTTCTTATAGAAACATTACGATATTTAAATATAGTATCTTTTACCTACTCCCACTATAAGACAAAATTACTTTACCTAAGCCCACTACATGACAAAATTGAAGTGCTTCCCAATGTGTCATAGGAGAATAAGACAAAAGAGTAGGTATAGGAAATATAAGTTTGACTTTTTCAATATTATAGCTGATTGGACTTTATAAAATTCCCATTCCTTTTACGATAATGAACATTTTGAATATTTCTTGAAATGTTTTATCCTTCCACTGGTATTCTCTAAGTTCTTTGTTTAAAGAAATTATGAAATTTTTTCTTGAGCTTGTTCCATGGATATATTCATTTGAAGTAGGAAAGTTGAAATGTCTTTGTACTCATACCGCATTTGAACAATCTTGTAACTTTAACTAATCCTTGAGTGACTTTGATGGACCACTTACCTTGATTCCTCTCCACATTCACATGCAAGCATGTACATGGAAACACCCCACAACCATTATTGATCAAAACATACATAGAATTATTGGCACTCAAGAAGATCAAAATTCAATCTCATCACAATCAACATAGTTATAATAATTCATTTTGGATTGAAATGGATAGGTTTTAACTCACTATGATAGGATGTCAGCTCAGATCAAGATATGAGGTCTTTGATTATGTTGGTGTTCAAAATAGACGCTTATGCTCTTAGGTTGCTAATATACCCTCAAGTTGATTTTAGGATTGGTTAGTTCCAAAATGTATAAGGATCTTAGGGCAACTGGACCAACTATAGGGACAAGACTACCCTCTTCACTTTTGGCTCTGCAAAACCAAGGCAGGTGCACCTAACCCAATGAAAACTACACTTCACACACCAAAGACTGGGTCTAAACAACAGATTGAATAGTAAGAGAGTGCTAAATGCTAACCTCACATTCATTGACTCTCCATTATTATAGGGTACTACTACTATCAACCAAATACAATTAAAACTTGAAAGGTGTTGATATCTAGAGATGGAAAGAAGTAAGCAAGGACCAATCCCACATTGAACTCGACTGAATATACTAATCCCTGATCAGTGTTGTTATCCATTGGACAAATCTCAAATATAGACATTGAAACATGAACCAACTATTGTCAAAGACTCAGCCATAAACACAAGTATTTTAGCCCATCTACTACTTATAATATCCTTTTGTAGACAAATCAAAGTGAATCTATGTCCTATCCAAAGTATATTTCACTTGATCCTAGATCAAGAACTGAAAACTAGAACATATACAAAGGTAGCCCTATGCAATAGATCAAAAAATCTAGAATTCACAAGATTGACACCAAGGAGAGACTTGAAAGCTTGAAATAATTATATTAAGTATAATGAATCATGTACATGTTCAAAGCAAAGAAGAGAGAAAACCACTTCAATAACCTACAAAAGACTTCAAGGAAATTCTATTCAATCTAATACAATATGATACCACCTACTACAACTCCCTGGAACTAATCAAGATCAGAACCCTTTCAAAATAAAACATCTTTCTTCTTATACCCCCAGTCACCTTGGAATCCCCAAAAAGGATGCATTAAGCTTCGGGTGACTAGGGTTAGGGTTTCAAAAAATCAACCAACCAAAAACTACATCAAAATTTATTGCAGGGGAAGAAACATAAGCAACCCGGAGAAAATGAATCTCAAATGGATCCGCAATCATCAAAATCCACAAGGACAGTACAAAACAATAAGGAATTGCCATGATCACCAGTCAAATCAACCACCTACAAACATATCTTGAGCATAAAACCATACTTCTCCTAGTACAAAAACATCATGCCACCTACCACAGGGACCCTCAGACTAGTTTGCAACAACCAGTGCCACCAAATCAATCGAAACCGGCCATTAAAACCATAAATTTTGGTACCTTTTGTCGCTTGAAACCCTCTGCAAATTTGAATTTGAACTTCAATGGTCATTTATGGCTTTAACAGTAAATCGGCGGTCAACATTTGAATCTCCATCAAATTTAAGTCATGACCATCCGATCTCTCCCTTTTGCGGTCTTTTATGGTCTTAACTCAACTACCACCCTAGGTTTACCTCTAGTGACCATGCGACAAGGCATTTTCAATTCACGAAGAGAAAACTTAACCTACCTTTTAACTCTGCAACTTGGCGACCACAGGAAAATAATAACCTCATTCCCACATTTAGCGAACTAGCAACCAAAGGTCATCACCAATTCGCAAAACATTTTATCTATCCACCAGAAAGTTTAGCGATTCCACGAACACTTGTTCACTAAACCGCTAAAACATTTAGATAACTGCCGCTATCTCATGCGAATGAGCGAAGCCTTGGAAATTTGTCAAACCACCAAAACATTTATTAGAACCACTAAGCCTTCACCTGGAAGATCAATGGTCATCTGAAGTTCGTATACCCATCTGAGATTCTATCAGATTACATGCCCACCGTTAGATCAAGAATCTTCTCCCATCTCTGACAACCATCTGATAGGAAACAAAATCAATGACCATCGCAAGATCTTAAGCCTCTGACAAAACCCATAAGATTATACACCATTCGTCGATTCTCTGACAGGATCAGGACCCACTGACACATCCAAAAACTAGGTCCCACTGATGGCATGCCAACATGTTACTACATGGACCAACCAGAAGCCACCAACTGTGCATACATGTCAACAGACCCACCTACCATCTTAAAGAGAATCAACGGCTATCGCTATACGGTTGCATTAAAAATTGAGCATGTTATATCAACGGTATAAAGACAGCCACAAGAATAAAAAGAACTTTAATCTACCTAAATGTCAAGAAGACCAGTCCCACTGACACCACTCCACTTCATACTTCTATCGACTAATGAGATACTACCAAGTCAGCACACCTAGTAGTGGACTCGCTCAAAAAGAAAGGCTACATCATCAGGAAAGATCAATGATTGGCGTAAGATCTTAAGCCTCTGACAAAGTCTATGAGAACTTACGCTAACCATCAGATGGAAATGCTATCAGAAGACCGGGCCCAGAAAACAATAAGGCTGAAACATAGGAAAAATTAAACGCTAAGACTTAGGCTTTCGGGGAAAAATTTAGGCGCTGAAGGCTTTAGGAAATATTAAATTCACCGGGGGTAGAAACTTAGGAAAAGTTAACACTGGGGCCGACGAAAATATAAAGCATGTGCATTTAAAAGTTTTTAAGTGACCCGAAAAGGTAACATGAAATTAGAAAAGGGCTAGGATTTTTCAAAGGGTTTTTGTATGCAACGGCTATATTTTCAAAAATTTGAACTAGGGCTAAAGGCAGAGACCTAAAAAAAATTGCAGAGACCAGGGGACAAGGGCTAGAGCCATGAAATTTTTTGCATGTGCTAATAGTGGCTCATACTCAGGAACATGTATTTCATGCAGATACAATGAGCAAGCTAGAATCTCCTAGAAGAGAAGACCAACTCAAAACTTTGACACACAAAAAGAAAAAACAAACGACTGCACAAGGAAAAACCTAAACTACTGCTCATGGAAAAGATACTTCAGGAGACGTAAAACTTTAGGAATTGTCCATGAATAGGAAATTCCAAAGTACCACTAGTTAAATCTTTTAGAACATAAGAATATGTCCCCCATTTTCTTTCAATAAGATAAGGGCCCAACCAAATTGGATCAAACTTTCCATGCTTCCCCTTATCTTCCAACCTTGCATTCCACATCAAGACTAGGTCATCAATTTCAAAACTTCTTTGGGTGGCCCTCCTATCAAACAAATTCTTACATTGTCTTTGCAATGCCTCATTTCTTTCATGTGCAGCCCTCCTTACCTCTTCCAATTGGATCAGTTCATCCATTCTTACTCTCATTTCATCATTCAAGTCCTCATCATATGCTTGGATAAACTTGTACATCTGCAATAGATTATTTTGAGGCAATCTAGCACATATTCCATATACCAAATCAAATGGAGCACAACCTATGGCCTTCTTTACAGTTACCCTGTCAGCCCACAGTGCCCACCATAACTTTGAGTCTTAGGCTTTCTTATTCTTTTCCAACACTCTCTTGAGAATCTTAATCAAACTTTTATTACTAGACTTAGCTTGGCCATTTCCTTGTGGATGATATGGAGAAGAAAATGAAATGTGAATCCCATACTACTGACAAAAATCACTAAATTCCTGTGATCTAAAACACATTGCATTATCAACCACAATTACCTCTGGGCAACCAAACCTGGTAAGGATGTTTTGCATCATAAAATCTGTCACCACTCTGCTAGTAGCCTTTCTAGTGGGGATAGCTTCAACCCACTTAGTAAAGTAGTCTGTTTCCACTAGTATGTAAGAATGTCCACCACTAGACTTATTTGGAATTTCCCCAATGAAGTCAATACCCCACTTCTGGAATGGAGCCTAAATTGCAATAGGTCTGAGTGGTAAATTCCCATTAAACTTCAACTTTCTAGCAAATCTCTGACATGCATCACATTTTCTTACAAACTGATGGCTATCCTTAAAAACTGTAGGCCACCAAAATCCAGACCTAAGGATCTTGTGGGCTATGGTCTTTGCCATATAATGTCCTCCACACACACCTTGGTGCATTTCCTTTAACAGATCCTCAGACCTCTCATGGTCTATGCATTTTAGCAATACTCCTTCATTGCTTTTCCACCACAACTTACCATGTATATTGGTATACCTTGCAAATTGCAATTTGATAGTTCTCCTTCTATTTTCATCCATCTCGGGGGGAAGGACTAATTTTTGCAAGTAGCCAATAACATCTTTGTACCAATCACAATAATCCATGTCACAAATGTATTGCCTTTGTTCTTCTTCTAACACATTCACATGATTTGCAACTAAATTGCTTTGTGCCATTAACTTTGCAAGACCTAAGCCTCTTACCAATTTTATAATTTGGATATCAATATTAAATTCTTGGATCCTATTGATCCACCTACATCTTTTTCCTAAAACTTCTTGTTGCACCAATATATCCTTAACTGTAGCACTAGGAACATAAGCAACCACCTTAACTCCTACAAGATAACATCTAAAAGCCTTGACTACTTTGACTAAGGCATAAGCCTATTTCTCAATAATATCATATTTCAATTCTGCTACTTGTAAGGATTTACTAAAAAATGATATGGGTTGTTCATATCCATCTGAATTCTTTTGCAATAAAACTGTTGCAACTATATGATAAGAAGCAAAAGAAAATATCTGCATGGGCTTACCATAATCAGGTGTCCTTAAAACTGGAGCATCCTTGATGGCCTTTTTTATACTTCTGAAAGATTCATCTACTTCTTCATTCCACTCAATCTTTGCCTCCTTTTTCAACATCCTAGAGATAGGGATACTGATTTCTATAAAATTTGTAACAAATCTCCTTAGAAAATTTACCTGCCCAAAGAAAGAATGTATTCCTTTAACATTTCTAGGTGGTGAAAGTTTATCTATAGCCATAACGCTTTCAGGGTCAATTCTCACTCCATCCTTGGACACAATATGTCCTAAGAGCTTCCCTTCCACACCACCAAAAGAACACTTCTTTGGATTCAAAGAGATCCCATACTCTAGGGCCCTAATAATTTTTTTTTCAAGATGTTCACAATGTTGACTTTCCTTATCTAAATATGTTGTGAGATCATCTTGTACACTACTAGAAATTTGTTTATAAAGTCTACAAAGGCTACATCCATAGCTCTCTGAAAAGTAGCTCCTGCATTTGTTAGACCAAAAGGCATTCTAACATAAATGTATGTTCCCCAAGGGGTAGTGAATGCAATCTTTAATTATTCTGATTCCTTGACCATGACCTGATTATACCCAAAGAAACCATCGATCATGGACATTAACTCTGATCTAGTAACCTTCTGTAGCATATTCTCCATATTAGGCAAACCATAATTGTCCTTCAAAGAATTGACATTCAAATTCCTAAAATCAACACATAATCTAATGTCACCATTCTTCTTCCTGACTGGAACCAAGTTTGACACCCAAGTAGAATGTCTGACAGACTTGATAATGCCAGTATCCACCATCTTTTTGAGTTCATCTTGCATTTTTGGTGCCAAAGTAGGGTTCACAGGCCTTAGCTTTTTGCCTAAAAGGTTTGGTTTCTTCCTTCAATGGTATTTCATGCTGGAATAAATCTTCTCTATAGGCTTTCAAATCATCATAAGACCATGCAAAGACATGTCTGAATCTTTTGAGAAGATCATTCAGATTATTCCTAGTTCTTTGGGACAAAAATTTACCTATGTAAACATTTTTGGGTATTTGACTTGTTCCTAAATTTATTTCCTCCAAATCATTTATCTTATCAACAAATTTAGGAAAACAAGTCCTTTCTTTATCATCAAATGCCCTCTCAAGAGCAACCAGTCCCCTTGGGATCCTATTTGATCTTAATTGCAAAACTTCCTTCCCAAAAACATTCTCTTTTCCATTTTTGATGTCAACAAAAGTGCTGAAATCCATCTCTTGACCATCAAAATGAGATTCACATTGCAAAAACCTTAGAATATCTTGATCATCAGAAAATACCTGCCAATTCTCAACATTGTTTGGGATAGAAGGCTGAGACTTGCACTCAATCCTTGATATCCCTGCAAAGGTAATATCCTTTGACCTTAATGCTATGTTTGCTAGTAAGTCAGCCATACTGTTTTGGCTTCTATCCACCCAATCAATACCAAAGGCACTGAAACCTTCAATTTCATCCCAAACAACATTTTTATATTGGTTTAGCCTTTGATTCTTTGATGCATACTTTGATCTAATTTGAGAAACTATTAACTCAGAGTCACCAATCACCCTAAGATGTTTGATCCCATGTTTTGATGCTTGTCTCAAACCGATCAGTAGGGCCTCATATTCAACAACATTATTTGTGCAAGGGAACAAGAGAGTGAAAGAAAACTTAAAAGTCTTACCACTTGGGGATATCAATAGCACTCCTACTCCAGCACCTTCCTTTGAACTTGCTCCATCAAAATACAGGGTCCATAATACATTACCTTCTGCCATGATAATCTTATCATCAGCTAGAAAGATAGGCTTGACCTTCTCTTGAACCTCTCTCTCCCGAACTTGGAAAGAACCAATATCAGTGTCCACAAAACAATTCATATTGTCCTCTTCATCCTCCTCAATCATATGTGGAGTTCTAGCTTCCCTTGAAACTTTCACACTTTCACCTTCAATGTTAAAAGTAGCAAAAGACAAGTCACACTGAATACTTCCTCCCATAGAGGCACTCCACTTTCTAGATAACAACATTCCATATTAAGGGGGAATGTCGACTACAAGAACACTCATAGTTAATTGTTTGTCAGAAAATGCTGCTAATTTATAAGGCAAAGCCTTAATGGTACCAATAACTGACACTTCTCTTGAGTCCATAGCTTGGCATATCCCATGAGGTGTATCAACCTTTAGTCCCAGTGACTTCATGATCTCTGCAGGCATGACAATGTTTGATGCTCTAGAATCAATCATGTAATTCTTCAATAATTTTCCATTTATCATAAGGGACAAGAAAAAAGGATCGACTGTACCTGATGTAGTATTTACAATGTTTGCATCCAAATACCTCTAAGGAATCTTAGAGACAATTTCTTCATTCTTACTGTCAGGTGTGTGTTAGTCCATTTTCCTGTCAATGCAAAATCTTGTGAAAATGGCCTTTTCTCTACAATTCTTGAAGATGTCCCGCCCTGCTGCAAGCTTATTTTAATGTGTGATGAAAATCCATAGTGTTTCATGGTTTGAGTTCTTAGCCCTGTGTTCTTCATTGTGTCACCAAGCTCTAGTCCAAATTGCATGTGCTGAATTATAAAACCTAGGGAGATATTCAAGTTTTAAAGTCTACAAGAAATGATTTCAAAATCTGCCTAAGTGTCGAAAACCCACAATGTTTTTGAAAACCCATGATGTTTTTAGTCTCCCTGCCACCTTTGGGTCTATGTGAAAACCCTAGATGTTTTCAATCTTTTGCTGAAAACCCTATGTGTTTTTGATCTTTCACCGAAAACCCTATGTGTTTTTGACCTCACATTTCTTTCCTCTTGCCAGCACTCCTTGTTTGTCAGTCCTAACTGCGCAAGTGCGATCGTTGGTGGGTTCCAGTTCTTTCCATTACCTGGTGTGGTTAAAGTTTGGATAGGATTGGTGGTTGTTGCATGTTCACATGGTGAAGATGCATGACATTTATCCTCCACACTTTTGCGACAACCATCCAATCCTCCAAAAGGTAAAGCTTCTTTGGTGGTGGTCCCATTGGTGGTTATGTGGTGGCCTATGGTTGGCTTTCGCATGATCACATGTCATAGTTTTCTGACATGCGATCATGCAACCAGTTGACACTTGTTCCTGGGCTCGTTGGTGTTGGAAGTACAGTGGTCCCATTGGTAGACTGGGAGGATGAGGTGGCAGTCTTGTGGCCTTGTCGCATGATCGCAAGGGCCATCTTTTGGCCATGCGATCATGCAACAAGGGTGCCACATTGTGCTGGGGGCCCAGTAACAGTGGTGATGTGGTGTCTTCCAGTTTGTCCGAGGTAGTGACTTGGCTTTTTATCAGTGGGGCTGAGGGTTGTAGTGTTTAAAGGGGTCTAGTTGATCTGTCTCCATGACAAGGTTGTTCTTGATTGGCCAGTGGGTGACAGTGGCAATCTCATGGCTTGTCGCATGTTCGCATAGCCTAGTTTTGGGCTATGCGATCATGCGACAACTATTTGGCATCACAGTTCTAGAGTTATGGGTGAGTCCACAGTGCCAGTGCTACCGATGTGCTCTTTTCCAATTGGTTGCTGAATGGTGATGGGGTTGTTGAATTTTTGAGGGGCCCACGACTGTCATGAATTAAATATGATCACCCAATTTTTTGGGAAGGGAAAAAGATCTATGGCCACATTTTAAATTTTGATGTGACTGTTGGATTTCAAATTCAAATTTGCAGAAGGGTTTGTAGTGACATGAAGTACCATAATTGATGGTTTCTACAATAGTTTTTGATTTGGTTTGGTGGCGTTGGTTGTTGCGATGTGATCTAGGGCTCCTGTGGTGGGTTGTAGAAGTTATTTTGTACCTAGTGGAGTGTATTTTTGAGCTTGAGAATCCATTTGCAGGTGGCTGATTTGATTGGTTTTCATGGCTATCCCTAGTGTCTTGTACTGGCTCATAGATTTTCATGATTGAAGATCTGTCTGAGATCTCTTTCTCTAGGTGGCTTCTTGTTCTTCCCCTGCAATAAGTTTTTGATCATTTCTAGTTGGTTTAGTCATTGTAACCCTAACCCTAGTCACCCTAAGCTTCATGCAATCTCTTTGAGATTCCCAAGGTGGCTAGTGGTATAAATTTTTGATTTTTTGATTGAGTAAGGGTTCTAAATTTTTTCAGTTCTAGTGGTTCCAATTTCTAGTTCCATGAGTGGTTTCTTCATGTAAACATTTTCATCCTGGTTGTATCAACATTAGGGAAAAACCTCATGTATCTTTTGCATATTGTCTATGGTGTTTTCTAAATCAACTTGTAATACAGGGATTTGAATCCACATACTTAATACAATTTCTCATTCTTGGATCTCTCCTTTAGTTGTTCTTAATGAATTCTGAATTTTCTAGCTCATTGCATTTGGTTGCTTATGTATATGTTTCATCTCTCAGCCTTGATTTAGAATCAGGTTAAAAGTCTCTGAGTGAAGCATAGATTCATTTGGTTCAATCAGTAAGGATACTTGTAAGTAGTGTAAGAGATGTTTAACTATGTTTATGGCTTGGATTCTCAGATGAATCTAGTAGTTGTCCTTGTGTTCCATGTTCACTTCAGGTATGATGCCCAATGGATAAGGCACTGATCTTAAGCTAGTATCCATGTGCTAATGCAAAGTGTTGCATGGTTGTTTGCATCCTGCAAGAAATCCAATTATATTTAATATCTCCAATCCTACAATCCCTCATAGTCTTGAGGTCACAAGGCCATTTTATACCCAATAGCAATTGAGATTCAATGAATGTTTGGTTAACATTTAGTAGTCTCTTGATATCATCTACTTTGTTTAATCTAATCGAAAGTCCTAAAATACCATAAGTTACTGGATTAGGTACACCCGCCTTGGTTTTGCAGAGCCAGAAGCAGAAGAGGGCATATTAAGACCCTATAGTTGGTCCAGTTGTCTTGCAGAGCTCTCATACTTGGAATTAACCACTCCTAACATTAGTCTCAAGGTATATTGGCAGCTCTAAGTGGCATAAGTGTTTTCAAACACCAACAAGATGGTGACTCTACTAGGGAAGGAGTAAAAGATGGAAAGCTTCCTTGCTTGGCTAGATCATCCTAGAGTCTTAGTTGAAGATCATAAATATAGAGTCTGATAGAAAAAACACATTTGTAAAATCTTCTCACTATGTGTTGAGTGGCGACTCTGAAGTCTATGTTTGATCAGTGCATTCCCTAATAAACAGTGTGGTTACTTGTGGAATTTTATATTGATTGGAAGAAGAAACAAAAAATTATTTTCCTCTTCAAGGAGGTGGCGACTCTACATTGCAAAATCTAATGGAGCTGCAAGGTGAGCTCTAGATCTGCCCTGATTCCAGCCAAAGGTCTTCTGTTGCAAGATTCTTAGGTATTTCTCAAGGATCTGAAATGTCTCCTTATTAAGTGATCAAGCACTAGGAAAAGGAGTAAGGTGTGAATAAAGGTTGAATACTTCAAGCTTTCAGTTCCATCTCTGCAAAATTCTATGGAAGTATTGCATTAAGTCAAATGAATAATCAGGGAAAAGTCAATCTAAGCTACTTGGTTTCCTCAAGTTGGATAGACCTTTGAGCTATGTTCTTCCAAAGTCCCCTCATTCTTTCCCTAGTGAGCTTTTGGGTCTGATTCCTATTTTTGATTGTCGGTCTGATTCAGTAGTGAAGCATGTCCTAGCATTTTATAGATTTATTATAGAATATCAAATTCTTGATGAGGATGTTAGCATGATGTTTTTTGGGAGATCCCTCAAAGGGGTTGCATCTAATTGGTATCTAAATCTACCCCCAAAATGCATCTCTTCTTTGACTGAATTCAAGTGGTTATTCTTAGAGGAGTTTGCTGATGATGATGAATAGAATGAGTTGTAAAAGGATCATCAGCAAAAAAGGAATACAATTTATATTTTAGAGCAACTCATATCTAATGTTGAGGGTACTTCTTCTATGAAGTTTTGTCAGAGGAGTATTCAGATTGTGGCAGTGAGCAAGAATCAAAATCAAGGTGTGTAGGATCCTCCATTCATTCAGAGATGTTTGAATGTGATTTCAGTGGTTATTTAGGTGAGGAGTATGAAAATAAGGAAGTGATAATGGATTGTGATGTCAGTGAGTTTGAACATGAATATTTAAGTGACGGGTTATTAAATAATCCTAAAATAGGTAGTGAGTTTAAAGTGTTCACTAACACTTTATATGATGAAGACTATGATGATTATCAGCCCATTTTTTGTCATGATGTTCAACATGGTGCATTGCATGAAGTTATCAATCCTTTGTTTGAAGAACATGTGGAGGTCTCAAACTCAATTGAATTGGGATGCCCATTTTCCATCTGTGGGTATCAGTCTGATTATTCATTCAAGGTCGAGTCAGTTACACCTGTGGAAATGCAAAGTCAAGGTATGAATGAGGCCTTTCTACAGGTAGAATATGAGACTTTTGTATTTCCAATTGATAGCATTCATGAGTCAGTAGAGAAGAATAGGTTCTTATCTGATGATACTGATCATTGGCATGCTGAATCATACTTTCATAGTGAGCAAGATGGAGAGAGTGCCAATAAATTTTACATGCACTATAAAGATAGTTATTTTGTTTTACCTGATAAGTTGGTTGGAAGTGTTGACACACCTATTGAAACAAATGAAAATAGGATGCCTAGTGTGCCTCATGAAGAAAGAAATGAGAATCAGGTTTTAAACAGAGGCAAGAACTGACTCTTGTTTATTGCTGCAGGTTTTTTGTAAAAAATATACATTTTGTAAATGGTTTCCTTTTCCTGTCTATTCCCTATGTTTTTTGAGGTCTCTGTGTTTTTCTAGTGGGTGGTCTACTTCTTTCCAGAGATCTGAGGTCCTCATTGTATCTACAGGAGATACATGTCCCCAACTAGAGCCACTGTTAGTCTATTTTCCTATCAATGCAAAATCCTATGAAAATGACCTTTTCTCTGCAATTCTTGAAGATGTCCCGCCTTGCTACAAACTTGTTTTAATGTGTGATAAAAATCCATAGTGTTTCATGGTTTGAGTTCTTAGCCCTATGTTCTTCATTGTGTCACCAAGCTCTAGTCCAAATTACACGTGCTGAATTGCAAAACCCAAGGAGATATTCAAGTTTTAAGGTTTGCAGGAAACAATTTCAAAATCTGCCTAAGTGTCGAAAACCCACAATGTTTTTGAAAACCCATGATGTTTTCGGTCTCTATGCCACCTTTGGGTCTACGTGAAAACCCTGGATGTTTTTGATCTTTTGCTAAAAACCCTATGTATTTTTGATCTTTCACCGAAAACCTTATGTATTTTTGACCTCACATTTCTTTCCTCTTGCCAGCACTCCTTGTTTGTTAGTCCTAACTGCGTAAGTGCGATCATTGGTGGGTCTCAGTTCTTACCATTGCCTGGTGTGGTTAAAGTTTGGACAGGATCGGTGGTTTTCGCATGTTCACATGGTGAAGATGCACCACATTTATCCTCCACACTTTTGTGACAACCGTCTGATCCTCCAAAAGGTAAAGCTTCTTTGGTGGTGGTCCCGTTGGTGGTTATGTGGCGGCCTATGGTTGGCTTTCGCATGATCGCATGTCAGAGTTTTCTGACATGCGATCATGCAACTGGTTGACACTTATTCCTAGGCCCATTGGTGTTGGAAGTACAGTGGTCTTGTTGGAAGATTGGGAGGATGAGGTGGCAGTCTTGTGGCCTTGTCACATGATCACAAGGGCCATCTTTCAGCCATGTGATCATGCGACAAGGGTGACACATTATGCTGGGGGCCCGGTAATGGTGGTGATGTGGTGTCTTCCGGTTGGTCCGAGGTAGTGACTTGGCCTTTTGTCAGTGGGGCCAAGGGTTGTAGTGTTTAAAGGGGTCCAGTTGATCCATCTCCATGATGAGGTTGTTCTTGATTGGCTAGCGGGTGACAGGGTGGCAATCTCATGGCTTGTCACATGTTCGCATAGCCCAGTTTTGGGCTATGCGATCATGTGACAACTATTTGGCATTATAGTTGTAGAGTTATGAGTGGGTCCATGATGCCAGTGCTACTGATGTGCTCTTTTCCAATTGGTTGCTGACTGGTGATGGGGCTATTGAATTTTTGAGGGGCCCATGACTATCATGAATTAAATATGATCACCTTATTTGCCAGGAAGGGAAAAAGATCTATGGCCGCGTTTTAAATTTTAATGTGACTGTTGGATTTCGAATTCAAATTTGTAGAAGGGTTTGCAGCGACATGAAGTACCATAATTGATGGTTTCTACAATAGTTTTTGATCTAGTTTGGTGGCGTTGGTTGTTGCAATGTGATCTAGGGCTCCTATGGTCAGTTGTAGAAGTTGTTTTGTACCTAGTGGAGTGTATTTTTGAGCTCGAGAAGCTATTTGCAGGTGGCTGATTTGATTGGTTTTCATGGCTATCCCTAGTGTCTTGTACTGGCTCACAGATTTTCATGATTGAAGATTTGTCTGAGATCTCTTTCTCTAGGTGGCTTCTTGTTCTTCCCCTGCAATAATTTTTTGATCATTTCTGGTTGGTTTAGTCATTGTAACCCTAACCCTAGTCACCCTAAGCTTCATGCAATCTCTTTGAGATTCCCAAGGTGGCTAGTGGTATAAATTTTTGATTTTTTGACTGAGTAAGGGTTCTAAATTTTGTCAGTTCTAGTGGTTCCAATTTCTAGTTCCATGAGTGGTTTCTTCATGTAAACATTTTCATCCTGGTTGTATCAACATTAGGGAAAAACCTCATGTATCTTTTGCATATTGTCTATGGTGTTTTCTAAATCAACTTGTAATACAGGGATTTGAATCCACATACTTAATACAGTTTCTCATTCTTGGATCTCTCCTTTAGTTGTTCTTAATGAATTCTAAATTTTCTAGCTCATTGCATTTGGTTGCTTATGTATATGTTTCATCTCTCAGCCTTGATTTAGAATCAGGTTAAAAGTCTCTGAGTGAAGCATAGATTCATTTGGTTCAATCAGTAAGGATACTTGTAAGTAGTGTAAGAGATGTTTAACTATGTTTATGGCTTGGATTCTCAGATGAATCTAGTAGTTGTCCTTGTGTTCCATGTTCACTTTAGGTATGATGCCCAATGGATAAGACATTGATCTTAAGCTAGTATCCCTGTGCTGATGCAAAGTGTTGCATGGTTGTTTGCATCCTGCAAGAAACCCAATTATATTTAATATCTCCAATCCTACAATCCCTCATAGTCTTGAGGTCACAAGGCCATTTTATACCCAATAACAATTGAGATTCAATGAATGTCTGGTTAACATTTAGTAGTCTCTTGCTATCATCTGCTTTGTTTAATCTAGTCCAAAGTCCTAAAATGACATAAGTTACTAGATTAGGTACACTCGCCTTGGTTTTGCAGAGCCAAAAGTAGAAGAGGGCATATTAAGACCCTATAGTTGGTCCAGTTATATTGCAGAGCTCTCATACTTGGAATTAACCACTCCTAACATTAGTCTCAAGGCATATTGGCAGCCCTAAGTGGTGTAAGCATTTTCAAACACCAAAAATGTGTCATCTAAAGTAGCCACATGCTTGTCACCTCTATTCATTTCTTGGACCTTTATAGAAGAGTCCCCATTTACCCAATCCAAGGCCTTGACCTTGTGCTCTTCTATTCTCATCATTTCTAACAATGGAACCTTGACAGTTATTTGTGAAAGCAATTTAGTCATATCAATGGGAACATAAGAATGGTTGCCCGTATCTTCCTTAATCTCAGAGATACCTTTATCCTCTTTTTGGACAGTCAAGTCAGAGTTACTCTTTTGTACAAATTCATCTTCCTTTTGAGGTATGGGGATAGCTACTTTTGATGTCTTTACTTTACCCTTAGGTATTGTAGTAGGCCCAGTCTTCTTTTTTATTTTAACCTGATTGACAACACCAGCACCCTTTTCTTTTTCCTCATGTTGTTGTGTGTTCCTTTCAAAATTCTTGATAAACATGCTACCTAGTTTACAAATTGTGCCTCCAACTGTCCTACCTCTTAAATTGTAATTACTCCTAGCTTGAGTGACCATGTCTACAGTGATTTGTGCAATTTCATCATCAAATTGTCTCCTTAAGGAAACATGTTCCTCACACTTCACTACACCACATCCAACATCATCAAATTATTCCTCCTCACCATCAGTAGATTCAACCTCATCCCATGCATGTGAAGAAGTCATTCCACAATCACTCTTATCATACTACTCATCTTGTTCTTGGTTATTAGGTAGATTCAAAGTAATAACACAATGCTCTGGACTATGAGGAGATTGACAAACAGTACACCATGGGATATCATCATTCATGTTAACTAAATTTTTTTGCAAAGGGTCAGGAATCCTATCATCAGGCCTATCCCTTTTAACTGGAAAAATGGGCTTGCCATCCTTCCATTGAGTATTGTATGGGTAATTTTGCATTCTTGGTTGCCTGCTAAAATTACTTGAAGCTTGTCTGTCATTTGTTGCAACCTTATTGTTTCTTTTTTCATCAGGCTTTAGACTCTCTAAAGCACTTAGAATCTATTGTAGATTGTCCTCCTCCTTAGGCTTAAAATTAGCAGACCTTCCCATTTCTTTCTTGTTTTGCACTTGAGGCCTATAATCATCTCTTCTCCCTAATTTTTCTGATATTCTTCTATTACTTTCTATGTTGATAGCAAACTTGTAAGCCTCCCCAAGATTTCTAGGGTTCTTATCCCTTAAGAGGTAACCCATCTTTGCATCAAAAGCATTTAAGTATGTCACAAGACACACCCTATCATCTAATTTGATAACTTGCAGTAGCCTATGCATAGCCTTTTGGAATCTTATATTAAATTCAAGGACCTCTTCGTTCTAATTTTTTTTTATGTTATTGAATTCATTCAAAATAAAACCCTCATTTGTTTTATCTCCATAATGCTCTTTGAAACAATTCTTAAATTCATTCCAAGATCCTATACTAGCATGGGGTAATCCTCTAAACCAATCCCTAGCATCCTCAGTCAAAGATTGTACAAATAACTTCATTACAACATCATCAGGCTCAACATTATAATCATCTATTACATCCATAAAATTTTTTAGATATTTTTCACATGTAATGACATTGTTTCCAATAAACTTACGGAGTTTCTTTCTAATTTCATCATGAATAACATTAGGATAACTAGGAATACCAAAAAAAAATGGTTTTTTGTACCTTTCATGAACAGGAACTCCATGTGGTAGATCCATTCCTTGAGATGTAGACGTCCTTGTGTTTGAACCATTAGGAATTTTAGCAGCACCCGGAATGCCATTTATTTGAGCTGCAAGGTTACCATGATTTCCACCTTGCCCCAAGAAAGAAGCAGCAACATTTGAAGGTCCTGAGGTATGCTTGAGAAAATCAATCTTCTTCCTTATTTCTACAGCAGTAGCCTCCAACTCTACCTTCTCTAGCTCTTTAGCCCACATTTCTTTCTCTTTTCTAGCCCTCTCAAGGTCTGCATCTAATCTCAAACCTTGATCTAATGGGTTTTCCACATGAATCTATTCACTAATCGGCACTCCAATAGTTTTTTGTTTTCCCTTATCTCTAGGCCTAGTTATCTCATGTTTTTTATACACAATAGGCTGTTCCTTTTCTCTTTCAGGCTCTAGGACAAAATTAATTGCCTCTAAATCTAATAATTGCCTCTTTAGCTGATCAGCCCTTATCATTGTTTGTCTTACTCTATCCTCTTTGTTGCTTGATAGCAACTTGTTCTTGGACTCTTCTTTCCAATTCATAGACCTCCTCAAAGATCTCTTTTGATTCAGGGAGAGTAGTCTCAGACTCATCATCTCCCACTTGAAATTCATCTTCATACTAGTTCAATGCCAAATCAATAGCCTCTTCATATTCTAAAATATTTTCTTCTTGACTAGGCTTGGTTTGAGTTTCTTGTCTTGTATCCTTTTTATTTCTCCAAGTATGAGAAAGATTTCCTTTCTTCTTTTTTCCCCTTATCTGACTAGGCCTGGAAGTGCCTAGAATACCTTCTTCCATTAAGCTTTTAGGATGTTCATTCCTCCGAGACCTAGTACCTCTATAACTCATTTGATTAAAATCTACTGACTAGCACTGCTACAGAGATGTTTGAGTTGCCAAACAAGTATATGGGGAATCTTACAATACCACTTAACAAATATCCAAATGAGACTACAAGACAAGGGACAAGAATAACCCTATTTTTCAATGATGACCTACTGGTTACTATAGACTTATGTAACACTTCCCCAGTAGAGTCACCATCTTGTTGGTGACTCAGATGGGTAAATCAATCTAGTCAACAAAAGATTTTGATTTTAACAATATAGTCCCAACCAGAGATCCTAAGAGATATATTTCTTCATCGTTGTTCTCCCCAATAGAGTCACCATCTTGTTGGTGTTCAAAATGAATGCTTATGCTCTTAGGCTGCCAATATACCCTCAGGTTGATTCTAGGATTGGTTAGTTCCAAAATGTATAATGATCTTAGGGCAACTGGACCAACTATAGGGACAAGACTACCCTCTTCACTTTTAGCTCTGCAAAACCAAGGTGGGTGCACCTAACCCAGTGAAAACTATACTTCACACACCAAAGACTGGGTGTAAACAATAGATTGAATAGTAAGAGAGTGCTAAATGCTAACCTCACATTCATTAACTCTCCATTACTATAGGGTACTACTACTATCAACCAAATACAATTAAAACTTGAAAGGTGTTGATATCTAGAGATGGAAAGAAGTAAGCAAGGACCAATCTAGCATTGAACTTGACTGAATATACTAATCCCTGATCAGTGTCATTATCCATTGGGAAAATCTTAAATATAGACATTGAAACATGAACCAACTATTGTCAAAGACTCATAGCCATAAACACAAGTATTTCAGCCCATCTACTACTTATAATATCCTTCTGTAGACAAATCAAAGTGAATCTATGTCCTATCCAAAGTATATTTCACTTGATCCTAGATCAAGAACTGAAAACTAGAACATACACAAAGGTAACCCTATGCAATAGATTAGAAAATCTAGAATTCACAAGATTGACACCAAGGAGAGACTTGAAAGCTTGAAATAATTGTATTAAGTATAATGAATCATGTACATGTTCAAAGTAGAGAAGAGAGAAAACCACTTCAATAACCTGCAAAAGACTTCAAGAAAATTCTATTCAATTTAATACAATATGATACCGCTTACTACAACTCCCTGGAACTAATCAAGATCAGAACCCTTTCAAAATAAAACATCTTTCTTCTTATACCCCTAGTCACCTTGGAATCCTCAAAAAGGATGCATCAAGCCTCAAGTGACTAGGGTTAGGGTTTCAACAACTCAACCAACCAAAAAATACATCAAAATTTATTGCAGGGGAAGAAACATAAGCAACACGGAGAAAATGAATCTTAGACGGATCCGCAATCATCAAAATCTGCAAGGACAGTACAAAAAAAAGGAATTGCCATGATCACCAGTCAAATCGGCCACTTGCAAACATATCTTGAGCACAAAACCATACTTCTCTTGGTACAAAAACATCATGCCACCTACCACAGGGACCCTCAGACTAGTTTGCAACAACTAGGGCCACCAAATCAATCGAAATCAGCCATTAAAACCATAAATTTTGGTACCATCTGTCGCTTGAAACCCTCTGCAAATTTGAATTTGAACTTCAATAGTCATTTATGGCTTTAACAACAAATCAGCAGTCAACATTTGAATCTCCATCAACTTTAAGTCATGACCGTCTGATCTCTCCCTTTCATGGTCTTTTATGGTCTTAACTCAACTACCACCCTGGGTTTACCTCTAGCGACCATGCGATAAGGCATTTCCAATTTGCGAAGAGAAAACTTAACCCACCTTTTAACTCTACGACCTGGCAACCATAGGAAAACAATAACCTCGGTCCCATATTTAGCGAACTAGCGATCAAAGGTCACCGCCAGTTTGCAAAACATTTTATCTATCCACTAGAAAGTTTAGCGATTCCACGGACACTTGTTTGCTGAACCGCTAAAACAATTAGAGAACCGCTGCTATCTCACATGAACGAGCGAAGCCTTGGAAATTTTTTAGATCGCCAAAACATTTATCAGAACCACTAAGCCTTTTCTTGGAAGATCAACGGTCATCTAAAGTTTGCATACCCATCTGAGATTCTATCAGATTACATGCCCACCATTAGATCGAGAATCTCCTCCCATCTCTAAAAACCATTTGATAGGAAACAAAATCAATAGTCGTCGCAAGATCTTAAGCCTCTGACAAAACCCATAAAATTATACGCTGTTCATCGATTCTCTGACAGGATTAGGACCCATTGACACATCTAGAAACTAGGTCCCACTAACATCATACCAACATGTTACTACATGGACCAACTAGAAGCTGCCAACTATGCATACGTGTCAATAGACCCACCTACCATCTTAAAGAGAATCAATGACTATCGCTATACCCTTGCATTAAAAATCAAGCATGTTATATCAATGGTATAACAATAGCCACAAGATTAAAATGAACTTTAATCTACCTAAATGTCAAGAAGACCAGTCCCACTAACACCACTCCACTTCATACTTATGTCGACCAATGAGATATCACCAAGTCAGCACACTTGGCAGTGGACCTGCTCGAAAAGAAAGGCTACATCATCAGGAAAGATCAACAATCCGTGTAAGATCTTAAGCCTCTGACAAAGTCTATGAGAACTTACACTGACCGTTAGATGGAAATGCTGTCAGAAGACCCGGTCCAGAAAACACTAAGGCCGAAACATAGGAAAAATTAAATGCTAAGACTTAGGCTTTTGGGGAAAAATTTAGGCGCTGAAGGCTTTAGGAAATATTAAATTCACCGGGGGTAGAAACTTAGGAAAAGTTAACATTGGGGCCGACCAAAATATAAAGCACATGCATTTAAAAGTTTTTAAGTGACCCGAAAAGGTAACATGAAATTAGAAAAAGGCCAGGATTTTTCAAAGGGTTTTTGTATGCAACGGCTATATTTTCAAAAATTTGAACTAGGGCTAAAGGCAGAGACCTAAAAAAATTGTAGAGACCAAGGGACAAGGGCTAGAGCCATGAAATTTTTTGCACGTGCTAACAGATTACTACTATCCATTCATTATGTTTTTGGATAAGGATTTCCACCTTGAAATGGAATGACATGTTCACCTGAAATTAGATTGGATGCATTTACAATTCTCCTTGGATCAACATTTACAATTTGGAATAGATAAGATTTTAGACCTAAAAAGGAATGACGAACATCATCCCATACTTTGAATTTGGATTTTCACTTTGAAGTGTATTTGGGATTTTTTATTCCCCTCTTTGTTGTCCTTGATGTCATAACATTAAATGGTGTATGAAAGAGTCACATATATCCCATCATACCAGATGAGAACATACATCAAATCATGAGCATTTCATTAACAGTGTTATTTGGTGATCCTACATGGCAGTTTGATCAGTAAGATATATTTTTTATATACTTGATGATGGATTGGTTTATCTTGATCACTTTATACAACATCAGTTTGATGCATGATTAATTTATCATTTGATCTAGCACTAATAGAGTTCTCTATCTTTACAAATGTTAAAGTTCATCATTATAAGTTCATCATTGTAATCTTACCATTGTTGAACATCTTATGTAGCATGTTCTTCATTTTTAGTTTAATACTTGACTGGAATAGTGTTGACATTTTCAACATTTGGTTAACATTATACATGCGTTCAATGATAGGCCTTTTTTATTTTGAAAGACAGTGATCCCTCAGCTGCACAAATTAGAAAGTATTACAGAATTTAGGATAAGAAATGGGTAGATGGCGAACTCTTTGGGATGTTTAAGGTTTTCCAAAAAGAAATGAAGGAAAGAAAGAGGATTCTTGAAGAAATGGTAGAAAAGTATAAAGATACAGTCTGTTTCATGGTTAAAATTGATTGTGTATGTTTTGAGGTAGTGAAACCTACGAAGAAGTAAAGTTACCTTATGGGTTATGAGGTCAGTATAGAGGTTCTTACTATGAAAATGGAACATGTTATTTCCTCTCAGATTGACCTTGATGAAGAAAGATGGGGCACTGATGAAGAAAAATATGCTAATATCATAGATGAACAATCAAGGGTAGTAATAAAGAGAAAGGTTGAGAAATTAGTTGACAAACTTTTCAGAAAAGGTAGGCATATGCCAAGAAGAGATAAAATAGGTAATAAAGAAGATTGCAGAAGGTGCTTCTAGATTGGCAAGCATGACTCTTGTAGCCCTTTCAACTCATGAAGTTGTAAGAATTACTGATTCACCTCCTACTATGGTCACAATACTTGATACGACCCCTACACCACCTAAGAGGTCATCATAGAGAACATGCATAAAAAAAACAATGATGGAAATAGAGATTCCTATGAAAAGGACAAGGTGCTCTAAAAAAAACTCACCTAAAAGAAGAGGACTGGTGCAAAAAAGAAAGAAGAAAATATGAAAGAAAATAATATTGTGAAGAAGAAAGAAGAGAAAGACAAACCAACACCAAAGTAACTATGGAAACCTGATCTACCTATCTAGGAAAAAAGGATCATTACTAAAGGTAAGTTAAATTCACTATCCGGGTATTTTAAATAGTATAATAATAGTGAGAAGATTGAAATAGAAGACATGGTGATAAATCGCAGGTTGTCCTTCAAAAGGAACCTGATTTAATTGGAAAATATTATTCCTAAGGAGTTATTTAGTAGTTTGAAAGTGATAAAATAGATAGCTCTAGAAGAAGCTAACAATATAAGAACAAAAAAAATTGAGGACATGCATCCTATTATCCCACATAAAGAAATAGAAAGACTACTCAATCAATTAAAGCCATATCTAAGAACTAAATCCAGATTGATCAAACTAATGACTAGAAAATATGATGATGTAGAAGAGACTCAAAATTCACTTGATAGATTGCTTTTGGGTGAAAGCCCTTCTGTGGTGGATAAGAAAACATAGCATGTTAAACCCAAAGACATTAACATTCCCACAGGGGTTTTTACCTATTTAGGTTTCCCCGTAACCAAAATATTGGTGTTGTGTTCAAGTGTTTTTTCATTGTGTTTATGCTTTATGTTTAAGTATACTTAATTGGACAAAGAATTGAAACTAGTAGATAACTGATCCACCCCCCCACCCGCGCCCCCCCCCCCCCCGCCCCCTCTTAGTTATCTCTTGGGATTATTCCTAACAATTGGTATCAGAGCTAAGTGCCTCAGAGAGAAAGTTTAATAGCTTGAGGTTGATCAGATGGTATTCTTTAGAAAAGAAAGTCCTAAGTTTGATGGAGAGAATTATCTTGATTGGAAGAACAAGATGATGACACATTTGTAGTGCATTACTTTTGAAGTTTTTGAAGTGGCTATAAAGGAAGTTGAGATCCCCTCTCTAGAAGATCTTGCAAAGGATGATGCTACAAGCAAGTAGAAGAATTTGTTCCATCAGAATGTAATAGAAAAAGAAGCCCTTATCAGCACCCTATCTGATAGTGAGTTTTCAGAGATAAAGAAAGTAGACACAACCTACAAGATATGGAAGTACCTAGAAGACATATTTGAAGGAGATAAAAAAGAAAAGGATGCATGCAAAAAAACTTGGAAGAAAAGATACAGTGCATTAGAGATGCTACCTGAAGAGAACATCAGAGCTTACAACCAAAGGATTAATGAAGTAGTTGCAGGAATCAAGAACAATGGTGGAGAGATCTCAGAAGAAGACATTATGGATAAATTGATGACTACTCTCATAGCAGAGTATGAAAACAAGATAAACATACTTGATGAGACCATGCAGCTTACATAAAATTTCAAAAGAGAGACCTTGATTAGCAAAATTTCAGCTTTTGAGATTTCAAGATTGAAGACATAACCTAAAAGTGAGACAGCCTTCAAAGCATCAGTCCATGGTAAGAAATCTAAAAGCACATCTGGTAATTTTGATGATGATGATGAAGAGAAAACACTAGATGATTTCATTGCTATGATTGCTAAAAGAGAAAAGAAAGGAAAATGGAAATATGAAGGTCAATTTCCATTTAAATGCTTTTCATGTAATAAGACTGGTCATTTTGCATCTAAGTGTCGTACAAGAGTTAAAAGGTACCAGAAAACCTACAAGCCTAAGTATACAAAGGAATGCTATTATGATGGAGATGGAGTATCATACGAAGAATCACCAGAAGAAGAAATTGGATTCAATGCTCTTGAAGATAAAAAGGATTCACAAGAATTAGCTTTGATTTCACAAGCTGACATCAGGACAGATTGGATCATTGATAGTGGTTTCTCACATCACATGACAAGAGACAAAGATAAATTTGTTCATTTAGATAGATACAAAGGATGCATGGTTAGATTTGGAGATAATACTCCCAAACCCATCATAGGTAGAGGAGCCATCACCTTGGATGGAAAGAATAGCACTGATGATGTTCTTTATGTTAATGATTTGAAACATAACCTACTAAGTCTTGGGTAGTTACTTGAAAAATGTTACAGATTAGAATTCAATGGAAACAAGTGCATCATTAACAAAAAAGATGGAGAAATGATTGCATCAAGATCAAATACCAAATGTAATGTTTTTCAGCTTAATCCAAAAGAAAGTTGTTTTGTAGCTAAAATAGATGACATTTGGTTGTGGCACAAAAGACTATGTCATATCAATTTTGATAAAATAGTAAAGATGAGTAATATTAAGGTAGTTAAAGACCTACCTAGCATAGCAAAGCCAGTTGATACCATTTGCAGGGAATGTGTAATGGGAAAGCATGTGAGAAATTCATTCAGGAGCAAGCATAATTCAACAAAGAACAAGTTAGATCTGATTCATACAGACCTATGTGGACCAACTCAAACAAGATCATACTATGGTGAAAGGTATTTCAATTTTTTAGTAGATGGCTATTCTAGAATAATGTGGGTTGCATTCTTGAAAGATAAGTCAAAAGCATTTGAGAAGTTCAAAATATTCCAAGCTAAGGTTGAGAATGAATCTGGACTAAAGATAAAATGTCTAAGATTGGATAGAGGAAGAGAATTCACCTTTGACAGATTCTATGAGTACTGTGAAGAACATGTCATAAAAAGATAGTTAAGTAAACCAAGAACCCCTCAGCAGAATGTGATTGTAGAGAGAAGGAATATGATCATCCTTGACAAAACGTGCATCATCATGATTGAAGGAAAAGTTGCACACACCTATTGGAGAGATGCGGTCAATACAAGAGTCTACACCATCAATAGAATACAATTAAGGCCTGGCATAGACAAGACACCTTATGAGCTATGGTTTGGTAATGTTCCCATAGTGAAATACTTCATAATCTTTGGAAGCAAGTGCTATATCAAGAGGGATGAAGCAGTAGGCAAGTTTGATGCAAGAAGTGATGAAGGTATTTTTCTTGTTTACTCTACTAAAAGTGAAGCTTATAGATGTTTTAACTTGAGATTGAAGACAATCATTGAAAGTGCTCATGTTAAGATTGATGAAAAGTTTATGGTTCAAGAAAGATAACATGATTATTCACCTATGACTGAAGAAGAATGCAGACCTTCCACTAGCGAGACAGTTGTTGAAGAAATGTTTGACAGTATCAATGTATTGTTCAATGACCTTGAAACAAGTGAAGAAGAAACTCAGAAGGAAGATGAGTTAGTTTCACCTAAATCTCCAAAGTATACATCTAGATATCACTCTAAGGATGACATCATTAGAGATCAGAGCAGCAAAGTCACAATAAGATCAAAAACAAAAAATTCAGCAAGCAATGAGGCAGAATGTTTACTATCTTAGATTGAACCTTTAAGTGGTGATGCAGGTAATGATTCAGATTTACATGATGCTATGAAAGAGGAACTAGATTAGATTATCAAGAATGATACTTGGGAACTGGTCCCAAGACCAAGTGATAAGAATGTGATTGGAACAAAATAGATATTTAGAAACAAGATTAATGAAGATGGTACAGTAGTAAGAAATAAAGCAAGGTTTGTATGTAAGGGATATGCATAGAGAGAAGACATTGATTATTCAAACACATTTACAGCTGTGAGAAGATTAGAAGCTATTAAGTTGTTTCTAGCTTATGCAACAATAAAAAAATTCAAAGTCTATCAGATGGATGTCAACTCAGCATTCTTGAATGGAGAGTTAAAAGAAGTATACATTGAGCAACCAGAAGGATTCACCTTATTAAACAGACCTGATATGGTACGTAGATTGAAAAAATCCCTCTATGGACTTAAGCAAGCCCCTAGAGAATGGTATTGGAGACTTGATGGATATCTAACTAAAATTGGATTCAAGAAAGGAGTAGCAGATTGTAATGTATTCATAAGAGAGACATCTGAAGGTTTACTACTTGTAGCTATTTTTGTTGATGACATTATTTTTGGAGGTAATGACAAACTTAGTGCATAATTTGCTAAAGAAATGTAGAATGAGTTTGAGAACAACATGATTGGACCTATCAAATACTTTTTGGGATTAAATGTGCAACAGACAGAGAAATACATTTTCATTAATCAGTCGAAGTATGTGAAAGAAATATTAAAGACATTCAAGATGGATGATTGTAAACCAATGGGCACACCTATGATAAAATGATGCAAGCTTACAAAAGAAGATGACTCACCAGCAATAGACACAATCTTATACAAGTCTATGATTGGAAAACTCATTTATCTTATTCAAACTAGACTTGATATTTCCAATGTAGTTGGCATAGTTGGAAGATTTGCAGTAGATCCTAAACAAAGTCACCTTATGGTAGTAAAAAGAATATTTAGATACTTTCAAGGCACTATAAACTATGGTCTATGGCATCCTAATTCAGAAAATGTTGAGCTTCATATATATACTGATGCTGATTAGGCATGATGCATTGATGATAGAAAGAGTACATCAAGTGGAGAAGCGTTTCTTGGTGATAGACTTGTCACTTGGACAAGCAAGAAACAAAATTGCATTTCTTGGTCAATAGCAGAAGCAGAGTATGTTGCAATAGCCTTGAATTGTTCTACAATTGTTTGGATCAAGCAGATGAAAAAGGATTTTGGTATTCAGATTGATTATCCTATTGTTATTCATTGTGATAAAACACTAGTACTATCAATATGTCAAAGAACCCTGTGATGCATGCAAAGAAAAAACATATTGAGATCAAGTATCACTTCCAAAGAGAGAAAGTGGTAGAGAAAGAAGTCAAGTTGGACTATGTGAGTACTAAAGATCAGTTAGCATACATATTCAAAAGGCCCTTACCAAAGGATATTTTTGAGTATCTCAGGGAGAAGTTGGAAGTAATTCCCTTCCCTAATTTTGCTTAGAAGAAAATAGAAAGAGCATCAGTCCTCAGGGACTGATGGATGGTTGACTACTCTACTTGAGGATTAGTACTAGTTCTTAAATTGATTAGAAAACCTTTGCTATTGATGTCAAAGGGGGAGTAATATATAGTCATGAAAAAAAGAAGTAAAAGGAGTAATATACTAAGGGGGAGTAGTATTTAGTTATGGAAGCAGTTCAGTTGAGGAAATGGAGAATGTTGAAGAATATTACAGCAAATTGAGGATTCATCCTTGGAGGAGTTTTGAAGAGGAAATGGAGAATTTTATAAAAGGATTATTCATTTGGATTGGTGGATTTTTTCATTTCATATGTCGCCATCAATGCCAAATGGGGAGATTGTTGGAGATTTGCCAGCAAGGCAACGTTGACTGTATGTTTTTCATTGATAAAAACATATGGTAAGTAGCATGCCTGGAAGACTTATGTAGTAAACCTTGAGTATATGTAGCATGGACATATTATCAACCTGATATCATGGACATAAAGGTTAACTCTTAGTACATACAGTTATATAGCAGCTTGTGTCAGCAGTGTTCCTAACGGAGTTACAGGCAATGTTCTGTGAATGATTATCTGTATAGTTATCATGGAGCCTTGTGCATTTGGATATGTGATGGAGACATGTTAGTGATGTTACATTCATTGATGTAGAGTCTGCTGATTAGTAGAAGTGAAGTTATGCAGTTGCTATTCACCAGTAGCAGTTTCCTATGTTTATTCAGAAGAGCCGACAAAGATTATATTGGTTTAGGAGTTGCGCCTATCATTTTGGTATGCACCCTTGGATTAGTTCTTGGAGAAGAGTTAGTAATTTTTGGTTAAGAGCACATGATGTAATTCAACTTGAGAAGAAAGTTTTAGTTACTTTGGTAGAGTCGACAGTGTGTAACATGTGTCTACATTTATTATTATTGGATAGGTCCCAGAATGTGTTGCATGCTTAATAGAGCTGAAAGAATTATTATTGGAGTATGTTATGGTTTTTCTAATATGATTTCAAGGTGGTTCTAATAGGCTAACTTGATTATATCATTTAGTGGAAAGATATTTATAGGCAGTCATTTGTGATTGCTATGGCATGGTTCAGAGTTAATTCTGAAGAGCAGAGCAGTGTGTGAAGTGTTGAGCCATCAGTAGAAGGTCTATGTGACCAAGTAAAGAGTTTATGCTATACATTGGAACTGATCCAGGTAGTAGGTCAAAGCATAGTTCACCAAGATCTAGATATAGTGTGTATCTATTATTCAGAAGGTTGTAGCCTTCACCCATTTGAGTAGTGTGCTATCAGATAGTGCATCCTCACCCCTAGTAGGGTTAATTGTAAAAGACTCCTAATAGGGTCTAACCCTTGACCAGGTCACTGTACTAAATATATTACAAAGAAACTCCTAATAGGGTTAAGGATCTTCTAACAAAGATCACAATACACTACTATAGATTATTAGTGGGTGTCAATTAGCACCGAGGTTTTTACCTATTTGGGTTTCCCCATAACCAAAATATTGGTGTTGTGTTCAAGTGTTCTTTCAATGTGTTTATGCTTTATGTTTAAGTATACTTAATTAGACAAATAATTGAAACTAGTAGATAACTGAGTCACTTCCCCCTCTTAGTGATCTCTTCGAACTATTCCTAACAATTTCTATCAGAGGTTAGTGCCTTGGAGAGAAAGTTTAACAGCTTGAGGTTGATCAGATGGAATTTTTTAGAAAAGAAAGTCCTAAGTTTGATGGAGAGAATTATCTTGATTGGAAGAACAAGATGATGACACATTTACAGTGCATAGCTTTTGAAGTTTTTGAAGTGGCTATCAAGGAAGTTGATATCCCCTCTCTAAAAGATCTTTCAAAGAATGTTGCTATAAGAAAGTGGAAGGATTTGTTTCATTAGAATGCAATAGCAAAAGAAGCCCTTATCAACACCCTAACTAATAGTGAGTTTTCAAAGATAAAGAAAGTAGACACAACCTACAAGATATGGAAGCACCTAGAAGACATATTTGAAAGAGATAAAAAAGCAAAGGATGGATGCAGAAAAATTTGGAAGAAAAGATACAATGCATTAGAGATGCTACCTGAAGAGAACATCAAAGCTTACAACCAAAGGATTAATGAAGTAGTTGCAGGAATTAGAAACAATGGTGGAGAGATCCTGGAAGAAGACATTATGGATAAATTGATGACCACTCTCACAGCAAAGTATGAAAACAAGATCAACATTCTTGATGAGACCATGTAGCTTACATCAAATTTCAAAAGAGAGACCTTGATCAACAAGATTTCAGCTTTTGAGATTTAAAGATTGAAGATAGAACCTAAAAGTGAGACAACATTCAAAGCATCAGTCCATGGTAAGAAATTTGAAAGTACTTCTTGTAATTTTGATGATGATGATGAAGAGAAAAAACTAGATGATTTCATTGCTATGATTGCTAAAAGAGAAAAGAAAGGAAATGGGAAATATGAAGGTCAATTTTCATTTAAATGCTTTTCATGGAATAAGATTGGTCATTTTGCATCTAATTGTCCTAGAAGAGTTAAAAGGTACCATAAAACCTACAAGCCTAAGTATACAAAGGAATGCTATTATACTGGAGATGGAGTATTAGATGAAGAATCAACATAAGAAGAAATTGGATTCACAAGAATTAGCTCTGATTTCACAAGCTAACATTAGGATAGATTAGATCATTGATAGTGGTTTCTCACATCACATGACAGGAGACAAAGATAGATTTGTTCATTTAGACAGATACAAAGGAGGCATGGTTAGATTTGGAGATAATACTCCCAAACCCATCATAGGTAGAGAAGCCATCAGTTTGGATCGAAAGAATAACATTGATGGTGTTCTTTATGTTGATGGTTTGAAACATAACCTACTAAGTCTTGGGAAGTTACTTGAAAAAGGTTACAGATTGGAATTCAATGGAAACAAGTGCATCATTAACAACAAAGATGGAGAAATCATTGCATCAGAATCAATGACCAAATGTAATGTTTTTCAACTTAATCCAGAAGAAAGTTATTTTGTTGCTAAAGTAGATGACAGTTGGTTGTGGTACAAAAGACTATGTCAAATCAATTTTGATAAGATAGTAAAGATTAGTAATGTTAAGGCAGTTAAAGACCTACCTAGCATAGCAAAGCTAGTTGATACCATCTATAGGGAATGTGTAATGGGAAAGCATGTGAGGAATTCATTCAGGAGAAAGCATAATTCAACAAAGAACAAGTTGGATCTAATTAATATAGACCTATGTGGACCAACTCAAACAAGATCATACTATGGTGAAAGGTATTTCATTTTTTTTGTAGATGACTATTCTAGAATGATGTGGGTTGCATTCTTGAAAGATAAGTTAGAAGAATTTGAGAAGTTCAAAATATTCAAAGCTAAGGCTGAGAATGAATCTGGACTAAAGATAAAATGTTGACGTTCGGATAGAGGAGGAGAATTCACCTTTGACAAATTCTATGAGTACTATGAAGAACATGGCATAAAAAGACAGTTAAGTGCACCTAGAACCCCTCAGCAGAATGGGATTGCAGAGAGAAGGAATAGGATCATCCTTGACATAGCGCACATAATCATGATTGAAGGAAAAGCTACACCCACCTATTGGAGAGATGTGGTCAATACAATAGTCTATACCATCAATAGAATACAATTAAGGCCTAATGCAAACAAGACACCTTATGAGCTATGGTTTGGTAATGTTCCCATAGTGAAATACTTTAGAATCTTTGGAAGCAAGTGCTACATCAAGAGGGATGAAGTAATAGGCAAGTTTGATGCAAGAAGTGATGAAGGTATTTTTCTTGGTTACTCTACTAAAAGTAAAGCTTATAGATGTTTTAACTTGAGATTGAAGAAAATCATTGAAAGTGCTCATGTTAAGATTGATGAAAAATTTATGGTTCAAGAAAGATATCATGATTACTCCGCTATGATTAAAGAAGAACCTAGACCTTCCACTAGCGAGACAATTGTTGAAGAAATGTTTGACAGTATCAATGTATTTTTCAATGACCCTGAAACAAGTGAAGAAGAAACTCAGAAGGAAGATGAGTCAATTTCACCTAAAGCTCCAAAGTATACATCTAGATATCACTCTAAGGATGACATCATTGGATACCAGAGCAGAAAAGTCACAACAAGATCAAAAACAAAGAATTTAGCAAGAAATGAGGCGGTATGTTTACTATCTCATATTGAACCTTTAAGTGTTGAAGATGCATGTAATGATTCAGATTGGCATGATGCTATGAAAGAGGAAATAGATTAGATTATCAAGAATGATACTTGGGAACTAGTCCCAAGACCAAGTGATAAGAATGTGATTGAAAAAAAATGGATATTCATAAAAAAGATGAATGAAGATGGTACAATAGTAATAAATAAAGCAAGGTTAGTATGTAAGGGATATGCACAAAGAGAAGGCATTGATTATTCAAACACATTTTCACCTGTGAGCAGATTAGAAGCTATTAAGTTGTTTCTAGCTTATGCAACAGTCAGAAACTTCAAAGTCTATCAGATGGATGTCAACTCGGCATTCTTGAATGGAGAGTTAAAAAAAGAACTATACATTGAGCATCCAAAAGGATTCACCCTATCAAATAGACCTAATATGGTATGTAGATTGAAGAAAGCCATATATGGACTTAAGCAAGCCCCTAGAGCATGGTATGGGAGACTTGATGGATATCTAACTAAAATTGGATTCAAGAAAGGAGTAGCAGATTGTAATGTATTCATAAGAGAGACATCTGAAGGTTTACTACTTGTAGCTATTTTTGTTGATGACATTATTTTTGGAGGTAATGACAAACTTAGTGCAAAATTTGCTAAAGAAATGCAGAATGAGTTTGAGATGAGCATGATTGGACCTATCAAATACTTTTTGGGATTAAATGTGCAACAAACAGTGAAATGCATTTTCATTAATTAGTCCAACTATGTGAAGAAATATTAAAGACATTCAAGATGGATGATTGTAAGCCAACGGGCACACCTATGATAACAAGATGCAAGCTTACAAAAGAAGATGAATTACCACCAGTAGACACAACATTGTACAAGTCTATGATTGGCAAACTCATTTATCTTGCTCAAACTAGACTTGAGATTTCCAATGCAGTTAACATAGTTGGAAGATTTGTAGCAGAGCCTAAACAAAGTCACCTTATGGCAGTAAAAAGAATATTCAGATACTTGCAAGGAACTATAGACTATGGTCTATGGTATCCTAATTTAGAAAATATTGAGCTTCATGTATATATTGATGCTGATTGGGCAACATGGATTGATGATAGAAAGAGTACATTAGGTGGAGTAGTGTTTCTTAGTGACAGACTTGTCATTTAGATAAGCAAGAAACAAAATTGCATTTCTTAGTCAACAATAGAAATAGAGTATGTTGCAGCAGCCTTGAATTATTTTACAATTGTTTAGATCAAATAGATGATAAAGGATTTTGGAATTCAGATTTATTATCCTATTGTTATTCATTGTGATAACACTAGTACTATCAATATGTCAAAGAACCTTGTGATGCATACAAAGAAAAAACACATTGAGATCAAGTATCACTTCCGAAGAGAGAAAGTTGAAGAGAAAGAAGTCAAGTTGGACTATGTGAGTACTAAAGATCAGTTAGCAGACATATTCAAAAATCCCTTGTCAAAGGATAATTTTGAGTATCTCAGGGAGAAGTTGGGAGTAATTCCATTCCTTGATTCAGCTTAGAAGAAAATAGAAAGGGCATCAATCCTCAGGGATTGTTGGAAGGTTGACTACTCTACTTCAGGAGTAGTACTGGTGGTTAAACTGATTAGTGCCCCTTTTCCATTGATGTCAAAGGGGGAGTAATAATAGTCATGAAAAACATAAGTAAAAGAAGTAGTATTATACTAAGGGGGAGTAGTATTCAATTATGGAAGTAGTTCAGTTGAGGAAATGGAGAAACTTGAAGAATATTACAGCAGATGGAGGATTCATCCTTGGGGGAGTTTTGAAGAGGAAATGGAGAAAGTTGAAGAATATTATAGTAGATGGAGGATTCATCCTTGGGAGATTTTTGAAGAGGAAATGGAGAATGTTATATAAGGAATGTTCATTTGGATTGGTTGAGATTTTCATTCCATATGTTGCCATCAATGCCAAAGGGGGAGATTGTTGGAGATTTTTTAGCAAGTCAGTGTTGACTGTATGTTTTTCATTGATGAAAACATATGGTAAGTAGCATGCATGGAAGACTTATGTAGTAAGCCTTGAGTATATGCAGCATGGAATTTTTATTATCATGATATCATGGACGCAGAGGTTAACTATTAGTACAGACAGTTATATAGCACCTTGTGTCAGCAGTGTTTCTGACAGAGTTACAGGCAATGTTTTGTGAATGATTGTCCATACAGTTATCTTGGAGCCTTGCATGTTTAGATATGTGATAGAGACATTTTATTGATGTTACATTCATAGATGCAGAGTTTGATGATTAGTAGAAGTGAAGTTATGTAGTTGATATTCACTAGTAGCAGTTTCATGTGTTTATTCAGAAGAGCTGACAGAGATTATATTGTTTCAGGAGTTGCACCTATCATTTTGGTATGCACCCTTGGATTAGTGCTTGGAGAAGAGTTAGTAATGTTTGGTTAAGAGTGCATGATGTAATTTAGCTTGAGAAGAAAGTTTTAGTTACTTTTGTAGAGCTGACAATGTGTAGCGTGCATCTACATTTATTATTATTGGACAGGTCCCAGAATGTGTTGTGTGCTTAGTAGAGCTAAAAAAATTATTATTGGAGTATGTTATGGTTTTTCTAATATGATTTCAAGGTGGTTCTAATAGGGAAAATTGATTATATCATTTAGTGGAAAAATATTTATAGGCAGTCATTTGTGATTGCTATGGCATGGTTCAGAGTTAATTGTGAAGAGTAGAGCAGAGTGTGAAAAGTGTTGAGCCATCAGTAGAAGGTCTATGTGACCAAGTAAAGAGTTTATGCTATACATTTGAACTAATCCAGATAGTAGGTCAAAGCACAATTCACCAAGATCTAGATATAGTTTGTATCTATTATTCAGAAGGTTGTAGCCTGCACCCCTTTGAGCAGTGTGCTCTAAGATATTGCATCCTCACCCCTAAAAAGGTTAATTGTAAAAGACTCCTAATAGGGTCTGACTCTTGACCAAGTCACTGTACTAAATATATTGTAGAGAAAATCCTAATAGGGTTAAGGATCTTCTAACAAGGATCATAATACACTAGTGTAGATTATTAGTGGGTGTCAATTCCCGTTGAGGTTTTTACCTATTTGGGTTTCCCCGTAACCAAAATATTGGTGTTGTGTTCAAGTGTTCTTTCATTGTGTTTATTCTTCAAGTATAATTAATTGGACAAAAAATTGAAACTAGTAGATAACTGATTCACCCCCCGCCCCCCCCCCCTCTCAATTATCTCTTGGGACTATTCCTAACAGAAACTGGTACTAAGGAAGAAACAAAAGAGTCTCTTTATGTCCCTACTCCTAGTAAGGAGTTATTAACCTCTTTAACACAATTGTTGGTAAGTGACAACAAGCATGTGATGGAAAATGTTGATGACATGGATGAGGATGATCTCATAAAGTTGTCACTATGGCCTTTGTGGAGGCTAAGGAAAGATCAGAACATAAGACAAAAAAGAAGGAAAAGGTACTTGACATGGTAGTAGAAAAAATAAACAAACTCCTACCCATACATTTCACTTTTTAGGGAAATGACATAATGGATAATATAAACAAAGTCCTTGATGACTTTGATGCTCATTTTACTTCATTGGAGAAGGCCACAACTATGAAAGTTGAGAGAGAATACATGAAGAAGAAATTAGATGAGCTACATCAGTCAATAAAGTGGGATGTCAACATATTAGACACCACAATCTCTAGTATTAGGTCTTGCATTATGCATGGGAATATGATATACAACTACTACATAAACCCTTCCAAGCATGTAAATAATATGATGGATATAATCCATAATGATGAAAAGACATTGGATGATTTGGTGAAGAAATGTGGGTCCTCCTCACAATCTGTTACAAAGATAGACAAGGAAGTATCTAAGTCATTGGATAAAATCAACATGTTGGAAATAGAGAAGACAAGAGTGCATGTTGAGAAGATTTTCTATGTTGAGGAGTATGATTACTCCTAAACTATCAATTTTAGAGAAGCATCTCAAGGATATGGAGACCACAAAGAAATATTTTGATGGAGCTTTACCTATAGTATTAAAGGATGTTGAGATCTCATCCTTTGTGTTGAATGGTCTCATTCATGTTGGTTAGACATTGGAGAAGACATGGGCAACAAATGTAAAGTTCTTGGAAACTTCTTTCCAAGATATACTTCATATGGTGTGAATTTTTGGTGAGAAGCTCTATATTTTTTAATTCTATATAGCTGGCTTGTTGTGTATACCTTTTCCATTGATGTCAAAGGGGGAGTAATAAGGGTAAAAAATATATACTAATCTAATGAATATTCAGTAGTTTGGTATTAGACACTTATTAATTTTTCACTAACTGTTGCCATCAATGCCAATGGGGGAGATTGTTGGAAAGTGGGAAGATGAGTATGGCATATATTTTGTCATTTATGGAAACACTACTTATTGGCATGATTGTGTGGAGTACAATTTAGTTGTGGATGTTTGCACTAGAAAAATGACTAAGTCCAAAAAGAATTTGACAAGGTATAGTCGTATAGTTTTTCTTTACGAGCACAGTAGATTAGGAATTAAGTCATGCAAGATTAGATGAATGTATTATGGGATGTAATAGACCTTCAATTAAGGTCACATGTATTTTGGAGTTGAATGGAGAAAGTTATAGTATGATCTGGGTACATGAAGACAATACAACAATGAAATAGGGTAAATGAGTGGTCATGATGATTAAGGGAGTAACATGTGGAATCCAGAAGTGCTACCTTGGATTTTTTTTGGGTCCTACCCTATCTTTATGGATGTATGCTTGTCAATAGTGTAATTATGTGTTGGACACATTTTGTGATGTATTTGTGAGCCACTTGAAAGATTATGAGATTGAGTATATATGTTTTGAGATGCGAAGTTATGGAAGTGTGGTGGAATGCATTGTGATTGATCTAATTAAGATAGATCTATGAAAATTGCAGTTGAATGCTAATATAGTTTAAAGTTTGTTTAAAAAACTATAAATTTAAACAAAACATTACAAAAATAATTTTTAAATACATGAATGTAAATTATTATTTTTAAACATGCAAAACTGAAATTAAGAGAAGAGGAGAGAAGATAATGCAAAGATAACACATATATTGATTACAGAGTTTGTCTGAATGGACTACATCTCTGGGTCCTCCAAGTAGAGTGACCGATCCTATGCTCAATTGTCAAACAAGATTACAATAATTTGGTGCCAATCTGACAACATCTAGTTGCATTGAGATTCAAGCTCTCTCCTAAGTAAGATCACAATCTTTAATAGCTTGGAAGAACACTTAGAATGATTTATCTCCAAAATACAACTCAAAAAAATCATTGCCTCACTCTCCCTTTTCATCCCCTTTTATATAAATAATTTACCTAAAATGGTTAATAACCATTTGATTTAAAAATCCTCCAATATCTCCCAATTTTCCATACCAATTCACCAAAAATAATATTACATCTTGAAAATCTTACAAAAATAACCCTTAGAATATTTTTGGTTAATTTTTAAACATTATTGTTATTGAGTTTGTTTGTTTAAGGATAAATTTATCCATATTTTCCCGAAAACCCCACTGGCCTGTTGGTATGCCTGATACATTTGGGATGGTAGGTCAATGGTTCAAATCATCGACCCACCATTTTCTCTTAATATGTGTACTTTGTTTGTTTAAATACATAATCATGCACATAATGTTTCAAAGTGCATTGGTGGCATGTTGTTTAGTGTGTGGGAGGTCACGTGTTCAACTCCTCCCACTGTTCTCTTTTTACTTATAATTGGTGCCAATATTGTTTGAATATTATAAACACCCAATGCATTAGTGTTACCGCCTATTGTCTAGTGGTAAGGGGCATCAATTACTAAGAGGAGGTTTAGATTTAAAATATCTTAACTTACAATTTTACCAAGTCTTCAAAAGTCAACTAGATTTGGTCAACCTTTGACTAGTCAACCATTTTTCCTCAAACTTTGACTGCCCATAACTTGAGCAAATGAAATCTGATTGACTTCGTTCAAGTTGTGTTGGATTCATTTTGGAAATATCTTTGATTTGATTCTATTTTTAGAAGCATTGGGAACTTATGAATTTTTAGTGGTAAAATCCACTTGGATCAGTGATGTAAAGATAATGCAAAAGATTTTGCGAGCTATTACTGGAACTACTTTGGCATAACAAATGCTATTTTAGTTTTTTTTTTCTATAAGATACTTTGGTAATACTGGATAATGAGTCCATTGTAAGAGCAGTAAGCTCCATTTTGTATTCACCCCTAATAGGGCTATAGAATCCTAATAGGGTCTGTCCTCTAACAAGGACTTGTACTAATGTAATATTCTACTCCTAATAGGGACAAAATACTTTTAGTGCATCATTTGTGGGTATCATTGCCACTGGGGTTTTCCCTTAGCCAAGGTTTCCTCAAGAACAAATCATGATGTTATGAGCTATTTACTTTATGTATGTGTTCTTATTTTAGTTATCACATGGTTAAGTTTGAATTTGATGCAAGGTAGGGAGAAAGAGGGGCCAAAGAATGGTACACCCTAATGATCCAAGCCTGCTCAACACTTGTGGAAGAAAACAAACACAATAGTGAGGGAGAGAATGCCAGATATTGCATATATTTTCATCAAATAGAGTGATACATGTTGGGTTGTAAGGCCTTCCCGGTTAGGGCTAGATATTACAAAGAAATATAGAAGTCCTCAAACATGTGAGGATATGCTAAAAATCTCTAATCTATCTATCTTCTATCTTCTACTCCAAAAACTCCCTCCTAAACTACAACCAAACAACTACATTTGTACAAGAGTCTACCGAACTGAGTTGGCCTTCAAATCCACAATCAACGGAAGGAATGATCAGATTTGGGACCACACACTTCCCAATGATGGATATCAACATTAAATCTATGATCCAATATAAATGCACAAGTAGGCCACAACAGAAACTAAAACTAAACCTGTCGATGAGCAAGATAACTGAGCAGCAGACAAGCAATGCCGAGTGCTAGTGAAATAATCGACTGCCCAAGAAATAACCGACCACACTCGATAACCAAAGGAAACTGACCAACTTGGTCAAAGTAGGAACTGAGCAACACAGACAAACTCCAAATTATTTTTGGTGACACAGGATTGCCAAGGACCCAAGATGCTCCTACATTAGACACCTGGGGTTATTTGAAATGATTCTTTGAATCATTTGGTAGGTCTGCTCTGAGCTGCATCCAACTCAAACTGTGAAATCCATGAACTATCTTCCATCAGTCTATTCTTCCACTTTATCAGATATTCCATATACTATTTTCCTCTTGTACTCTTGCCAACTCTTTCCTTCAGGATCTGTTCAATTTCTTCATTCCACTACAACATTTGGGGTCAAATTTTGATGCTAATTTGTGACACCACTACAATTTGTGTTTTTTTTTTTGCAAGTTCCCCTGACAGTGTCATAATAGTGATGATATCATCATAATTGCGACACCCATTTGGTTATAAACAAAAAAAAAAGAAAAGAAAGTGTCATTTTTAATTTGTGAATTTGAAGAGCTGCCGAGAAGACAGCACAACACTTTTGCATGGCACGAAGAGGGCATTCAATTTTTCCATGCATGAAGAGGCCGACACCTGCGTGTGGGAAGAGGGAACTGGCACTTGAGGTAGGCATTTGAGCTTTGTCTTCTCATTAAATCAATTTCAATGGCATTGTTTACATCTTAGCATTGTTAATAGTCCCATTGTTTACATCTTAGCATTTGGAATGCTTGATGACACACGAGCTTTGAGAGCTAGGGCATCATTGCTATTACCTTCAAGAAATTGTGTGAAGTGTTTGATCTCTCTTTATTTGTTTTTCTATTGATATTCACTATGTGCGTACTCCCCATTTATGATCATTTCACAAGGAAATGTCTTGATGGCTCGCGGGCTACAAGTTAGGGCATGATACATTGTTCATGAGCTCACTATTTAATATTGGCATTGTTTACATCTTTTCATTTGGAATGCTTCATGACCCATGAGCTTTGAGAGCTAGGGCATCATTGCTATTACCTTCAAGGCATTGTGTGAAGTGTTTGGTCTTTCTTTATTTGTTTTGCTATTGATATTCACTATGTGTGTACTCCCCGTTTATGATCATATCACGAGGAAATGTCTTGATGGCTCATGGGCTGGAAGCTAGGGCATGATACATTATTCACGAACTCACTGTTTAATATTGGCATTGTTTACATCTTTTCATTTGGAATGCTTGATGACCTGTGAGCTTTGAGAGCTAGGGCATCATTTCTATTACCTTTAAGGCATTGTGTGAAGTGTTTGATCTCTCTTTATTTGTTTTGGTGTTGATATTCACTATGTGGTACTTCCTATTTATGATCATTTCATGAGTAAATATCTTGATGGCTCACAGGATGCAAGCTAGGGCATCATACATTGTTCATGAGCTCACTGTTTAATACTGGCATTGTTTACATCTTTTCATTTGGAATGCTTGATGACCTACGAGCTTTGAGAGCTAGGGAATCATTTCTATTACCTTCAAGGCATTTTGTGAAGTGTTTGATCTCTCTTTATTTGTTTTGGTGTTGATATTCACTATGTGGTACTTCCTGTTTATGATCATTTCATGAGAAAATGTCTTGATGGCTCACAGGCTACAAGCTAGGGCATCATACATTATTCATGAGCTCACTGTTTAATATCTAGCTAGGTCATGTAAATGGTACCAGGCCAACCCAATCAGCCCAACAAAATGTGTCATGTTTATCTTTTTCAAATACATTCATTCACCATTTTGTTCTTGTTCTTCACACAAATATTGTATCAAAAGTAATTGTAAACAATGATTAAAAAAAAAAAGAAACAACTAAAATAGATTAGACCCCAAAAGAATACAGTCAACTATAATAGCTCACTGTCTCAATGAAATAAATAGTGTATAAAATAATATATGGTGCACAATAGCAGCAGGCATGCAATGACATCAATAACATTGCATGATAAAATTCAATACTCTTAGTTTTTATTCAAATCTATTCGAAACTCCTATCAACTCATTGTCCAATAGTTAAACTAACCTATGACTTCAAAGGAAGAATTATGAAATATAGTTGTAGGTAGTTATCTCTTCTATAATGAAAATGGTACTAGGACAATCCAATCAGCCCAACAAAATGTGTCATATTTATCTTTGTCAAATACACTCGTTCACCATTTTATTCATGTTCTTCACACAAATATTGCATCAAAAGTAATTGTAAACAATGATTCAAAGAAAAAAGAAACAACTACAATAGATTAGACCCAAAAAGAATATAGTCAACTACAATAGCTCACAGTCTCAATGAAATTAATAGTGTATAAAATAATATATGGTGCAAAACAGCAGCAAGCATGCAATGACAATAATAACATTGCATGATAAAATTCAATACTCTTAGTTTTTATTCAAATCTATTCGAAACTCCTATTAGCTCATTGTCCAATAGTTAAACTAACCTATGATTTAAAAAGAGGAATTATGAAATATAGTTGTAGGTAGTGATCTCTTCTATAATGAAAATGGTACGAGGCCAACCCAATCAGCCCAACAAAATGTGTCATGTTTATCTTTGTCAAATACATTCGTTCAACATTTTGTTCTTGTTCTTCAAAAAAATATTGCATCAAAAGTAATTGTAAACAATGATTCAAAGAAAAAAGAAATAACTACAATAGATCAAACCCCAAAATAATATAGTCAACTACAATAACCCATGGTCTCAATGAAATAAATAGTGTATAAAACAATAACATTGTATGATAAAATGTAAATGAGGATCAGTAATAGGATGCCATTCATTGCTTAGATATTTTTTATCTAACCCCCATCTCTCTTTTCTTTCTAGGTTCTGGATCACACAGGAGCACACTAGATTCATACCTAGGTCAAAAATTCATCACTTCAGGCAATGTTTGGAACCATTATTATTTATGTTGATCCTCTTATGTATGCTTGTACTCTTGCATTTTCTTCTAAAAGTTATTTTCCTTGTATAGCATATACAAGTTATTTTTCATATATATACATGTAATCTTTAGATGCAAAAATTTATTTTCTTTTACATGTATTTTTGCATAAAATGAATACAAATTAAACAAGATCATCTAATAATGCAAACTAGGGCACTGTAGCTACTCATCTAGTAATTAGTTCCCCAAACTATTACTAAGGATTGAACATAAGTCTAAGTCCCCAAACCTATTATTTTATGTGTATAAAACAATATATGGTGCACAACAACAACAAGCATGCAATGACATCAATAACATTGCATGATGCCCAAGCTCAAATTCAAAATAGTAAGTATATTAATGTATGATCTAATAGTAGCAACATCATTGATCATTACCTTTCACTCCATCATTATAGAAGAGATAACTACCTACAACTAGGGCATCATGCATTATTTATGAGCTCACTGTTTGAGCACCTCGTGTCCCAATTTGATTGGACGATGCTCAAATAGTGGGCTCATAAATTGTGACACCCATTTGGTTATAAACAACAAAAAAAGTGTCATTTGTAATTTGTGAATTCGAAGAGTTTTCATGAAGATGACACTGCACTTTCGCATGGCGCGAAGAGGGCATTCGAGTTTGGTGTGAGTGAAGAGGCCGACACCGTGTGGGAAAAGGGCACTGACACTTGAGGTAGGCATTCGAGCTTTGTCTATTTGATCATAAACAGGGAGTACCACATAGTGAATATCAACAACATAACAAATAAAGAGAAATCAAACACTTCACACAATATATGTTTCTTTATAAGATTTTAATAAGATGAAATATATTATTTTATGAGCCCACTGTTTAAGCACCTTATGTCCCTATTTGATTGGTCGTTGCTCCATTTTCTATATTGATGCTATTAGATCAAATAGGGACATCAGTAATAAAATAATACACTATGTGGTACTCCATATTTATGATCATTTCATGAGAAAATATCTTGGTGGCTCGCAGGCTGCTACAAGCTAGGGCATGATACATTGTTCATAAACTCACTGTTTAATACTAGCATTGTTTACATCTTTTCATTTGGATTGCTTGATGACTTGTGAGCTTTGAGAGCTAGGGCATCATTTCTATTACCTTCAAGGAATTGTGTGAAGTGTTTGATCTTTCTTTATTTGTTTTGGTGTTGATATTCACTATGTGGTACTCCCTGTTTATGATCATTTCATGAGGAAATGCCTTGATGGCTCACGGGTTGCAAGCTAGGGCATCATACATTGTTCATGAGCTCACTATTTAATATCTAGCCAAGCCATGTAAATGGTACCAGGCCAACCCAATCAGCCCAACAAAATGTGTCATATTTATCTTTGTCAAATACACTCATTCACCATTTTCTTCTTGTTCTTCACACAAATATTGTATCAAAAGTAATTGTAAACAATGATTCAAAGAAAAAAGAAATGACTACAATAGATTAGACCCCAAAAAAATATAGTCAACTACAATAGCTCATAGTATCAATGAAGTAAATAGTGTATAAAATAATATATGGTGCACAACAGCAGCAAGCATGCAATGATAACAATAACATTGCATGATAAAATTCAATACTCTTAGTTTTTATTCAAATCTATTTGAAACTCCTATCAGCTCATTGTCCAATAGTTAAACTAACCTATGACTTCAAAGGAGGAATTATGAAATATAGTTTTAGGTAGTTATCTCTTCTATAATGAAAATGGTACGAGGCCAACCCAATCAGCCCAACAAAATGTGTCATGTTTATCTTTGTCAAATACACTCGTTCACCATTTTGTTCTTGTTCTTCACAAAAATATTGCATCAAAAGTAATTGTAAACAATGATTCAAAGAAAAAATAAACAACTACAATAGATTAGACCCTAAAAGAATATAGTCAACTACAATAGCTCACAATCTCAATGAAATAAATAGTGTATAAAATAATATATGGTGCACAATAGCAGTAAGCATGCAATGACAACAATAACATTACATGATGCCCAAGCTCAAATTCAAAATAGTAAATGTATTAATGTATGATCTAATAGCAGCAACCTCATTGATCATTACCTTTCACTCCATCATTATAGAAGAGATAACTACCTACAACTAGGGCATCATGCTTTGTTTATGAGCTCAATGTTTGAGCACCTCATGTCCTTATTTGATTGGTTAGTGCTCAAACAGTGAGCTCATAAATAATGCATGATGCTTTAGCTTGTAGCCTGCAAGCCATCAAGACATTTCCTCATGAAATGATCATAAACGGGGAGTACCACATAGTGAATATCAACAACAAAACAAATAAAGAGAGATAAAACACTTCCACACAATATATGTTTCTTTATAATATTTTATTAAGACTAAATATATTATTTTATGAGCTCACTATTTGACCACCTCATGTCCCTATTTGATTGGTTGGTGCTCTGTTTGTTATATTGATGCTATTAGATCAAATAGGGACATCAGTAATAAAATAATGCACTTACTGTTTTGAATTTGAGCTCATAAAGATTAAGATATCGTACTATTTTGAATTTTTATGTGATGCAGAGGTAAGGGTGGTGGTTAAGGTTTTACAATTAGAGTTTAAAAATTTCAGAGGTTTAGGTACTATCCCCAAGCCCTCAAGTTCTCCAAATGATCACAATCACACCAAGACTAACCCAAATGGTAAATGATGATGGGAATGGTATATTTAGACTTTATTAAGGTTTATTCAAGAGGTTTTGTGGTTCCAAGTAAGACCCAACACTTCTAAACCTTCAAAACTCCTTCAAACTGCCACTAGGCCTATTAGCCCTATCTTGTAGCCTTGCAACAACCTTCACAAGGCTTTAACTTCAACTTTTCCCAAAACACCAAGTAAAAAAATTATATATTTGAGTACCCTTTATGGAGTACCTTAACATGCAAAAAGGACATGGTAGGTTTCTTTGGAAGGTATATGACTATTTACACTATTTCTTAGATTTTTAAGGCTTAAAACTCATGCATTTACAAAGGAAGTACTAACCAGTCAAACTCCTAGGCTCCAAGTCTTTGCATAGTTTCATGAATAGGTTCAAATCAATGGAATATGAAGTCAATTTGACTCCAAGAGGTTTCTAGATACAAAAGCCCCAATTTGTGCCCTCAAAACCCTTAAATCTAGGGCTTCCCCAATGTCACATTTCCCAAGGTTTTCTACAATAAATAATGGTTGATTCACCTTGTACTTAACATGCATATACACTTTCAATCATAAAATATTTCTCTTATTTGGCCAGAACTCTCTATCCTTCATCCTATCCTCCAAATTCACTTAGTTTCTTAGTATTCCCTATGGTGATCACCACAACAGTCAATCAAACTTGCATTTCCAAAGTTAGAGGATTATAATACATGTTAATTGGATGCCATTTTATGAGAATCAGTAATCTACATTCATATAATGACATTCATAATTGTTGGTGTAATTAAATATTCCTAATTACACTTAACTTAATCTTACTTAGGATAATGCATTGCATAATAGTTAGTGATTGAGACACCTAGGAGTGTGCACCTCATTCAAGAACATGGTGTAGGAGAATTTCCACTTTAGGTGTGATAGTTGTCATCACATACCTCTTTGTGTGTGAGATCCACCTCTTGTGCTCTTATCACATTATCATCCTAATCTATTGCACAAACTTTATTGCATAATGGAGGATGATCCACATTTGGTGGACATGTGATTACACCTAGCATAGGTGATAGCTTATCAGCTCCTTATCATTGTCTTTTATCTCCTTTCCTATATAAGGATGCCTATTATGTACATTTTAATCATGTCCATGATCGATAATATCATTCTTGCATCTTAATACAATTGTCTTGCCAATCTCTTGTGGAAGTTATCTTGGTCTTGAATTTGATCCTAGGGGTGTTGTAGAGTCACCTAAAACTCTAACATGGTATTAGATCACCTCATGTCCCTATTTGATTCGTTGGTGCTCTGTTTGTTATATTGATGCTATTAGATCAAATAGGGACATCAGTAAAATATTGCATCAAAAGTAATTGTAAACAATGATTCAAAGAAAAAAAAAACAACTACAATAGATCAAACCCCAAAAAAATATAGTCAACTACAATAGCTCACAATCTCAATGAAATAAATAGTGTATAAAACAATATATGGTGCACAATAGTAGTAAGCATGCAATGACAACAATAATGACATTCATATTTGAAAATATACTTTAAGTGAATTATTTTTTGAGTCTTGGATTGCTTAGAATGACTCTTGGGCAGGATCAAGAACCTCAAATAGGTGTTGTAGAAAGGTGAAAATGGTTTGATAGAAGGGATAAAACACTTGGCTCCCTTAGATCATCCATCTCTCATGACTTGCACTTTCATATTGCATCTTGCACAAATCCTCATGATGCTTGGATCACATTGGAAGGACTCTTTGGTAAACCTGATAGAATGAGAAAATTTAGATTAGAGAATGATCTCATAGGTCTAAATCCTATGGATTTTGACAATATTCAAGATTTTTTCTCTAAGTTCAATACTATTAGATTGGATCTTTCTTCATGTGGCATTATTAAAGGGGATGAAAAATTGATCTTTTCTATTCTTTCCAAGCTTGGTACTAATTATTCTATCTTTGTTTCTACATTCTATGCTACTATGGATGCTCTTGGTAGTGCATACAAATTGCTCTCTCTTGATGAATTTGTAGCACAGCTCACCAGGGAACAAGCAAAGTTAGCACACATGGGTCAGTTGAAGTCTTCCACACATCAAGCATTGAGTGCAAGTGAGTCTACATCAAAGGCTTCTAATGGCAAAGGAAAGAAACAGAATAAAGATCCTAAGCCTCATGACAAACGTAATGAATCTTCTTCACCAAAAATTACTGAATCCAAGTCCTCTTCAAGAGAGGAATCATCTAGAAGAAAGAGAGATAAATGTGCATATTGTCAAAAGTTAGGACATGATGAGAATAAGTGTTTTCAAAAGAAGATTGATGAGCTAACTCACATTATTTAGAAACACAACATTAAGTTTCCCTCATCAGTGTCTGCTCCTTCTTCTACACATTTGGAAACTTCTACATCTCCATCATCATCCAAAGATAAAGGTAAAGGACAAGCACTCATGGCTTCCACACATCTTGAGCAAGGTAAATGGCTTCTTGATTTAGGTGCATCACATCATATGGCATCTTCTATGGATATGTTTTCTTCTATTGAGCCTTGTAATTTTCCTAATATTTTGATGGGTAACAACACATTCATGAGAGTTTGTGGGAAAGGTTCTATTCCTATGGGAGAGGGGACATTTAATTATGTTCTTTGTGTACCATCCTTGACCACTAATCTCCTTTCTATTTACCAAATTACACATGGGGCACAAGGTAAAATTGTTGAGTTCACTCTTGATTATGTCTACATTAGGGACATGGAGACTAGAGATGTCATAGCTATGGGAGTTGTTGATCATACATCTCACTTGTATTCTTTTTCTAATTTTGTTGATAATGATGATGATATTCATGATGTACCCATCCCTTTTCCAAGGGATAATTATGAGGAGAACTTTGGTCACTTGACTCATTTTGTTGTTGAGACAAGTGTTGATCTTCTTACTCCTCCACCTCCTGCTTCTTCAGACATGGGCTCTACTATTCAGTAGGATATTCATAGTGTTTCAGATCTTTTAGAATGTGATGACTTCTTGGATGCATCTTCAACATTTGTTAATTCTCATGATGCAGACTTGGAAGACATACATGAGGGGGTTTCACTTTCCTTTGATGACAGTTTCATCATAGATGGGGACACTTTTTCACCTTCTTTGGAGATTGGTGTACTTGATTCTTCTCCTTCACTTGATTTGTCACATGAGGTGATAGATTCCTTAAGATTGGAGATTCCTACTCAGTCTTCAGAGATTCATTCATGGAGACCTACATCTTCTTCCTCATTCCATTTGCACAAGGATTGGCTTCTTCATCATTTGATGTATCTATTTCTTCCTAAGGGGAGACATGTTTCTTGTAAGCATTGGCTTAACTATTGTTTGCAGGTACTCTTCATCAACATGGGAGCTTCTACATTATGGGGGGGAATATCATGTCTCCAACTATCCTTCTTATGGGGGGATACTTCTTTGTATATACTTGATGTATGTAGTTCTTGGGGCGTCTTGAGCACTCCATCCATGCATCTTGTTTTCTTCTCTCTTTTTGGGGAAGGGTTTTTCCCATGAGGTTTTCCCTCTTTCTCCACTTTATGAGAGTTATCCATTTCATGTATTGCATTTTGTACATGGGTACCTAACATGGCCTAGTTGCTGGGACCCATCTTGCATTGTGAGTTTAAGTGCATTCCCCTAAGTTGCATTTAAGGGGGGGGGGGTTGTTGGTGCAATTAAATATTCATAATTACACTTAACTTAATATTACTTAGGATAATGCATTGCATAGTAGTTAGTGATTGAAACACCTAGGAGTGTGCACCTCATTCAAGCACACGGTGTAGGAGAATTTTCACTTTAGATGTGATAGTTGTCATCACATACCTCTTTGTGTGTGAGATCCACCTTTCGTCCTCTTATCACATTATCATCCTAATCCATTGCACAAACTTTATTGCATAATGGAGGATGATCCACATTTGGTGGACATGTGATTACACCTAGCATAGGTGATAGCTTATCAGCTCTTTATCATTGTCTTTTATCTCCTTTCCTATATAAGGATGCCTATTATGTACATTTTAATCATGTCCATGATCAATAATATCATTCTTGCATCTTAATGCAATTGTCTTGCCAATATCTTGTGGAAGTTATCTTGGTCTTGCATTCGATCTTGGGGGTGTTGTAGAGTCACCTAAAACTCTAACAATAATGAAAGAAAATCAAGAAAACAGTCATAATTCAAATTTTCAATGACTGTATAGTCCCAAAATGGAATAATAGCAACTAGAATAGAATTTTCGAAGCATGAATGACTTCAAAGTCATGACATATAAGGATAAAAACATTGTAGAAAAAAATTGAACCCTTAACAACTTTGAATCATACCAAAAATCCTTTCAAATTTGCAAGAAAATTAGACTTTTATTCAATTTGTTGTAGCAGTTCGTACAGTTTTGAGTGTCTCATTCCAGTCTGTCGTATAATGGCTTGATCCTCTAATTTATAACTTTCTCTAAGACTGTTCAACCAACTTTGGTGGTTGGAAAATTATATTGAGACTAATTAAACATGAAAACCCCTTTTCCCTCCTTTTACAAGTGACCATTGTTATTCCAAAAATTGAATTAACAACATTGCAAATGAAGCATTTCTTACGATTTTTGAATCTTAAGACCTTGGGATATGATCTAAATTAACTTATTGAGCCTTATTAAAACAAAATCTTAACTATTATAAGCTTGCAACTCAAAAACTTATCCTAGACTCCTAAATTGGGCCTAAGGCTTATTAGGCCTTTAAGGGCTTATTGCCAATTTATTACAGGTATTAACCTTATAGGTCATTATAGGCTCCAAAATGCTCCAATTAATGTCATTGGATATCTTCATGTTCACTAATGTCTTTTTTATCTCCATAGGTTTTGTGAACTTCTTATGTGCTCTAGGTGCCCCTATACCACTATGTGCTTTGAGCCAATGAAATTTTTATCATCATGATGAAGTAATAATGCATTAAATATCTTTGTGTTTGAACTCAAGAATACCCCTTACTTGGTTTCCTACAAAGCTTTTGGCAAAATCTGTAAAAAAATGAGAAGCTATCAGAAGGTGACATGAAGCTAATGAAATGAGGTATCTCCAATTTATTTTGTAGATATACACATTAAGGATCATGTCAGATAATACAAGGGAATTCAATCAAAATAGGGAGACAATCGCTAGATTGTTGTCTAACTTTCAAATAGAAGTCAATGACAAATGTTATTGTCCATGCAAGAGTTGTAATGACTTAAAGACAAGAAGAATCAAAATCAAAACAACAAAGAGACATTTTAGGGAGAATGGTCACATGGAAGGGGGGTTTGATTATAATCCAGTGGTAAGTTGTTTGTTATATGGTTTTCACAATTAATATACATATGAACCATGGAAGGAGGTTTGATTTTTTCATTTTTATATAGGTCAATCTCCCCAGTGTGAATATAGAGGAACATGGAGGTGTGAGTATTGAAGTTTAAGATCACGATCCCATGGAAGATGATGATCATGTGCCAGAAAACACATTTGAAGATGATGGTATGAATGCATTGATTGTTGACACATTTGGTACTAGTGCTACTATTGCTGATGATGATGATGATGATTATGGTGAGGATGACATTGACGATGTCCATGATATACCTCTACTTGAGAAGGTGGACACGGCCCTTTAAGAAGGCTTCCAATCTACTCTTCCCTCTGTTGTATTGTTGTTGGTGAATTTGAAAGTTATGAATGGTTTATCCAACATAGCAATGTCATGTATGCTAAAGTTTGTCATATATGTCATTACAGTCTATAAAAGGTGAAAAATATACCATTAAGATTACTTATAGTAATGACTTATATTATTTGTTGCAGATTGATAGGTGACTTTCTATTACCACCATCAAATATTCTCATTTTCTCATACCGAGAATTATGTGCCACTATGAAACATATTGAAATGGAGTATCAAACAATAGATGCTTGTCCTGAAGATCATATTATATATTATAAAGAACACAAAAATGCAACAGAATGCCCTGAATGCCATATGAGAAAATATCAAGATGATCAAGTGACAAAAAAGGTGCCTCGCAAGATTCTTCGTCATATCCCCATTATTCCATGTCTGAAATGATTATTCAAGTGTAATAGCTTGACATAATTTATAGATTACTATGCACATAACAAGAGTCAAGATGACATTATTCAAGTGCCTACAGATGGTTCATCATTTATGAACATAGAGGAAAGGTGGCCACACTTTAAAGAGGAACCTCAAAATCTCAAGCTTTCTCTACCAGTAGATGGTGTCAATCTACATGGAGAGATGAGATTTGTTTGCTCAGTGTGGCCTATTTTTGTTATAAATAATAACCTTCCTTCATGGATGTTAATAAAGAAGGAACACATTATGTTGGTAATGATTGTTCTAGGTATCTTATTATTTTATAGTTATCTACATGTAATTATAAGTCTTGGAGTGAAATGACCACAATAATTATTTGATATTGTTAATTCAACTAGGTAAGTACCAAGTGAAAGATATGAATGTATATATTGCATCTCTTATCAATGAATTATTGGTGTCATAGAATGGTTTCACTATGTATGAAATCTCCCAACCAATTGGACAAAGAGAATTTTAATTCCATGTAATGCTTGTGTGGACAATTCTTGATGCTCAAGGGTTGACACATTTATGTGGTATGTTATGGTGAATTCTAGTTATACGAGATAATTCAAATTCTAAAAATATACATATTTAATCCAATTTTATCATTATCTTGTAGGTCTTCAAACAAAGGGAAAATTTTCATGTCCAATGTGTGGTCCAAAGATGAAATCCTATCATTCCAAAAGTTTAAGAAAATAGGTGTTTGATGAGTATAGGTAGTTCCTCTCCAAAAATCATAAGTATCGAAGTGCAAAAAGTCATCTTTTCAATGGGAAAGAAGAGACTACATCAAAGCCCCAAAGAATGACACCTCACCTATGATAGTTGGAATATAATAAAATTCAAGGTAATATCATTCCACGTAATGGTCAATGTTTGAAAATTATATATTTTGATTATGTTTTGTTGGCTAATTATGTAGTTGATGATCTTGAAGGTCGTGAAAGCATCACCGACCAGATTCCAAAGGGACTAAAATGTTATCCCAAATAATTTAGTAGGCTTCCCTACTATGAGCATCTACAAATTGTGCATTTGTTTGATACTGTGCATATTGGAAAGAATGTAATAGAGACGCTGTGAAAAATATTGGATGGAAGGCGTGACAAAGAAAACCTTGGCAAAATTTGTAGTGACATTCATGATTCCAATCATGCAATGAAAAATATCATTGAATCAAATAACAATAGAGATCAGATTAATGCAAGTGCTCTTCTTTGGTTATTAACAAAGCAACAAAGTAATGTCATAAATGAAGTGATTCAAAAAATTCAATTTCCTACAGGATTTTCTGTAGATATAAGCAATCTCATATCAAAGAAAAATGGTTTTGGGTCAGGGATGAAAACACATGATTGGCATACCTTCATCAAGGTAAGTCATAGTCTTTTGTATTTACAATATATTTGTGTAATTGCATTCAATTTTTATTGTATGAAATGATTAGTTGACAATTGTTGCAGTATTTGCTACCCCTATCTCTCTTAGAGAACTTTGACAATAATATCAAACAAGTGATATATGATCTTGGAAATTATATGAGGTAAGCAATGATATTTGTTCAATATATCAAACAATAATATCAAACAAGTAATATATTATAAAGTCTCATATTGATATATTTATGTCTTGAATCCCTTGTAGGTGGTTGTCATCTAAAGAAATCCATAAAGAAGATATAAAATATTGGAAGAAAAAAAATTGTTGATTAATGTGTGAAATGCAAAAGTGTTTACCTTCAGCTTTTTTTAATGCACAAAAACACTACCTCATACACCAAGTTGAGGAGATTGAATTGTGTGGACTTGTACATGTTAGGTCAATGTGGATGGTTAAAAGACAGTTGAAATTTTTGAAGGGCTTGGTATGACAAAGAGTACGTCCCGAGAGTTCTATGGTTGAGGGATATATGGTATACCAGATGATGGTGTACGTTACTCAATATCTTCTTAATCTTGCATCAAAGACCCATATAGATTGCATTTGGGATCTCGACTCAATTAAAAAATTTGAAGGGGAGTACTTGGTGGGCAACGATAGATTTAAGAAACTGAAAGGTAATAAATTATGAGATATTATTGTAGTAAATTAATTCTTAATCTTCAAAATAAATCTGTTGTAAGTCATCTATTTACTTTTGTACAGCTACTAAAGAGTGGGATGTAATACATTTGTTTATTGCAAACAATCAAGATTGGATGATGACATGGATTGAACAATGTCAACATGATGGTCATAGATTAACATGAGAATCTATGTATTCATTAGTTATATAAGCTCATCACAATGGAGATCCCAATGTTACATAAAAGGAAATAGATTTAACATATGGTTTAAGAGATCACTAGGTACTTATAAATTTATTAATTAATCAATCGTATGTTTTTCAACTCGTGATGTAATAATTTATACATGTTTGACATTATTGTAGGTGAAACACCACAAGGCTATGTTTTACATTGGTTATAAATTTTGCATCAAAAAATTGGATGACACGAAGAGAACTTGTGATTTTGGGATAAGTGCAATGTTCTAGGTGACTAATATTTCATCTAAAAATGACTTACATCCTCGAGAGTCATAAAATCGATACTATAATTTTGGTTGATATACTTGACTGTGACTTCAATTCTTTCAAATTAGTTCTCTTCATTGTGAAATGGTATAGACTACGACTCAATAAAAATGATCCTAATAGAACTGTTATTGAACATGATAATGGATTTACAATGATTAATACAAGGTTGTTTGAGTCAGTTGGAGAAGAGCCCTATTTTCTTCCAAGCCAATGGGAGCAGGTATTTTACTCAAAGGTTTCACATAAATCAAGTTGGTCATTTATTGTTAGACATGATCCAAGAGAAAGACTGATAAAGTATAAAGTGATGGAAGAAGATATTGAGGAAGATGAAGTGGAAGATGATGTAGAACAAGACCACGATTGAGAGCTAGTTGAAGAAGAATATGAAGAAGAAGATGATGATGATGTTGCTACTGATGATGATGATGCTGTTAATAATGAAGATGATGCTTCTATTGATGCTGATACTGATGATGATGATGATGAGGATGATTATGATGATGATGGTGATGGTGATGATGACGACGATGACAATAGTGGTGATGATGATATCTTCGATGATGATGATCTTGATGATCAGATGGATGAAGAAGAATATCAATGACATGAATGAAATGTACAATTATGCCAAATGTTTGGCATGTTCTAACAATTATTTTATATGTCTACTCTTATTCACCTTGTTTTATATGTCCTACTTATATAACTTTTATCTTTTGTTAAGAGAAATTTCATTCTAAAAGAGTGTATTTAATCTCTATATGCTTAAACAACCTCACTAGTTAAGACTGTTCTCATTTGTAGTGGGCATGACAAGAATCAAATCACTTGAAAGACACCAGTATTTAGACATGCACAAATTGTCATTTTGTTTTGAGTGTATAGTGATTTAAACCAAAGACTTTGACTTAGCCAAAAAATGTGCAAGTCTACATTAGTATGTTTCTTTTTATTGTAATTATAATTAGTATGAATGAACAAAATAATGACAATGCAATATTTTTGATAATACAATATTTGTCAAAATAGCATCGATGATCAGTTAATGTGCCTATGTGTCAATGTGGTGTTGTCCCATGCATGTTGAAGACGTCATGCACAATAAGTAATCCTGGGTGTCAATTTTGGGTTTTCCCAAATAGAAAAAAGGTTTGGATATGTAATTATATTTTATGTTTAAAAATAATGTGACAACTAATCATTTTATGAAGAATTGATGTACATTTGGTATTGTCAAGGAAATAATGGATGTCAATACTTTCGGTGTGTTGATCAAACCAAATTTACGTCTACCCCATCTACATATATACCTAATGTAGGAAATGAGTGCAACTTGTGCAAGGCTCGAGAGGCAGCTAGTGCCACCAAGATTGCTTCAATGGTGAAAGCAAAAATCATATTTCTATGATGCCTTCTTTGTGTAGTTTGTGCACTAATTTGTTGGGACCATATGTGTAAATGTGGTTAACAGAAGGCTATTGTAGATACTGAATTTTTTTTTAGAATTTCTAGTAGATACACATAAAGAACATGCACATAAACATGAAAAATGAGAAACATAAATGTAGATATCACAATAGCTGACAAACATAAATGTAGGCATCATAATCATAATTTTTTGGAGACACAACATAATTGAATGGTATACCCAGATGATGCAACATAACTATATATCACTCCTTTGGTTCCAAGTTTACACTACGGTAAACAAAATCCATATATAAAAAATAAATTTAGAGAGCGGAGGAGAGCGAGAATGACCAAAGTAATATAGGTCCCTATATTATTTTGGTTGTTATCGCTCTCCTCCTGTGCTCTCTAAATTTATTCTTTATCTTTGGGTTTTGTTTATGAAGTGTAGACATGGAACTGGAGGAGTAGTTGTGTTGCATCATTTGGGTATACCACTCAATTATGTTGTGTTTCCAAAAAATTGTGACCATGATGCCTACATTTATGTTTCTCAGTTTTTGTGTCCCAGGACCCCTTATGACCCTTTATGACCCTTTACAATCCCTAAGAATACATCTTAGAGATCTTAAAATGTCATAAAGGGTCATAAGAGGCTCCTAGGAGGGGTCAAATGAGCTTCCACCTTCACGTGGTTGGCCCTGTTAAGTAGAGAATGTTAAACTATTCTCGAAACAAAGAGAAGCTCAATAATTTAAGATCTCAATCCATGTATGACAAATATATATCGATCCATCTCAATGGCTACCAAATCAATAGATCTCTATCAAGAACCTAGTCATAAAGAAACACCATAGACCGCACCGCAAATGCACACATCAAATTCAAACCAAAAAGGTTAAGAAGTCACTCAAATTAGATCTAAATGCAATTAGGTATGCATATATCCCATGAACACATTAGGAAGAATGCATCTCTGATCACCGCACTAGCTTCTTGTGCTGGAGCAGTCGCTGTCACAAGTCTTGATATGGTAGGATCCATTCCAAATCCAAGTCTCTAGACTTGACTCAATAATCCATGGGCCACTACCGAATCTACTACAAAGATATCTTTGAATTATGCTAGAGCAGTCATTGTCACAAGTCTTGCTTTTATAGGATCCATTCCAAATCCAAGTCTCTAGACTTGACTCAATAATCCACGAACCACTACCAAATCTATTACAAAGTTATCTCTAAATTTTGCTGGAGCAGTCACTGTCACAAGTCTTGATTCGGTAGGATCCATCCCAAATCTAAGTCTCTAGACTTGACTCAATAATCCATGAGCCACTACCGAATCTACTACAAAGTTATCTCCGAATTGTGCTAGAGCAGTCGCTGTCACAAGTCTTGATTTGGTAGGATCCATTCCAAATCCAAATCTCTAGACTCGATTCAATAATCCATGAGCCACTACCGAATCTACTGCAAAGTTATCTCTGAATGATCCATAACCAAATCATGAGTAGGAACCAAATCTGCAAGAACACCATTCTAAATCAATACCAACTCGATTGACAAATATATATATATATATATATATATATATATATATATATATATATATATATATATATATTTTAAAAAACTCATTGTCATCATAACTATGATGACTTTAAAATAGCAATGATTTTCTATCACAAACATCCAACATCCATTTGTCACATTAACAACATCATTGTCAAAAAACAACCATAAATGACGGATATCCATCATAAATGTCCAATGCATGTCCATCGCACATACAACATAGTCATCATTACAAACCACAAATGACGGATATGCATTTAAAGCTTTCGATAGATATCCATTGCATTAAAAGCATTTTTGTCAGCGAACATGTTACAAATGACAGCTACCTATCAGAAGATTCTGACAGGTCATCGTCATTTTTTATTTGTTGCAATGGGTAGGCGTCCCAATTGCAACGGTCACATATAGGTCTGACGGTAGGTTCGCTATGTTGGCACCCTCTTTTAGTGACAACCAAGGTTGTCATAATTATGGCACCTGATAGAACCATCAATTTTTTTAACTACAAAATTGCGACGCCAGGTGGTGTCACTTAATCAATAGTTTACTATCTAAATTTGGACGCTCGACTATCGAAAAAAGGTCTCAAATGTACTAGTGTTCTGCTTCTTAGGATATTCTATCAGTACTGTCACTTCTTCATCAGGTTCATGATACTCAAACAAATCAGCAATGTTGAAAATCAATGATATGTCCATGTCACCAGATAACTCAATTTCATATGCATTTCCACTGTCAAATTTCCTCAAAATCTTGCAAGGTCCAAACTTCTTCATCTTCAGCTTCCCATATGTTCCAACAAGAAATTGACCTTTCTTCAAATGAACCATCACTTCATTTCTAACATCAAAAGTCTTTTGTCTCCTTGATCTATCAGCTCTGTCTTTGTATTTCTGATTACTGTCTTCTAGCTTCAGCTTCACATCTTCATGCAATGTCTTCATGTACTCAGAAAACTTTACTCCTTCAACACTTTTCTTATTCTCGTCAGCAATGTCTCTCAAATTAGATATTCCTCTCAGTTGTGTGCCAATCACAATCTCAAACGGTGTCTTTCCAGTACTCCTATTCATTAAATTATTGTATGCAAACTCTGTTTGTGCCAACACAGAATCCCAATTACTCGGTGTGTCTCAAACTAAGCATCTCAACAGATTTCCCAAACTTATGTTCACAACTTCGGTCTGTCCATCGGTTTGTGGGTGAAATGTAGAACTATATTTCAACTTAGTGCCAAATTTCTCCCAAAGGGTTTTCCAAAAATAACCAACAAATTTACTGTCTCGATCAGAGATAATACTCCTTAGTAATCCATGCAATCTGACAATTTTCTTAAAGAAAAGATCTGCTACATGTACTGCATCTGATGTCTTTCTACATGATATAAAATGTGCCATCTTTGAAAATCTATCCACAACAACAAATATATAATCATTACCTCTTACTGTCTTCGGTAAACCAAGAACAAAATCTATACTGATGTCAATCCAAGGTTTCTCAGGTACAACAATCGGTGTATACAATCTAGTATTATGACTTACTCCTTTTGCAACATGACAAATTCGACAACTTTTAACAAATTTTTGAACATCTTTATACAATTGCGGCCAATAGTACTTCTCCTTAAGTAAATTCCATGTTTTATCAATACCAAAATGTCCAGCCAAACCACTACTATGTTTCTCCTTTATCAAATTAGATCTCATTACTCCTCTCGGTATACACAACTCAATACTTTAAAAAACATACCTTCCTGAATAAAATATTCATCCCATTTAGTATCTCGTTGATCTTGAATAGGTGCTCTACACTTTCTCCATGGCTTATAAAAATTAGGGTCAAACTCATAAGAATCACTCATCTCATCAAAACCAAGAACTCCAATTTTCATCTTGGTCATCAAAGAACTTCTACTCAATGCATCAAAAACTCGATTAGTGATTCCACTCTTATGCTTTATCACAAATGTGTAACTCTACAAATACTCAACCCATTTCATATGTCTCTGATTCAACTTATTCTGACTACCCAAATATTGTAAAGTCTTATGATCAATATACAACACAAATTCACTTGGTATCAAATAATGTCTCCATTTCTTCAGTGCTTGAACAATAGCATAGAATTCTTGATCATAAACATAACATTTCCTTCTAGCATCATTCAACTTTTCACTAAAGAAAGCAACATGTTTACCTTCTTGAATCAACACAGCTCCAATTGCACTTCCACTTGCATCACATTCCACTTGAAATACTTTACTAAAATTAGGTAATGCCAGAACAGGTAATTCAGCAACCTTCTACTTTAGAGTCTTAAAACTTTTCAGCTCCGTGTGTCCACTTGAATTCTATTTTGTCTCCTCTCATAGTCTCAGTCATAGCATTACAAATTGAGCTAAAATTCCTTATGAACTTTCGGTAAAAACTTGTCAAACCATGAAATAATATTACCTCACTATCATTCATAGGTGTAGGCCAATTCAAAATAGCTTCAACCTTTTCAGGATCTATCTTCAAACCATCAGCTGAAATAACAAATCCTAAATACACAATCTTGTCTTTCATGAATGAACACTTTTTCAGATTTATCAGAAACTTTTCCTCTTTCAATCTCTACAAAACTTCTCTAACATGCAACAAATGCTCTTCTCTAGTCTTATTGAATATGAGAATATCATCAAGATATACAATCAAAAACTTACCCAATAATTTCATCAAAAGTTCATTCATTAGTCTCATAAAAGCACTCAATGCATTAGTTAAACCAATGGGCATAACCAACCACTCATACAAACCTTCTTTTGTCTTGAAAGAAGTTTTCCATTCATCACCTTCGCTAATTCTGATCTGATGATAACCACTTTTGAAATCAATTTTGGTGAAATACTTTGCTCCAGTCAAACTGTCCATTATGTCATCCATTCTCGATATAGGAAATCTATACTTCACTATTATCTTATTGATTTCTCTGGGATCAGTACACATTCTCCATTCTCCATTCTTCTTAGGTGCTAATACAAAAGGTACTATAGAAGGAATCAAACTTTCTCTAATCAAACCTTTCTCTAGCAACTCTTGAATCTATCAGTTCAATTCCTAATTCTCAGTAGGTGCCAACTGATGAGGTGCCTTATTCGGTAAACTAGCTCCATGGATTAGATCCATACAATGATTAATTCTTCTTTTCAGTGGCAAACCATTAGGAACATTATAAAAAATGATATCACTATACTTGGTGAGTAACTTATCAATCTCCTCAGGAACATTATCCTCTATTTTCTTACTTGGTTTGTTATGAATCACGACAAAACATACATCATTCTTCTTCAAAGAGTTAACAAACTTTCTTCCCTCCATCAAATAAACTTTCATAGATGTGCAAACATTACTAACAGGTTCTTCCATCAAAGGTAACAAGATTTGTTTCTTTTCATCAGCCACAATACTATACTGATGCAATCTCCCATCATATAGAGCATGTCTATCATATTGCCAAGGTCTACCCAACAAAATATGACAACAATCCATAGGCATGATATCACATAACACCTTATTGTAGTACTTCCCAATCTTCAAATTCACATAACATTGTTCACTTACCAGGAGTGTATGCTCATCTTTGATCCTTAAAATCTGATAGGGCTTCAGATGTACCAACCTTTCCAACTGCAACTTTGTGACCATCTCTTCAAATGCCAGATTCTTTGAGCTACCACTGCCAATGATTACCTTCCAAACTTTATTAGAAACTCTACATCTAGTCTTGAAAATTTTCCTTACCAGATCTTCCTTTTTGCTTTCATTCCATAATTCTCTCCTTACCATCAAGTTATTTTCTTTCTTAGTTTCATTTGGTGACTCTTCTTGCACCAAAGCATTTCTACTACTACTAGCCTTCTTACTTGCATGTGTACACTCAAAAGATCTATGTCTTTCTTCTCCACAATTGTAACAAGTTTCTTAGAAACTTCCTTTGCCATAACCACCTTAGTAGTTACTGCCTCTACCTCTAGATGAACTTTCACCTTTCCACTCAGTCTTGCCTTTGTCCAAATTTGTCTTTTCTAGTTCTGATCTACCATTTTCACCATTGGATCTACCTCTTCCTCTAGGGAATCTACCACCTCTACCTCTTTGTCTTTGCTCATGTCCTTTGTTCAATTTCTCCTTGGCCTTCAATGCAAATTGATAAGCCTCTTCAATGTTCTCCAATTTGACCATACTAATTTCCTCTTGGATGGAAACTCTCAAACCATTTAGGTATCTACCAATTCTTTCCACATCATCTTCATCATGTCTAGATCTGATATCTAATCTATAGAATTCCTTAGTATACTCCTTTACCGAGCTATCTTTCTACCTCAAACTTTATATTCACTAAACTAGGTTAATCTGATAATCACAAGGTAAGAACTTTCCTTTTAATTTATTCACCATTTTACTCCATACTTTGATTTTGTCTTTTCCTTTCCTCTTCCTATCCAATTGCAGATGTTCCCACCATAAGGATGCATGACTTTTTAACTTTGTGCTTGCAATATTCACCTTCTTGTCTTTAGGAATGTTTTCATAGTCAAAATATGTGAGCCTCACCCCGATCAATCATAGCATCTGTGACCACTCACATTTTGATACACTTTTTGATTATCTTGACAAAGACTCGAGATACTATGTTGATGTTGATTATTATATTATGTGGATTACATTGTGATGTGGATTAGAACCTAGATTATGTCATGATTTTGATTATGCATATTTAGTTATGTGAATTAATGAGAAGATTGGATCATATTTAGCTTTAATTATTTTCAGGATGATATGTCATGTTGATTATGAAATTATTATATTTAAGCATTATTGAATGAAAAATTGCAATTAGAATTGAATTCTGCATATTGATTTATGTTGTTAAATAAAGAATTGAATACGTATATTTTATGTAATTTTATCACCTTGAACTATTGATGCTCAACATTTAGTGTGTAGGTAAGAGAACCATGGAATTAGTCAGAGAATCAGTAACCAACCATTGTGCAAACTGTAAAGCCAAGGTTGAACCTAATGAAGAGGTTCGAACCTCATTGTAAAGTGACTTAATTCATAACCATAAAATTTTATGTATGTATTAGGTGTCTCTTTATGTAATTAGTGACATGTCAATATTGTATTATGTCATTTTATAGTGTCACTTGACACTTGTTATGTGTTTATGTAATGACATATCTACTAAGGTTGACAATGTAAATCTAAGCCTAACTGACTTTAGGAACCTAGTTAATTCCTTTGTTGGAGATACTTGTAAACCCCACCAATTTAATTATTTAAATTTCAATTTTTCTTCTATCCACTTTTAGAAGCCAAAAAGAGGTCCTAAAGGTCATATTTTGCATAATTTAAGCACCTAAGTGTTAGGGGTATGTGTTAGGAAGGTTTTTAACATATCTATAACACCCTAGTGGCCTTGGTGACCCATTTTATGACCCATTTACTACAAGTTACGAAATTGGATGAAGTCTTGACCTTTACCCAACTCCACACTCCTTTTCAATCATGCATTTATAATAGGAGACAAGGAAAAGCCAAAGGAACATAGGGTCAAGTCTGAATTTATTGATGGTGGGTGGGTAGAAGTTAGAGGTCTTTTTAGAGGCCCTTGGTAGAGTTAGGGGGTGTTCACCCACTCTCTATCTTTAGAGACATTAGGGTTTGGGAGAAAGAAGGAATAGGAATTGGGCTCTTCTCAAAACTTATTTTTCATAACACATTGTGAAGGTTGGTCTCCATTGCCATGAAAGACTTTTATTTCTTTGTTGCAAGTAGATTTGTATGTTCTTCATTTTCTTACATATGTTCATGTACTTATTTTGTTATTTTGTATGGGATTGAGATTTTGGGTTTGAATCCTTATTTATGGTTTTATCTTTATTTTTGAATATGAGAGTTTTTGTGAAGGGTGTAATGGCATTACTCACCCTTGGATAAGGAAGAAGTGGCCGTGTATGGGTGAAGGGGTTAGTTGGATTCCATGATAGTGTAGAGTCTCTTCTCATGGAGAGAAGAGGGAAAAAATGCAAGGTGTATGGGCCCTTGCATGCCATTGTATTTGATCTTGATTTTGGGGGAGATAAGGAGAAGATTGGTTGGAAAGATGTATGAGGTTTTAGCCTTGAAGAGGCATGTTATTTGTATGTATTATTTTGGCATTCTCCTACATGGAAGTCCACCTTCACCCTTTGTTATGGGTTTATGTTGAATCTATTTGTGCAAGCCTTGGGAAGGTGTTCTTGTTGTTGTAATCATGTTTTATGGATGTGTGATTGTCACTCATTGGTTATTGATTCTCCTAGCTTGGAGGTGGTCTCCTTGAGACCTAGGATGGGAGGTGAGCTTCCCATGATTCTATTATTTGATTTTCAGGTGTTGGAGTCAAGATCTTGTGGATGAAACTTTGGAGAGTTTCTCCATTTTGGATGGTTGTGTGATGACAATCCTATTGTTGTATTGTGAATTCCCTTGTAATAAGATTGATTTTTTTGTTAAAAGTTGTAATGTATTTCCATTCCTTTGGGCCATTGTGAAGTTGTAATGGAGAGAAGTTTTGTCATCTCCTTTGAACTCTCATTGAGTGATACTATCTATTTGTATTGTATTGGTTGTAAAAGTGAAGACTTCTCATTCTTGAAGCATATGTATTTGTAATTTAAAAGGATAGATCAATACCTTCATGCTATTGTAACTCTATTTCTTGCAAAAGTGAAGTTATTATTTCATTGCAAAAATGATCTTTCCAAGTTGATGGAGTAGGCAATTTAATAGTTTTCAATAGTATATATATAATTTTGTAGAGGTATGAACCTTGCAATCTATTTGATGTTGATTGTGATATTCAAATTAAAAAATAGTCAATCTCCTCTTGAACAATATACTATTGCAATATGATCATCACCTAGTTTGAAAACCAACTTTGTAATCTTATTCTCCCTTAAATTCAAGGATGACAATAATGTTCAATTAAATAAAATTGTAGACTAATGGAACATTCACATACTCCTCAATGCAATGCACTAATTTAAACTATCAATTTCATGCTATTAGATTCATAAAACAAGCAAGGAGATTGAAGAAAAAATGAAGTTTTGGCAAAACATAAGAAATAGCACTTTCTAGAATTTTTTAAGAGCAAAATGCTCTCTAGATTTTGTATGGGAAGGAAATCATTCTCTTACCACAGAGAATATTCCCTTCCCTTTTCACTATACCCCACTAATTGAAATTAGTAACCTAAAACCCCTATCTTACTCATACTATTATCAACTAACCCTTAATTAATAAAGATTTATAAACCCATGTCATAAAGACTTACTTTATCCTATGTATACTAGTGGGACCCACTCCAAAATTAATTTTCCTTGCCTATGATACTATTTTAAAACCCAATCTAATCATGAAATAACCCTACCTTTATCCCTGCGTAGGACTTTGGGTTGCAAGTTGGAATGCAACATAAATATGATCTTGCAACATGTCATAGTACCTAATCAGTACCTGCTGTAATACCCCAAAAATGGGCTATAAGTTCATTAACCTCCTATATCATCAAATCATATAAAATCGACATCAAAGTCCTAATCTAAGGCACATCTAAACATCATCGAATCATAATTGATTATCTTAAATTTTGCATCGGGGAATATTCCTAGTAATATTCCTAATTATCTTAATTATCTTTAATTTTATAATTATTTGGCAATAAATCACATTTATCCTAAAGTTTGATTAATTGAATATTTTCATATTTAATTAATTAGATTTAATATTTGCCACTTAATTGTATAATTAAATTTAATTATATCTATTATTAATTGTATTATTTAATTTTGACAATAAATCTAATATCATATGAATAATTGATTAAATTCTTATTTAATTAATTAAAGCAAGTTGTCATTATTTAATAATATAGTTTTTAATAGAATTTTGATTAAATAATTGATTAACCCATAAATCAATTGTTTTATTTTTAAAAGCAGTTAAGTTGGAAATAAATCACTTTATTATTAAATTAATTCATAAATAAAACATGCACAATCATAAAAGCAAACAACTATCAATTATCAATTAAAGCTAAACTCTATTTTGAGTTAAAACTTAGCTTTTGCATGTTTTTGTGAGTTAATTATCTTTTATTTAAAAATAACTCAAAAATCAAGTTGAGTTATTTGAGTGATTTATAGCTTTTTCCCATGCACCTCCAAAGCCCTGGATTTCTATAAATTAAGGCTTTAGCTCTTCACAAATCATCTCATATTTTGCACAATCACGCTGGAGAATTGGAATTGAAGAATCAATTGAAGAATCAAAGCTCTTGCGAATCAACATCTTTGTGAGATCAATCTTATTTTCTTTTGCATTCATTTTAGATTCATATTTCATATCATTGTTAGATTAGCATAGCATATCAGTTTTCAATAGCATAGATTCATATCAAGTTTTTATCATTCTTATTGCATAGAAAATATCAAAAATATAGATTAATTGCATTTATTCCATATCTAGAATTGCATTCAAATCCTTCATTTAGGTGTCGTCTAGGTCACTGATCTCGATTACAATCTGAGAACATTAATCTCGCACCTATTAGAAGGCAGTAAATCGCTTGGTTAGATAGCTTTCAATTTTGCACGATTTTGATTATCAATAACCTCTAATGTTTTACTGAGTGTTGTGTTTACAGATCAGGGACAATTTTCACACACACATTTCTGGCGCCCACCGTGGGGCAACCCACCTTTGCATGCTGGTTTTGATTTTTTTGGGAGCTAAAACCCTAAAGTTTCAAAGATTTAATTTTATCTCCCAAACGGCTTGGAATATTGATCTGAAATTTTTTTTACAGGTTGGTGACATGTCATGGAAGCTACAGTAAAAAAATTTAGAATTTTCTAAGATGTTTTGAATTTTTAATAATTTTTTCTTGAAATTTCGGAAAAAATTAATATCTGACGCAAATCAGCATATTTTTCCAAAATTTTTATATTTTCGGAAAGCTCTTTAAATTCTACAGGGGATCCATTCTTTGTGTTTTAAATTTGGACATGATATCATAGCTCAAATAGTCAATTTACAAAAACTGGTCTGTATTGATAAAATGGGTCTCTAGGGCACAAATGAAGAGGTTTTTCTAAAATTTTTGCATTTTTGGAAAGCTCTCTGTTTTTTAGCAGGGGTCTCTATTCTGAATTTCTATTTTTGTGGCCAAAATCATATCAAAAAAATTAGATCTTGTTGACTAGGTCAAATGCAGCAAAAAAAAAATAAAGTTTTGTGATGGGTATGCACTTATTTTTTTTACATGGTTCAATGAATGATATGAGTTGTCATTTGGGTTGATTTCTGGTTATTATTACTGATAATAATTGATTTTTAGAGCTAACCCTATGGTTTTCATAAGTTGAATATATTTTGCATATCTTGTTTGCTTGTTTGCTTGTTGGAGAGTTCGTCACTTGCTTGCATGGAAAAGCTCAACAAAAATTGCTAAAAATCAAGTAAAATCTACTAAGCGTGTTGCAAGGATCCCAGGTATTCTCCTTCATCTAATAATATTTTGATTTGGGACTTAAAATAAATCTCTTATGTGTCAAGCTTGTGTGCATCTTTTCATGCTTTTGATCTATTTCTACACACTTGCATAATTGATACTAGGTTGTGAACCCTTAAGGATTCATTAAGTAGTCTTAGAATACTTTTGATTGATCTTGATTGCTATCTTGGGTTATTGGACTCGCTAATCCGCCGGCCCCTCATTTCTGCCCCGTGGTTGCAATCTCAGCGCCATAAAGGGGAGGGGTCAACAGGACAGAAGCGTTAAATGTTCCACTTGGCAACCCTTTTGTGCTTTTAGGAACTCCCTTGTTTTCTAAGTTGTGGACTCGTTTTTAGCTTGTGTGAGGTGTTAAGTGTTCCACCTTGTGGACTCATCTCATATTCGCTTTAAATGTTAAGTGTTCCTCTTTCTACTTTTTGGATGCTTTTGGTAGATTTGCTTTCGGAACATACATCTGTGCTCACATAGTAATTAGGCCCTATGAACACTATTTGTGATTCTTGAGAGATTGGATTCCTAGCGAAATCCTTCTTGACGATAGAATCCTTGTAGGTAGGGAGGATACTTAGTGCGTTTCACATTCAACTTAGTTAGTGAGTCTTCTCTTATTGATCGACACATTCTCTCTCCGGAGAGGTTGATAGATCACGTAGGGTTGATATCACGAGCTTTGGTGAATCAAAATTGGTTAGTGTGTCTTCTCTTATTGATTGATACATTCTCTCCCCGGAGAGGTTGATAGATCACGTGGAGTTGATATCACAGACCTTGGTGGAACAAAACTTTGTCTTAGCATGTCGGATTAATCTGCTTGCTTTGTTTGGGTTAAAAGTGAAGAGGTGTCAAAACCTTGAATCTGGAGCCAAGTCCCCTTGTGGTATACTATTGTGAGTCATCTTTAGAGAGGGTTAACCGTAGCAGACAATCCCTTCACAGGGCAAACTGCATTGACGGAACCTCAAGCGGTAATAGCCATTTTCGCCATGGTAGTGACAACCGCTATATAAATGTCCTTGTGGAAGAAATCTCCACGGGTATGGTTCATTGTTGGGTTGTCAGATCTCCCTAGCAGCTCTTGAAGATTAAGTTCTCGGACTGTGTCAAAACCCTGGTGCGCCGGGATTGGAGTTCACCCCTTTGAATCATAAAAGTTGCAGAGTCAAACCATTACTAAAAACCCTAGAGAGGCCAATTTTTCACTTTCAGGTATATGTGCATTATTGCAAAACTTTTCAGAACATACACAATTAGTACTCTCAGGGATTAGCACAATTTGGTCACTTGATTGTTCATGCACAAGGTTGCTTTTGCCCTTGTTCATTGTTTTCAGACGTGCTTGGAATCACTTGCTTGCTGTTCTGCGTGCTTATTTATCTACTTGGCTATTAAAAATGATCAAATCTGGTATAACCTTCAAAATCTAGATAGTACAATTTGCAAACAATCCAAAACTGAAAACCTTAAATTTTGCAAAAATTGACGTAAAAATCTTTCTGGAGTCAAAAGTCATTTCAGGAAGTCAATTGTCGTATGAGTTTTGTCAACTATCATTTCATTGCTACCCAACTGTCGTACGAGTTTAGCAACTATCATTTCATAGACTACCCAGTGTCGTACGAGTCTACAGAGTGTCGTTTGGAAAAATTTGAGAGAGTTGTCAGAAATTGTCAAATTGCAAGATATCCAATGTTTCCAGCCTAGTTCCAGAATCTGTCAAAAATATCATTGTGTCAGGAATAGAGCAATAGCTATTGAGAATCAGTACACATGTCTCAAAGAATCAATAAACAAGAGGAAGAAGCTCTGATCGCCACTATAATGAAACAGATACATGCTATGCAAGTCCAGCTTGACAAACTTGGGAAAGAAAAGGAACCTCTATACTCTTTTCCATTTGATAAAGACTTGTACATGTCACCATGCCCCCAGAAAAAAATTGAGCAATATGATACCTCTTCCACGGAGAGTGACACATCTAGCTTTGAAGACTATGATGACTATGACGACAGACAATGTAATGATACCTATGACACCTCTATTCCTAAGAGTCCTCCTCATCGTTCATTCCTGCTTACTACAAATGGGCCGTCACATTGGATAGATCGTGATGGTGATCCATATGATTCTGATTTTGAAAGAGATTTTGATGGCTTTTGTGGACAATACCTTGATGATGATCCATCTACTACTGCTGAGGACTATAAAATACATCGTGCTAGCTTGAAATGTCAATATTATAAGGATCTCTCCTCTAAGAACTCTCAGACTGAAAATAAAGATTACACTCTCAAGCAAGATCATGTTAATGTTGGACCTTTGTCTTGTGATGGTTCCCTTCCATCCCCTACTTCCTCCAATACCCATACATTTCCTAAAGCTTTCGAGTCTTTCAAATCTTTCACAGACCCTTCATCCGACACAAGTCCTAATACTTTTCATGTGGTTCCCTATAGTTATCCCCCAGGGCTACCTCTTAAAGAAACTCAAGCTAACCTTCACTGGGCTGCAAATACTTTCAATAATGATAAACCTAAAGAGCCTAAGCCTTTATGCGCTACAATCCCTACTTCAGCTAGTCCTCCACCATCTCTTCCAAAGTCTTCCATACAATCCCAACATGCTTCTTTGTCCTTAGAAGTGGCTCCATGTCAAGAGGACTCTAAAAATGATGAAGAAAAAAACATAAAGAAAGATCAAGATCAAGAAGCCTCCATGTCATCCACTCCTTTTTCTGATGTCTCTTATCCACCTCAGGGTTCTTTTGATCCTGTACCCCCTTTTTCATGCATTCCATCATGTCTTAAGTCTTCACCTAAGCAAGATCAAGCTACTACTTACACTGTTGAGCTTATTGACAATCAAAATAACCTTACTACGCTTGCGCTTTCCAAAGATGATACTTCCATTAAGGTTGGTAAAAATGGTGTTCCTTCCAATGTCAAGCCTATTGAAAATCAAAAGAAAAATTATGCACTTGTGCTATCCAAAGATCCTTGTCAAGATCAAAGTCTTCCATCTTCTTGTTCTACCACTCCATGTTCACTTTCACTTTCTACTCTTCCTAAGTCTTCGCAAGCTTTGAATGATCCTATCAAAGAAAATGCTCTTATTCAAGATGTTCATTATTTTTTTGAAAATTCTAATGCTCACTCTAAAGATGCTGATATCCTTGGTTGTCATATAGATGCTGATGAACTTATTGATTATCCTTTTGCATCTTCCACTTCCATCCTTGGACCTCTTCCACCAATACAAAAAGCTTCATGTCTTCCTTCCATCTTGGGTCCTTATGTTCCTTCACTTTCCCCTCCTAACTCTCCTAATTTGGCATCCATCTTGGGTCCTTACATCCCTCCATCTCCCATCTTTCCTCAAGATCAACATAGATGCATACCCTTGAATCCTTTTCATCCACCCACCCATCTAAACCAGTCATATCCTCCCTCTTCCACAAATCCCAAGTCTTTTGGAAGTAACTTGAATGTTCAATACAAGAAAAAGAAGCAATGCAAGAATCCATCAAAAAAAGAAGATCACCATGTCTCCTTTAATAGACATGGAAACATAAAGTCAAAAGAGATATCTAAGAAAAAAACTACAAGACAAGTGTGGGTTCCAAAATCCATCATTGAAGATATTCTCTCTAGATCATCAAAAAGAAATAAAAAGCCTACGGCTATATGGATTCCAAAGTCTCTCTTGAAAGAGTCTGGTGTTGAGAAAAAAGTGAAATTGACATTCAAGCTTTCAAAGGCTTCCACTACATCTCCTTCCAAAAATATTCTTCCATTCCATGTGCCTAAACCACAACCTCTGCTATCCATTCACCATATTCCTTCACGTATTCCTTCATTCAAGATTCCTCCATCCTCTCACCACCCTTCAAGGTATGTGTTGACGTTGATCTTGCCTTCCTTTCCACCTACCCTTTTACAATCCTTCCATGCATTATCCTTTTACCTTCTATCATTTTTCCTCATTTTTCTATTCCTCCTATCTTCCAACCTCACTCGCTTTACATAAAACCCTATCCTCCATTTTTCTCTTCCATGTTCCTTTCCCTATCAGCATCTTTGAGCATATCATTTTGAATCCTTGGCATATCATGGTTTATCCTTTCAAGGAGCATTATCTAAAAAGCTTTCCTTCTTCCAAAAAAGAAATGAAAAATGAAAAAAATTAAAAATGTGCCTTGGTGAAAACCTGGAAACAGGCACCTTGGTAGCAAAAGTAAAGAGAAATAAATTCGTCCTATGGTGAAAACCACTTCCTTGTGGCACCTTGGATAAGTACCATGATGAAAACCTGGCAATCAGGCATCATGCGTAGTTCTTCTACATATTTCATTCATTCCATCTTCTCTCTTTGATCTTGACAATGTTGATCTATACATGAACATTTGGCTATTTTGTGAGTTATCTTACGATGATCTTATTTTCATTCCCTTCCTGTTTAGCCTTCATATCCATCTTCCTCCATTCATTTTCACCTATCGCTATCCTTTTCCCCTTTGGTCTTGATCTAAGAAAGAAAGAGTAAAACACGGTGCTATGAAGCCTCTTGACATGTCTACTCCTTTGGACTGCATCCTTTCCTACTCTTACATCACGCTTTTGTGACTTATCCTATGCTAGCCTTTCATTGCTTATCCAAATGCGCTTTACATGACAATTTTTCCCTAGCTTGAGTATTCTTGAGGAGTTTCCCCTTGAGGATTTCTTCCCTTCATTTTCCTTCATTCTCTTATCTTCCATCTCTTCCACTAGCTTGCCAATCCCTCTTGTTCTCCACCTTGCTAGACATTGGGACTGCATGATATGATCTTGCTTGGGAGTTTGCAATGAAAAAAAAAAAAATGCTATCAAGTATACCAATTATCAGAACAAGTATCAAAACTAGTATCAAAACAAGCATCAGAACCAGTATCAGAACAATTATCAGAATCAGTATCAGAATCAGTATCAGAACCAGTATCAGAATAATTATCAGAATTAGTATCAGAATCAGTATCAGAACCAGTATCAGAACCAGTATCAGAACAAGTATTAGAATGGGCCTACAGAACTAGTATCAGAACGCCTACAGGGGCTACACCTTTCGCTTTAGTTTATGGGTCTGAAGTGGTACTACCTATTGAGGTTGAAATCCCATCACTCAGAATCAGAATGCATGGACTTGTCACTAATGAAGACTACAGAGTGTCGAGGTTACAAGAACTTGAACTACTAGATGAGAGTAGACAAGCAGCGTATGATCATCTCAGAGTGTATCAGAAAAGAATGTCTAGAGGCTACAACAAGAAAGTCAGACATAGAGAATTTCAGGTTGGCGATCTAGTGTTGAGAGAAAATCCTAAAAATCAATCACATCGAGAACGCAAGGGGAAGTCCGAACCCAACTGGCTGGGTCCCTTTGTAATCACTGCTACTTTTGGCTCTGGTGCCTATCAACTCTCAACCACTGAAGGAGAACAGCTTTGAGAATCAATCAACGTTCTCCATCTGAAGAAATTCTACGCCTAAGGCATTCAGTGCTTGGTAAATGTCCTGAAAAAAAATCTTAAAAATCGGAAAAAGTCCTGAAAAAATGAACATCTTGGTGAAAACCTAGCAATAGGCACCTTGATGATTCACAAAAAAATCAAAAAATATCAAAAGTACAAAAAAATTGAAAAAATGAAAAATACAAAAAAATGAAAAAAGAAAAAAAAAAAAGTGCCTTGGTGAAAACCTGGAAACAGGCACCTCGGTAGCAAAAATAGAATCTCTACCAAGATGGTGAAAACTCGGCAAACGGGCACCACTTGTTCCAAAATGCTCCATCTATCAGCACAATCTTGGTCTTTCCTAGCTTTCAGTCTTGCTTTAGTTTGTACATATCTCCCGGTTTGTTCCTGCATTTCCAGTTTTCAATAAGTCGGCCTGTACACCAACCAGCTCAAGCGTTTGCATCCTATCAATGTTCACACTTGGGGGCAATCAATGTCATATCCTATGGTCTCCCATGTATCTTAGACGTGTCATATCCACTCAGAGTCCTTTGAAGCTTCAAGTTGAGTCAGTCAGTCTGTCTCGTCTCCAGAAAGGATTTTGTGTCAACAACAATCAAACATCAAAACTCAACTGAAAACAATCTGTGCTTTTCATGCTTTTATCTCCTTGTATGCTTACTGATTCGCATTAAGATTTTGCATATTGTGTCCCTTCGAGCTCTTCGATGATGTCTTTTATAGGATTTAGAGAGTGATGACTGGGGGCATAATCTTTTCTTTGTCTTCTGCTTGTATGTGAAAATCTAACAACTTTGGAAAGTTTGGATTGAAATGGTGTCCAACTGTAAGAGCCTCTATCTCGAATTGGATGGCCATGCGTACCTCGACCATTGATACCCGAAAAATTCAAGGAAGTTTGATCTAACTATTGTCTTTTTGAGTAAGTTCTTTCTCCTACTGTGGAACGCAATCTTGCCTAAGGATGTGAACGATAAAGGGTCACTACGGGTAATTCACATTGGATTTAGAATGATCTCTTGACTGTTTGATGTGTTTGCAATGCAAGGCGTATTCAGGTCATCACGACGTTTATGTTTTGATGCTTGTACAAATTGCTATATCAAAATGGACATGATATTCAGGTCATCCTGGCATTTGTGCCTTGATGCTTATATTTATTCCAACATTTTGAAAATAAAGTCAATATTCATATATCCATGGTTGTTGTCCAATGGGTGTTGTATTGATTCTTGCGCATACAAATCGATATTCATATGTCTATGGTTTCATGGCTAGTGGGCATTGTATTGATTTATCCGATTACCTAAAAGTTCAATGATGATAACAAATCGACACATGATCAGTGACTAGGTCCTAGGTCTTAGGTTGCATTTCATTTTGCATGTCTCATTGCATTTTGCATGTTTACATGATCTCACAATGATTAAACGAACTTCAATGCTTAAATGATTTTTCAAATCGCATCTTCAAATCTAACAAGAGCTAAATCTCACATGAAGGTTCCTCCAATGAAACAGCAAGTAGAATCCTTTTTCGGGATCAAAATTCAAATCTGAGATCATTCATATTATTAACTACTTGCATAATCAACCTTCAATCATCATAGAAATCTAGTATTCAACTTAACTGATTATCTTACATCAAACTATCAAAATTTCAACTTGGTCTTTTAGGACCTCCAAACGATGCAGAATGCGTTCTCGGACGTGTATAACCACTTCTCAGATCAATTAACATGCTTCTAAACTATCAACGTTGACTTTTCTTGTCAGATTTCAATTTTAATCCCGAAGGGGGCATGCTATTGCACATCATTCAAAGTCTGTAAATCAAATTCTATCGATCAAGTCTATCAATATCTTTCATCAGTGATCAAGACAAACAATCACGTCTAGTTACTGATTCATCAAAAGTCCTCATCGCTCGAGGCAAATCTATCATCACTTGGGGCATATCAGATTCATCAAGATCCATATCAATCTGATATTTTCTTAATCTTGTAAACTGTATCAATTTTTGCAACCATCGGATCATAGTGTTCTTTCCTTGGTTCTTCGGCAACTGAAGGATTCGGATGTGATACCTGCTAGTTCTGCTAAGACAATCGAGTCTAGAACGGGTCACTCACTTCTTATCAATCCTAAGGTTCAGAATCAGGTATTTTGACACTTTTTCGCAATCATAGGTTCATTTGCTGCTACAGTGAACATTATCTTTGGTCATTCAAGACCTATTATCTCCATATCAATTCAATATCAATCAACTCCTATCTCAATATCTTTCAATCGGTTTCTATCTTGAGATCGGTTTATCTTTTGAATCAGTTTCATATCTTTATCAAACACAGACTATCTTTGAACCACTGCGCTTCGCACAGTAATTCAAAGAGGGGCAAAATGTAATACCCCAAAAATGGGCTATAAGTTCATTAACCTCCTATATCATCAAATCATATAAAATCGACATCAAAGTCCTAATCTAAGGCACATCTAAACATCATCGAATCATAATTGATTATCTTAAATTTTGCATCGGGGAATATTCCTAGTAATATTCCTAATTATCTTAATTATCTTTAATTTTATAATTATTTGGCAATAAATCACATTTATCCTAAAGTTTGATTAATTGAATATTTTCATATTTAATTAATTAGATTTAATATTTGCCACTTAATTGTATAATTAAATTTAATTATATCTATTATTAATTGTATTATTTAATTTTGACAATAAATCTAATATCATATGAATAATTGATTAAATTCTTATTTAATTAATTAAAGCAAGTTGTCATTATTTAATAATATAGTTTTTAATAGAATTTTGATTAAATAATTGATTAACCCATAAATCAATTGTTTTATTTTTAAAAGCAGTTAAGTTGGAAATAAATCACTTTATTATTAAATTAATTCATAAATAAAACATGCACAATCATAAAAGCAAACAACTATCAATTATCAATTAAAGCTAAACTCTATTTTGAGTTAAAACTTAGCTTTTGCATGTTTTTGTGAGTTAATTATCTTTTATTTAAAAATAACTCAAAAATCAAGTTGAGTTATTTGAGTGATTTATAGCTTTTTCCCATGCACCTCCAAAGCCCTGGATTTCTATAAATTAAGGCTTTAGCTCTTCACAAATCATCTCATATTTTGCACAATCACGCTGGAGAATTGGAATTGAAGAATCAATTGAAGAATCAAAGCTCTTGCGAATCAACATCTTTGTGAGATCAATCTTATTTTCTTTTGCATTCATTTTAGATTCATATTTCATATCATTGTTAGATTAGCATAGCATATCAGTTTTCAATAGCATAGATTCATATCAAGTTTTTATCATTCTTATTGCATAGAAAATATCAAAAATATAGATTAATTGCATTTATTCCATATCTAGAATTGCATTCAAATCCTTCATTTAGGTGTCGTCTAGGTCACAGATCTCGATTACAATCTGAGAACATTAATCTCGCACCTATTAGAAGGCAGTAAATCGCTTGGTTAGATAGCTTTCAATTTTGCACGATTTTGATTATCAATAACCTCTAATGTTTTACTGAGTGTTGTGTTTACAGATCAGGTACAATTTTCACACACACACCTGCCTCCAAGGACCTGCGCCCATGCCCTTTCTCCCACGTACCATGTTGGAAGTAAAAGCTTATCTTGATTGACAAGTCAACCCCCACACCCTTTTCCATGCGTACCACCCAAGACTTAACCTTGGACAGGGCTTTTAGTACCTCCTTGCTGACATGTATTAACTCAAGCCCTTGACTTGCCACCTAATTCCCTTGAAGCATGCAAAATCTTCCTTGGGCTAAGTGCGCTAGCTTTGAGAGGGTGCTTTGGGAGTTTTTTTGTTTTATGCATTATTTTTGACAATATTGATGTGTAGTGGGGAATGGGACATCTAGTTTAGTAGGGATAGGTAGAGATAGGTGATAGGTATAGATGTTATTAGGAAAGAGTAGGATTTCTTTTTAGGTTTGCTTATTTCTTGTGGTAATCTTTAATTGATAATATATGATTCCACTCCATTAGTTGTAAGCTAGGGTAATTATTTATTTGATAGGTGTAAATTGAGGGTTAGTAGGATATTAGTAGGATATGGGTAGGATTAACTATAGGATATGACATAGTCTTCTAGATATTACCTTAGTTAATAGTTATCAATCTTTTTTTAATGATTAACTTTTTAGTTAATAAATTAAATCACTAATTAAATAGTCTTTGATATTGGTTAGTAGGAGGTTCTTTTGAATTGACCATTTGTTTTACTTTCATGTGCTAATACATCTTTTATGAAGTTAAGTATTAGATAAAAATGGTAATGTGTTCACACTTAATTATTAATAATCTAACTTGTTACCTTGATAGTTTATCTTAGTCAGTAAAATGAGAACCTGAATAGTGGAATAATTGTTCTAAGTTAAATTTTTAATTTATATTGGTTAATAGAATTATATTCTAATGTATTGTTTTGGGTCTCTAATTTTAATTTATCTAAGGAATATTAACATGAGTAATTAACAAATAGTATAGCTAGAATATTTTATATCATTAGTAAACTTTATTTAATTTATGTCAAAATAAAAGTAATTTATTACTATGTTAATAACTTGTGTAATTATCATTTAGTTAAGTAAATTCATATTAACATATGATCCTATTGGTTTAATGTATTCATAACGTGTAACATTAGGCTCGAATAAACAATATTAGTGTAACTAGCATTCACCTAAGATTTGTTTTCCATATTGAAATGAATGACAGGGATAGGTTAACCTTGGTTCGATCTCGATCATTATGTTACACTCTTATAACCAAAAAAATTAGTGCAACTAAGTCCACCATGTTATGATCATTGGATTAATAACACACATAAACCCTTAAGGGCCATTAGTCCACGTGGTTAATGAAACTTACCTTAAGGAAACCTATTGTTGGGAGTTGATCATTCATTTGATTAATCACCCTGACTGTAGCATTATTGTTACAATGAGGTACACCCTTATAAATTTTTGGGAGTTAGTGAAACTGGAACGTTCCAGTTTATCGATACCTTACCAAGTTAGTTTTCATCTCAGTTAAAACCTTAGCCAAAGGTGGACCCATCAGTCTGAACTTAAGATTTACTTCTCAGTTGATTTGACTCTAGCCTTTGATTGATAAATCTATTGTCAACTTACGCTTAACCTTTAAACATCACTCCTTAACATTTCACTTTTAAAAAAAAAAATTGTTGTATTTTTAGTTGGTTATTTTGGGCATGACAAAATACTTTTCCATCTCGGTGATCCAGTCCACCAATTCATCAAAATATAACTTTCCACCATACTCAGGAGGATTGAAATGTGGTGTTGACTTTAGACTTGTTAAGGCCTTCAAAAATCTTTCTTCACCTTGATCCATAATAGGTGTAGGTTCTGCATTCACCTGTTCTTCTTCAACTTCATCATCACTAACATCTTCAAGATGTTTGCCTCTTCTTTGGGCTATTTCAATAGCTTCTAACCTAGAAGCAATTTTCTTTAGCATATCTACCAATCCTGGATTTTCATCTCGCCTCCCATGAACCATCTTGACAACTCTCTACAATTGTAGGTCAGATCACAATCTGCTACCCCTCAACAATCAACTAGGGCTTCAAGAATAACCTACAAACCTATATCCATAGACTTAGATCAAGATCTCACCTCGCTCTGATACCACCTGACACAAGGCAGGGAGCAAGAGGGGCCAAACAATGGCACACCCTAATGATCCAAGCCTTCTCAACACATGTGGAAGCAAACAAACACAACAGTGAGGGAGAGAATGCCAAATCTTTCATATATTTTCATCAAATAGAGTGATACATGTCGGGCTGTAAGGCCTTTCGGGTTAGGGCCAGATATTACAAAGAAATACAGAAGTCCTCAAACATGCGAGGATTTTCCAATAATGTGTGAGGCCCCACCCTAGACTCGTCATAACATTTCCATTATTGTTATGGTAGACCTAGTGATTGGCTTAACATTTTGATTAGTTTAGTATATTTTACCCTTTTGACAAAGATTTGATTTTAGTAGATCAGAATACATTACATTTTATGATGCTCTCTGTACTCACGATGTTGAATTTATGATACATTATGACTGACATTATGATGATTGGTTTAGATGAAATATTGAGATGTGCAATTAGAGAATTTATGTCGATATGAGTTGTTAAGAAAGTGAAAATCAAGAAATGAATAAGGTTGAGATGTGTATTTCATTTCATGTTAAATGTTAGGGATGAATTATTGATGACCTTTCTATGACAAAAATATGAATTCTAAATTATGGTTATTTTGAGTTATGAATGTTGTGATGATGTGACAGATTTTATATGCTTACGTAAGTAACTAGGAAATGAAGATTTGATTTGATTATGATACGATGAGATTCCTATTGTGAATTGAAAGTTAATTACTTAGGTGAAGTTTATAAGTGTCATGATGACATTTAATTGCAATCAAATTATGTATGAAATGATTATGTTTCAAGTTTAATTTAAGGTTGAATTGTATATTTCATGATGAGATGTATGTAGGTTATGGATGAATGATTATTGTCATGTGAATTATGAAATGACAGATGAATTATCTTGATTATTAATGTTATGAATTTACATATTTTATTTCCTTAGACTACTGATATTGGATTTGAGTATGCAGGGAAATAAGCCATGGTAAATTTGGGGAACCATCACAGAGACTAATGTGAAAATCCATTTGAGCCAAGGTTGCTTCTAGTGAGAAGCCAAAAACCTCATTGTAATGTGTTTAATTTGTAAAAGTATGATGCATGAATGTATTTGATTTATTTATTAATTGTAAATATATTTTTGTGAGAATGCCCAAGTGGATATGCCACATGGCTTGTGACATGTCTTTTTTTGTTTGTGTCACTTGACACATGTGTGTATACTTGTGGCCATGACATGTCCACTTGGGGATTGGTTGAACACCAACCTAGGAAGGTACCCTTTAGGATCCTCATGTAAATCACTTGGTTAGGGAGCTTGAGGTGTTGTCATATCTTTGAATTTCGAATTTGAGCTTCTTATGGGTTTTTAAGAGGCTTAAAAGGTGCCTAGGGGAGTGTTAGGGCCATTTTTAGTTACCTCACTTGATATACCATAGGGTAAGGGTCATTTTTCACCATAGGATAACCCTTGGTTGACCAAATGACCCATACAAAAGTTGGTTTACCAAGATGGACGAAAATCAACTTTTGGGACCAAGTTTTGGAAAGATCACCACCCACTAAAAAAGTAGTCCTTATCCCACCATTTTAGCTTACCCTTGTAAGAGACCAAATTTAGAAACCATGTAAGGGTCTTAGGGAAGACTACCCAATAGGAATGTAATCTTATCCATAGGAGTTTGTGTGGAGGCCTTTTTAGAGGGGACTCTTCTTTTGAAAGAGTTTGACACCCACTCTCTAGATTTGGAGTTTTAGCTATTTTGGAGGACCTTGGATAGTGGAAAGCTCTTCATCAACTGTGTTCCATAGCTTGGATCAAGGTTGGTGGTTTTCTTCATTTTTCTTATTCTTGTTTTCATGTTGAGAGAAAGAGCTTTCTTGTATGTTATTTTCTTGTATGCAAAAGTTAGTATTATTTCTCTTGTAGTGTATGTATTGTGAGCTTGATATTTTTGTGATAATGGAGGTTTTGTGATTCTTTAGTTGTAGTTTTATTTTCTTGTGTTGTGAAAGTGTAGTTCTTTGTAGATGTTATGAGAATCATGAGCTTATTGTTGAGCATGATTTCTTGTGTTGTAAATGTGTAATTCATTATTTGTCTTGAAGTTTTCTTTTATGTGTTGTAGTGTTTTGTTGAAGGAGTTTTCAAGGCCATACTCACCCTTGGGAGAGAAGAGTATCCTTGAGGGTGAAGGGATTGTTGGGACATTCAAGGGTGTAGAGTCTCTCCTTGGATAGGAGAGAGATGAAACATGGATTATGGGCTCCATGTAGCCATCTCTATTTTATGTTTTGTATATTGGAGGTCATAAAGAGTTTGTGGAGATTGTGTTTGTGGAGAGAGATATATGATGAGGAAGCCAAGTGATGGCTTAGCTCACATCAAGAGATGTATTTTTTCGTCTTGAAATTGGTTCCACCTTCACCCTATTTGAGTCATTTTGTGACTCTTGTGTTAGCCTTGGAAGGGAGATTTCTTTTGATGTATGTTTTATGTTGTTGTGTTTGTGGGTTTGCATGAGTGTTCTCCTTGTCTTTGTGATGGTTCCCCTAGCTCAGGGGTGGCTTCATAGAAGCCTAGGTTGGGAGGTGAGCACTCCTTGGCCTATGGATTTTGTATTGCAAGAATTTGGAGCCTTTGAAGACTTCATGGTTGGAGTTGATATCTTGAAGAGTTGTTGATATTTCATTTTTGAGTTGGAAGACTTTTGTATTGTGTTTAATGTTATTGTAAGGGAATTCTTGTGAATTCCATGAGTTAAATGTATATTTGTAATGGAGTCATTACTCCAAGTTTTGTGAATGTATCAAGTGATGTTGTATCAAAGTTTTGAAGCAATGTATTTTAGTATTCTTTTGGTTAAGTTTCACTTTCATATGCAGTTTTGAATAATGTTCAAAGAAGGATTTTAAGTGTATGGTATCAAAATTATGAAGGAATATTTAGTTTTCCTTTTTGATAGGTTTATGTTCTTATGTTTAATAAGGGTAGATGCTCAAGTGATGCATATTGTTATTATTGCAATGATATTTCAAGGAATGAAATAGTAAAAGTGTAATTTCAATTTCAGAAATATTTCCTTGAAGTAGTCATTGTGAGAATGATTTAGTTATTGTGAAATGGATCCATTGAAAAGAAATGAACATAATGTAAAGTGCTTGCTTGTAAATTAGTATTGATAAATGTTCATGTTATTAGAATATTAACACCTTGTAAAAAGAAAATAAATAGACTTAGAGCAAAGTTGGCATCTTAGTTCTGTAAATTTTGACCCTTGAACTTTTAGACATATCGGTGTTTAATAGGGTGTTATATATATTTCAACAAAAAAAATCAACATTAATGTCAATAGAGAAGAGAAACAACAAGAGTAAAATCTAATGCAAGTAGATTGGGAAAGTTGAAAGTTATCAATTGAAAACAAAACAATGAAGTCAAAAAACAAGTGAAAGATGAAAAAGACCATTTACAGGTCTCTGGAAATTGTATGGGAAAAATTTCCCATACAATTTCCAATACCACAGTCATTTTAATAATATATATATCAGCCCATGTGGCTTAAAACAAATAAAAAAAATAGAATAAAATTCCTAAATCTAATTGGCCTACAAGCCTAGTTAGGAGGTGGGACCCATCTAGGTTCCCACCCCAAGAGCCTTTCAAAGAAAAAGATTACTAAATAAAATTTTTCTAAAAAAAAAAGTACTTCATCATATATATATATATATATATATATATCCCTTGCAAAAAAATAATTAGCACTTTGAAAAAAACAATACCTTTTGTTAGTCACGAAAGCTTTGCTTTTTAAAAAAAAATTATATAAACAAAAAGTGAGAACAAAATAAATTTAAAAAAAAAACATATTTTAAAAATTTTTGAAGAGTGGGACCCATGGGCCCCACCTCCTTGGGACCCGTCCCCACCAAGGTGTTGCCATGCGCAAGAGGGCAAGTACCCTCCCCCCTACGCATGTCAGTGTGGAGGGGACCACGTGAGTCCCTTTGGGATTCCCCACCCCCTTACACTTGCGCTTGGGGAAACTTCGAGATCCCTTTTTAATTTTTTTCACTTGATTTATTAATTAACATTGTTAATTTGAAATTTTATAATTATTAATTATATAATATATATATTATTAATTAATATATTATAATTTATTAATTAATTAATACTTTATAATTATTAATTAATTAATATATGTATTATTTAATTAATATTTTAAAATTATTATTTAATTAATATTTTAATTTTAGATTTGATAATAAATTAATATGATATTAATATTTCTAATCAATAGATATAATAGTATTAATTAATATTTAAATTTTATTTTTAAATGATATTAGGTGCATTAATTATCCCTTAATTGGGTTATAGTTCAAACCAAACAGCTGTTATGTTAAATTGTAATTCTTAAATTGGCTCAAAGTTAAATCTAAGCTACATGAGGGATAATGCTAAATTTATTAAATCCATATTTACTTATGGAATTTAAGGGATTATTGATATGTTGGTGTTAGACCAAATAATGTACCTAGTAATCATCACCTAGAAATAGATGTGTATTGAGCCCGTACAATCAAATTTTCTGAACTATAGTTAGACAACCCTCCAGTGGCCAATAGAGCTTAAGGTAATAACCGTTATTATCGACTAGTTCTATGGTATGAAGCTTGGACTTGATAGTTCTCCCTAGAATCCCATTAGGCATTTCATTATGCTAGGGGAGACCGTTAACTATAACCTCTTGTTTGAATTAGCCACACCTTCCCTGTTTCAACTGTTCTTCTTTAGTCAACTATTACCTTAAACCTTTACTTTAATTTTTTTTAAAAAATTGGTGTTTATAGAGTGAAATATTTATGGGCATGACATAATGTCTAATCTATCTAATATCTTTTACTCCAAAAACCCCCACCTAAACTACAATGAAACAACTACATTTATACAAGAGTCTACCGAATTGAGTTGGCCTTCAGATCCACAATCAATGGAAGGAATGGTCAAATCTGGGACCACACACTTCCTAATGATGGATATCAACATTAAATCCATGATCCAATATAAATGCACAAGTCAACCACAACAGAAACTAAAACTAAACCCATCGATGAGCAAGATAACCGAGCAACAGACAAGCAACACCAAGCACCGGTGAAATAACCGACTACCCAAGAGATAACCGATCACACTCGATAACCAAAGGAAATCGACCAACTACCGACCAACTCGATCAAAGAAGGAACTGAGCAACATAGACAAACTCCAAATTATTTTTGGTGACATAGTATTGCCAAGGACCCAAGATGCTCCTGCATCAGAATTTGCTTAGAAGGAATAAAAGTAATACAATACTGATTCACCCCCACCTCTCAGTATTTTTTGATCCTAACATATTCTCATCTCTTTGTTAACCTTATTCTATACCAGACCTCTTCTCTATCTTCATGACTATCATTTTTAGCATCTTTTCTTAATATTTTTTTTCTCTCATAACACCATGATAGGATTGTACTTTTAATCTATCATATACCTTTTTTTATTTACCAATGGATGATTGAAAACTACATGAATTGTTATTATTCTATTTTATTTGTCTCCAACAATGATAACACTTTGCAACATTGCAATGAGTCCTCTAGTTCTTATTGGTCTAGAATTGTTAGGATTAAGTAATACTGACAGGGGGGTGAATCAATATTACAACACTTTAAATTAAACTTAAACCAATTGCAAATAAACCATATGAATGCTGAAATGAAAAGAACATAAACACATAAAACTATTATTTGTTTTTGAAGAAACCCTGGCCAAGGAAAAACCCCAATGGGGATGGTACCCACAACTATACACTAAAATATAGAATCTCTGTTAGGAGATCTAGCCCTGTTAGGAGCTGAGTATTACATAGTACATTTCCTTGTTAGAGGAATGGAAACCCTATTAGGGGTATACAAAAACCCTATTAAAGGTGTGGTGAGCTTACAACTCTTACAATCAAAATTTTGTTACAAAAATTTTCTTCAATGATGAACAATACAAGCATCTATTATGCTTTGATAGTTCCAGTTATGTTTCACAATAGCCTTTATCAATCACTAATCTCGCATCTGCTATCTATCATCATTAATATCCTTAATTCACATCCATCATACATACATGTCTGTCACACTTATTGCTTCCATAAAGAACTCTATACTTATATCAATTCTTCCATCCAGTCGGCTCTCAAATACAATATAAAACATAAAAATTAATTATACAAATGATAAATTTAGAGTTAGAGATCTTGTATTACCAAAGTGTCAGCAATATACAACCTTCATCTGACTTAGCACATTACCATTTCATCTAGCCTTCCCTTAATCATCGTGATCGTTCATATGTCATGTTTCACTATTTCTCTGTCTTTGCATAGCTTCATATCACTGTATCTTACTGATATCAACACCAAAACACGTGTGACCTTAACTGAAGCTTATTCATACTGATGGGCTTCTAAATAGCCATCTTTATTAGTACTTTTTATCTTCTTTCTAGAACATTTGATTTCACATAGACATGAATTTATTGTTTTCAAGCATATGAACTTATGGTTTTTATGTATATGTTATATATATGTGTGAACATAAGATGGAAATGTGGATACTTTTAAAGAGATAATATCTGCTTGAATTCATGGTTAGGAATGGTAAATGTAGTAGCTATACATGTTAATGAATGTTTCATTACCTAAGCTATGTTTTGGGTAGTTACCTCCTGTAGCCATAGGACTTGCAAAAGTGTTAATTAAGACTTACACCTTTTCCTAATATTAATGATGCAGATATATATGTATATGGTTGTGTAGACACCTAAAAATCCTTTAGAAAATAAAGTATTTTTATTTTCTAAAAAACCCCTGATGACATCTGTTAGTCCATTTTCCAGTCATAGCAAAGATCTTATGAAAATGGCCTATCTTCCTTGCAGGGTTTTGTTAAGTTATCCCACCCTGCTGCACAGTTTTGTCTTGTGAAGAAAATCCACAATGTTTCATGGTGTGCACCCTTGGCCATGTGTTCTTCATGTTGTCACTGTGCTCCAATTCAGATCATATCTCCTAAATCATAAAACCTAGGGAGTTGTTTAATGTTTTCAGGTTTGCAAGAAAATATTTTCAGAATCTACCACAGTGTCGAAAACCCACAGTGTTTTTGAAAATCCATGATGTTTTCGGTCTGTGTGAAAAAATTCATTGTTTTCAACCTTATGCCTTCCCGATTTTGTGCACTTGTCTTCTGGCATCAAAAACTCTATGTGTTTTCAGTCTTTCGCTGTGTCGAAAACTTTGTGTGTTTTCAACCTCGGTCTTAATTGCGCAGGTGCGATCGTTGGTGGGTCCCAATTCTTCTTAGTTGCCAGGTGTGGTTAAAGCTTAGAAAAAATCAGTGGTTGTCACATGTTCACATGGTGAAGATGCATGGTGTTTATCCTTCATGCTTTTGCGACAGCCGTTCGATTTTCTTGTATGGGTGTGCAGTGGGACCTGTCTGCTTGGTGGCACTGATGTGTTAATTTTCTATTGGTTGCCTGCGATGAGTTAGATTTCATGTCAGCGGGGCCTAGTGTTAGAGATTTAGGATCTATGGTCGGTGTGTGATCACATGGAATATTCTCACCCTATGTGATCATGCACCCACCATTCGATTGGATGCCAATGGGTTTGTTTGCACTGGGGCTGTTTGGGCTGAGGTGTCGTTACTTGATCCGATGAGCTGGGCGATGATTTGGACTTGTCAGTGGGCCCGGTATTTCTCAAGCAAAATGACAATGCAGAAGAGATCTATGGTTGCCACACGATCATGAGGAATATTCCTCCCCTTTGTGATCATGCGACCACCGTCTGATCTTCCCAAAAGGTAAGGCTTTTCTCGGCAGTGGGTCCAGTATTGGGTGTTGCGAAGATGGAAGCTTTTCATTGGTCGACAGGTTTGTGACAAGGCATGTAGCAAGGTAAAGGGGTGAGGTGGTAATCTTGTTGCCTTGTCACATGATCGCAAGGGCCATCTTTCAGCTATGCAATCATGCGACAAGGGTGCCACATGTGCTGGGGCCTATTTGTAGTTGTTTGGTGGTCCCGTTGGTAGGTGGTGTTGTGGCAATCTCCGGTTGGTCTAAGTTGGCAAGATGACAGATTTGAATGCGGGCCCAGTTAGGTTATCTCAGTGGTGGGAGGATTCCATGATCAATGGTTTTCATGTGATTGCATGGAATCTTGTCGGTCCATGCGATCATGCGACCGACCATTGATATCTCCTTGCTGATGTTAGATTTTTAAGCCCACGAGATGGAGAGGATCTATGGTAGGGACTTAATGTTGGTCTTAGTTTGATTTTTTAATTGCCAATGCACCATTAGATTTTAGGCAGTGACGTGCCAACTGACAAGATGCATGTTAATGGCTTGTCGCATGTTCGCATGAGCCAGTTTTTCGGCTATGCGAACATGCGAAAAACCATTTTTTGGCAGTGGCAGTGGTGGTGGTTATGAAGAAGGTAAATGGGAAGTGGTGTGTCACATGTTCGCATAGGCCTTTTTTGGTCTATGCGATCATGTGAAAACTATTTGATGTTGCCGTTGCGGAGTTAAAGGTGGGTCCATGATGCTAGTGTTGCTGAGGTGTTAGATCTTGATTGGCTGCTAAAGTGATGATGTAGACTTGGATTTTTCATGGGCTTGTTGACCATTGTGGACCACATGATTTTCCAAGAAAATGTAATACCAGTGACTGTGATTTAAAGGTTGACCAGCTAGCTGTTGGCGCATGATTTCAAATGTGATTGCAGGGATTTGTACCATAAAAGAATGAATACAATCTTGGCTCGAGGTGTATTTCCAGGTGGGTGAAAGGACTATTTGGCATGACAAATTCTTGGTCCTTGGTACATTTTTAGAGGATTGGCATAAATGAAGATCATTTTTGGATCTGTTCTTACCAGGTTGCCTGTGTTTCCTACCCTTGCAATTTTTTTTGATGTTTTTTTGGTTGTTCTAGTGGGTGAAACCCTAGCCCTAGCTATCTGTAGCTTGTTGCAACCTATTTTGGGTTTCCAAGGTGGCTAGTGGTATAAGTTGTTAGTTTTTGACTTGTCAAGGGTTCGAATTTGGGATCAGTCTAGAGGTTCTGATTTTGATTGGTTCTAGGGGTTTTTAGCAGGGTTGTATCGCATTGCATGTAAGCTGAATAGAATTTTTGGAAGTCTTTTGTAGGTTATTGAAGTGGTTTGATCTTTGTCCTACTTTGATCATGTACATGACTCATCATACTTAATATAACTATTTCATGTTCACAAGTCTCTCCTTGGTGTCATTCATGTGAGTTTTGGATTTTCTGATTCATTGCATAGGGTTACCTTTGCATATGTTCTTGTCTTTAGTTCTTGATCTAGGATCAAATGAAATTTAGTTTAGAAGGGACATAGATTCATCTTGGTTGTCTATAGAAGGATCTTATAAGTAGTGGATGGGCTGGAATGTTTATATTTATGGCTATGATTCTTTGACAACAGTTGATTCATGTTTCATTATTTGTATGTGAGGTTTGCCCAATAGATAATGACACTGATCAAGGATTAGTACATTTGGCTAAGTCCAATGTTTGATTGGTTCTTGTCTACCTTCCCTATCCTCATTAATCAAAGACCCTTTCAAGTTTTAATCTGTTGTTTGGTTGATAGTAATACCCTGCATAGTGGAGTTGATTCAATGAATACCTGGTTAGTATTTAGTAATCCTTTACTATAATCTACTATATGAATCCAGAAGTATAAGGTGTGTAGTGAGCTGAGTCTTATCTAGATTAAGTGTACCCACCATGGTTTTGTAGAGCCAGAAGTGAAGAGAGCAGTCTTGTCCCTATAGTTGGTCCAGTTGCCTTGCAAAGCTTTCACACTTGGATTTAACCAGTCCTAACATCAGTCTGAAGGCATATTGGCAGCCCTAGGTGGCATAAGCATTTTTGAACACCAACAAGATGGTGACTCTGCTGGGGAAATGAAATAAGTTTACTAATAAGAGTATCCCAGAGTCTTGTTGTATTCAATTTGGGGAAGAGTCTTATACATTTTCCAATCTGAGAATTATTTTTTAGATTTGCAAATGTGTTACCTGGATTTTCTAACTGGGTTATATGTGGCTTTGCTATGGGAGTGCTCAGAGTCTATTGGTGTTTCAAGACAGATCAGTAAATTTTGTGTCCTCTGAAGAGAGGTGGAAACTCTATGCTAGAAAGAACCTGAGTTGTGCAGTTTTGTTGGGACTTCATTTAGCTGAGAAGAAGGCAGTAGCATTCAGCAGGGTGATCCAGGTATTCTCCATAAAAATTTTATGTATATGCATGGTACTAATCAAATGATTATGTCATTAAAGGGATAGGACAAGTGTGAAGTATCTTAGAATAGCTAAGTGAGAGGTGGGAGTCATTTACAAGTGTTTTGATTCCCTATTTTTGATTTACAAAGAATCAAGTGTAAAAGGCACAAGGTTGTATATCAGTGATGGATGTGCTTAGGGGTCCTATTGGTAGGGGTTATGCACCATTTTTTTATGATGGCATACCTGGTTTCCCCAACAAAGTCCTTGATGAAATCAAAGAGTATCTACCAAAGTTCAATAGGAATCAATGTCCATCAGCAAGAAAACATGTGATGGCTTTTTCTGATTTAATGTGTGATTTTGATGTCTACCATGAGGATTTGTGGATGAGGTTGTTTGTGCAGACTCTTGAGGGAGATGAAAGGGAGTGGTTTTCAACTTTTCTTGCAGCCTCTATTTCTTCATGGGATGAGTTGAGTTCTTGCTTCATTGATTATTTTGATAGCTGGGTAGATGTAAAATCAATGTTGGACAATTTGATGGGAATTCAGATTGAGGAAGGTGAGTTGATTCAAAGATTTAATAGCAGATTCACTAGGACATTATTGGATATCCCTAAAAACTACAGACCACATGATCAGATTTGTTTAGTTATATACTTGAGTGCATGTAACCAAAAAATGGGTTTCTTGCTGAGGGATAAACAACCACAAAGTCTACATCAGGCTTTTGAGGTTGCATTGGATATTGAGTGCAATCTAAAGTATGGAGTTATAAGAAGATATGCCTCTGCTAGTTTGCATATTCAGAGTAGGGTGAATGATCAGGAGGAGGTTGAGAAAGATCAGTGCTCTCATCCCTCTAATTGTTGTATTAATCACAGTGTTGTATATGAAGGTGAAATGAGTTCTACTACCAAAGATGCTGAGAAAAGTGTTGACTGTGGGAGCATGGATGAGGTTGAGAATGAATTACTTTCTGATGATATGCCACAGGGTTTCTCTCATATTGCAGAGGATTTTTCTTTGCAGTCTTCTATGCCAGTGGGTGGTAATGATGCTGATTGTAAAGTCTTGGAGATTGAAGATTTGTGGGTAAATCCATTGAGTGGTACTTTAGATGATGATGAGATTGATTACAACACTGATTATTCATATGTTGACTACAGTGATGGTGAGTCATGCTCTAGCTTTGACTCTAAATTTTCTTCTTCTTTTGAAGATGTGTATGATGATGGAAATAAAGACATATATAGTGTGGTTTCCAATGAGTTATTTGATGAGGACACTAGTGAGAACCAGTAGGCACTTTGTCCAAATTATTATGAGAAACAATTCCATGTTGTTTCTAACCCACTATTTGAGGAGTGTGCTTAGAGGATGGAAATTTTTGAGGATTACTCACCTTATGTACGTAAAGTTTCACATACGGTTGATCTGGAGTCTCCCTCACAAATGAGGCCAGTTGAAAGAAAGGTAATGCAGGATGAATGTTGCTCTGTTGATGAAGATGCATTACATTGTGACAATGTTTTTCTTCTACCACCAAGTAGTGAGGATAATGGTGATAATCTAGTTCATGATGTTGATCATGTGAATCATCCTTATGAGGATAAAGGTGTGATTTATCAAGAGAAATCAGACTTGATAAACCTGAGTAACCTGATATATGAGTATGTTTCAGTGGCCTTGGCTGAGGTAAGTGAAAGTGAGTATAGTTGCTTTTCTTTTGATATGCAAGAATGCATTAAAGATGAGCTGGATGATTGCAGCCAGGAAGAAAAGGTATCACTTTCTTGTCCCCTTTCATATGTTTCAATCCATGATGATTTTGATGATGCATGTTTTCCAAATAGTGATTTTGTGGGGGAACATGTGGAGGAAGGCATAGGTGATGATAAATTCGGAGTTGGTATGCGGCTTATACTTGATAGTGTTTTCTATCATCACATATGTAATAGAGGTTTCAGACTCTTGTTTGATTTTGTGAGTAGAAACCAAGTTTTTGATAGAGGAAAAGGATGGCATTCCTTTGGTGTCCAGATGTTGCTTGTGTATATTCTGTATATCCTGTATAATGGTGCCAAGTTTTTGTGAGGAGCCAGTTTGTGATTTATTGGATAAAGAGTAGGGAGAGGGCCTATTTTGTTTTCTCTAGTGGGTGGTCTGCTTCTTCCTAGAGATTTGAGGTCCTCATTGTATCTGCAAGAGATACATGTCCCCAAGTAGAGCCATTGTTAGTCCATTTTCCAGTCATAGCAAAGATCTTATGAAAATGACCTATCTTCCTTGCAGTTTTTTGTTAAGTTATACCACCCTACTGCACAGTTTTGTCTTGCGAAGCAAATCCACAATGTTTCATGGTGTGCACCCTTGGCCATGTGTTCTTCATGTTGTCACCATGCTCCAATTCAGATCACATCTCCTAAATCATAAAACCTAGGGAGTTGTTTAATGTTTTAAGGTTTGCAGGAAAATATTTTTAGAATCTGTCACAGTGTCGAAAACCCACAATGTTTTTGAAAATCCATGATGTTTTCGGTTTGTGTGAAAACCTTCATTATTTTTGACCTTATTCCTTCCCACTTTTGTGCACTTGTCTTCTAGCATCAAAAACTCTATGTGTTTTCAGTCTTTCGCTGTGTCAAAAATTTAGTGTGTTTTCAACCTCGATCTTAATTACACAGGTGCGATCATTGGTGGGTCCCAGTTCTTCTCAGTTGCTAGGTGTGGTTAAAGCTCAAACAAAATTGGTGGTTGTCACATGTTCACATGGTGAAGATGCATAGTGTTTATCCTTCATTATTTTGTGATAGCCGTTTGATTTTCTTGTATGGGTGTGAAGTGGGACCTATCTGCTCGGTGGCACTGATGTGTCAATTTTCTATTGGTTGCCTGTGATGAGTTGGATTTTATGTTAGCGGGGCCCAGTGTCAGAGATTTAAGATCTACGGTCGGTGTGTGATTGCATGGAATATTCTCACCCCATGCGATCATGCACCCACCATTCAATTGGATGCCGATGGGTTTGTTCATAGTGGGGCCGTTTGGGCTGAGGTGTCATCACTTCATCCAATGAGCTGGGTGATGATTTGGATTTGTCAGTGGGCCCAGTATTTCTTAGGTGAAATGAAAATGAAGAAGAGATCTATGATTGCTGCATGATCATGAGGAATATTCCTCCCCTTTGTGATCATGCGACCACCATCTGATCTTCCCAAAAGGTAAGGCTTTTCTCAGTGGTGGGTCAAGTGTTGGGTGTTGCGGAGATGGAAGCTTTTCATTGGTCGACAGGTTTGTGACAAGGCATGTGGCAAGGTAAAGGGGGTGAGGTGGCAATCTTGTTGCCTTGTCACATGATTGCAAGGGCCATCTTTCGGCTATGTGATCATGCGACAAGGGTGCCACATGTGCTGGGGCCTGTTTGTAGTTGTTTGGTGGTCCCATTGGTAGGTGGTGTTGTGGCAATCTCCAGTTGGTCTGAGCTGGCCGGATGATAGATTTGAATGTAGGCCTAGGTTAGGGTATCTCAGTGGTGGGAGAATTCCATGATCAACAGTTGTCATGTGATTGCATGGAATCTTGCCGGTCCATGTGATCATGCAATCGATCGTTGATATCTCCCTGCTGACATCAGATTTTTAAGCCCGTGAGATGGAGAGGATCTACAGTGGGGACTTAATGTTGGTCTTAGTTTGATTTTTTGATTTCTGATGCACCATTAGATTTTAGGTAGTGATGTGCCAACTGACAGGATGCATGTTAGCGGCTTGTCACATGTTTGCATGAGCCAGTTTTTTGGCTATGCAAACATGCAAAAAACCCTTTTTTGGCAGCGGCAGCGGTGGTGGTTATGAAGAAGGTAATGGGAAGTGGCATGTTGCATGTTAGCATAGGCCTTTTCTAGTCTATACGATCATGCGACAACTATTTGATGTCACCGTTGCGGAGTTAAAGGTGGGTCTATGATGCTAGTGCTACTGAGGTGTTAGATCCTGATTGGCTGCTGAAGCGGTGATGCGGACTTGGATTTTTCATGGGCTTGTTGACCATTGTGGACTACTCGATTTGCCAAGAAAATGTAATACCAGTGACTATGATTTAAAGGTTGACCAGCTAGCCATTGGCGCCTAATTTCAAATGTGATTACAGGGATTTGTATCGTAAAGGAATGAATACAATCTTGGCTCAAGCTGTATTTGCAGGTGGGTGAAAGGACTATTTGGCATGACAAATTCTTGTTCCTTGGTACATTTTCAGAGGATTGGCATAAATGAAGATCATTTTTGGATTTGTTCTTACTAGGTTGCCTATGTTTCCTACCCCTGCAGTTTTTTTTGATGTTTTTCTGGTTGTTCTAGTGGGTGAAACCCTAGCCCTAGCTATCCGTAGCTTGTTGCAACCTATTTTGGGTTTCCAAGGTGGCTAGTGGTATAAGTTGTTAGTTTTTGACTTTTCAAGTGTTCAAATTTGGGATCAGTCCACAGGTTCTGATTTTGATTGGTTCCAGGGGTTTGTAGCAGGGTTGTATCGCATTGCATGTAAGCTGAATAGAATTTCTGGAAGTCTTTTGCAGGTTATTGAAGTGGTTTGATCTTTGTCCTACTTTGATCATGTACATGACTCATCATACTTAATATAACTATTTCATGTTTACAAGTCTCTCCTTGGTGTCATTCATGTGAGTTTTGGATTTTTTGATCCATTGCATAGGGTTACCTTTGCATATGTTCTTGTCTTTAGTTCTTGATCTAGGATCAAGTGAAATTTAGTTTAGAAGGGACATAGATTCATCTTGGTTGTCTACAGAAGGATCTTATAAGTAGTGGATGGGCTGGAATGTTTATATTTAAGGCTATGAGTCTTTGAAAATAGTTGGTTCATGTTTCATTATTTGTATGTGAGGTCTGCCCAATGGATAATGGCACTGATCAAGGATTAGTACATTTGGTTGAGTCCAATGTCTGATTGGCTCTTTTCTACCTTCCCTATCCTCATTAATCAAAGACCCTTTCAAGTTTTAATCTGTTGTTTGGTTGATAGTAATACCCTGCATAGTGGAGTTGATTCAATGAATACCTGGTTAGTATTTAGTAATCCTTTACTATAATCTACTATATGAATCCAGAAGTATAAGGTGTGTAGTGAGCTGAGTCTTATCTGGATTAGGTGTACCTACCATGGTTTTGTAGAGCCAGAAGTGAAGAGGGCATTCTTGTCCCTATAGTTGGTCCAGTTGCCTTGCAAAGATTTCACACCTAGATTTAACCAGTCCTAACATCAATCTCAAGGCATATTGGCAGCCCTAGGTGGCATAAGCATTTTTGAACACCAACAACATCATCATTTGTTAATTAATTAATTATTTAATTAATTAATTTATTCTTATGTCATTAAATCCCTTTATCTTAATTAAAAATATTTAATTAAGAAATCCCTCCCAAAAATGTTTAAATCTTATTTAAACATTATTCCCCTATTTATTAATTATTTAATTAATAAATTGACCAAAAATCTAAAAAATAAATTATTTATTTATTTTTTCCCAAAACCTTAGAAATATCCTAAAGACCCTAAACCTCTTCTAGAATCTTCTAATCCCTCCTTAATTTCGATTAAAGGCTAATCCCATCATTTCCTAACCCTAATCCCAACTCAAAAATATTTAATTAAGATTAAATATTAATCCTCATGTTTATTAAATTTATTTTAATAAATATATCCTCAAACCTAACCCTTGGAAATAAATAAATCTTTATCTATTTCCTAAAATCCATATTTATCCTAAGGAAGACCTAGACTCTTCTAGAAAGTCTTCATCCTTATCCCCTTGACTGAAACCCTAACCTTACCCCAAACCCTGACCTATCCTCCTAACCCAACCCTTTCCAAAATCCTATAAATACTCCTCATTTCTAAGAGCAATTCACCCATTCACCTTTTATTTCAAGCATTTTTATCATGCTAATTTAGCTCTAGATTTAGCATAATCATTCTAATTTAGCTTATTTTCAAGCTTTCTTAGAACACACCATAGCTTAGCAATAATGGATTAACTTAGTTTGCTTCATTGTTTTGCATAGCTTAGCATAATCTCACACTTCATTTGGATAAAAATTGATCTAGTATAATCTTATTTTGTTTCTTAAATCTCCATTAAAGGATTCTTGAGTTCTTGAGGCCTTAGGGGCAATTTTGGGTGTCCTACCCAATATTGTGCCATTTTTGGGGTTTTCATGAATCTCAATCCATCTTAGTATGCATTTAGAATATGCTCCAAGTGCTTAGAGAGCACACCCACATCCCCTTAAGCAAGAGCAAATCAAACAGTGCTTGGGTGCACCTGTTTAGGCTCTATCTGAGGTGGCTTAGCTTAGATGTTTTTGTTTTAAATTGATATAATGTTAGATTAAAACCTAATGTTTTCTTGTCTTAGCCTTTTAAAATAAATATAGATAGGCTAGTCTACATTTTGGCATGCCTGGTGGGACTCACTTCGCAAGTCTTTCAATTTTTGGAGTTTTTGGCAAAGTTTGAAGTTTGAAGATGGAGGAGGTAGTTTGATCATCTTTCTTGTCTAAAAGCCCATTATTCCTCTATTTTGTCTATTCATTCTTCTTCCCCTTGCAAAATCTTAGCCTATTCTTCCAAAAAAATCCCAAAGAAAATCTCATTTTGACAAAAACCATGTATTTTCTCTGTAAAAATTATGTTTAAAGTATATAAAATTGTCAGAGGATCGCATCTGGTAAATCCAGGATAGTATTCAGGATTCCTGGATGGCATCTAGGGACTACACCATTCCTGGATCACATCTGGTAAATTTAGGATAGCATCTGGTAAATTCAGGGTAGCATCTGGGATTCCCGGATTGCATCTGGGGACTACACCATTCCTAGATCGCATCTGGTAAATTCAGGGTAGCATCTGGTAAATTTAGGGTAGCATCTAGTAAACAGGATAGCATCTAGTAATACTTCAATTTGGGGTAAAAATTAACAAAACAAAGGCATAAACATCTTATTTTAGTTCTTATAATGAATCCCCAAATCACTCTTGAATGCATTAAAGACTAAAACTTGCAAAATCTAACAAAACAAACAAAACCAATCCAATCATTTGCATCCTTGCAACATCAAGGTTTTAGAAGCATTCATGCAAAAATTAGGAACACTTGAAAGCTTTGGGTACTTCAAAAGAATCTCAAATTTGCATCTTAAAATCTAAATGGGTTCCTAAAATCAGTCCTAAAAATTCTGTTAAAAACTAACATCTTTTTGTGGCAAAGTCTTGAATGTTTTTCAAATTCACGCATCAAACTAAATCTAGGAACTTTGCCTTGGGGTCTAAAAATGGAGCAAACAAAATCTTGAATGAAACTAAAGGAATGAAGCTAAGTCCTAAAGAGTCATTGTCATTTTGAAAATCAAACACACTCTTGAATGCATTAAAAGAAACAAAAATCTCTATTCCTTCCTTTTTCAGTTCAAGCAAATGTAAAATCAAATCTTGAATGACTTAAGGATCAAAACAAAGCTCTTTTCAAAGTTCTAAATCAAACACAACAATTCAATCTTGAATGCCCAAGTCAAAGCAACTGCAAATGCTTGAAAGTATTTTGGAGAAAGAAAAAATCAAAGCCTAAACACTTGTGTCTTCAGTTATTCAAATTCAAACATCACTTAATCAATTTGGGAAAAAGAAAAACTTGCTTGATGTGCATCTAGGAGCTTTTATTTTCTGTAAATCCTTGTTAAAGTAAGCAACGTAGAACATTTGAACTTGGACAAGTTCACTTGTTTTACTTTTAGCGAGGCTTGTCCAGGGAGAAAAGCACTTCCTCTCTAGAGAACAAACTCAAACCAGTATCCCCCCTGACTGGTATATAAATAAAGTGAAGGCAAAAAAGTACTCACTTATATCTCCTAATCCATGGGCGTTCGTGCCAAATACAATGACTGGGGATGGTAAATATTCCTCCCCCAGTGTTGTTGGCTAGGCTCTTAAGTGAGTCATGGGCGATCAGCATAACCGAGTATGGAGACTCCATGGAACTATTAAAAACTTGATAAAATAGAGGCTACCCTATCTACATCTAAAAGTATCAAAATCCTTGTGCAAGGATCGATTCCAAGGGGTTTACCAGGTCGCCTCAAGATTACACACCATTTGTATCCCCTTCTAGGGGGTTACCAAGCTGTGGGCAAGCAATTTTTATACTCACCTTCCTTAGGTAGATCTACTTGAAGTGCTTGACAGTCAAAAACTCTATGAAAACATTGTTGGAACATACACTTTTCAGAGCTTTTTTAGATTAAAAGGTTAGTTATCTTGCTTGTATCTCACAAGGTTTCTTTGTCCCTTGTAGAGATTGCTTTTCCAAAAAATCTTTGTTGAAATCTATCCTTTACCATTGGAAAAACATCAAACTGATCTACAACTTGGTTCAAGATACTTAGAATAGCCATGTTAGTCCAAATCCTCCCAAAATCTAGAAAATGTCCAAAACTTTCAGAAACTCAAATCATGGTCTTCTAGTCATATTCAATCTAGTCTTGTCATCCTTTCCTCCTATCTTAGGTTAGTAGAGTCATCTTGGTCATCCCCCATCCCCTTGTCTATCTTCCTCTAGAGTCAGTCTTCTTCCAAACTTGAGTCAAACCCAATCCTAGTCTGATCTTGTTAGTCATCCCAATCTAAGTCTTAGTCTTCCAATCCATCTTCATCCTTCATTCCTATCCAACTCATCCACAAGCCATTATGTCTCAAAACTATTATGATGAGTTTGGTTATTATGTCTCTCCCCTCAATCCATCCTATCCCAAAGATGATGAAAGCCTTGTAGATCATGATGCATATTTTGAAAATCTTAGCCAATTTGTTCCAAACATCCCCCAACATCCAATCATTCCTCCAAAATATCCCATCATACCTTCATGTTTATCCACTAGCACTCCCTTTCATGTCCTTGGCATGGGAAATCCACTATCCTATTCATCCACACCATCTTCATATCTTAAGCCTACATATCCTCCATATGCATCCTTTATACCACCACCTCCATCTATGGCTATATTCCAACCACCATCTTCCCATAGAAACACTTCACACTACTTCCCTTATCTAAAAAAAACATCCACTCATCCCCCAAATCATTCTCAAATCCAAAATCCTAGTCTTCCCATCCTTTATCCAAATCCTCCACCCACTTATCCTCCAATCCTGATTCAAAATCAAAATCCTAGTCTTCCAATCCTTTTCCCCAATCCACCATCCTATCTCAACCCACCATCCTCCATTCAAACCCATGTTTATGCAAATCCCCTCCCACAAAAAGAATGCACCCTTCAATCTGCTTCATATCCCGTACCTCAATCCATCATTCCTACCTCACCAAATAGTCCATCAAGTTCACAAGCTTCCTCTAAGCCTACCTATGTGAACTATCCAAACCCACCATCCTCCAGCTCCTCATTTGCACCATCATCCCCTCAAACAGGTTCACCATCTTCCACCCCATCATCGTGTGAGGACTATCCTAGTTCTCCATCTCCTCCATCTTCTAATCCTTTTTCACCATGAAAGTCTCCAAGGAGTTTCACAAGGAAGCCAACAACAAATCCCACTCCTAAAGTTGAAGAGCCAAGCCATCTCAAAAATTCATGTGAAGCCATCATTGATGAGGCCCATCCATCACTCCCATCTGTCATCTATCTTTCGTACATTGATCCTCTTCCATCTCTTAGCATCATTGAGTCCCTTCCATCTAAAGTTTTCATCCAATCCCCACCAACATCACCTCCTCCTAGCATTATCCAAAGCACATCCAGTGAGCCCCATGAGTTCACCCTTCTTCCTACCATCACAACTATAGAATCTTCCATCCTTTCATCCATAGCATCTAAAAAGTTCACCCCTCTTCCTGCCATCACAGCTGCAGAATCTCCCATCCTTTCATCCATACCATCTGAAGAGTTCTTCCTTCTTCTAGACATCACAGCTACAGAATCTCCTATCCTTCCATCCACCCCATCTGAAGAGTCCATCCATGCATCCCCCAACACTCTATCCACACAAATCCTATCATGTCAAGATCTTTCCCAAAAGCATGTTGAAATACTCGCAGAAGAAAATCAAGATCCAATCCCTTCACTTCCCCCATCACATGTTCTATTGCTTCCATCACCCCCAATCCAAAATCCTACAATCCCAATTCTTCCAATCCAAGATCCTACAATCCCTATTCCTCCATCTCAAGATCTATTACTATCTCCCAATCCCAGTCAAGATCCCATCATCCCATCCTCTCCTCTTGAGGATCATCCAATCCAAACTATCCAGTTGCCAACACTCTATCCTCTTGGTCCACTTACATTTGTTAGAGGTAGCCCACTTGAAGCAGAAGCAATAAGTTCTATATCTTCCATCAGGGAACTAGAAATTGAATGTTTATCATATTCCCCAAGTTAGAAATATCCTTGTTTAGATACAATGCTCAAGAAATGGAATTATCAAGGGAAAGGCCTAGATTCTGATGAACAAGGAAATCTGGAGCCCATTCAAGACAAGAAACATCCAAAATTATGTGGCATTGGTCACACATTAGAAGAAGGCACTTCCTCTAGAAATGTCGGTACAACTAAAGCTAAATTCAAGGATCCTTCCAAACCCACCATCACCTCTTCCAAAGCATACAATGCTATTCCTCCTCCATCATTATAGCCCAGGACAACCTATCACATTCCTCCTTCATCCTCCAAATCCATTTTGGGTCCCTATGTCCCAAAATCTACCAGCACATATCCTCCACATACCAAATCCATTTTGGGCCCTTGCATCCCAAAATATCATACCCCATCTTATCCTACTCAGTCCTTCATCCAAAATCCAAACATCCCTAGTCAAGATCAACAAAGGCACATTCCCACATATCCTATTTACCAGTCTCCTTCCATCTCTCCATCCATATTTCCTCCATCCCACACATCTTCTCATATTTACTCCAATGCTCCCCGCAATTTGGATGCCATGTCCAATATGAATAAAGGGAAATATCCACAAAGATTTGAAGATTGCCATGTCTAGTCTAACAACATGCTCAAGAAAAGAAAAATCTAATCAAGCAATCTAATGCATTCCTATGGCCACAAAGGCCTAGAAAAGAACAAGAAAAATCCACTACATGGCCACAAAGGCCCATCAAAGAAAAAGCAAAATCTAATGCATACCAACGGCCACAAAGGCCCACCAACGCTAAAGAAAAAATGATGTGGATCCCAAAGAAAAAAGATGTAATGCATCTAAAAGAAACATCCACAATGGCATCCAAAGTTGCTAATCCCCTAGCTACTCAGTCTTCTCCTCCATCTCCTCAATCTATTTTGGGTCCCAAAGATCCTAAATCTCCTAGCATAAATCCTCCATCCTATCTACCTCTATCTTTCAAAACCCATCCACTTCATCCATCTTCCTCGCAACATGTGCCAATGTTGGTCCAGACAACATCCCCCTATCATGATCACTTTCCATCCTTCCATCCAAACACTTTCTACCACTATATCTCCCATCTACCTCATCCCATCCATGCCTTTGCATAATCCCTCCTTCCTAACAAAAGTTGTACCAACATCCAAGCACATCAAAAAGATCAGTGAAGAAAGTCAATGACAAATCAGAGAAATCAACAGGTCAGAAAAATTAGAAAGTCAGCAACAAATCAGAAAACCAATTAGAATATCAGTGAAAGATCAACACAAAGTTAGTAGAAAATCAAAAAAATCCATTAAAATTGGAAAAATCAAGAGAAAAATATCAAAAAAGAAAAGAAAAAGAGAAAAACATTCATCCTATGGTGAAAACTTGGCAATTCAAGTGCCTTGGACAAGTACCATGGTGAAAACCTGGCAAATAGGCATCATGCATAGCCCCCCCCCCCCAATTCCTTTCTGCAGTTGGGGGCCATTCCCTTCTATCACCATCTTATCTAGCATCTCCTCCATCCATTTGTCTCTCACCTCCTTCATCCTCCTTTGGATCTTGATGAAAAAATAGAGGCTACCAGGTATACATGCTTTTTGACACCTTCTTGGCATCCATCACACCTTTTAGCTACATATCCTATGTCCAATCCATTCATCCTAGCTTCCATCTACCTTCCTCATCCTCTCATCGGCATATCTTCTATCCAATCATACCCCATCCTAATGCCTCTGAAATACATGAACTATCCTAAGCAGGGGGCATCTTATTCCTTGGTGACATATTCCTTGGAGACTATCTTTCATCCAAAATCTTCCATCTCCCAAATCCTCAAGCAAATCCACCATCCAATCTCCCCAAGCATTCCTCTATCCAATCCTCAAACAAATCTGCCATTCATCTCCCAATCCCAAGCAGTTCTTCCATCCAAATCTTCCTCCATCCAAATCCTCCTAGTAATTTCTCCATCCAAATTCCAAAGCATTTCCTCCATCTTGCCATTACTTGGTTTCTTCCCTTGTCATTGGTATCTAGCTATAGGCTACCTTTCATGCAATCCAATGCCATCCATCCATATCCAACTATTGCTAGCAATCTTCCAACATCTTCCAATCCTATCCACATCTTCTAGCTATCCAACATCCAAGATCAAGCGAACCCATCCCATCACATCCTTAGTCCTGTTCCTAGTCTTGTAGCAAGCCTTGCTCTCAATCCAATCATCATCATTTGGATATGTCCTTCCCAAATTTGTGTCATTTTAGGACACATCATCCACTGTCAGTCCATCTTGGCTTTCCATTCCAACTGGGGCATCATCTTACATATCTTTGAAGCTTTAGTTTCATCCCCAGGTTCTTTGTACATCCTAATCCTAAGCTTCTATACATAGCCATTGTAAATATCCCCGTGTCTTGTTGTACATATCCTTGTTAGTCCTATAGTAGCATTTGATTAGAAATCTTGTCCTATCCAGCCTTGCACTTTAGCAATATCAATTGTCGACTATTCTTGATCACAGTGATTATTCTTTGAACTACATCATTTGCCAACGAACAACAACACTCATTCTCTCATCAATCAATGGGTCCTTGAGGATGTATCCTTCCTCCTATCAGACCTAATCTTCCACCAATCACACCAGGTCCATGTTGATGTATCCTTCCACATGTTTAGACCCATCTTCCCATCATCAATCCGTCAGTCAATTCAAATCTCTCTCCTTGGCAAAGGATGTCTTTTTGGAGTTGTCATTTTGGTCTTGGATTTTTTCCTTTGGATCTTGTTAATCTTTTACAGCTTCTCATTTTTTCTCTACTCCAAGTTTCCACAATCCTTTGTATCATGGTGCGCTGTGAATGTGAACAATCTGAGGCAAGGTCTTTTGATCTTTTTGATTCTTCCTGTGAGTCAGTTGGATGTGACCCTTGCACGTTTCACATGTGATCTTCTAGGTTCCATGGTGCACTTGGGAAATTCCATTTGCTTGTGGTTTCTCCCACATCATTTCCACCATGACTCCTCTTGGGTTCATGCGTGATGCTGGGGAAACCCTGCGTGTCTTTTTAGCATCAGTCCTATGCAACGCTTGTGACAAGGCCTTGTGTTCTTTCATAACCTTGGTAGGTCTCTAGCATTGCTATATTAAACTAGGTTGTGCTCTCCACATTTGCACTTGGAGCTTCTCCAAATCCCCTGCATTCTGCATCATCTAGATTAATCTTACATCCTGCATCATCATGTAGTGACATCCTACATTTTGTATTCCATCTCATCTTGCATTCACCCATCTTCACTCTTGGAAGCTTGGTTATTTATTCTCCCCTTCTTCCTAGGTCCTTCCTTCTTTGTTTCCTTTCGAGAAAATTCCACAACGTTTACTCCTTGCATTATTTTCTCGAGGGGGCACAATCCTTTATTCCTCTAAATTCTAGCCTTGGGCATCTTATTTTCTTGTCTTTGACGCCATGCCACTTGCGGCATCGCATCAAAGAGGGGCAAAATGTAGACACCTAAAAATCCTTTAGAAAATAAAGTATTTTTATTTTCTGAAAAACCCCTGATGACATCATCATTTGTTAATTAATTAATTATTTAATTAATTAATTTATTCTTATGTCATTAAATCCCTTTATCTTAATTAAAAATATTTAATTAAGAAATCCCTCCCAAAAATGTTTAAATCTTATTTAAACATTATTCCCCTATTTATTAATTATTTAATTAATAAATTGACCAAAAATCTAAAAAATAAATTATTTATTTATTTTTTCCCAAAACCTTAGAAATATCCTAAAGACCCTAAACCTCTTCTAGAATCTTCTAATCCCTCCTTAATTTTGATTAAAGGCTAATCCCATCATTTCCTAACCCTAATCCCAACTCAAAAATATTTAATTAAGATTAAATATTAATCCTCATGTTTATGAAATTTATTTTAATAAATATATCCTCAAACCTAACCCTTGGAAATAAATAAATCTTTATCTATTTCCTAAAATCCATATTTATCCTAAGGAAGACCTAGACTCTTTTAGAAAGTCTTCATCCTTATCCCCTTGACTCAAACCCTAACCTTACCCCAAACCCTAACCTATCCTCCTAACCCAACCCTTTCCAAAATCCTATAAATACTCCTCATTTCTAAGAGCAATTCACCCATTCACCTTTTATTTCAAGCATTTTTATCATGCTAATTTAGCTCTAGATTTAGCATAATCATTCTAATTTAGATCATTTTCAAGCTTTCTTAGAACACACCATAGCTTAGCAATAATGGATTAACTTAGTTTGCTTCATTGTTTTGCATAGCTTAGCATAATCTCACACTTCATTTGGATAAAAATTGATCTAGTATAATCATATTTTGTTTCTTAAATCTCCATTAAAGCATTCTTGAGTTCTTGAGGCCTTAGAGGCAATTTTGGGTGTTCTACCCAATATTGTGCCATTTTTGGGGTTTTCATGAATCTCAATCCATCTTAGTATGCATTTAGAATATGCTCCAAGTGCTTAGAGAGCACACCCACATCCCCTTAAGCAATATCAAATCAAACAGTGCTTGGGTGCACCTGTTTAGGCTCAATTTGAGGTGACTTAGCTTAGATGTTTTTGTTTTAAATTGATATAATGTTAGATTAAAACTTAATGTTTGCTTGTCTTAGCCTTTCAAAATAGATACAGATAGCCTAGTCTACAGGTTGGATTTGTGCGCATTGATTGTTTTGCAGGTGTTGACTGTGGACATTCAAAGACCAACATAGTGGCACTAGAGTAATCAAATCCAACCGTGGATTGCAGAATCTTCGCAAGAAAAGAAAGTTAATTGATGTTTTCTGTTACATGTGTGTGTAGATTTAGTTTCCTTAATGTGCTATATTTATGGGATTATTCATGGTTAATGATGTTTCTATTTAAAACTTAATGAGTTGTAACTGATCCTCATTTATGAAGTGATCGTAGATTTAGGAGATAGTTGTAGCTTTCTTTTAAATAATCGACTATTGTGACTCTGTTGGAGTTAGTCGAACAAACTAGTTTTTATAATAGAACTCTTCCATACTATTTTCAATCAAGTGTAATCCTTTTGTTATGGATGAATAGAATGTTCAGTTCAATTTTGTATCTTTCATCTTGATTGTAGCTCTCATTCACTCATTCAAGGGGGCCCACTTGATGAGTGAATTGTTTTGTTAGAGTAGAGTTCATTTTCCTATTTATTTCTAAGTAGTTAGAACTTTGTTGTTCCTACAGCTATTGATAACAAAATTAGTAGCCTATTCCTGCAGCACAGTCGGTTGGAGTAGTTCCTAGCCGCAATTCCCTGCTTTAATTAGAATACATTTGTTTCCTAGTTTTAGCATAGTTTTCCTGAATCATATTTATTTGAATTCCATAGATAGTCTCAGAATAAGAAGGTTTGAAGCATATACTTTGCAAATGCCATTCCAAGTTTACGTCCCTACTCGATAATTAAATGAGACCAAATAATTCATTTAGAAATCATTTGGGGTGTCCAATCCTGAAATAGGCAGTCCATTGCTCTAGGTTTCTGATACTATTATTTGGCCAAGCACATACCCCAAAATGTCTTCCTCTAAGTTCGCAAGCCATAATATATCATATATCACCTTCACTAATCAAAATAGTATTGTAGTATACAATAATTCTTATTTTGTACTTAGTCATTTTCATGACTGTGTCTCCAACACTTATACTGACTTCATGTGATCACTACAACATAAGTGTTTCCATAAATGACAACCCTCAAGTGATACATAGCTCTCTCAAAACATCACTTGCCAACAATCTCTCCCTTTGGCATTGGCAAAAATACTTAGCAAAAAATGACTAAGTGTCAAAACACTATCTTCCTTCTACTTCTCTATATACATATTCTTTCTCTCTTTTTTTATTTTATTTACAATTTTCTCTTTCTCCTTTTTTTTAATTTACTTCTTCTCTTCTTCTCATTTTTCTATTCTCTTCTTCTCCCCCTTTGACATCAATGGTAAAGGTACTTACAAAACTTCAAAATCTTAAGCATATATGACTTAGTGCTTACTCACCAGATTTAGAATGTCTTGGAAGGAGTCTTCCAAGGTCTTCACTTCATCATTCCATGACTTAATCAGTAGTTCACTGACATGGATCAGTCCATTCAGTGCATAAGATGCAGTCTCTACTACTTCAGCTTAGTGGGTACAAAGTTTTTCATTGATCCCTCAATCTTCTCCATCTTTGTGAGATGAGCTTCAAAAATTGATAGCTTGGGAGTGATTAAACTCTTTAGAAAACCAAATCTTTCCATTAATCTCCCTTTCTCTGTATCCAAGGCATTTACTTTGTCCAAAATCTTGGATGTCTTCTTTTCCATTTCCAACTTAGTTTGTGAAGAGGTTTCACAACTGTCCATTATGATGTCTAATGTAGCCCTATCCTTGGCTATAATTTCATCAACATTCTTAACATGTCTAATAGGATTTATGCAATATCTATATATCTTTCTTCCTTGTGCCACACAACTTTTGGCTTTGATTGTAGTTTCTTTCATAATGCCCAAGTCCCATGAGATAGACTCACAGACTTCCTTCAACTTATTTTCAAGGTATCTTTTCTCAGCTTTATCCTATCCAATCTTCAACAGTGACTCAAAATAGTTGTCAAAGTTTTCCAGTGCCATGTTTAAAATTTCTTTGCATAATCCTTTCCTTGAAATATGAGAGGTGTAGGGAGTATTTTATTCACAGTCTCTACTGCCCTAGAAATCACCTTGACCTTCTTATCCCCCTTTTGTTCTAACCTTTCCTTTGCCTTAGTAAATTCTATGCAGGATAACCTCATGAGTTCATCCTAATCCATGCTTTCCACATCAATGCTTACCGGTTTGGCCATACTTTCCAACAATAAGGTAGAGGAGGTATCTAGTTCTTGCTTGATCTCAACTCTTATCTATTCTTCTTTTTCTAGTCCTATCTCTTCTTCCTATTTTTCCTCTTGTTGTTTCTCCTTCTCTTGATCTTTCTCTTCCTATTTTTCTTCTATATGTTATCTCACTTTTTGTTCTTCCTCTTCTACTATCATTGTATTGTCCATATTTCCTTGAAATAGATCATTTACATCAAGTGAGGTGTCAAGTGATATAGGCACACTAGAAATGAAGAAGTCTGGTTGCTTGTCAACTTCTCTTTATTTTATACTATCCTTAACAGTTTTAGATCTTTCTTCCATACCCAAGGATGTAGGCTTGGTGGCTTTGGGATGTAAGGTTTTCTTAGGCATGTTTCTCATAAGAATTTGGTCCAATGCCTTCTATGTGTCTTCTATTACTTCATCATATTTTCTTGCCATTATCTTTACAAGTCTGGCCTTTGTTCTCAATAGAGGTTTCAAATCCTTGATGATTGTTTCCCTTTCGTGTATGGAGACTACAGGTAACATGTCTTTAATAGCCTTATTTCTTATAGTCTCATCCTCTAAATGTGCTAATTGTTTTCTTATTTCCAACTTACTATACAAGTCTTTAGGAATACTTCCTTCTATTTCTAGCATTTTTTTCTTGTAGACTAACAAGTGCTCAATTACTATATCTTCAATTATAGAGTGATTATATCAATCATACCTCTCATAGTATCTATTCAGTGTATGCAAATTTCCATCTCTGATTATCCTCTTCTGCAATATCTTAATATCTGGTTTCCATAAATTTTGTGGCTTCTTCTGTTCTTTTTTTTCCTCTTTCTTCTCAGTCACCTTGTCCTCTTTCTTCTTTGTTTCTACCTTTTTTTTCTTAGGGCTTCTTGGCTTGTTTGATCTTGATTATCTCCTAGGAGTGCTTGTAGGTGAAACCTCTTGTGCAATCTTCTCAGGAGTGATTGATAAATCTATTACATTGGGAGTAGGACTTACTGTCTTTTCTGCTTCAGAAGGAGGAGGTGCTTCAATTGCCATGCTAGAGGACCCTTCTGTCATCTTTGTCCTTACTTATTTTATTTTTTCCTTAGTAATTCCTTCCTTTGTAACTATGTCATCAACCATTCTCTCTATCTTCCTCTTCCTTGTCCCTTTATTGTGTTATTATCTTACCTTGGCCAGATTTTTCCAAGTAAGTTCCCCATCTTTCTTTAGATGTATCAATTTCAGCTGCTAGTACATGTACAACTTGCATTGTAAGAACCTTAGAACTGACCTCATACCCCATAGGGTAGCACCATCTCTTTATAGGCTCAACTAATTCAAAGCATACACAATTAGTTTCAACCATGAAACAAATTGTGTCTTTATATTTCTCAACTAATTCCTTAGGTATCCTGTATCTCTCCTTCATTTGCCTTTGAAGGACTTTGTCATTGCAAATTACTCACCATCAACCTAGTTCTTAGTCTATCTCTGATAGCTTTCTGAGATTTGTATACCAGTAGGTACACTGTCCTTCCATGCTCTAGGGTGCATTCTAGGAAATTTGTGCTCAATGTCAATGTACATGTGGATTAGAAGTGAACCAAAATTGAATGATTTTGACTTATCTTTCTTGATAATCCTCACATACTCTAAGAACTATTGTGCTAGGATCTCACATAGGTTATATTTTGTATTTTCCTTAACCATTTTGTAGGCCATCATGATTACCCCTGCTAACATAGAATTAGGTTTGTTGTTGTAGTATAACTTATATCCTAGTAGCATTACTACCAATCTCACATCTTGTTGAAAAATGTCATTCACAATCATCGCTCTCTTATCCCATTTGGAATGTGTTAGGGTCTCTACTTGTTTCTTGATATTTTTCTCACATACAGAGAGGGCTCCAATATTGTCCAACCCAATTATCTCATGAATAAATTGACTACATATTTTTACAAGCTGCTCTCCTATCTACATGAGTTGATCATGGATTCTTCTTAGTATTATTTTGAACCATTCAGTTTCATAGAACTCATTTAGGAGGGTTAACTTAATGATAGATTGGTCTTCCAAATGTTTGAACTCTTCTTTGATTTTACCATCAGATTCTATCATCTCACCTAATTCCTTATAGATTTCTACATCCCCTATGGTCTCATAATTACAGTGAATGTAAACCCTAATATCTTCAACATGTAACATGTCATATAGGGTTTGCGAAAATGCTCCTTTCAGATCATTCTCACAAGACTTAAAGGGGCGCTTCTTAAATTTTTATCTTGGCCTATCAACTACATCATAGATCATAGGTGCATCCATAGCTTCTTGAAAGAGTATAAGATCTAAATACCTTTAATATACTTAATTCTGAGACTTCTTCTTAAATCGATCATGCAATGTGGTTGCTAGATGGCTGTAGTGCTTCTTAATTCTAATCTCCTTGGTCATTGATCATCAAATGGTGAGGAAATGATATGCCTTAAGGTCTTTTACCCATCCCTAGTTGAGTAAGTGCATTTATCATAGTTAGCTCAACTTCACACATTATCTAGTCAAACATAAATTTCATGATCATAGAATATGAATCTCCAAGTATTGCGATCATAGACATAGACTCCATAATGTCTCTATACGCCATATCTAAGCTTGCATGAGCTTATTCCTCATAATCAGGGGCTGGATATAATCTATTATCTGCATCCAATTCTCCCCCTAAGGCCATGTGACATTCTAGGTCAATGAAGTAATGTCAACATCGTGCGAAGACATAGTAGCATCTATTGTCTCTCCCTGAACCAATGCCCTATTGAAATATTTTACCTTCCATATCTTCTCATCATCTTCATTTGCTGGTTTCTTGAAATGATTCTTGAGCTCATCTATGTACTCATTAAGACTTTTACCATTGTCAATAATATTCTTCTTTATAACCACAGGTGGTGGTCCTCTTTTATTGTTCATTCCATTATACCTGCAAAACTTTTATATGTGTCCTAAGTTATTGCATTTGAAACATGTAGGTGGTCTTCTATCCTGATTAACTTGCAACTTACAATACCTTGTAGTATGCCCAAGGTTATTGTATTTGTAGCATGTGATCTTGGTTGCTGACTCTTCTCTGATGTAATCTTGTCTATTCCTTGACTGGTCTAGTTTCTTGCATTCTACTTTCTTGTGTCCATATGCATAACAGTTGTAATAATAACTAGTAAAGGGTTTGAAATTTTCTTTACTTTTGCAATCTCTTTTCATGTCTCCAAGTTTGTTGCATCTAAAGCATCTACCTCTAAAAGGTCTTATATGATCTTTAAGCTCTTGAAAAGTGGATCTATATTCATTCTTCACTTCTTGTGATTCATCATGAGTCTTAGAACATTCTCCTTCATTGTATCCAATTCCAGTCATGTCTCCTTTAGGTATTTGTCTCTCTCTTTGTTTATCAATTTTATCACTACTCATGTGTAATTTCTCAAAGTGCAATTTGGATTGAGTGAGTTCACCTTTTATGATCTAATTATACTTCTCCAATTCCTAACATTTATCCTTGTAGTGATCAAGTTTAGTCTTCATCTATCCTATCTGCATATTTGCTTCTTTTAGAGTCTCTTCAACTTTGTATCTTGCATCCTTTTCATGTTGAATTTGTTTAATCATCAGAAGATTAATTTGTTCTTTTTCTTGCTCCAGCTTCTTTACTTGGTCTAATGTATCATTTTCTGAATCTTTTTTGATCTTATCCATAAGGTCTTGTCTTTGACTTCTTGAAAGTTCAAGTTGTTCCTTTAGTTTCTTAATGAAACCTTCGTCTCTTCTTAATTTGAATTTTAGTTTTCCATTCTCAGCCTTTTCTTTGTCCAGGTCATCAAGTGCCTCTTTAAAATTCTCTTGTAAACTTTAATAATCTATTCTAATCTCCCTCAAGCTGTTAGACTTTCTCTCCAAGGCCCAATAGCTTTGATACCAATTGTTAGGATTAAGTAATAGTAAGGGGGGGGGGGGGGGGGGGGTTGAATCAATATTACTGCACTTCAAATTAAACTTAAACAAATTGCAAATAAACTATACGAATGTTGAAATGAACAGAACATAAACACATAACACATAACTCATAACACCATTATTTGTTTTTGAGGAAACCCTGGCCAAGCGAAAACCCTGATGGGGATGGTACCCACAACTATGCACTAAAATATAGAATCCCTATTAGGAGATCTAGCCCTATTAGGAGCTGAGTATTACATAGTACATTTCCTTATTAGAGGAATGGAAACCCTATTAGAGGTATACAAAAACCTTGTTAAAGGTGTGGTGAGCTTACAACTCTTACAATCAAAATTTTGTTACAAAAGTGTTCTTCAATGATAAACAATACAAGCATCTACTATGCTTTGATAGTTCCAGTTATGTTTCACAATAGCCTCTATCAATCATTGATCTCACATATGCTATTAGTCATCACTAATATCCCAAATTTTTATCCATCATACATACATGCTTGTCACACTTATCACTTCCACAAAGCACTCTATACTTATATCAATTCTGCCATCCACTCGGCTCTCAAATATAATATAAAACATAAAAATTACTTATAAAAATGATAAATGTAGAGTCAAAGATCTTGTATTACCAAAGTGTTAGCAATATACAACCTTCATATGACTTAGCACATTACCATTCTGTCTAGCCTTCCCTTAATCATCATGACTATTCATATGCCCTGTTTCACTGTCTCTCTATCTTCGCATACCTTCATATCACTGTATCTTACTGATATCAACACCAAAACATGTGCAACCTTAACTGAATCTTATTCATACCACAAAATGTCTTCCTCTAAGTTTGAAAGTCAGAATATATCATATATCACCTTCATTGATCAAAATAGTACTGCAATATATTGTAATTCTGATTCTGTACTTAGTCATTTTCATGACTATGTCTCCAACACTTATACTCACTTCATGCGATCACTATAACATAAGTGTTTCCATAAATGACAACCCTCAAGTGATCCATAGTTCTCTCAAAACATCACTTGCCAACAAGAATGAGAATCTTATCATGAAGGTGCGAGAGACCTCTATCCATTATAATCTAATTCATGAAATGGATAGACCTCACATATATCTTGAACTCCTTATCAATCATATTCATGTTAATGGGATTTATTATGATGTTCTTTTGACTATTCACTATCTATGATCCTTGTAATACATTATTTTCTAAACTGCCATCTTCTATTCTTCACTAAATTATGAAAAGTGGTGTCTCTAAAAAATTCCATGAACATATTAGAAAAATACTAACTAGAAAACATAAAATAATCACAATTACTTAAGTGAATTTTTCATTTAATAAAAGATAGAGTTTTTAGTGATCAATTGAGTATTGCAGGATAATGTATATGTAGTTACATGGAGATTTAAAGAATGTGATTTTTTGGAACCAATACTATTCATTGGGCTATAGCTGAGTGTATTTTATACCTCATGAATTGATGATATTCTAAGTACTTTATTGAAGTAATCATCCTATATTAGCTTTAGTCTCATATCTTGTACTTTAATTATCTAATATAGCTACCTTCTTGTGTCATTGAAAACTTTATATTATGATAGTCCTCAATCATGTTTACTAGTTTTTAGTTTGAGTTTTAGATTTTTTGACAACCTTTTCACTTTTCCCTACACTCCTAGAATCTTCCAAATTGCTATTAGTTTCTTGAACTACCATTAGCATGCATATAGAACAATGTTGCAACATCATAAATTATACCCCTTTTATAGGGTGTCTAATTCCATGCTCTCCTAACACTCATTTTAGTGTTTCATTTTATTATGATTTATAAGAATTTTTATGTATTTAATTAATAATTAATTCAAACTTGAGTCCTCTCTTAATTCAATTTCATAAAAAACCCACAAGGTGACTACTTATTGGTGTGCCTTTCAATTATTTTATCCATTCAATCACAACTTGCCTAGATAGGCCCAATTTTACCATGTGCGGCCTTCTGCATTTTATTCTAATTTCAAAACTTGATTTCCCATTCAAATTGGCATCTCCTTACAATTTGGGCTTTTGATTTAAATTTAGGCCCATATTTGAGGGAACGGGCCAACTTGGTCGACCGGTTCCCGCCAATTCAATTTGAACCGTGCAATGGTTAAATTGTTTAAGTGTTTTAAATGTGTGTCAACTTGCTCTGAGTTTTGCAAACTAAAATATTTGAGAAGGTTAAAAAGGAAAGTTATCCCACTTCATTTTGTAGATTAAAATAATTTGTAAGAGTGAGCTTTACAATTTGAAGACATCCTATGGGGTGAAGATATGCAAACCAAGAAAAATCAACAAATATCAAGAACCAAGATCACTTTTCATCATCATGGAGCTTCAATAGATGTTGAAGGATAATAGGGAATTACTTTTTGATGATCAAATATTAATTTTTGTTTTGGGTGTAGTTTGATTCATTTTATTCTCATATTTTGACATATAAGATTTATATCTTAATTTTATTACTTCAATTAATGTGATTCATATACTTATATTTTGAATATCATTTAGGGTTTTACTCTAACACACTTGAGTATATATCTAGGTTACTTTTTGCTCATTTTAGATTGTAGAAATCTTAGACACACTTAATAATCAAGAGCACACATAATTCCTATTTTGATATCAACTATTTGTAGAAGTGGAAATCACCAAAATAAGGAAAACCCCTACACACATAATTTTTTTATATTGTAGGTTTAGATGCAAGTCCAAATCTATTTTTGGTAGAAGAAATTAACTTCTAATATTTATACTGATCCAAATTTACAATCTCAACCTCTTTCATAGGGAACAAGGCAACTTGGTCACCCCAATATTGAGAACAAAGCAATCTAATTGCCCCAGTCCCCCAGAATCAATTCAAATTGAACCTAGACTTAGATCTGGCCCCTAGGAGCTTATATCCAAAATTATATCTAATTTATCAGTCCCAGAAGCCAAGTGACCTGGTTGGCTCAATCTTGTAAAAAAAAATCAGGTTTGGATCACATGTACACAATGTTTTTACCAGTTCATTTATGTACCCAATTTGTAGTTCTTGATTTTTTGATTTAATTTTTTTTAGTTTTAAGCCTAAAAACCCCAGTCTCTCAATTTATCACTTCTAGGAAACAAAACCATAGAAGTCCCAAGATCATAGATACTAGATTGACTATGTTGGATCAAGGGTTAGTCAATCATATTTTTCTTTTGGCAAATTTGTATTCTAATGTGATTGGAAGAGATGATTCTCAACCTAGTTTGTCCTATCCTTGCACCATCACATTTTGGTGAACCCAACCTTGTTTTAAAATTTGATCCTTCTTATAGTGTATTTGTTTACATATGTATGTTCTTTTTTGTTTTAAAAAGTAATAAAAATATAAAAATAGAATATTTACTTTTAATGTATTACTATGTGCCTAATTTAGAAATGTGATGTTTTCTTTCATTAGATCAGTTTATTTAATTGCATGTTTTCCTATTCCTAGATTAGAAAAATTTCTAATCTCTTTTTGTAAGACTTTAGTGCATTTGATGAGTCATTTAGTAGTGATGACTTTGATATGTTGGATGAATCTCGTGATGATGTCATCTCTATTAAGACCTCCTCTACAAATGCTAAACCATTCCTTTACCAAAGATTTCTTAACATGATACATGTGAATGGATATAAAAATGGAGTTGAAACACATAAAGTTGTCCATCTTGATCAAGACGCTCCTTAATCTAAAAATAAAATAGTGATTATTGTTAAAGGTTCTATTAACCATGATTTAAATCAATAAACCTAATATTGTTGTTCAAGGAGGTAGTAATCTTAATACCTTTCAAACTCCTAACAAGCCCTTGAGTGTGGTTAAAGGAAGAACAAAAAAACCTTTTTCTTTTACGAAACAAATTACCAAATATTACAAAGTAGTTTCTCAAAAATATAACATGAGGAATAATCAACAACCTACTAATCCAATTGTCCCTACTACTCAACTAGTGCTTTCCACACCACCTCTTCCTCAAAATAATGGAACAACATATGACCTTGTTGAATAACTTTGTGCTACTCCTACCAAGATATCCCTTTGGGAACTCATAAACCTCGTCTATATATCATGGAATATTAAAAGAATATTTGAACAAGGTGAATTTTCCACCTCCTATGGGACTTAATGATATGACTTCTTTATTGGCATGTGTATATATAACTAAGGTTGATATAATATTTACTCAAGATGACTTGCCTCCTCTAAAATTCCAAATTTGACATGATCTTCTCATGATTGCAGTTCATACAAATGACAGTGCTATTCAAATAACCTTATTTGACAATGGATATGGTCTTAATGTCTGTATTATTGATTTATTGCACATAATCAATGTGGATACTTATTTAACTCAGCCTGATTCTCTTTCTATTTGTGGCTTTAAACATGTTTCTAGAGGAATATTAGGTATATTTTTACTTACAATAAATTTCAATATCACTCTTGTTGAAAAGGCCTTATCTAAATATCAAGATCATTTCCCAATAGAATTGATGCAGGTCAAGGGATGGTGGATCCAATTAAGGATAGTCCAAACCTTGCAGCTTTAGAACAACACAATGGAATACAACACAAAAATTATTTAAACCAAATTTTCATTAACATGCCCAGCTGTGAGGCCTTCTGGGTTAGGGCCAATTACAATCAGAAAGTAATTCTACAAGATCAATAGGATCCAATACAACTCCAACTAGTTCAGTTCTGAGACAAATCAACAATAGATGGAAACCCTAAGGTAGATCTGAACTTGTGCTCGCAAGCCACCAAGCAATCTCCTTGTCTCCAAGCCTCAACCACTAGCTCTACTATCAAAAACTATCAGATACTAATCTAATCTACAAGATCATGCAGGATCTTTTCCACAACTTCACTTATCTGCTACCCCCAGATCTGCTCTCAGTGCCTATGATCTGATCACCTAAAACAACTACCCAAACATCCTATAAATACTAATCATCAACCACAAGTCAACTGGATGAAACCATTAACTTCTCCTAACAAATATTAAATGCAATACAAGTTGGCTCTCAAATAGCCTTACAATTAATAAATTCAACATGTCGGCCCCTAGATCCACATCGGAGAATCCAAAAAAAGATACCAATAATAAATGCAACAAGTGGGCCAAGAAAATCACCAAGAACTCCATTCGATAAGCTAGAACTACTGAGTGCCAAAGAAACAACTGAGCACCAGTGAAACAACTAACCAAGCCAAGCAATACCAAGCAACAAAGGTATTATCGAGCACTAGTTCCACTAAGCACCAGAAGTCTCACTGAGTTCTTTCAGCGACCAAGCTTCCTTCAATAACTAAGACCATTGGTTAAGGTTGAAATTGAGTAACACCAACCAACTAACACACCACCATGTAGATTAATCGAGGACCCAAGAATGCCCCTACATCAGACACCCTGGGTTCGAAAAGATGTTCATATGTGAGAAGAACATCTTCTGGGATTCAACACATAAACCCTGAACTAGTTCTTCACATACAAGTCCTCCACCTTTTCACTTTGCATACTCTTCCACTTTAGCATCCTTTGTCTCCTTAAGTCTTTCCTTGATAACACACAGGTCTGTCCTCCAAACTGATCATTCATTCTCTCAGGATCTACCAACTCAACTCGACTACCAATACTTAGACTCCTCCTACCGAGTGTTGTATCTAGAAAAGGCATCAGGGAAAACTTCATGTCATCCTTCTCAATAGTAAACACATTCTTCACACAATCATACATAGCTCTACAATAATATTGCCAAGGTCTACTGAGCAATATATGACAACTATGCATCTCCACAATATCACATAACACAAGAAACTTATACTGGCTAATCTGAACATCAATAAAGCATTTTTCTCTTACTTCTAGAGCATGATCATCTTGTAACCAACCAATCCTATAAGGATGTGGATGTCTCGTGTATTCAAACCAAGTTTGTGAACCACGTCCTCGGCAACAAAGTTATTAGTACTACCACTGTCAACAATAACATCACAAAGTTTACCTCTAGACTTGTACTGACACCTGAACAAGTCACTCCTCTGACAAGGTTCCTCCTTTGTACTGAGTAATGTTTTCCAAATCAACAAGTTCTCAGATTCAGGTGCATTCTCAACATTTTCATTCACCACAGTAGTTCATCAGTCACCAAGCTTCTTCTATGTAGACTCAAAAGAATGATTTCCTTCCTCACCACAGTTATAGAAAGTTCCCTTAAAGATAACTCTACTTGTCTTCTTCTTTGGTTCTATAGGTTTCTATTCATCTTCTGTAGTCATCGGTTTATCCGTCACTGAATGATCAATCTTTTCCTTCCCTTGGGGATTACTATGTTGTTTCCTTTTCAACTTATCTTCTACCTTCAGAGCATACTGATAAGCATCTTCAAGAGAATCAATCTTTAGCATACCAAGCTCATCCTGAATATTGAATCTCAAACCATTCACATACCAAGCTACCTTTTCCTTACCAAGTTCTCTATGTCTAGACTAAATAGTAAGTTTGTAGAACTCCTCAGTATAATCTTCAATAGTCAAATCCTTTTGTTCCAGATTCTTTAACTTCTTAAACAAGTCAAGCTCATAGTCAGCAGGTATGAACTTAGCTTTCAACTTAGTCACCATCAACCTCCACTGATTGATCTTCATTTCACCTTCATCTTCTCTATCTCTTTGTAATTCTTTCAACCAAAGAGCAACATGTCCTTTAAATTTTGTCTATGCTAATCTCACCCGAAGAGGATCTTCAATTTCTTCCATCTCAAAGAAATATTTAATTTCACCAATCCAGTCAATCAAATTCTTGGGTTTCAAAGTATGAGAGAAAGTAGAAGCTTCCATTCAGTAACTATTACTTAACTGAGCTCTAAATCTATGTAACTGAGTAGTTCTGTCTTCACTAGATCTATCCCTCCGATCATCACCACTAGATCTAGTAGCTTCAAAGTCTTTAGCAGCTTCCTCATATCCATCTTCAATACCAACATTCTGAGGTACACCAGCTATAGCTCTCATGATCTCAGTGACCATGTCATTCTTCATCAACTCCATCTCTGATCTAAAATCATATTTCATCTTCTCTATAATCCTAGATTCCGTGCAGTATCAAAAATATCAACAATTACTCTAGGGTCCAATCTTCTCAGAGGCATCCTTAAAGATAAGAGAAACCCTCTACAACAAACCCTACACTGACCACCTTGTGACAATCTCCAAGTTGTATGCAAGTTAGATTAGCCTACCACCTCACACAAACAACTAGGTCAATATTCCACAAGTTTAGTGCCACATATGTGCAACTCAGATCATATGATCTCTTCGCCCACAAGATCAACTTCACAAGAACAACCTTGCTAGGTCAACCTTCACTCCACAAGATCAACTCAGCTTTGATACCACCTAACATAGGTCAAGGGATGGTGGATCCAATTAAGGATAGTCCAAACCTTGCAGCTTTAGAACAACATAGTGGAATACAACACAACAATTATTTCAACCAAATTTTCATTAACATGCCCGACTGTGAGGCCTTTTGGGTTAGGGCCAATTACAATCAGAAAGTAATTCTACAAGATCAACAAGATCCAATACAAATCTAGCTAGTTCAATTTTAAGACAAATCAACAACTGATGGAAACCCTAAGGTAGATCTAAACTTGTGCTCGCAAGCCACCAAGCAATCTCCTTGTCTCCAAGCCTCAACCACTAGCTCTTCTATCACAAACTATCAGATACTAATATGATCTATAAGATCACGTAGGATCTTTTTGACAAATTCACTTATCTTCTACCCCCAGATCTACTCTTAGTACCTATGATTTGATCACCTAAAAAAACTACCCAAACATCCTATAAATACTAATCATCAGCCACAAGTTGACTGGATGAAACCATTAACTCCTCCTAACAAATATTAAATGCAATACAACTCGGCTCTCAAATAGCCTTACAATTAATAAATTCAACATGTCGGACCCTATATCCACATAGGAGAATCCAACAAAAGCCACCAAAAATAAATGCACCAAGTCGGCCAAGCAAATCACCAAGAACTCCAGTCGGTAAGCCAAAAATACCAAGCACCAGAGAAACAACCGAGCACCAGTGAAACAACTGACCAATCCAAGCAACACTGAGCAACACAGGCATTACCGAGCACCAATTCCACCGAGCACCAGAAGTTCCACCAAGCACCAGAAGTCTCACAGAGCTTCCTTCAATAACCGAGACCATCAGTTAAGGCTACAACCGAGTAACACTGGCCAAGTAACACACCACCATGCAGATTCACCAAGGACCCAAGAATGCCCTTGCATCAAGAACCCAAACCTTTCTTGATGTTTTCAATAATATCTCATTGCATGTGAGAAAATTTTATCTTTATCAATGATGTATATATACTCATTAATTTTAATGACTCTTGTATCTTATTATGCAAAAGGAAAATTGATAGAAATTGGGCTTGTTCAATTATTTCAAGATTATCAAATTGAGAAATTATTTGTTTTAACTTCCTATTGATTGACCTCCTATTAGAATGTGAAGGTTGTTCAACATAAATTGTCAATTTCTCCACATCCATTTCAAGTATATGATTTAAATTTCTATAATTGATTTTTTTCTTATATGTGTTGATTGTGAGCTACACAAAAAAATAAAAAAATGAGAATAATTTAGAGAAAAAGAGACATAAAGAAACTAAAAATAAAAAAAAGGAACTACACACACACAAAGAGAGAGAGAGAGAGAGAGAGAGAGAGAGAGAGAGAGAGAGAGAGAGAGAGACCTAACAAGACTAATAATACATAAAGAAACTAAAAAGGCATAGAAAGAGACTAAAAAGACACCAGAGAGACCTAAATGGAGTAAAAAGACCTAAAAGGATACATAAAGAGACTAAAAAGACTAAAAGACACTAGAGAGACCTAAATAGAGTATTTAAATACCTAAAACAACTAAAAAGAGTAAAAATACCTAAACATACTAAAAAGACATATGTACAAGGAAACTACAAAGACACATAGAGACACTAAAAAGAGAAAAAAAAACATTAGAGAGACCTAAAAAGAGTGAAAAGACTATAAATATAGTGATAAGACCCACAAAGAATATAAATAGCCCTAGAAACAATAAAAAGAGACTAGGGTGTTAAGGGGAGAGTGATGCAGTCATGGAAGGAGTTTCCCCAAAGGAGATGGTCCAACCATGCAGCCCGAGTTAGCACAATTGAATTCAATGACTAAAAAATCAATAACAACTCAACAATGGATAGTAAAAATTCCCATTTAAGCCTTAACATTATCTCATATTCAAGTATTTACATCAGATTATCCAACCACATGCCATCTTACACCTGAGGCACATACTCCTAATTACAATCAAGAATCTAGATCCATCTTGGATGGTAACCTCAAAAAGACTTACTACTCAGAACTACCTAGCTAAGGAACAAAGGCAACAATATATACCAGTTGGCAAGTTACAAGACGGCCATGGAGATCACATTCCCCAAAGTTGAAGAAAACATATTACAACAAATAGTCCAGGATCCAAATCATAAGGAAAATGTCTAGATTGATATAGAATGACATGTAATCACACAAGGAGGTCATCATGAGAATAAGATTATTCAAAAATATTCTAATTCAATCCGCAAGCAATGGGAAAACTTTGCAAGATCCAACAACTTGGATTAAGCTATTATCATGAAGAACATATAGGTCTAAACCCAAAAATCAAGAGATCTCCACAAATTTAGAATGGATTGAGATGTGAACCGAGACCAAGATTTCACATGATATCTAAAGCATTCTAGAAGGTTTGCATGAGCCAAAGAGACACCTAGGAGGAACACCACACAAAACACTGAAACTGACTAATAGGAACAAATTGAAAGGAAAGTATTTTTGGTTGATGAAAGATTGCCAAGAAACCCAAGATTCTCCTAGATTTGAAACCCAAGTTTATTAAAAAGTGAGCCTCTCACTTTGATGTTGCAAGAGTGAATCCACAACTTATCACTAAAATTCATGTTGACCCTTAGTTTCCCAACCCTCATGGTTAATAATATGAACCTGCACACAAAAAATTGTGCTTTCTCTAATATGATCTCTTCATCCTCTACACAAAAGAAAACCAAATAGTAAATTCATTAGAAAAGCCAAATTGATCAGTACCACACACAAGATCTATACTCTTCTTCACAAACTCTCTTGATATCTTTTCCCGTTCCTCACCATCCTCATCACATGTCTTTGTCTCAAATTAAGTCTTCATATTTACTTTCAGCATATCCATCTTCATGTTCAAATAGGTTCTTTTCAAAGGAATCTTTGTCCTCTTTCCATACCTACACTATAACACATGTAATAAAATCCTCTTGTACACAAAAAGATTGATTAGTACCAACATGTTTTCTCTCTCACACCCTCTAGTTAATCTCTGCAACAAGTCAACATCTAATTGAAACATTTGAGTTTTCAACTTTCTATCAACAACTTGATCATAATCACAAATAAAATCCCTATTCAAAACTCTCTCAAACTAGTCAACAAATTCATCAACATCAATACCCTTATTACTAATCTCATCAACATTATACTATTTAACTAACCCAACTAGGTTATCAAATTCAACCAAAGGAACCTCATCCTCAATCCTGACTATATCAAAATCTTGAATATCAATATTAACAATCTCATTATTAACAACAAGACACTCCTTTACTTTCTCATTAGATTTAATCAATTGATTATGAACTCAACCACATCCAAAACTACCTCATCTACTTTATCCTTAAGAATTTATACCTGATGTTAAAACACTCATAGCTGTTCTTACCACTTTTACCTCCTTTACTGCTACAACCCTTTCTTCCCTTTTCCTCTTTTTAATTATCTTTATGAAATGCCAAATAATCCACCTCTTGATTATTAAATGCTAGCACAACATCTTCATCTCTTCAATAGTCTCCTCACTTTTAGGTTTAGGATTCCTTTACAAACCAACTAATGCACGTCAGATCTCACTCCTTATTTAAATTCTAAGGTACTAAAACATCTTCTTTACTCTTATAGGTTTCATCCTACTTAATGACATCTCTCCCTTCAAGTGGTGAAACTAGCTCGGCTCAATGATCTGACTGCAAGATCTCAATTGCCTCTCATTTGACAATTTATTGAACATGCTTATAGAATACCTCGATTCAAAAATATGTTCACCAAAGGGATGCCACAAGGACCAAAACCCACTCAAAGGTTTACAATCAACAAAAATTCCTCCATGAGCCATCCTCACAAAAATCCTCTACAACTTTGGGTCAAATTCCCATTCTACCACCCCACAAAAAGCCATCTAGGATTTCTGGAACTCAATAACAATGATCTACTCATAATTTTTCCATCTCAGGAATGAATCTTGATCTGATACCAAATGATGTATTCATGGTAGGATTTTCCCCAAAGGAGATAGTCTAACCATGCAACCCAAGTCAACACAGTAGAATTAAACAACTGAAAGATCAATAACAACTCAATAATGAATAGTAAACATGCCCATTCAAGCCTTCACATTATCTCAGATTCAAGTATTTACATGAAATTATCTAGCCACATACCATCTTACACATGAGGCACACATTCCTGATTGCAATTAGAAATCCATATCCATCTTGGATGCTATCCTTGAAAATACTTACTATTGAGAGCTACCTAACTAAGGAAAAAATGCTAAAACATATACAAGTTCTCAAGCCACAAGTCAGCCAAGGAGATCACATTCTCCAAAGATGAAGAAAACATATTACAACAAATAGGCTAGGACCCAAATCATAAGAAACACATTCAGATTCATATAGAATGACATACGATCACAAAAGGAGGTTGACCATGTGATAAACTACAACTGATTGAATATCTTGAGGTAGAGTTTGACAACTAGTTGGATATTTGAAAGACATTGATTGATGATCACTGAACTACTAATGTGTATGTGAGACATTAAATCACTTAATGTATTGTCATTAATGTAAACTAGTTTTGAATATACTTATCATGATGGTTACAAACATTTTAAGAAGGAAATAATGGTGAAGGAATGAGATATATATATAAAGATGAGATGGATGAGAAAGATATGAATATGGTATTCATTGGGTAACTTATTGATGAGCCTATGACATTATGTTAGTGATTTGATTGTATTACATGAATATAATTTGGATTGAAGATCAAGAATGAACAAGCTTATGTGGTCAGTAAATAAGGAATTCAGTATACACTGAGTTGGAACAATGTACACCGAGAAAGTGTAGTGTATACCGAGTACAGTGTTAATTGAGCTAGTTATCACCAACACATTGTGGTATTGAACGAGTGAAAGAAATAGATTTAACTTATGAATTCCACCTAAAGATGATGAGATGGATAATTATTGATGATTCTAACATTAAAGATAATGTTTTTTATGATGATCAAATGACTGAAAAAATTCAAGGATGATCGGACGAAGGACAATGAAACGTGTTAATGACACAACTGTCGAGGAAGGTTAAAGCAACAAAATCAACGATGGAGATTAAGAGGTAAAATCTATAGATGGAAATAAAATGGTTTTGGAAATAAAATGGTTTATGATGTCTATATAAAAAGACAAGAGATTCATTATTGAGTTTTTTGTAGAAGATTTCACGTGAAAAGATTGAATTCATGGAAAGGTGATCAAACTGGTTGAAGATAGAACCAAGAAAATCTATAGAGAACACCAAGTGTCAGAGAAAGAAATTACCAAGTAGAATAGAGTTGGAGGAAACAAAGAGATTGAATTGATTATTGATCAGAGGTATTTTTGAGCTTAGCATAGATCTAAAATTCTGCAAAGCTTAGAATAGATCTAAAAATATTCCAAACAAGTTGTATTTGAATCAGATCATTACTGTAACAGTTTAACCATTGCTATAGATAAATCTCTTAACCGAGTGGGACTTAACAGTCTTTATATTTCAATATGACATTCAATGAATGTTGATTATTTTCTTGTTGACCTCATAGTGAATATTTGGTCAAGGGAGATCTGTTAGTGATAAATCCTCTAACCAAGTCATACCTCCTAGTGTGTTTTGTAATCTTTAACAGGCTTGGCTCTTAATTGATATCACTTCAGAAGAGTGAATTATTTTGGGTTACCGGTCTGAGGTGGTTTTTCCCGTAATAGGGTTTCCCCATTAAAAATCAAAGTGTTATGTGTATGAATGTTATTTTACTTTACACATTAAAATAACTGGATTGATCGATAAACATGGTATTTAATTTACTGGTAATTGATAGATGGACAGAAAGGCACAGTTGATATATTACCGAGTTAATTAATGGATTTAAATTTTTTGTTATATAGATCTGGGAGCATTTGGGACTGTAGGATAATTGGACTTAACTGATTTGCCCCCCCTCTTAGTTATTTAACAATTAGTATTGGAGAATAGAGTGTTTGAAAGGAAAGTTTGAAGGACTTAAGATAAAGATCACAAGATGTATAAGAGAGAGGTTCCAAAGCTGAATAAAGATAACTTCTCAACATGGAAAATCATAATGAAATTGTATTTATTAGAAATAGGTGAGTCTGCAACATACTAATTGGAAAATGATTTTATCTTACCCACTGGACCTTTGACTGTTGATCATATGAGAGAAATACATGAACACAATGCTATGATGATAGAGCTTTCTTCTTCTTTATCAGATGCCAAATTTAAAGATGTTAAGACATGTACAACTACTAAACAAATGTGGGACAAGCTTACACTAGTTCATGGAGGAGATGTGAATATGTTAAGGGCTAAAGCTAAAAGTATTAGAGGAAAGTTTGATCACATGAAAATGAAAGAAGGTGAGAACATATCTCAGTAAAATAACCAAGTCAAGGAGGTATTATTGATGAAGACACTGTTATAAGTAAAATTCTCAGAACCTTTTTACCTTCCTATGCTATTAGAGTTTCTGCAATTCATGAAATGAGAGAAGCTCCTAGTAATAATGTTACACTTGGTAGTCTAATCGGTAGACTGACTGCATTTGAGTTGAACAACTTTGACAATAATATTATTCCTATTGTTGAGTTTGCATTTATGTCATCTCTAAAAATTGGTAAATCAAGCAACAAACATAGGATAAGAAATGAAAGTGATAGTGAAAGTGAAGAGGATGAACTTGAAGCATTAATGGCTAGAAGATTGCAAAAAGGTAAAGGAAGATATATAGGAAAATTACCTTTGGTATTCTTTAAATGTAAAGAGATTGACCATATTGCTGCTAGATGTCCTAATAGGAAAGAAGATGAGAAAACTAATGAAAGATATAATGAAAGGAAGTATGATAGAAGAGATAATTAAGAACACAGAGGCAATCGATAGTATGAAAGAATTAGTAACTGATATTACAAAGATAAAGACAAGAATACATGTTACCTTGTTGAAGATGATGATGACGATGACACCGACACCGAAACTAATGAAGACATTGAGGTGATATTTGTAGCTTTGAAAAAAAGTTCAGAAGAAGAAGGAAGGTATGTAGAAACAACACTTATTTCTAAAGTTAGCAAGAATGATAATTGGATTATTGATAGTGGTTGTACACATCATATGACTAGTGATGAAGAGAAATTTGAAAACCTTGAACATTATAATGGATGATCTGTTAAAATGGGAAATAATACAACTTGTCTAGTAAAAGGAAAATGGTCTATATTGTTGAACAATAAGATCAGATGTGAGAATGCCTATTGGGTGAAAGGACTTAATTACAATCTATTGAGTGTAGCACAACTGAATAACATAGGTCACTGAGTTTCATTTAAAAATAGAAAGGTGAAAATCTATGATGAGACTGAAAAGTTGGTCGGTACTGGTGAACAATCTAAAGGTAATCTATTCTATTTTGACAATGTTAAGACTTCTTGTTTATTGGATAAAAATGAAGATGTGTGGTTATGGCACAAGAGGTTATGTCATGTGAATTTTGATAACATGGTTTAGATTAGTAAGAAAAGGAAAGTTATAGGTTTACCGAGCATATCTAAACTTGACCATATTATGTGCAAACAATGTCAAATAGGAAAAATGTCAAAATCTAGTTTTAAGAGAAAACACTTTTCATCTAATGCCATTTTGGAATTGGTTCATATTGACTTGTGTGATCCTATGAGAACTCAGAGTTATAATGGAGACATATATTTTATCTTGTTTGTTGATGATTGTCATGTTCTTGAAAGAAAAATATGAAGCTTTTAAGATGTTTAAATGTATAAAAAAAGTGGAAAAAGAAAGTGGTAAAGAATTAAAATGCTTAAGATCAAATAGAGGTGGTGAATTTATTTATGATGAGTTTACTAAATTTTATAATGAGCATGGAATCAAGAGACACGTTTCTGCACCGAGGACACCCCATCGGAATGGGATTGCTGAAAGAAGAAATAGATCTATTGTGGATTGTGCTAGAACACTAATGTGAGTTCTACCTTTGATAGACATAGTTTTACTGCTTTTCTTTCTATGCTTTCAGTGATTATTTCATGGACATACTTAGACTATTAAAACACTTATGTATTTCAGGATATGTTGAATCCTATGATATATGTTCAGTACCTGGTTATGTAATTAGGGTACACTTGAGATACTTATGTTTTGATTCAGTTTCAGTTTATGATGATGTCATTTATGAGAATCAATGTGTTGAATGCAATTGTGATGAAAATTGGTTTAGAAAATTGATGATATGTTTAGTAAATTCAATCACAAATATAGTTTAAATACCATGCAGTATTGATGATGTATTGTGTTCTATATCATGTTGTTTTGGACCTACTGATGTGTGCAATGAGTGTGCAGGGATTGTTGACCATGGATCTAAATCGAGGACCTAGAATTGGAACCTATGTTATATGTCATGTATTCCAAGGTCTTGTTTGTATAAAGAAACATGGACCACATTGTATAGTTGTTTATTCATGAATGTGGTTTTCATGAGTGTGTTTAATTTAGTTAATATAAATGTGAATTAAGCCATGTCATTTGTTTAATTTAAATTGTGCCAATTTTGGCAATTATTGCATAAGTGTTGGCATGGCTAGTTAATTGTATTATTGTTAAGTAAAGGGTTAACTAGGGGTTAACCATACTATAGTACCAAGCTTACCCTGGGTTAGGAAGTTTCTAGTTGATCAACCTTGACTTGGAAATCCGTGGGTAAACTTTTGGTGGGGTTTAAGAGGGTCTTTTGGGCTCCCATAAGGTAACCAAGGTCAATTTTAGCGACCCAGGTTAGTACCCTATGGGTTAGGGGTCATTTTCAGCCCATTAAGAGCCTTTAATCACAATTATGACACCCCTAAACTCTCATTTTCAAAGTTGTGCGAATTTGAGAGTTGTGTGGTTTTGGTTAACCTTTCTCTTCTTCCCAATTTTGCATTCAACTCCATTTATGGAGAAGGAAGACAAGTGGGAAGAAGGGGATGAAAATTTCTTCCTCACCTTTGATTGGCTCCTAGGTTGTTGGAGGTTTTTCTATATATGGAAGGTTTTAGAAAAAGCTTGGTTGTTCACCCACTCTCTATTTTAGAGACCATTTCAGAATTAGAAGGAGCAAAAGGAAGGGATTTTCTTGAAAGGAGAGAAGATTTTCAGAATTCAACCTTAGGCCTGGAGTAAGGTTGGCCTCTTGTAGTTTAAATGTTTTTTTGGCATGTATGTGAGCTTGGAGCTCCATTAATGGAGTCCTTTCTTATTTTATGGTTTTTCTTAAAAATTCTTGATGTGTAAAATTGTTATTTTTCATTTGTAAATTCAATTTTGAATAGGATTCTTCAAGGCACACTCACCCTATGGAGGTTAGAGTAACCTTGAAGGGGGTAGTAAGAAGTGACCCAGGATTGTGAAGAGTCTACCATGTGTGGAGGGATAAACATGGGGTTTCATGATACCCATGATGCCAAGTATGGCCTACGGGCACCTGGGGGGGCATAAGGAGGTTTTTTTTTTTTTTACTGCATCTTGTGTAGATGGTCTCTCCAAGTCCATGTGTGGCTTGTAAAATTTGTATTATATTATGGCTTCTTCTCCTGCTAGTCGACCACTACCCCTATTTTAGGAAGGCCTCTTGGAGACCTTCCTCTTGTTTAAACCATGTTGGGAATCCTCTTTAGTGTTTATGTGTTTGAATATTTTCCTTCATGTTGGTGTAAGGATGCTTGTTACCTATTCCATACTAGATCCCCTAGCTTGAGGGTGGCCTTGAAAAGGCCTAGGTTGGGAGGCAAGCCTTTGTGGTCAGCCTCATTCTATCAGGTACCAACTGGATTCAGGACCTACCATACTTGTATGAGATTGAAATTCGAGTTGGAGAATTTCATTGTAACCCTGTTTATTTTAAGATTTCGTGGTATGTAAAATTGTAAGGTAGAAAATCGAGCTCAAGGAATATCCCTTGTAACCATACCTTTGGATTGTAATCTTTTTGGTAAAATTGTATAAATGGAAAACTCCAAGATTTGAATATCATGGAATTTTTTGTATGGGAAAGGAAATTTATGGATTAATAATTAAGGTTAAATAGATTATTATTGATATTTAAAAATTCATAGTTTTCCATTAATTATTAAAGGTATGAGTTATTTGGATTCTTAGTAATTTTTGAGCAATTTGAAGATTTAAATGTTATTTTTAAAAAAATAGTCAATACCATGGATGTTAAGGCTTCAAAATGCAATTTTAGGACTTATTTATTCATTAAGTTCATTTAAATTTTCATCAAAATAAATTAAATAATTGTTTTATTAAAAATTTATAGCATGTTTAGTTTAACTTATTGAAATATTAAATAAGCTTTAGTGTAAGTTTATTTTGTATTTTAAATTTCATGTTATACTTAGAAATATTTTTCAAATTATTGGGAAAATTATAAATGCCTAAAATAAAAATTCATTTCCTACAATATGTTAGACTATCAAATTAGATTGCAAGGATGTAATTAAATTTTCAAAAAATTAGCCTATATGTTTGTTGTTTAAGATTTCAGTAATTATATTTCACCAGTTAAAAAAATAAATATAATTAAGGTTTCCCTTTGTTCTTATATATAACTTTTAATTGTTAAACCCTTTATAAAAAAAATATCAATAAAAAATTATATCTTAAATGCGTTGTTTTTGGGGTTTCAAAGTAAAACGGGGATCTGTGGGAGGCGTAGGCTGAAGCCCTAACCCCTGCCCATAGATCCTCCCATGCAACACAATGACAAGGGCACAAGGGAGTACTCCCCACTGTGCTACACACTGTGGCAGATCCACTGTGCGTAGCACAATGGGGAGGGCCCTTGCCCTCCGTTGTGGGCGAAGCCACCTTTTGAGGGTCGCCAGTGGAAGAAAAAAAAACCTCTGCTCCCTCTTCCACTCATGCAGAGAACCATTTTTCTTGGCCCTGCAAACAAAAATGTGGGGTTAGGAAATATAAAAGGGCCAAACTTAGTTTTGTTTGTTTATATATTATATTATTAAGTTTTAATTTTTATTAGTTAAGTTTGTTGTTTCATTAATTTAGATTTGTTTTTATAATATGGTTTTAAGTTTTAATATTATTTAATTAAGTGTATTAATTTAATTTATATTAAAAAAAGGGTTTGTTTAATTAGATTTAGATTGGTATATTTATTAAATTTATTTTATAAATTGTAAATTTTAATTAGATTTTTTTAAATATAGTTTAGAATAGTTTACTTAAAATAAGATGTATATTATATGTTAGAAATGGGATATATTTTTTCAAAAGTAAGTTCTTTTAAGAGATTAATTTAAATTTGATTAGGAACATTAATTTCATACTTATTTAAATTAGGTTTTTAATTTAATTTTAATTAAGTTTTAAGATTGGATTTAAGTATTCCAGTTCATTTTTAGACATAATTGAGTTGTTAATTTTTATTAACGAATCATATGTATTAAACTCAACATTACTACTGGATGAACGTAATTGTCTTAGGAGTCATAATGACTCCTCGTCTTTGAACTAGAGTCAATTTGACCTCTGTAGACTAGTTGACCTTTTTGTGTGTACTTGACTTTTCGATCAACTCTTGGTCAAACATAGGTCATTCACCTCGATTTGTGTGTACAAGTATGTCATGTTGTGTTTTGACCCTTTCAAACTTAGTTTTACATTTTTTAGAGCATGGTTGACTTTTTGCTCAACTCTAGTTGACTTTAGTCAACTATCTCGATTTGCATGCTAGTTAAGCTTGTAGTCTAAGGAACCCTATAGGATAATTTGGAAGTTGTTCGGTGAAGTTTGACTTTTGGTCAAACTTAGTCAAACTCGGTCTACCTTCTCAGGTTCAACCCTTGTGATGTTTTTGAACTCTTAGACTCTTCAGTTATCCGTTTTCCCTTTGCACCATTTTGTGTGCAAATAGGAGCTTGTGCTAGTTTGAATTAAAACTCCAGTTACTTAGTTGAGTATGTAAGTATGTTTTTAGTTTATCATTACATTTTATAAAAAAATAATTGTAGTTGTATTTTGCTCACTTTTTTGTGCATCACAACTAATGATTGAAAAAGATGTTGCATAGATGTATTGGAGAGAAGTTGTTAGTACTATTGTATACACATTGAACCAAGTTCAACTAAAGAAAGAATCAAACAAGACACCCTATGAATTATTGTATGGTTACACACCTAATGTGAGCTATTTCAGAATATTTGGTAGTAGATGTTACATTCTAAAAGATGATAGAAATGGAAAATTTGATTCTAAAGGTGATGAAGGAATATTCTTAGGATATTCTACTAAAAGAAAAGGTTGCAAATGTTTGAATAATGCTACTAAAAAATTGATTGAAAGTGCAAATGTAAGATTTGATGAATTTGCTAAGAAGAATGATGAAGAAAGTAAAAAGGAACCAAAAGACTATGGTAGATTTGTTTACATTGAGAAACCTGACACTCTACCCAAAAACTACCTAATGTTACTGAGTAATAGGGTAATGCTACCGAGATTCAGCAAACTTTTATCGATGAATATCATGATCATGCACCGAGTGAAGAGCATATTGAAGAACAAAGAATTGAACCTGTACTTGCAAGATACATAAGAAGACATCATCCACAAAATTAGATAATTGGAGATAAGAAAGCTAGCATGATGACACGAAGTAAGTTGAGAAACAATACATGTTTAGTTTATGAATTTGAACATAAAACTATTAAAGATGAACTTGAAAATAATGAATGGATTAAGGCTATGAATGAAGAGATTGAGAAGATACAAAAAAACAAAACATGGACATTGGTACTGAGACCGAGAGACAAAAATGTGATTCGAACCAAATGGATATTCAGAAACAAATTGGACGAGAATGGAGATGTTACAAGAAACAAAGAAAGACTAGTATGCAAAGGTTATGAACAAGAAGAGAGAATTGACTATGGAGAAAATTTTGCACCCATTGCTAGACTTGAAGGAGTTAGAATATTGCTTGCATATCCCACTTACAAAGGATTTAAATTTTATTAGAGGGATGTAAAATTTGCATTTTTGAATGGGATACTTGAAGAAGAGGTATACATTGAACAACATGAAGGTTTTGTTGATCCTAATAAGAGGAATATGGTATGTAAGTTTCACAAAGCATTATATGGACTGAAACAAGCACTGAGTGAATGGTATGAAAGACTGCATTACAATCTTATTAGTATTGGATTTGTTAGAACAAGTGCCAACAATAATTTGTATTTGAAAGGTGAAACTGATGACAAGATTCTTATTGCTGAATTTTTTTTTGATGATATCATATTTGGAGGACATGATAACCTATGAAAATCATTTGCTGATGAAATGAGAAAAGAATTTGAAATGTCAATGTTTGGAGAGATTAAAATTTTTCTTGGCTTGCAAATATTACAACAGAAGGAAGGCATATACATTACATAATCAAAGTACATAAGGGAAGTATTGAATACATTTGGTATGGAGGACTCAAAACTAGTAGGTACAAGTATGGTCACCATATGCAAATTGACAAAGGATGAAAAATCAACCAAGGTAAATAAAACCTTGTATAGATCAATGATTGGAAAATTGATGTATGTTGTGCATAGTAGACTAGATATTGCACATGCAGTTGGAATTGTAGCAAGATTTTCTACTAATCCTAAAGAATCACATATGACTGTTGTGAAAATAATTTTGAGATACTTAAAGAACACTGAAAACTATGGTTTGTGGTACAAGAAAGAAGGCAATTTTGAACTGAAAGTTTACACAGATGTGGATTGGGATGGAAACATTAATGATAGAAAGAGAAATACTAGTGGAACATTTTTTTTGGTGAAATATTGGTTACTTGGATAGTAAGAAACAAGGATGCATTTCTCAGTCCACTGCAGAAGAAAAATATGTTATTTCTACTACTGCTAATTATTCAAACATTGCATGGATAAAACAAATTTTGGAATGTATGAAGGAGGATATCACTGAACCAATGATAATATATTGTGATAAAACTAGTGCAATTAGTATTTCTAAGAATCCAGTGATGCATGAAAAAAATAAAATCATATTTCTATTAAGTATCACTGCTCGAGGGAACAAGTACAAGAAAAACAAGTAAGATTGGAGTATGTGAAATCACAAGAGAAACTTGCTGATATATTTACTAAACCCTTACCTAAGGACACCTTTGAGTACTTGATAAGTAGACTTGGGGTCCATCCCATGTCTATTAATCACTAAGGTGATTTGGAGGTTGCATCAACCTATACTTTATCATAATATCAAATGATGTTGATGGATGATGTTCACACGTTGGGTTTCCTAAGGCTATGGAAACTGAAAGGTGGAAGTCAAACTAAAATTAAATATCAGTACATGCAAGGTACTTGATCTAAACTAAATAATAGAGATAATATTTTGGCTATGGAAGAGCTGATAACTTTCTTTTTGGCACTTCTATCAAAGGGAGAGAGAATATCATATGAAATATAGGGAGACATGATTAAACTAAATTTGTGGGGAGAGAGAATGCATGGAGAGTATTGATGTTCTATAGTGATTAAACATATTAAATGTATAAGCTAGGGAGAGCTTACCGAGTTACAACATTTTCATATAGAGTTGTAGAATAGATGTTTGGTATTCTATGGCATATTTCATATTGTGTTTCCATCAATGCCAAAATGAGAGATTGATAAACTACAACTGATTGAATATCTTGAGGGAGAGTTTGATAACTGATTGGATAATTGAAAGACAGTGATTGATGATCACTGAGCTACTAATGCACATGTGAGATGGTAAATCAGTTAATGTATTTTTATTGATGTCAACTAATTTTGACTATACTTATCATGATGGTTACAAATATCTTAAGAAGGAAATAATGATGAAGGAATGAGATATCTACATAAAGATGAGATGGATGATAAATATATGGATATGGTATTCATTGGGTAACTTATTGATGAGCCTATGACATTATGTTGGTGATTTGATTGTATTAAATGAATCTATTTTGGATTGAAGATAAACAATGAAAAAGTTTATGTGGTCGGTAAATGAGGAATTCGGTATACATTGAGTTGGAACAGTGTACATTGAGAAAGTGTAGTGTATACCAAGTACAATGTTAACTGAGCTAGTTATCACCAACGCATTATGGTATTGACTGAGTGAAAGAAATAAATGGAACTTATGACTCTTGTCTAAAGATGATGAGCTGGACATTTTTTGATGATTCCAAGGTTAAAGATAATATTTTTTATGATGATCAAATGAATGATAAAATTCAAGGATGATCAGATGAAGGAAAATGAAATGTGTTAATGACACAACTAACAAGGAAGGTTAAAGTGACAAAATAAATGGTGAATATTAAGAGGCAAAATATAAGGATGAAAATAAAATAGTTAATGATGTCTATATAAAGAGACAAGAGATTCATTATTGAGTTTGTTGTAGAAGAATTTACGTGAAAAGATTGAATTCATGCAGAGCTAATCAAATTGGTTGAAGACATAACCGAGAAAATCTATAGAGAACACCGAACATTAGAGAAAGAAATTACCGAGCAAAAAAGAGTTGGAGGAAACAAAGATATTGAATTGATTATTGATCAGAGGTATTTTTGAGCTTAGCATAGATCTAAAAATCTACAAAACAAGTTATATTTGAATCGGATCATTACTATAATAGTTTAACCATTTCTACAGATAAATCTCTTAACCGAGTGGGACCTAACAATCTTTATATTTCAATATGACATTCAATAAATGTTGATTTTTTTCTTGTTGACCCCATAGTGAATGTTTGGTCAATGGAGAACTACTAGTGAGAAATCCTCTAACCAGATCACACCTCACAGTATGTTTTGTAACCTTTAATAGGGTTGGCTCTTAACCGAGCTCACTTCAGAAGAGTGAATTATTTTGGGTTACCGGTCCCAAATGGTTTTCCCCCTAACAGGTTTTCCACGTTAAAAATCAAAGTTCTATATTTGTATGGATGTGATGAAATATTATTTTACTTTACACATTACAATAACTCGATTGATCGGTAAACACCATATTTAATTTATTGGTAATTGGTAGATGAATAGAAAGGTACAGTTGATATATTACCAAGTTGATTAATTGATTTAAAAGTTTTGTTGTATACATCTGGGAGTATTTGGGACTGTAGGATAACTGGACTTAATTGATTCACCCCCTCTCAGTTATCTAACACCATGAGCATAAAATCATTGAAAACTGTACCAATTAGATTTTCAAGCTATGGGGAAACTTTGAAAGATCCAACAACTTAGATTGAGCGATTACCATGAAGAACATATAGGTTCAATCTAAAATCTCAAGAGATCTCCACCAAGATAGAACAGAACAAGATGCAAACCCAGACCAAGATTCCACATGATGTGTAGAACATGCTAGGAGTTTCACATGAGACAAAGAGCCAATTGGGAGGAATGTCACACAAAATTACTGAAACTGACTAACATGAACAAATTGAAGAATATTTTTTGTTGGTTTATGCAAGATTGCTAAGAAACCCAAGATGCTCTTGCACTAGAGAGAGAGAGAGTAAAAATTGCCCTTGAAAAATCTACAGGAACCAAAATTATCTTCTTTATCAAAAAATGTGAATTATCTTTGATTTTATTTTTGAAAAAAATGTTTATTTATTTACTTTTACCGAATTGATCAATAAAAAACAAAATTTATCTAACCTAGTTCGAGAAAACATGGGAAATTAGTAAATTCGATGTCGCTCATTGCATAGTTGTTTGTGCCACATGTATTCCATTGAAGGGGTGTTCATTCAAAGTGCACTAGGTTTGGTTGAACCCACTTAGATCAAAGATATATTTGATTAAAAACCCCTGTTATGGGATTCTCCCCCAAAATCAACTTATTTTTTAGATTCTTGACCTTTGAAGATTTGGCTCAAGACCTAAATAGAACAATCTTGATAAACCCATATGAAATATGGTGCTACTCAAAATGTCATTTTTAATTATTATGATTTTAATATATATTGAGTCTATTACGACTTTGTATTTTGTTTAGTATACATGGGTTGCTCACCATATAAGAACTCCTCTATTCAATTCTTATGGAAAAATAGTAAGGGTTCGTTTGGTTGTTGGAATTAAATGACGCTGAAATTGTCAAATTCCAGTATTTGACAATTATGGAAGTTTTAAATCCCGAAAATGGTTTTTGGAATATGGTTGGAACCATTTGGTTCACCTGGAATTCATAATGAGAAGATAGAAAATATTGTTTGCATGTGGATTTCAAAATATTATAAATTTTTCTTTACCCCCAATTCCCATTTAAGTGGAATTGGAATTTATTTTCCAATTCCACCTATTTAGATGGAAGATTCAAATGCTAGTTTTGGGGGTAAATGGGAATTAACAAATCCCTATTCCAATTTCATGTTTTGAACACCAACATCGAAAATGTCAATTCTAGGATTTGACAATCCCAATTCTAGTCTAATTCTAGCAAACAAATAGACCCTAAACTAAGTCAAAACAAAATCCTAAAAAATATCTAGACAAGAGGTATTGATGTTCTCTTTCTAACAAAAAAAAAAGAAAAATCAATTTTGATATATATAGAACAAGTTAGGGACTGCTAATTGAACCTATATCTAAATTATAGTTAATGTCACTTGAAAACTTAATAAACTATAAAATATTCAACAAATCAAGTGAAACCAATTGGATACACTAGATATTGATGTTACAAACCTAAATTTGAAAGAATTGTATTTTTATCCTTCTTAGAAAAAAACTTATGCACAACTAAATGAATGTCACTCTTTACAAATGTTATTTTTTGTTAAAATTTACTTTTCGAAGGAGATGGAAAATGGATACAAATTAATTATGAAAAAAATTAAAAATATATATTTAGAATATACACACAAAATGCTAAAAATCCCTAATTTATATCATCAAATTTCTAATGATTTGACAACAAGAGGTGTCTGTATGCAAATATTTTTTTGAGAATGTTCATTTCAATGTCAAAGTTGACAAAAAGGTGTAACCAACTATGGCAATATGACTCAAGGAAATATTTCTTTTAGACTTTAGAATACTATTCTTTTCAAATGTGATGTTACTGGACCTATGGATCCTAGTGATCTAGCTATGATAAGGGATCTGAATCTAGCTGGAAATGAAGCTAGCCCTCTAGCTAAAAGGAGATTGAGATAGGTCAAACATAAAATTCATAAAGAAGCAAGGTGGCTCCCTCCTCCTGATGGGGGTTTAAAATTCAATACCGGAGGGTCTTCTAGATGGAATCTTATACATGTAGGAATTGGTGGTGTTGGTAGGGATAGTAGTAGAAATGTTGTGTTATTCTTCTCTTCCTGAAAGGGTTGTCACTTTAATAACCTTAAGAAGGCTATAATTATTCTTTACGCTATAGAAAAAGGGTTCTCTCTTGGATGGAAGATGATCATTTATGAATTTGACTCTTAGATTGTGATTGATATGTTAAATGCTCAACATTTGGAGGATGCTAATTGGCAATTAGTTATGGTGGTAAAATATATCCTTAATTTGCGTTCCTTGTTTGATCATATTTCTTTCTATCATATTCCACGTGAATGGAATAGGGTGGTTGATTACTTGGCAAAATGGGGTTTAGAGAACCAAGGCGGGTGCGATATGGATGATTGGGGCCCCTTGAGGCCAGAGTTTAAGAAGATGTTCAATAGGTTAATTATGGAGGACAAAGGTGTGTAGGAATACCCTCCATGGGTTTGACTCTTCTTTGGAGTTGAGCTTTCTTGTTTTGGCCTTGGGCCCTTGGTTTGTTCTGAATAAAAAATTTACCCCTCCCTTTTTCAAAAAAGATAATATATTAATCTATATTATTAGTAATACATATTAATATATATCAAACTGTATATATATATATATATATATATATATATATATATATATATATATATATTAATATATATATATATATATATATATTAATATATATATATATATTAATATATATATTATTAATAATATACAATAAGATATATTAATAGTATGATATATTATTTATTTTAATAATATAATATTATATATTTATAAATATCATATATATTATTAATAATACATACTAATATATATTAATATATATTATTATATTAATAGTATAATAGATTATTTACTTTTTTTTTAATATTATTTATTCATTTGTATGGGATATTTGATATGTTTTAGATATCCCATATCTTTTTGATATCTAATACGGTTAGGCATTTTTCATGACTAGGTAAATTGACACCACAACCTACTAAAAAGTCAACACAAATTTTCATGTTTTTGGGTAGATGAAAACCATATTTTTTCTTCATATCACCACTTTTTGGCCCCTCGTGATCTAGCACATAGCCTAAACAACCACAACACAACTAAAACAATTGTATTCACCTTTGGTTCACTACTTATGATGGCTAACACATTGAAGTCCACATTGTTCTACACCACACTTCACACTTAACTTATGCAATCAGGGAGATAGATCTTCTGTCATACATCCTCATTACATAAGAACATATTTGTACAAAATTTTCACAAGCATACACATATGCTACACTATGCCACTAATGTTTCATCCTTTATTTATACCAAATTTGAATTTGAAAATCTCCCGCTATGGGCTAGGCAAGGACTGAACATGATTTGAAATGGGTTTATATTAAACATTATCGCGATGGAGAGGAATGAGAAGTGGACTACCACATGCTATAATTGAGATAAAGATAAAAACCATACACATTACACATCTTATTTAATTCATAAAGAAAATTATTTGAAGTGTAAACACCCAAGGTTGGTCAAACCTAGAGTAGAAACACCAAGATCCTTGAGACCATGTCTCCAAAGCCTAGAGTCTTGTGCCAACTGAAATGAGTAAAGCTAAGTATATTCTCAACTCATTTCTAAAAATGCATTGTTAGAAACCATTGTGTGTGAAAATGCAAAGCACACATCTCTTAGATATAATACTATCAACAACTGTTACACTCCGACAAATACCAAATTCATTGTACTTTGTTTTGAACCACAAAATATTGAATTCAACATTTCCAAACTCTAGCTACCAAAAAAATATCAAAATATCACCATCAAATTTGCAACATAAATAATATGTGGAGAAAAATCTACATCACCACCACACATAAAACATGTTGACATTAATGCAATAGTGTATTGACATCAATGACAACCATACCAAAACAACTATATTGAATCAATGCTTGCCTAACTCACTTATTTTTATCAATACTGCAATAGGTAGATCCCACTTGCAAAGTGGATGTTATCATGAATGAGGTACTCTTTGTTAATGGGTTGGTGATGTAGCCACAAGGTCTCTACAATTTTTATGTCGCAACAGTGAAATGATCTCACACAGGGAATAACTTGACAATTTTCAAGAATTAAATTACTGGACCCCTTAAACCTCAAAACTAATTTTTTTGGAATAAATAGTTGGTAACATAAATATATTTCTAATCACCAAGTTATAGATTTTTACTAGCCCATATATAGCCATACCACTATTTTTTATGACTACTAATTCTGGGATTCATTTCCTAAACAAGGTTTTTTCACAAAAATGGTCATAACTTGTTCATTTCTCTTTGAAAATGACTCAAACCTATTTCAAATAAAAGAGGTATCTCTCTAAGAAAACCAATAGTTACTAATCAACTCCTTAGTTGTACAAGGCCATACCATACTAAACAATGCAACAAAATGGGTAACCCTTGGTAGGGTTCTAGGCAACCTGCACCAAAACTACTATAACTCTCTTTGAAATCAATCAAATTATATGAAATAAAATAAAAATTGTTGAAGAAACAAATCCACATCTATCCCAATTGGTATTAGACTCATTAATGGTCCATACAGACTATACAAAGTATTAGAACACGAGGAAAATATTAGGAAATGAGGAAAAATATTTCTTCTCATTAATTTCTCCAACCCCATCATTATATATTCATCCTCCTCCATCCAAATGACTCATGAGAGGTATATTTAACTATTTATGACTATCCCCATCTAAATAACCAACTCCCACATGACTCTTGACCCTTCATCTTTCCATTTTTTGTATTTTTCAATATGACTATATTGACAAATTTTACAATTTTTAGAGTATTTTAAAAATGAACTCAGGTAACAACCTCCTAATACCTATTACATAATTAATGTGGCCTCTTGGGACTCATTACAACATTAAAACACTATATTTAAACCAAAATCATGAGATGTCCTCATGGAGACATGTACTTGCTAGGGTGCTCCTGCAAAATACTCTCGGACATAAAATCTTTCCAAGTCCCTTGAAAATATGCAACACCTTATTGGCCTTCAATTATTCCTTGATCTCCAACACTTGATGATCCTCCTTGTGCCTATAACTACTCCCATTTTCCTTCATCTTCAATCTAGGTTTGGCTTTGTCCATACAAATCAATCCTTCTCTTGATTGCACATTTTGAATCTGCGGCTTTATGCTCTAGCTTGCTTTTAATTGCTTCATCCAACTGCTGCTAACTTGTTTATTGGTCTCACTCATCTCCAAATAGTTCATACCATATCCTTGTTCTTTTTTTTTCACTCTTGGCTTGCCCTATGTCAATATGATCATCATAAAAATGAAGTGACAAGGCACTTCCTTCCCTCTTGGTATCTAAATTCTTCTTCTCACTACCATTCTCAGGTTTCCTATGTTTAGAACCATAGTCCCACCAGTATAAAAATTTCCCCTTATAAGATTAAACAAAAAAGGACAATCCATTTTCCTTACCATATAACTATCCATTTTCTCCACTTCCTCTAGAGACTTCACATATACACTATCTTTGGTCTACTCTTGGCCCATTACCTCCTTGGTCTCTACCATCCTTGAGACCCTCTGAAAACTTTCTACCCTCTCATCTTCACCTCTTGGGGTGACTACAACTAACCCTTTCCATTCTCCTTGGATTACTACCTTCTTGTTCTAATACTCACATTGCACTTGACTATCCACAATTTTCATCTAGTGTTCTACCTCTTTTATCTATGTATTTTGAGACTTATAAACTCTTGTTCTAGAAGTGTTTGACTACTCACCATTATATTTTTCCTTCGAGGGATACATTACTATTCCTACCATGAATTCTACACATGTTTTCAACCCATCTTGAATTTCCTCAATCCTTTTATCTTCTATAGCTTTATTTGCTTCCTCTTTCTTTATTATCCCAATGTTTGAGAGCTCTTTACTATCTAGTATTTCATCTTCTCTGCCAACACATATCTTCTTCTCTTCATGTTCTTGTCCAATTAGTGGACCACACTCTTCTCCTTTTGTGGCCTTACTAGGCCTTTCTTAGCTTTTCTTAGGAAATTCTTTTTCCTTCATTTGATCCCTTCCTCTTATCAAGGTCTCTACCCCATGGATTTCCTTCTCACAACCTTCTGTATCATATTTGTATAATTCTGATTTGATAATAATTAACTGTCCCACACCTTCCCTTGCTGTCTTCTTCCATAATCCACTTTCTCCTTTATCTTCACCATGCTGTCTAGACTTGTCTCGAACCTTCATGGATGATCCTTTCTTGGTATTTTCTTCTTCAGACCTCAATACTAACTACCCTAACATTCTTCTTATTTACAATGGCCCCCCCTTCACTACAATTTCTTCCCTCATGCCTCATAAGTCCTCTTTTTCCCTGCATTAGTATTATTCTATCCTTTCTTTTACCTTGATTCTCTTCTACCAATGGGCTCAAGTTAATGAGACCCCATCCTTCATAATAGTATAACTATTACACCTTGCATCATGTAAAGTATACCTTTCATGCATCCATGGCATTCCCAATAACAAATGGCATACACTCATTGATGCAACATCACACAAGATCTTATCTATATATCCCCCAATATGAAATTCAACCCAAGATTATTCCTTAACCAATAATCCATGCTCACCATTCACCCAAGAAATAGAATAAGGTGACTCATGAGGTATCCTTTTTAACTGCAACTTGTCAACCATTTCTTGAGAAACCAAGTTATCTAAACTACATGAATCGACTATCACAATGCATACCTTGCCTCGACATTTGCATCTAGTCTTGAAAATTGCATTCCTTTGTAGCATCTCTTCTTCCATGGATTCTTTGATTGCCATGATATTTTTTTTACCTTCAAAATAATCTCATACTTATATCTCTAATACCATTTTGATGTAGCCATAAAGTCTTTGCAATCTTCCTGTCACAACAGTGACAAGGTCTCATAAAGAGAATAACATGACAGTTTTTCAAGAATTGAATTATTTGGCCTCTTAAACGTTAAAATAAATTTTTATGGATACAATAAATTTTGTTGGTAACATCAATATCTTCCCATTCATCAAGTTATAGGATCGTGCTAGCCTATATATAGTGATACCACTATTGGAGATTTGCCAGCAGGACAGTACTGACTATATGTTTGTCATTGATGACAACATATGGAAAGTAGCATGCATGGAAGTCTTATGTAGTAAGATTTCAATATATGTAGCATGGACATGATATTAGCATGATATCATGGGTGCAGAGGTTAACTGTTAGCACAAACAATTATATTGCAATTGGTGTCAGCAGTGTTCCTAATAGAGTAACAAATAGTGTTCTATGTATGGTTGTCTGCACAGTTATCATGGAGCCTTGCATGCTTGGATATATGTTGAAGACATATTATTAATGTTTTAGTTATGGATGCATAGTCTGATGATGAACGCAAGTGAAGTTATGCAGTCGCTATTCACCAGTAGCATTTTCCTATGTTTATTCAGAAGAGCCAACAGAGATTTTATTGGTTCTTGAGTTGTGCCTATCTTGAGGGTATGCACCCTTGGAGTTAAGCTTGGAGAAGTGCTATTGATGTTTGGTTAAGAGCACATAAGTTAATTTATCTTACAAAGAAAGTTCTAGTTGTTTTGGTAGAGCTGACAGTGTGTAGCATGCATCTACAATCATTTTATTAGACAGGTCCCAGAATAAGTTGCGTGCATAATAGAGCTGACAGAATGTTTGTTGGAGTTTATTATGGTTTCTCTAATATGATTTCAAGGTGGTTCTAATAGGCCGACTTGATTATATCATTTGGAGGAAAGATATTTATAGGCAGTCATTTGTGATTGCTGAAGTGCAGTTCATGTTTGATATTGCAGAGTAGAGCACAGTGTGAGAAGTGCTGAACCATCAAAAGAAGGTCTATGTGACCAAGTAAAGTACTTGTGCTATTCATTGGAACTGATCCAGATAGCAAGTCAAAGCATAGCTCACCAAAATCTAGATATATTGTGTATCTGTTATTCAGAAGGTTGTAGCCTCTGCCCATTTGAGCAGTGAGCTCTCAAATAGTGCATCCTCTCCCCTAACAGAGACAATTGTAAAAGACTCCTAACAGGGTATGACCCTTAACCAGGTCTACTGTACTTAATATATTGTAAAGCTACTCCCAACAAGGTAAATGATCTTCTAGCAAGGATCATTATACACTAGTACAGAATATTAGTGGGTATCAAGTCCCATCGGGGTTTTTACCTATTTGGGTTTCCCCGTAACCAAAATATTGGTGTTGTGTTCAAGTGTTCTTTCACTGTGTTTATGCTTTATGTTTAAGTATACTTAATTGGATAAATAATTGAATCTTGTAGATAACTAATTCACCGCCCCCTTCTCAATTATCTCTTGAGACTATTCCTAACAATTGGTATCAGAGCCAAGTGCCTCGGAGAGAAAGTTTAATATCTTGAGGCTGATCAGATGGCGTACTTTAGGAAAGAAAGTCCTAAGTTCGATGGAGAGAATTATCTTGATTGGAAGAACAAGATGGTAACCCATTTGCAATGCATTGCTTTTGAAGTTTTTAATGTAACCATCAAAGCAACCAAGATTCCTACCTTAGAAGACCTTGGAAAAGATGATGCTACTGACACACAAAAGAAATTATTTCATTACAATGCTATTGCTAAAGAAGCCCTTATCAGTGCCCTATCTGATGGTGAATTTTCAGAAGTAAAGAAGGTAGATACAACCCACAAAATATGGAAGCACCTAAAAGACACATTTGAAGGAGACAAACAATCAAAGGATGTGCACAAAGAGACATGGAAGAAAAGATACAATGCATTAGAGATGCTTCCTGAAGAAAACATCAGAGCTTACAATCAGAGGATTAATGAAGTAGTTGCTGGAATCAGGAACAATGGTGGAGAGATATCAGAAGAGGACATTATGGATAAAGTGATGAATACTCTTACTCCAGAATATGAAAGAAAGATCAACATCCTTGATGAGACCATACAGCTTACATCAAATTTCAAGAGAGAGACCTTGATCAGCAAGATCTCAGCTTTTGAGATTTCAAGATTGAAGACAAAACCAAAGACTGAGACAACTTTCAAAGCAATAGTTCATGGTAAGAAATATGCAAACACTTCTGGTAATTTTGATGATGATGATGAAGATAAAACACTAAATGATTTTATTGATATGGTTGCCAAAAGATAAAGAAAGGAAAAGGAAAATATGAAGGTCAATTACCATTTAAGTACTTTTCATGTAATAAGATTGGTCACTTTTCATCTAAGTGTCCCACTAGAGCTAAAAAGTTCAAAAAGGATTACAAGCCTAAGTATTCTAAGGAATGCTACTATGTTGGAGATGGAGTTTCAGATGAAGAATCAGGTGAAGAAAAAATTGGATTAATTGCTATTATAGACAAAATAAATAGTAAGTCAGTTCCTAAAGATGAGAAAGTAAATCAAGAGCTAGCATTGATTTCACAAGCTGACATAAGGACATACTGGATTATAGACAGTGGTTGTTCACATCACATGATAGGTGATAAAGGTAGGTTTGTTCATTTGGACAAATACAATGGAGGTATGGTCAGATTTGGAAACAACACTCCTAAACCTATAGTTGGTAGAGGAGCCATCACTTTGGATGGAAAGAACAGTACTGATGATGTTCTTTATGTTGATGGTTTGAAACATAACCTTCTCAGCATTGGACAGTTACTTGGAAAAGGCTATCAGTTGGAGTTCAAAGATGACAAATGCATCATTAACAAAAAAGATGGTGTTATGATTTCATCAAGCACAAAGACAAGAGGTAATATTTTTCAACTCAATTGAGAAGTAAGTTGTTTTGTTGCTAAAGTTGATGACAGTTGGTTATGGCATAAAAGACTATGTCATATCAATTTTGATAACATAGTGAAGATAAGCAATGTAAAGGCAGTAAGAGATCTACCTAGCATAGAAAAGCCAGTTGATACTATATGTAGGGAATGTGTGATGGGGAAGCATGTGAGAAATTCATTCAGGAGCAAGAAGAATTCTGTAGAGAACAAGCTGGATCTAATTCATATAGACCTATGTGGTCCAACTTAACAAGATCATACTATGGTGAAAGGTATTTCATTTGGTTTGTTGATGATTATACTAGGATGATGTGGGTTGCATTCTTAAAAGATAAGTCAGAAGAATTTGATAAGTTCAAAATATTCAAAGCTAAGGTTGAGAATGAATCTGGATTAAAGATAAAATGTTTAAGATCGGATAGAGGAGGAGAATTCACCTCTGACAGATTTTATTAGTACTGTAAAGAGCATGGCATAAATAGACAGTTAAGTGCACCTAGAATACCTCAACAGAATGGAATTGCAGAGAGAAGGAATAGGATCATTCTTGATACAGCACACACCATTATGATAGAAGGAAAAGTTGCACACACCTATTGGAGAGATGCGGTCAATAGAGTAGCCTACACAATAATTAGAATTTAGTTAAGGCCTAGCACTGACAAAACACCTTATGAGCTATGGTTTGGTAATGTTCCCACAGTAAAATAATTTAAAATCTTTAGAAGCAAGTGCTACATCAAGAGGGATGAAGCAGTAGGCAAGTTTGATGCTAGAAGTGATGAAAGTATTTTCCTTGGTTACTCTACTAAAAGTAAAGCTTATAGATGTTTCAATTTAAGATTGAAAAAGATCATTGAAAGTGCTCATGTAAAGATTGATGAAAAGTTTATGATTCAAGAAATTTATCATGATTACTCACCCATGATTGAAGAAGAACCTAGACCCTCTAATAGTGAGACAGTTATTGAAGAAATGTTTGACAGTATTGATGTGTTATTCAATGACCCTAAGACAAGTGAAGAAAATACTCCTAAGGCTGATGAGTCAGCATAACCTAAAGTTCCAAATTTTACTTCAAGAAATCATTCCAAGGAAGACATCATTGGAGATCAAAGTGGAAAAGTCTTAACAAGATCACAAGCAAATAACTCAGCCAGCAATGAAGCGGTATGTTTACTATCTCAGATTGAACCTTTAAGTGTTGAAGATGCATGTAATAATTTAGATTGGCATGATGCTATGAAGGAAGAACTTGATCAGATTGTAAAGAATGACACCCGGAAGCTAGTCCCAAGACCTAGTGATAAAAATGTGATTGGAACAAAGTGGATATTCAGAAACAAGATGAATGAAGATGGTACAATAGTAAGAAACAAAGCAAGATTAGTGTGTAAAGGATATGCGCGCAAAGAGAAGGCATTGATTATTCATACACATTTGCACCTGTGAATAGATTAGAAGCTATTAAATTGTTTTTAGCTTATGCTACAATTAAAAACTCCAAAGTTTATCAGATGGATGCCAAGTCAACATTCTTGAATGGAGACCTAAAAGAAGAAGTATACATTGAGTAGCCTGAAGGATTCACCTTATTAGATAGACCGGATATGGTATGTAGATTGAAGAAGGCCCTCTATGGACTTAAGCAAGCCCCTAGAGCATGGTATGAGAGACTAGATGGATACTTAACAAAGATTGGATTCAAGAAAGGAGCAGCAGATTGTAATCTATTCACTAGAGAGACATCTAAAGGTTTGCTTCTTGTAGCTATATTTGTTGATGACATTATCTTTGGAGGTAATGACAAACTCAGTGCTAAATTTGCCAAAGAAATGCAGAATGAATTTGAGATGAGTATGATTGGTCCTATCAAGTACTTTTTGGGACTAAATGTGCAGCAGACATAAAAATGAATTTTCATTAATCAATCAAAGTATGTGAAAGAGATACTAAAGAAATTCAAGATGGATGATTGCAAGCAAGTAGGAACTCCTATGATCACTAGATGCAAGCTTACAAAAGAAGATGACTCACCAGAAGTAGATATAACATTGTATAAGTCTATGATTGGTAAACTCATATATCTTACTCAGACTAGACCTAATATTTCAAATGCAGTTGGCATAGTTGGAAGATTTGCAACCGAGCCTAAACAAAGTCACCTCATGGTAGTAAAGAGAATATTCAAATACTTGTAGGGCACTATAGATTATGGTCTATGGTATCCTAATTCAGAAAATGTTGAGCTTCATGTGTTGATGACATAAATAGTACTTCAGGTGGAGCAATGTTTCTTGGTGATAGACTTGTCACTTGGACAAGCAAGAAACAAAATTGTATTTCTCAGTCAATAGCAAAAGCATAGTATGTTGCAGCAGCCTTGAATTGTTCTACAATTGTTTGGATCAAGTAGATGATAAAATATTTTTGAATTCAGATTGATTATCCTATTGTTATTCACTATGATAACACTAGCACTATCAATATGTCAAAGAAACCTATGATGCATGCAAAGACAAAGCACATTGAGATCAAGTATCACTTCCTAAGAGAGAAAGTGGCAGAAAAAGAAGTCAAGTTGGACTATGTGAGTACTAAAGAACAGTTGGCAGATATATTCACAAAGCCCTTGCCTAAAGATACTTTTGAGTATCTCAGGGAGAAGTTGGGAGTCATTCCCTTTCCTATTTATGTTTAGAGAAAGAAGGAAAGACATCAGTCCTTTAGGACTAGTGGAAGGTTGACTACTCTACCTCAAGAGTAGTATCAGTGCTTACAATGAATGGCGCCCTTTGCCATTGATGTCAAATGGGGAGTATATATAGAGTCATGAAAAATAGAAGTAAAAAGAAGAGTAATACATTAAGGGGGAGAAACATTCAGTTATGACAATAGTACAATTGAGGAAATGGAGAATATTAGAAAATATTGCAGCAGATGAAGGATTCATCTTTGGGGGAGTTTTGAAGAGGAAATGGAGAATGTTATAAAAGAAATGTTCATTTGAGTTGGTGGTGGTTTTTCATTCCACATGTTGCCATCAATGCCAAAGGGGGAGATTGTTGGAGATTTTCCAGCAGGCCAGTACTGACTGTATGTTTGTCATTGATGACAACATATGGAAAGTAGCATGCGTGGAAGTCTTATGCAGTAAGCTTTCAATATATGTAGCATGGACATGATATCAACATGATATCATGGGTGCAAAGGTAAACTGTTAGCACAGACAGTTATATTGCAGTTGGTGTCAGTAGTGTTCCTGACAGAGTAATAGACAGTGTTCTGTGTATGGTTGTCTGTACAATTATCATGGAGCCTTGCACGCTTGGATATATGTTGAAGATATGTTAGTAATGTTTCAGTTATGGATGCATAGTCTGATGATGAACGCAAGTGAAGTTATGCAATCACTATTCGCCAGTAGCAGTTTCCTATGTTTATTCAGAAGAGCCGACATAGATTTTATTGGTTCTTGAGTTGCGCCTATCTTGAGGGTATGCGCCCTTAGAGTTAAGCTTGGAGAAGTGCTATTGATGTTCAATTAAGAGTGCATAAGTTAATTTAGCTTACAGAGAAATTTCCAGTTGTTTTGGTAGAGCCGACAGTGTGTAGCGTGCATCTACAATCATTTTATTAGACAGGTCCCATAATAAGTTGTGTGCATAATAGAGCTGACAGAATGTTTGTTGGAGTTTATTATGGTTTCTCTAATATGATTTCAAGGTGGTTCTAATAGGCCGACTTGATTATATCATTTGGAGAAAAGATATTTATAGGCAGTCATTTGTGATTGCTGAAGTGTGGTTCATGGTTGATATTGCAGAGTGTGAAAAGTGCTGAACCATCAGAAGGTCTATGTGACCAAGTAAAGTACTTGTGCTATTCATTGTAACTGATCCAGATAGCAGGTCAAAGCGCAGTTCACCAAAATCTAGATATAGTGTGTATCTGTTATTCAGAAGGTTGTAGCCTTCGCCCATTTGAATAGTGAGCTCTCAGATAGTGCGTCTTCTCCCCTAACAGGGACAATTGTAAAAGACTCCTAACAGGGTCCGACCCTTAACTAGGTCTACTGTACTTAATATATTGTAAAGCTATTCCTAACAGGGTAACAGATCTTCTAGCAAGGATCATTATACACTAGTATAGAATATTAGTGGGTATCAAGTCCGACTTGGGTTTTTACCTATTTGGGTTTCCCCATAACCAAAATATTGGTGTTGTGTTCAAGTGTTCTTTCATTGTGTTTATGCTTTATGTTTAAGTATACTTAATTGGATAAAGAATTGAATCTTGTAGATAACTAATTCACCCCCCCCTCTCTCAGTTATCTCTTGGGACTATTCCTAACAACCACTATTTTTTCTCACTGCTAATTCTAGGATTGATTTCCTGAACATGGTGATGTCGTGAAAATGGTTGTACATTATTAATTTCTTCATGAAAATGACTCAAACTATTTGAAAAAGAAACATGTCTCTCTCCTCTAACAAAATCAATAGTTAGTAGTCAATTCCTCAACTGTATGAGTCCAAAACACACTAAAAAGGAAACAAAATGGATAACCCTTGGTAGGGTTCCAGGAAGCCTGCACCAAAACTACTATAACTCTCTTTGAAGTCAATCAAATTGTATGAAATAAAAACCAAAGTGTAGAAGAAACAAAGCCACGTCCATCCCAATTGGTCTTAGACTCATTAATGGTCCATACAAATCATGCAAAGTATTATAACAGGAGGAAACTGTTAGGAAATGAGGAAAAATGCAGTCTTCTCATTAATTTCTCCAACCCCATCATTACATCTTCTTCATCCTCTGTAAAAAATGACTCATGGTAGGCATATTTAACTATTATAACTATCCCAATGTTTTCCATATAACTAATCAACTCCCACATGATTCTTGACCCTTCATCTTTCCATTTTTTGTAGTTTTCAATATGACAATATTGACAACTTTTACAATTTTTAGAATATTTTAAAAATGAACTCCTAACAACCTCCTAAGACCTATTACATCATTAATGTGGTCTCTTGGGCGTTATTACAACATCAAAAAACTAGATTTAAACCAAAATCGTGAGATTGCCTCATGGAGACATGTACTTGCTAGGGTGCTCTTGCACCAGTTGCATCGTGCACAATATGTTGAGTGTTGGGAAACCTTTCAAACTCATAATGGGTATCCCCTCTCCCTTTGGGGTCTACCACTTACTTGTGGGAACCAAGGCGGTCTTTACAAATTTTATCACTATCCCCAAATTGGACCTTTTTGAGTGAATCTGAGTATACTTAGTTGGTCTCTATAAGAGCAGTCTCCTCGATGATTCATAAGTGCCTCAAGTAATCTAACAAGGGTACCATACACACTATCCATAACATTGAATATAAACCCCTCACATCTCATGGGGGCTTTTTATTAGATTATTTTTGGCCTACTCCAGTAGGGCCCCTACTTCCTCAGTAGGATCTACTATTCAAAACTTATAATAAGTATAAACTCGATGAAATTTCTTATAAATCTATAGCACCTATAGCACCTACAATTTTCATCCCCGTATCTTAGCCCGCCCTTATTGTGCAACATACTTTTCCCCCTTTTCCATCTTTATTAGGGGCCCAAGGAAAGCATGTTTCTTAGGACAAGCCTTTGTGTTCATTGAGGATTTTACAACCTCTAGAAATGCCTTCTATTCCTATAGTAGTGCCGCGTAGACAAGGGAAAATAATTGATGCCACGAAAACCTAAGGCTCATCCTCAATTATTTGAGCTGCCTATCCTCAAAGAAATCCCTCGCCCTACCATTTACGGTAAATGTAATAGGTCACCACAGGCTCATCCATCACCTTTGGTACCCTCCTCCCAGCCTCTGAAGGAACCCCCTATTCCTTCAACCGCTCCTAGAGTGAAACAAGGAAGGGCACCCACATATGAGTCTATATTTGCCCCATCGATGACACGTCCTACTTTATCAGTAGGGCCCTCTTCTCTATCGGTCATGACATTGATGAGCTTCCTGGTGGAGCAGGATGTTATCGATCCTTTGTAGAATTCTCATCTTGGTCTACACCTTTTCTAAAACTATCTTGCAAACGAGCATAAGCATCATTAGTAGGGTAGGGCCTTGGAGCATGAGGCTACCATGAAGGTAGATACCGAGTTATCAATTCCTATATGTTACTAGAAAAGAAGAAAGCATATAATTACTTAGATGTAGATTTTATTGCACGATTGATTTTTTTTAGTGCTCCAAATCTAGATGTTTCTAGGAGCACACCTTTTAAATATAGTTAATTGTTGTTATTTGTGTATGCAAACTAATGTTCAAAATAATACATTTGTAAATACTAAGACATAATGAATTATTACACAAATGCATACAAATTTAACTACCAACTAGTATCAAGAAAGCGAAAAAGTTAAGAAATTGAATTTTAATCAGATCTACAATGTGTAGTATCACTCTCCAACACTTTGGAATTGACCTAAGATAGGGAATGTTAAATCTTTAATGATGAGGTGAATATACAAGAATGGATGGGATTGGGCTAGGGCTAGGATAAGGTTGAATGTGTGGAAGTGCATGCTAGTGAGAGTGAATGAGGATTGCAAAAGAAACTAAACTTAGGACACGTGTACCACTTGTTGTCATATGAAGCTAAACTTAGGACATATATGTACTTTAGCTAGGGTATGCTAATATTTAATGATGACTTAAATGCATAAGATTAGATGGAGCTAGGACTGGGGTAAGATGAAATGTGTGGAAGCGCATGTGGATGAGAGTGAATGGAGATCATTGAGGATTACAAAAGAGACTAAACTTAAAACAATGTGTACCACTTGTTGCTATGTAATTGTTTTAAGATATTACACTAAAAAAGACCTAAAACTAAATAAGTATTGACATGAGTATACAATATTCATCATAACAATTTTATATAATTTCTTTATGAATAGTTATTTGATAAATAATAGAACAAATCAATAAGAATATGTATAAATAAGAGTGGAATAAAGTCAAATATATAGAAGTACATGGAAAATTAAAAAAACTACAAAACTTAATATAAATATGTACCACCAAATCAAGAAAGATGCCCAACTCAATATAAAATGAAAACGGTACCACATGTCATTTGTAACCATATCAGGGACATTCAATCAAATGGTCCAAAACTAAATAAAAATTGTACTAGTACAATGGTCCAAATCTAAATGAAAATTGCACCAGTACAATGATATAAAAGGTTTTGTTCTTTCTCTGAGTGGTCGTTCAATTACATATTTATATCGTACTTTGTGGGAAAGAAAACAGTGAATTATACCATTTTAAGTTTCTTTTTCTGGGATCCACTTTAAATATACCATAAAAATAATTTAGAAATTCAACAGCCATATATTCTGACAAAGACTACCAGTAATTATATCACAGTAAGGAATATTCTCGTTAAACATAAATATCTAAATTCATTCCAAACCAATCATGTGGTACGTATATCAAGAGCATTGAAGATTATGGACAGAGAATTTCTACACGTCTTCTTCATTCCAGTCATGGATGTTTCCCACTTAGCTGGGATGAAAGGATTCGACCACCAAAGATGCTGGGATAAAGCCTGCCTGGTATCAAAGTTAGTTATAATTTTGCTTTATATGACTCTTGACTGCATTACATGGACCCCATACCCAACATTTCACTTTTTCCATTATAAGATCTGCTTCATTCATACCAATTATAGCAACAATAAGGATTTTCCCCATAGGCTCAATTTCAGAGAAGAGAACACAACCCACAATGGATAAACATACAGTTCATCCATTGAATGTATGATTATCAAAATAAGTTGGGTTTTTCTCTTCTTTGATGTCAATTATAGTAATATGGATTTTTGTTATACATTTGGATTTAGGGAGGTCTATGGTTGAATAGAGTGAGCGAGCCACTAATAAACATACAATAAATGTATGGTTGTCGAAAAGAACTATGCTCCTCTCTTCTTTCGTATCAATTATAGTAATAAAGATTTTTTCTGTTGATTTAGTTTAAGGAAGGTAAATGGAAGAAGAGAGGAAGCCATGCTCCTCTCTCCTTTCATTTCAATTATGGTAATAACGATTTCTAGTATTAATTTGGATTGAGGGAGATCTATAGAAGAAGAGAGGAGTGTGAGTCGTGCTTCTCTCTTCTTTCATCTGAATTATAGTAATATAGATTTCCGCTGTCAATTTAGATTGAGGGAGACCAATAGAAGAAGAGAGAGATCTGTGTTCCTCTCTTCTTTTATAACAATTATAGTAATAAAGATTTTCGCTGTCAATTTAGATCAAGAGAGGTCAATGGAAGAAGAGAGAGAGCACAGCTCGCAATTGATGATTATCAAAAGAGAGCTGTGCTCCTCTCTTCTCTCTGTTAACCTTATCTTTACCTTTGAAGAAAATATATTTCAGTGGCCACTGGTTAACACTTGAAAACATGGTTCCATAGTTATCCAGTTATTCTATGTTTTGATTGTTTACTATGCAACTTTTTTCGTTTTCTAAAGTATGGACAATACGAGGCTAACATTTCTTGTCTTTTAAGATTGCAGATCCCTCAGAGAAGAATAACGTGCTTTCAGAACATGAAGCTGAGCCTAATCTGTGAGTAGTTCAGTTTATTTTCTGCTACTAGAGAAATTTTCTTTTAAAAGGTAAATATTAGAAGTAAAGAAGAGAAATAAATTTGGTTTCCATTCTTTCTTTCTGCAGGTAGTCTCTGCAAATTAGTTTTAATGTAGTTTTCATGGAAGACTACCTGCAAATTAGTTCTTATGGAGATGAAGACTAAACATTGAGAATTTAAGGGTAACTTGCTATTTGAATGATTAGCCTTACTTTTAAGTTTTTTTACATGGCCTTGCTTGTTTGCATTCTTAAAATCTATCGTTCATTATATTTGTCCTTTCTGTGCTTCTATGAGATATTTTTGATTGTAAAGGATTAAAAGTGATAACTATAACGTTGTTGTCTACTCTGATTTATTGAAGGATAGGAGGTTCGCTCTTTAGGGTTCATAGTTATTACTGGAAGATTATTTGTGTCTGTAGTTTTGAAATTGATTTGGTTAGTTAGAATGTGTAGCTAGAAAGTTATTCTGATATTACAAAAAGAAATGGTGTTTTCTTTCCACGTGTTGAAAAGAAAAGCATATATTAAATATTTTTATTTTTATGTTCTATGTTATTTTGTGTGGATGTCATTATTATATAAATTTAGTATTTAATTTGTGTACTTATTAATTTTGAGCATTAATCTTTAATATCTTTATGTGGTATATTTAAATTAAGAAATTTATTTATCTATTTTTTAATGTCTATATCTTTCTTACCAAGATTGTTATTATGATCACAACCTTTAGATCAAATTGTAAACTAGATCTCAACAAATTCTAATCTAACCTTTTTTTAAATTCCAACAACTCTAGGCTATGACATGTATCCATCAATATCTGCAACAAACATTTCAAAGTGCGTGTCTAGGTTTGTGTATTGAAAGGTGCCATTATTGATCAGTTTCATTATTGATTAGTAGTTATTTGTATGTTCATATTCAATTAATCTCAATCTTAACAATAACTTAGTTTCATCTTAATTTATCTTATTGATTATACAATATTCTTTTTTTCTTTATTTTTATGTTAAATCAACCTTGATGTATTTAAGTATCAACAATGAAGTTTGCAATAAAAATAACTAGACACAAATGAAGCAACACAATAGTTAGACCATACCATATGTGATGTCTCTTGCAAATGAAATTTTATATTTGACACTCCTTTTAAACACTTCTTTTTTTGAACTTGAGAGATAATGGGAACATCACAAATTAGGTAACTGAAAGAACACTCAAACACATTGGAAGTTAAAAGAAAAACCTTTATTATTGATATAAAATGAAAAGTAGAGATTAATAACAAGGAAATTTGGGGGTCATAAGGGTATTTCTTTGTGAAGGATAATGAAAGGTTGGTGGTTGTTGATATGGTCTTGTGAAGGCAATGTATGTTAATTCTTGGCCTTGTTGAAGGCATGTTGTTTCATTGTTGAATGGCTTCTCCTATTTGGGTAGATTCCACCTTCACCCCTTTTATGGGTCCAAGGTGACCCATTATGTGTAAATCCATGGGAAGAGAATTATATGTATTTTGAATACTTGCTAGATTTATGTGAATGTCCATTTGAAGTGTGTTTGTAAACCTTATCCATATTTGTTTCCCCTAGCTCGGGGGTGGCCATGTAATGGCCTAGGTTGGGAGGTGAGCCTCCATGGTCTATTGGCTTTTATTTTGCAGATTTCTGAAGGATAGCTTGCTTGTTTTTATGGAACAAGTGTAGTGTTGACTAGATTCTTATTTGATATTTTGAGTTTTGAATATCTATAAGGCCCTATGTAAAAGTTTATCCAATAGGCCATGTAAATGCCTTAAGCATGTGTGATGCTTGTAAAAAAATTTCTTTTTGGATGCATAATGTTTCTCCTATTAGCTCATTGTAATTTGAAGTAAGAAAGGATATGAAAATGTAAACTATGTGCTTGAGAAAGAAATGCTATGTTGCTGTTTTGGGTTTCTTCTTATAAGGAAAAGAAAAGAAAATTAAAATATTCCATGTATGTAAGCTTCCTATTAAGTCCATTTCATTTCCAAAAAAAGGGCATCATATTTGTTATTGAAGAAATAGATTACCTCCCATTGATAGAGTTAGATTAAAAAAAAATAGTCATACTTATTCATCCATGTTTATTTATACCAAGGAACATACACATAGATGTACGAAAGTGAGTATGTTGTCCTATTTAGTATTTTGAAGAAAAAAGAAATCAAATATCTATATTTCCTATGTTTTAAAAGCAAATTTCTTTTAGTAAGCAAGCAATGTGTATAATGCATTTGTAGCTAAACTTCTTCTCTAGAGTTCTTATATATACATAGTTAATGTAAATCTTATTTTATTTTAAAAAAAAAACAAGTTCTGTTAATTTAGTTAAATACCTATGTAATTATATTTATTGTAATATATTATTATATTAATACATACATACATACATACATACATACATACATACATACATACATACATACATACATATATATATATATATATATATATATATACACATATATATATCTATACATATATACATATATATATCTATACATATATACATACATATATATATATATATATATATATATATATATATATATATATATATATATATATATATATGTATATGTATATATATATATACATATACATATATATATATATATACATATACATATATATATACATATATATAGATATATATATACATATATATAGATATATATACATATACATATATATATACATATACATATATATATACATATACATATATATATATATATATACATATATATATATATATATATATATATATATATATATATACATATATATATATATATATATATATGTAATAATATATATTATATAATATAGTAAATATATTACATATTTAAAAAAATAATCTTAAATTAAATCCTACCACCGAAACTTCATTTAAAAGTTTATATTTAATATAATATATAAAAAAGAATGTTTTAAAATAAAATCTTATTATGAGTTTTTGGTGGAGCCACCACCACGCATGAGTGGTCTATGGACTATCCATCGCTATCCCCGAGGGGATACGGTGACACAGTTACCATACCACTAGGTGCGGTGACCTTCCACTACCGTCCTTTGGGGGACGGTGACAGGGCCGTCACCCAGGGCTACGAGGGACTATGCTCGTACTCCTCGGGGTACAATATACAACTCCCAAGTGTGCGGTGTGTATGACAGTGCTGGCCTGGCCTGCTATGACAGTCAGGTACGACAACTGCAGAAAATTAAAGTACCTAAAACTTTATTATTTATGCAATAAAATTTATTCATAATGCATAAACAAAATTTATTGAAATAAAAACTATATACTAAAAAAAACAAATACTATAGTAAGCCAGTCAAATATAAACATAAAAAGAAAAACTAAATAAAATTTGTTCGCTGGCATAGAATGCCTGGGAGTAACTTATAAAATATTTAGACAAAGATTTCTTTTCCTATTAAAGGAACAGTGAATGTAAAGCATAAAATAACCAATGATATGAACACAAGAACATAATACTAATCTTTGTGCCAAAAACATAGAAGAATATAAAAGCCCTAGAATTTTATCCGTGGAGATATCCAAAAAATTCATAACAAAGAATTTATATAATCTGGAAATAGAAAAGATTATTACACTAAAATCTAATGTAAATATCAGAGATTCACATAAATGTATAACCCTTACACCTTGTTGATAATGGTGTAGTTGCATTGAGAGATTTGGTCTTTTCCCCATTGGTGAGGGCCCCTTGTTATTGTATATATTCAAGTATATATGGGGTATAAACACACTGGTGTGTGTCTATAAACCCATGTATAGTTGGGTGTATACTCATCTTTGCATTCCTCATCTCCTTAGCCCTTTGCCCAACCTTCAAACCCAAAACAATGAAATTAGGGTTTTGGGCCATGTTTTATTTTTTGGCCAAACCCTAATTTCGAATTAGGGTTAGGGTTGGGCTATGGAGACAAAAAATTTCAAAATCTTATTTTTGAAAATGATTATTAAATTCTGATAAGTGAAAAATTAAATGTGGCTATAGTTTATAATGTTTTGACTTTTCCCTCTTGTTTGGAATTTGATTTTTTTAAATTTATTATTTATTTTTAGTGGGTTGGAATCTCAAGATTCCTTTATTGAAATTTTAAAAATATATTTTGGATATTTAATGTTATTAAGGTTTATATTTAATTTTTTTTTTATATTGGTTATTTACTATGGATTTTTCTCTTTATTTTAATATTTTATTGAGCCTTGAGATCTCAGATTTTATATTAATTTATTTTAATGTTATTTGAACATTTATTAATGTTTTATTTAAGGAATTAGTTGAGTATTATTGGTTTAATGTCCATATGCTATTCTCTCAAAAATTAAATTATTAGGGGGGAATAATAATCTTATAATCCCTAGGTGGGACCTAGGTAAGATATTACTCCCTAATAATAATTATTTTGATTAATATTTATAACATTATTTAAATGTTTAAAATATCTAGGTTGGAATAATATTTATGAATATTGAACATTAATTAAACTATAATTAAATCTAAGGGTATTATAATCTTAATCATTTATTTGAACATTATTATATATTAAATTATTATAAATGCATAACCTTAGTTTTGCGTTAGGGGTAATTTCATGACCTCTTTATCCCTTTAAATCCATTGAATTGAGTTTATGCCTTAGGCCCTAAATGGAAACCTGGTATTCGTTAGTGGCCATTAGGGTTATGATTTATTTCATGGGGTTTGTTTATCTTCGATGGAATCCCTAGGTTTCCCTGACCTTATAGTTGCCATTATTTTATTGTCTTGAATTGAATTCATAGACATAGGGTTAACCCCTCTTGTCCTTTTTTACGATTAACCCTAGTTAGGGTTTCGCCAGACTAATGCACTTGACAAGCAAGGGATGTTCGCAAGCCAGTGCATGCCATGATTCCCCTTGTGAGATTAATGTGTTGGTCGATGTTTTACATTTCAAGTTTTAGTGCACCTTAGTGTGCAACCTGTGTGTGTGAAAATTATACCTGATCTGTAAACACAACACTCAGTAAAACATTAGAGGTTAGTGATAATCAAAATCGTGCAAAATTGAAAGCTATCTAACCAAGCGATTTACTGCCTTCTAATAGGTGCGAGATTAATGTTCTCAGATTGTAATCGAGATCAGTGACCTAGACGACACCTAAATGAAGGATTTGAATGCAAAAGATGGATATGAAATTGAATGTAATTAATCTATATTTTTGATATTTTCTATGCAATAAGAATGATAAAAACTGATATGATATGAATGCTATTGAAAACTGATATGCTATGAATCTAACAATGATATGTAATATGAATGCAAAAATAAGATTGATCTCACAAAGATGTCGATTCGCAAGAGCTTTGATTCTTCAATTACAATTCTCCAGCGTGATTGTGCAAAATATGAGATGATTTGTGAAGAGCTAAAGCCTTAATTTATAAAAATCCAGGGCTTTGGAGGTGCATGAGAAAAAGCCATAAATCACTCAAATAACTCAACTTGATTTTTGAGTTATTTTTAAATAAAAGATAATTAACTCACAAAAACATGCAAAAGCTAAGTTTTAACTCAAAATAGAGTTTAGCTTTAATTGATAATTGATAGTTGTTTGCTTTTATGATTGTGCATATTTTATTTATGAATTAATTTAATAATAAAGTGATTTATTTCCAACTTAACTGCTTTTAAAAATAAAACAATTGATTTATGGGTTAATCAATTATTTAATCAAAATTTTATTAAAAACTATATTATTAAATAATGACAACTTGCTTTAATTAATTAAATAAGAATTTAATCAATTAAAGATAGGAATTTTGATTTATTGTCAAAATTAAATAATACAATAGATAGAATTAAATTTAATTACACAATTAAGTGGCAAATATTAAATCTAATTAATTAAATATGAAAATATTCAATTAATCAAATTTTTAGGATAAATGTGATTTATCGCCAAATAATCATTAAATTAAAGATAATTAAGATAATTAAGAATATTACTAGGAATATTCCCCGATGCAAAATTTAAGATAATCAATTATGATTTGATGATGTTTAGATGTGCCTTAGATTAGGACTTTGATGTCGATTTCATATGATTTGATGATATAGGAGGTTAATGAACTTATAGCCCATTTTTGGGGTATTACATTTTGCCCCTCTTTGAATTACTGTGTGAAGCGCAGTGGTTCAAAGATAGTCTGTGTTTGATAAAGATATGAAACTGATTTAAAAGATAAACCGATTGAAAAATATTGAGATAGGAGTTGATTGATATTGAATTGATATGGAGATAATAGGTCTTGAATGACCAAAGATAATGTTCACTGTAGAAGCAAATGAACCTATTATTGCGAAAAAGTGTCAAAATGCCTGATTCTGGACCTTAGGATTGATAAGAAGTGAGTGACCCGTTCTAGACTCGATTGTCTTAGCAGAACTAGTAAGTATCACATCCAAACCCTTCAGTTGCCGAAGAACCAAGGAAAGAACACTATGATCTGATGGTTGCAAAAACTAATACAGTTTACAAGATTAGGAGAATACCAGATTGATATGGATCGATGAATCTGATATGCCCCAAGTGATGATAGATTTGCCCCGAGCGATGAGGACTTTTGATGAATCAGCGACTAGACGTGATTGTTTGTCTTGATCACTGATGAAAGATATTGATAGACTTGATCGATAGAATTTGATTTACAGACTTTGAATGATGTGCAATACCATGCCCCCTTCAGGATTAAAATTGAAATCTGACAAGAAAAGTCAGCGTTGATAGTTTAGAAGCATGTTAATTGATTGGAAAAGTGGTTATATACATCCGAGAATGCATTCTGCATCGTTTGGAGGTCCAAAAAGACCAAGTTTGACTAGGTTTGACCATGAGTTGACCATGGTTGACCAAGTTGAAATTTTGATAGTTTGATGTAAGATAATCAGTTAAGTTGAATACTAGATTTCTGTGATGATTGAAGGTCGAATATGCAAGTAGTTAATAATATGAATGATCTCAGATTTGAATTTTGATCCCGAAAAAGGATTCTACTTGCTATTTCATTGGAGGAACCTTCGTGTGAGATTCAGCTCTTGTTAGACTTGAAGATGCGATTTGAAGAATCATTTAAGCATTGAAGTTCGTTTAATCATTGTGAGATCATGTAAACATGCAAAATGAAATGCAACCTAAGACCTAGGACCTAGTCACTGATCATGTGTCGATTTGTTATCATCATTGAACTTTTAGGTAACCGGATAAATCAATACAATGCCCACTAGCCATGAAACCATAGACATATGAATATCGATTTGTATGCGCAAGAATCAATACAACACCCACTGGTCAACAACCATGGATATATGAATATTGATTTTGTTTTCGAAATGTCGGCTTAGATATAAGCACCAAGGCACAAGCGCCAGGATGACCTGAATATCATGTCCATTTTGATATAGCAATTTGTACAAGCATCAAAACATAAACATTGTGATGACCTGAGTACGCCTTGCGTTACAAACACATCAAACAGTCAAGAGATCATTCTAAATCCAATGTGAATTACCCGTAGTGACCCTTTATCGTTCACATCCTTAGGCAAGATTGCGTTCACAGTAGGAGAAAGAACTTACTCAAAAAGACAATAGTGAGATCAAACTTCCTTGAATTTTCCAGGTATCAATGGTCGAGGTACGCATGGCCATCCAATTTGAGATAGAGGCTCTTACAGTCGGACACCATTTCAATCCAAAATTTCCAAAGCTGTTAGATTTTCACATACAAGCAGAAGATCAAGAAAAGATTATGCCCCCAGTCATCACTCTCTAAATCCTATAAAGGACATCATCGAAGAGCTCGAAGGGACACAATATGCAAAAATCTCAATGCGAATCAGTAAGCATACAAGGAGATAAAAGCATGTAAAAAACACAGATTGTTTTCAGTTGAGTTTTGATGTTTGATTGTTGTTGATGCAAAATCCTTTCTGGAGACGAGACTGACTGACTGACTCAACTTGAAGCTTCAAAGGACTCTGAGTGGATATGACACGTCTAAGATACATGGGAGACCATAGGATATGACATTGATTGCCCCCAAGTGTGAACATTGATAGGATGCAAACGCTTGAGCTGGTTGGTGTACAGGCCGACTTATTGAAAACTGGAAATGCAGGAACAAACCGGGAGATATGTACAAACTAAAGCAAGACTGAAAGCTGGGAAAGACCAAGATTGTGCTGATAGATGGAGCATTTTGGAACAAGTGGTGCCCGTTTGCCGAGTTTTCACCATCTTGGTAGAGATTCTATTTTTGCTACCGAGGTGCCTGTTTCCAGGTTTTCACCAAGGCACTTTTTTTTCTTTTTTTCTTTTTTTTTTTTTTTTCTTTTTTTTGTACTTTTGATATTTTTTGATTTTTTTGTGAATCATCAAGGCGCCTATTGCTAGGTTTTCACCAAGATGTTCATTTTTTCAGGACTTTTTCCGATTTTTAAGATTTTTTTTCAGGACATTTACCAAGCACTGAATGCCTTAGGCGTAGAATTTCTTCAGATGGAGAACGTTGATTGGTTCTCGAAGCTGTTCTCCTTCAGTCGTTGAGAGTTGATAGGCACCAGAGCCAAAAGTAGCAGTGATAACAAAGGGACCTAACCAGTTGGGTTCAAACTTCCCCTTGCATTCTCGATGTGATTGATTTTTAGGATTTTCTCTCAACACTAGATCGCCAACCTGAAATTCTCTATGTCTAACTTTCTTTTTTTGTAGCCTCTAGACATTCTCTTCTGATATACTCTGAGATGATCATACGCTGCTTGCCTGCGCTCATCTAGTAATTCAAGTTCTTGTAACCTCGACACTCTGTAGTCTTCATCAGTGACAAGTCCATGCATTTTGATTCTGAGTGATGGGATTTCAACCTCAATAGGTAGTACCGCTTCAGACCCATAAACTAAAGCGAAAGGTGTAGCCCTAGTGGGAGTTCTGATACTTGATCTGATACTTGTTCTGATATTGGTTCTGATACTGGTTCTGATACTTGTTCTGATACTTGGTATACTTGATAGCATCTTTTTCCATTTGCAAACTCCCAAGCAAGATCATATCGTGCAGTCTCAATGTCTAGCAAGGTGGAGAACAAGAGGGATTAGCAAGCTGGTGGAAGAGATGGAAGACAAGAGAATGAAGGAGAATGAAGGGAAGAAATCCTCAAGGGGAAACTCCTCAAGAATACCCAAGCTAGGGAAAAATTGTCATGTAAAGTGCATTTGGATAAGTAATGAAAGGCTAGCATAGGATAAGTCACAAAAGCATAGTGCCAGAGCAAGATAGGATGCAATCCAAAGGAGTAGACATGTCAAGAGGCTTCATAGCACCGTGTTTTACTCTTTCTTTCTTAGATCAAGACCAAAAGGGAAAAGGATAGTGACAGGTGAAAATGAATGAAGGAAAATAAATATGAAGGCTAAATAGGAAGGGATTGAAAGCAAGATCATCATCAGACAACTCACAAAATAGCCAAATGTTCGTGTATAGATCAACATTGTCAAGATCAAAGAGAGAAGATGAAATGGATGAAATATGTAGAAGAACTACGCATGATGCCTGATTGCCAAGTTTTCATCATGGTACTTATCCAAGGTGCCACAAGGAAGTGGTTTTCACCATAGGATGAATTTATTTCTCTTTACTTTTTCTACCAAGGTGCCTGTTTCCAGGTTTTCACCAAGGCACATTTTCAATTTTTATTTTATTTTTCATTTCTTTTTTTTTTTAGAAGAAGGCAAGCTTTTAGATAGTGCTCCTTGAAAGGATAAACCATGATATGCCAAGGATTCAAAATGATATGCTCAAAGATGCTGATAGGGAAAGGAACATGGAAGAGAAAAATGGAGGATAGAGTTTTATGTAAAGCGAGTGAGGTTGGAAGATAGGAGGAATAGGCAAATGAGAAAAAATGATAGAAGGTAGAAGGTTAATGAATGGAAGGATTGTGAAAGGGTAGATGGAAAGGAAGGCAAGATCAACGTCAACACATACCTTGAAGGGTGGTGAGAGGATGGAGGAATCTTGAATGAAGGAATACGTGAAGGAATATGGCGAATGGATAGCAGAGGTTGTGGTTTAGGCACATGGAATGGAAGAATATTTTTGGAAGGAGATGTAGTGGAAGCCTTTGGAAGCTTGAATGTCAACTTCACTTTTTGCTCAACACCAGACTCTTTCAAGAGAGACTTTGGAATCCATATAGCCTTAGGATTTTTATTTCCTTTTGATGATCTAGAGAGAATATCTTGAATGATGGATTTTGGAACCCATACTTGTCTTGTAGTTTTTTTCTTAGATATTTCTTTTGACTTTATGCTTCCATGTTTATGAGAGGAGACATGGTGATATTCTTTTTTTGATGGATTCTTGTATTGCTTCTTTTTCTTGTATTGAACATTCAAGTTACTTCCAAAAGACTTGGAATTTGTGGAAGAGGGAGGATACGACTGGTTTAGATGGGTGGGTGGATGAAAAGGATTCAAGGGTATGCATCTATGTTGATCTTGAGGAAAGAGGGGAGATGGAGGTATGTAAGGACCCAAGATGGATGGCAAATCAGGAGAGCTAGGAGGGGAAAGTGAAGGGACATAAGGACCCAAGATGGAAGGAAGGCATGAAGCCCTTAGTAGTGGTGGAAGAGGTCCAAGGATGGAAGTGGAAGATGCAAAAGGATAATCAATAAGTTCATCATCATCTATATGACAACCAAGGATATCAGCATCTTTAGAGTGAGCATTAGAATTTTCAAAAAAATCATGGACATCTTGAATAAGAGCATTTTCTTTGATAGGATCATTCAAAGCTTGCGAAGACTTAGGAAGAGTAGAAAGTGGAAGTGAACATGGAGTGGTAGAATAAGAAGATGGAAGACTTTGATCTTGACAAGGATCTTTGGATAGCATAAGCGCATAATTTGTCTCTTGATTTTCAATAGGCTTAACATTGGAAGTAACAACACTATTTTTACCAACCTTAATGGAAGTATCATCTTTGGAAAGCGCAAGTGTAGTAAGGTCATTTTGATTGTCAATAAGCTCATTAGTGTAAGTAGTAGCTTGATCTTGCTTAGGCGAAGACTTAAGACATGGTGGAATGCATGAAAAAAGGGGTACAGGATCAAAAGAACCCTGAGGCAGATAAGAGACATTGGAAAAAGGAGTGGATGACATGGAGGGTTCTTGATCTTGATCTTTCTTTATGTTCTTCTCTTTATCATTTTTAGAGTCCTCTTGACATGGAGCCACTTCTAAGGACAAGGAAGCATGTTGGGATTGTATGGATGATTTTGGAAGAGATGGTGAAGGACTAGCTGAAGTAGGCATTATAGCATATGAAGGCTTAGGCTCTTTAGGTTTATCATTATTGAAAGTATTTGCAGCCAAGTGAAGGTTAGCTTGAGTTTCTTTAAGAGGTAGCCCTGGAGGATAACTATAAGGAACCACATGAAAAATATCAAAGCTTGTGTCAGATGAAGGTTCTGTGAAAGATTTGAAAGACTCGGAAGCTTTAGGAAATGTATGGGTATTGGAGGAAGTAGGGGATGGAAGGGAACCATCACAAGACAAAGGTCCAACATTAACATGATGTTGCTTGAAAGTGTAATCTTTATTTTCAGCCTGAGAGTTCTTAGAGGAGAGATCCTTATAGTATGCATGTTTATAATCAGCGTGGTAAACTTTCTCTTCCTCAAGTGAAACAGATGGATCATCTGGGTATTGTGCATAGAAATCATCAAAGTCTCTTTGATAATCAGAATCATATGGATCACTCTCCTGATCTATCCAATGTGATGGCCCATTTGTAGTAAGTAGGAACAAATGACGAGGAGGACTCTTAGGAACAGAGGTGTCATAGGTATCATTACATTGTCTGTCATCATAGTCATCATAGTCTTCAAAGCTAGATGTGTCACTCTCTGTGGAAGAGGTATCATATTGCTCAATTTTTTTCCGGGGGCATGGTGACATGTACAAGTCTTTATCAAATGGAAAAGAGTATAAAGATTCCACGGAGAACTTTTTAGATTCCTTCTCTTTCTCAAGTTTGTCAAGCTGGATTTGCATAGCATGTATCTGTTTCATTATAGCGGCGATCAGAGCTTCTTCCTCTTGTTTACTGATTCTTTGAGACATGTGTACTGATTCTCAATAGCTATTGCTCTATTCCTGACACAATGATATTTTTGACAGATTCTGGAACTAGGCTGGAAACATTGGATATCTTGCAATTTGACAATTTCTGACAACTTTCTCAAATTTTTCCAAACGACACTCTGTAGACTCGTACGACACTGGGTAGTCTATGAAATGACAGTTGCTAAACTCATACGATAGTTGGGTAATACTGAAACGACACTTGACAAAACTCATACGACTTTTGACTTCCTGAAATGACTTTTGACTCCAAAAAGATTTTACGTCAATTTTTTGCAAAATGTAAGGTCTTCAGTTTTGGATTGTTTACAAATTGTATTGTCCGGATTTTGAAGGTTATACCAGATTTGATCATTTTTAATAGCCAAGTAGATAAATAAGCACGCAAAACAGCAAGCAAGTGATTCCAAGCACATCTGAAAACAATGAACAAGGGCAAAAGCAACCTTGCGCATGAACAATCAAGTGACCAAATTGTGCTAATCCCTGAGAGTACTAATTGTGTATGTTCTAAAAAGTTTTGCAATAACACACATATACCTGAGAATGAAAAATTGGCCTCTCTAGGGTTTTTAGTAATGGTTTGACTCTGCAACTTTTATGATTCAAAGGGGTGAACTCCAATCCCGGCGCACCAGGGTTTTGACACAGTCTGAGAACTTAATCTTCAAGAGCTGCTAGGGAGATTTGACAACCCAACAATGAACCATACCCGTGGAGATTTCTTCCACAAGGACATTTATATAGCGGTTGTCACTACCATGGCGAAAATGGCTATTACCGCTTGAGGTTCCGTCAATGCAGTTTGCCCTGTGAAGGGATTGTCCGCTACGGTTAACCCTCTCTAAAGATGACTCACAATAGTATACCACAAGGGGACTTGGCTCCAGATTCAAGGTTTTGACACCTCTTCACTTTTAACCCAAACAAAGCAAGCAGATTAATCCGACACGCTAAGACAAAGTTTTGTTCCACCAAGGTCTGTGATATCAACTCCACGTGATCTATCAACCTCTCCGGGGAGAGAATGTATCAATCAATAAGAGAAGATGCACTAACCAATTTTGATTCACCAAAGCTCGTGATATCAACCCCACGTGATCTATCAACCTCTCCGGAGAGAGAATGTGTCGATCAATAAGAGAAGACTCACTAACTAAGTTGAATGTGAAACGCACTAAGTATCCTCCCTACCTATAAGGATTCTATCATCAAGAAGGATTTCGCTAGGAATCCAATCTCTCAAGAATCACAAATAGTGTTCATAGGGCCTAATTACTATGTGAGCACAGATGTATGTTCCGAAAGCAAATCTACCAAAAGCATCCAAAAAGTAGAAAGAGGAACACTTAACGTTTAAAGCGAATATGAGATGAGTCCACAAGGTGGAACACTTAACACCTCACACAAGCTAAAAATGAGTCCACAACTTAGAAAACAAGGGAGTTCCTAAAAGCACAAAAGGTTTGCCAAGTGGAACATTTAACGCTTCTGTCTTGTTGACCCCTCCCCTTTATGGCGCTGAGATTGCAACCACGGGGCGGAAATGAGGGGCCGGCGGATTAGCGAGTCCAATAACCCAAGATAGCAATCAAGATCAATCACAAGTATTCTAAGACTACTTAATGAATCCTTAAGGGTTCACAACCTAGTATCAATTATGCAAGTGTGTAGAAATAGATCAAAAGCATGAAAAGATGCACACAAGCTTGACACATAAGAGATTTATTTTAAGTCCCAAATCAAAATATTATTAGATGAAGGAGAATACCTGGGATCCTTGCAACGCGCTTAGTAGATTTTACTTGATTTTTAGCAATTTTTGTTGAGCTTTTCCATGCAAGCAAGTGACGAACTCTCCAACAAACAAACAAGCAAACAAGATATGCAAAATATATTCAACTTATGAAAACCATAGGGTTAGCTCTAAAAATAAATTATTATTAGTAATAATAACCAGCAATCAACCCAAATGACAACTCATATCATTCATTGAACCATGTAAAAAAAATAAGTGCATACCCATCACAAAACTTTATTTTTTTTGCTGCATTTGACCTAATCAACAAGATCTAATTTTTTTGATATGATTTTGGCCACAAAAATAGAAATTCAAAATAGAGATCCCTGCTAAAAAACAGAGAGCTTTCTAAAAATGCAAAAATTTTAGAAAAATCTCTTCATTTGTGCCCTAGAGACCCATTTTATCAAAACAGACCAGTTTTTATAAATTGACTATTTGAGCTATGATATCATATCCAAATTTAAAACACAAAGAATGGACCCCCTGTATAATTTAAAGAGCTTTCCGAAAATATAAATTTTTTTGAAAAATATGCTAATTTGTGTCAGATATTAATTTTTTCCAGAATTTCAAGAAAAAATTATTAAAAATTCAAAACATCTCAAAAAATTCTAAATTTTTTACTGTAGCTTTCCTGACATGTCACCAACCTGCAAAACAAATTTCAGACCAAAATTCCAAGCCGTTTGGGAGATAAAATTAAATCTTTGAAACTTTGGGGTTTTAGCTCCCCAAAAAAATCAAAACCAGCATGCAAAGGTGGGTTGCCCCACGGTGGGCGCCAGAAATGTGTGTGTGAAAATTATACCTGATCTGTAAACACAACACTCAGTAAAACATTAGAAGTTAGTGATAATCAAAATCGTGCAAAATTGAAAGCTATCTAACCAAGCGATTTATTGCCTTCTAATAGGTGCGAGATTAATGTTCTCAGATTGTAATCGAGATCAGTGACCTAGACGACACCTAAATGAAGGATTTGAATGCAAAAGATGGATATGAAATTGAATGTAATTAATCTATATTTTTGATATTTTCTATGCAATAAGAATGATAAAAACTGATATGATATGAATGCTATTGAAAACTGATATGCTATGAATCTAACAATGATATGTAATATGAATGCAAAAATAAGATTGATCTCACAAAGATGTCGATTCGCAAGAGCTTTGATTCTTCAATTACAATTCTCCAGCGTGATTGTGCAAAATATGAGATGATTTGTGAAGAGCTAAAGCCTTAATTTATAAAAATCCAGGGCTTTGGAGGTGCATGAGAAAAAGCCATAAATCACTCAAATAACTCAACTTGATTTTTGAGTTATTTTTAAATAAAAAATAATTAACTCACAAAAACATGCAAAAGCTAAGTTTTAACTCAAAATAGAGTTTAGCTTTAATTGATAATTGATAGTTGTTTGCTTTTATGATTGTGCATGTTTTATTTATGAATTAATTTAATAATAAAGTGATTTATTTCCAACTTAACTGCTTTTAAAAATAAAACAATTGATTTATGGGTTAATCAATTATTTAATCAAAATTTTATTAAAAACTATATTATTAAATAATGACAACTTGCTTTAATTAATTAAATAAGAATTTAATCAATTAAAGATAGGAATTTTGATTTATTGTCAAAATTAAATAATACAATAGATAGAATTAAATTTAATTACACAATTAAGTGGCAAATATTAAATCTAATTAATTAAATATGAAAATATTCAATTAATCAAATTTTTAGGATAAATGTGATTTATCGCCAAATAATCATTAAATTAAAGATAATTAAGATAATTAGGAATATTACTAAGAATATTCCCCGATGCAAAATTTAAGATAATCAATTATGATTTGATGATGTTTAGATGTGCCTTAGATTAGGACTTTGATGTCGATTTCATATGATTTGATGATATAGGAGGTTAATGAACTTATAGCCCATTTTTGGGGTATTACACAACCTAGTTGTTGTTTGTGCTTTAAAAAAAATAAAATTTGTGTGTGTTTTGCCCTAATTTTTGGGCATGACAATGCTATTCTTGTGTTTTCTTGGGGGGAGGATTCTTGGGATCTATTGTTTCTATGTGTTCGGGATTTTGTTGAGGAGGAGCACTAGGTTACGTGGATTTTGGAAGGAAACATTACTCTTGGTATCTTACATGTTTTCATTTATGGAAACCATACATGTTTCTCATGGTCACTTATCATATTTTATAGTTATCAAAGGAAAAAATGCAAAATTGGCTAAGTATGGTAATATAGTAACAATGTACAAAGTTTAGTGTATTCTCTGATACAGAGAGGTACAATCAAGTTTTAGATATCAAAACTAGGTGGAGATTTAGTAAGATATAATTTACCATATTCTAACTTTGTGGTAGTTTGTGATATCAATTTTTTTTGAGTTATTTCACTCTAAGTATCAATTTTGCAATATACAGTGAGGAACACTGATAGGGAGCTATTATATTTATTAGCAATCATAATAGATCAATGATTTGACTGGTTTGAGAATTGGGAATGATAGAGATGACATGGTAGATGAGACTTATGACATTAATTGAGGTTAGAAAAATATTTTTATGGAGGATTAGGCGAACACTTCAAATGGTACACTTTATGTTCTTGAGGTCGGGGAGTGAAGATGTTATTTTTTATACTTGGTATATAAGATAGAGTTTTTGTGATGATTAGATATAGTGATGGTTAGATATGATATGGGAAAATGTTGTATGTGCATAGATTCTATAATCAATTGTTTGATTGATAGTTGAGAAGACATTTTTGTTTTGTACTTGCATGTAACTATATTGGCATTTATGATGCTATCTTCCAGTTCACCTTTTTGGATTGTAGTCCAATATATCTTGTAAATCAATGAGCTTTCCAAAGGGTTGTATCCCTCTTTTGTAATTGAGTAGTGAGATCTAGGAAGTGTACCTAAATGCATGTGCATTCCCCTCATATAATCATTCCCTTAACTGGGTTATTATTTCTATAGAATTAATTACTTGAGGGTTCCATCCCCACTGTGGTTTTTCCCTTAACAAGGTTTCCATGCAAAAATTATGTTGTTATGATGTTGTGAATGTTTTATTATTTTTATATTGTTTACTTTTAATTTCATTTGGTTTATAGTTAAGAGATTAGATTAATAAGGTTAAAATTTTTAGAACAATGATTTAACTCCCCCTCTTTTTGTTCTTTAATACCAACAATTGGTATCAGAGATATGTGCCTTTGAGGAAGTATAACAATTTGAGGAAGATCATGATGGATGATTCAAGAGCTTCTAGCAGTGTTCAAAGGAAGCTCTTGGTTATGCTTGAAGATCTTGAAAAATCTAATGCTCATAGCTTGGAATTGGAAAGGAGATTCAAGGATGTTGAAAAATTCATTGAGAATTTGAAGGAACAATTCAAAAAATATATGGAAAAAAGGAAAGATATTGTTGAGTAGCTGAAGAAAAAAGGAAGCGCTGATGATTCACAAGCCTTGAAAGAAAAATCAGATGAATGTGAGAACCTTTAAAAAGAAAGAGGTAACATGAAGCATGAAATGGAATCCATGGTAATGAAGATGACTAAGGATATTGAAGAAAGGAAAAAGAATGAAAACATCTTGAGAAATATCTGAAGGAAAAGTATGTGGAGTGTCATAGATTGAATTATGAGATAGGAAAATTGTAGCTTGATGTTGATGAATCCAGACATAATGAAAAATAACTTGAAAGATTTAATGAGGTTCTTAGAAGTGATCTTTCTTCAGCTAATAAATTCTTATAAAAACCCAAAGCTAGTTCAGTGAAGCTTTATGCACAGATTGAGAGATAAAAATTGAAAGGAGATATATAAGGACTTGGCTTTAAAAAGGGTGAAAGCTCTAAATATGGTTAGAAAAGCTATTTATCAGACAATTAGAATGAGAGACATAATGATGCAGGAGCATCCTGGGTGTAAGAGCAATCTTGCATCACCCAAAAATATTTCTAGTTTCTTTTCAATAAGGGCTATCTTGTGCAGAGCTTCTATTTTTGGAAATTTACTATTTTAGTAAGTTTTTCGTTTGTGCTCAGAATGGTCTATTTTCTTCCCTAGAGGTTCATTTTGGTTATATCAGCCCGCCAGTAAAGTTTCATTGCTAGATCATGTCTAGTTTTGAAGATATTGAAAATTTTCAGTATTGGCAGCAGGGTATAGAAACTTCAAACTCAGTTTTGAAGGCTTTAGAGGCCCGAGATGAGGTTGAAAATTTAGCTAAATGAAGCTTACTTGATTTAGGCGTTGTAGAGCACTTCATACCCTTTTCAAAATGGGGTCATAATAGTCAATCGGGTCAATGGGTGATGACTTATGGTCTCGGGAAGCTGGGTCACCTGAAATGGCAAAAAATGATTTTCCTTCAAAATTTTTGTTGGGTTTCAAAAGTTGTTTTGAGCTGACTGATGTAATAAATTGTAAAATAAAATAATTCTAAGTTTGGTCGGCCTTATTGGCTAAAATTCTAGAACCTTCCCAGGCGGTGGAAAATTGCCTATATAAGGAAGGCTGTAGTGTTGTCTTAGGCAGTTTGGAGCAGTTCAGGGTAGATCTGCGTAATGATTCAAGGCTTTGTCCTATAGAATATTGTAATGGGAATGCCCATGTGGCTTTGTATACTGTAATTCTAAAATTTGTAATTCCACATTTGTGGAGATAATAAGAAGCCCATTTTCTGTTCTTGCAAATTGTTGTTGTTTCTCTATTTCTATTATGTGTTTGTGGTATTAAGGGGAGCACCCTTCATCAAGTGGTATCAGAGCGGGAGTTCCTAAGCATGTAGACAGATCACTGACTATGAGGTAGTTTTCACCTGGACCGTGGTTAGGGTTTCAACAAGCAGTGTGAAAATGCCTCCACAAAGGGAACGTGGGGGAAGAGCTGGTGTTGTTACACCTGAGGTTAGAGCACTCTAGAGAAAAGTGTGAGAATTACAAGAAGAGATTCACAGAGGAATGAATCTTAATGTCAGAGATGAAAGTGAGGATGAAGCCGAGGGAGAAGGAAATTCTAATCAAGAAGAAGGCAAAATTTTGAACTAGGAGGAAGAAAGATTTTTTTGGGCCATTTCCAAGATTGGGAAAAGACCTAAGATTGAGGTTCCTACATTTTCAGGAAATCTTAACCTAGAGGAGTTGATCGACTAGATCAATGAATTAGAAGAATATTTTGAGTATGAAGATGTTGAGGATCCTAATCAGGTCAAGTTTGCGAAGGCCAGATTGAAGGGTCATGCAAAGATCTGGTGGCAGGAGATCCAATTAGAGAGAAATCGAAGAGGAAAGGATAAAATCAAAAGATGGGATCGGATGGTGGATAAATTGAAGCAAAAGTTCATTCCTATTGATTATGAGCTTGACCTACTGAAGAAAATACAAAGTTTGAAGCAAGCAAGAAGATCTGTTCAGGAGTATATGGAGGAGTTCTATCGAATCCTCATCAGAACAGGCCATGCGGAAGCTAATAAGGAGAAAGTTTCCCATTACCTTAATGGGTTGAGACCAAGCATTCATGAGGAACTGAATTTGGTTTGAATGAACAATATTGAAGAGGCATACCAATTTTCCCTAAAAGTAGAGGAAAAGTTGAACAAGAAGTTTGAGAGAAGACAAAATAGAAGAGGTCATGGTGGAAGATTTGGTGGACGGTCATATGGTAGCTGAAATGAAGATCCAAAAAAGAGGGATGAGGCCAGTAGCCGTCAAAATCAGAGAGGAAACACTTCCAATCATTGCCATGATCAAAATAATAGAGATCATAGAGGAAGAGGAAGAGGACAAGGATCAAGAAGAGGAGGCTTCTGTGGAACATGTTTTCACTATGGAGAAGAAGGTCATAGGGAATTTGAATGTCTTCAATGCCAAGGAAGGACAAACAGGAGAAACAAAGGCCAGGATAGGGTTGCACATGTAGATGAAGATGTCAGATCATCACATTCTGAAGATGCTGAAAGAGGAGAAACACTGATTAACATAAGAGTCCTACTGAGTGGTGAGAATGAACCTGAGCAAAGGAGGAGCCTATTTCACACTAGATGCAAGTGTACGGGTAAATATTGTGATGTGATTATTGATAGTGGAAGCACTGAAAATTTGGTATCAGAAGAGATGGTGAAAAAGTTGAAGCTCAAGAAACAGAAACACCCACATCCATACTGGATTGCCTGGGTGCAGGATGACCACAAAGTCATGGTTAATGAACAATGCCTAGTGAAGTTCAAGATTGGCAGACACCATGATGAGGTACTATGTGATATCATATCTATGGATGCATGTCATATGTTGTTGGGTAGACCATGGCAGTTTGATAGGTGTGATGTACATGATGGTTGTGCAAATACCTATTCCCTGACATAGGATGGAGTGCGACATAAGCTAAAGCCATTGAATGACACAGAAGAAAAGGTATGTCGTAATGCAAGAATAACTTTTGTTGATGGAAGAAAGTTCCTAGATGGTATGAGGCATGAACATGTGTGTTTTTCTTTAATTCCAAAAGTTGGTAAAGAGGAAGTAGAAGATGTACCTATAGAAGTTGCAAATTTGTTGAATGAGTTTTAGGATATTGTATCTGATAATGTTCCCGATGGATTACCACCAGTAAGGAAGATCAGTCATCAGATGGAACTGATTCCAAGAGCTAGCTTTCCAAATAAGGCAGCACACAGAATGACACTAGCAGAAAGTGAGGAGTTGAATAGACAAGTACATGAGTTATTGTAGAAGGGGTTGATTCAGTAGAGCCTGAGTCCATATGCTGTACTAGTAGTATTAGTGCCAAAGAAGAATGGACGATGGAGGATGTGTATAGACTCCAGGGAAATAAACAAGATCATAATCAAGTACAGGTTTCCATTGCTACGAATGGATGATATTATGGACTGCTTGAGTGGAGATGTGTATTTCTCAAAGATAGATCTAAAGAGTGGATATCATCAGATTCAGATCAGAGAAGGAGATGAATGGAAGATTGCTTTCAAAACAAAGGACTGTATGAGTGGTTAGTCATGCCTTTTGGGCTAACCAATGCACCGAGCACTTTCATGCGGCTCATGAATGAGGTTTTGAAAGAGTTTCTGAGTAAGTTTGTCATTGTTTACCTAGATGATATTTTGATCTTTAGTAAAACATTGGAGGAACATATGGTGCATATTCATATGGGGTTTGAGAAGCTGAGAGGAGAGAATTATTGATAAATTTGAAGAAGTGCAGTTTTGTGAAGAAAGAGTTAGTGTATTTGAGATTTGTAGTTTTAGCAGAAGGTCTAAAAATGGACCTAGAGAAAGTACATGCTATCCTTGAATGGCCTACACCAAGGAGTGCTATGGAGGTAAGATCTTTTCATGGTTTGGCTAGCTTTTACAGAAAGTTTATCAAAAATTTTAGTAGTATTTGTGGACCCTTGATTGAAACAATGAGAGGGGATAGAAAAGAGTTCAAGTGGACTAATGGGGCCGATAAGAGTTTTAAACTATTGAAATAGAAAGTTATAGAACAACCTATTTTATCAATTCTAGATTTTAATAAGGTGTTTCAAGTAGACTATGATGCCAGTGGTACTACAATAGGAGTTGTTATGAGTCAAGAAGGTAAACCTGTTGCTTATTTCACCAAAAAATTAAATGATGCCAAGAGAAAATATTCTATTTATGATTAGGAATTTTATGCTATAATTCAGACACTAAAAAAGTGGAGACACTATCTGCTTCCTAAGGAATTTCTTTTGTATACCGATCATCAAGCTTTGCAATATTTGAAAAGTTAAGGAAAGTTGAATCAGAGGCGTTTGAAATGGGTTGAGTTTTTGTAGAGTTATACATTTGTTTTGAAACACAGGAGTGGAAAGTCTAATAGGGTTGTAGATGCACTTAGCAAAAGGCAACTATTGCTAACAAAAATGTAGATTGAGGTTGTTGGGTTCAAGGAACTCAAGAAATTGTATCCAGAGGATCCTAATTTTGGTGAAGCTTGGAAAGCTTGCATAGAACTTGTTACTCTAGATAGAATGAAGTGGTTGGATTTCATCATTCAAGATGATATGCTATTCAGAGGGAGCCAGTTGTGCATTGCATGAAGTTCTATGAGGGAGAATCTCATAAGGAGAAGCATAATGGAGGATTGGCTGGACATTTTGGTCATGATAAAACCCTTGCTTTAGTTAGTGATAACTATTATTGGCCATAGTTGCAGCAAGATGTCAAGAAGTTTGTTCAAAGTTGTAGAGTATGTCAGATGGCGAAATGAGTGATGCAAAATACAGGGTTGTATCAACCATTACCTGTACCAGAGAAACCTTAGGAGGATATCAGTATGGATTTTGTTCTTGGTTTACTAAGGACTCAGCAAGGAGATGATTCAATTTTTGTGGTGGTTGACAAATTTTTGCAGATGGCACATTTCATTCCCTACAAGAAGACTAATTATGTTGTTCATGTAGCAAAATTGTTTTTTAGAGAAGTAGTGAGACTACATGGTTTGCCAAAGAGCATAGTTTCAGATCGGGACACCAAGTTTGTGGGATATTTCTAGCATACATTGTGGAAGAATTTGAAGACAAATTTGAAGTTCAGTTCATCACATCATCCATAGACTGATGGATAGATAGAAGTGGTGAATAGTAGTTTGGAAAATTTGCTAAGATGTTTGGTTGGAGATAAGCCAACATGATGAGATTTGATTTTACCACAAGCAGAATTTGCATACAGTAATTCTATTAACAGGAGCACTGGTAAATCACCATTCCAGATTGTATATCGAAGGAGTCCAAGAAATGCATTTGAGTTGATAAAGATAGATAAAGGAGAAATAAGTAGTGTTGAAGCTGAGGATATAGTAGGATACTTGAAGAACATGCATGAGGAGGTGAGGAAGCACATTACCAAGATGAATGCACAGTATAAGGCTAAGGTAGATGAGAAAAGGAGGCATAAGGAATTTTAGGTTGGAGATGAAGTCATGGTTCATTTGCGGAAGGAGAGATTTCCAGTTGGTACATATAACAAGTTGAAAATGAAGAAGTTTAAGCCATGTAAGATACAGAAGAAGCATGATTCAGGAAATGCCTATGAGGTAGAATTTCCTACAGAGCTGAATATTTCACCAGTATTTAATAATTCAGATTTGACAGAGTATCATGAAGGGGGTGTTGAAGATGAGATCATACTAGCACAATGGAGTATTCTAGCAACTAGTTCAGATACCAAGGAGATTGAGGACATACTAGGTAGTCATGTTGGTAGAAGCACAAGGAACAGGACATATGAATAATATCTGGTCAAATGGAAAGGATGACCTGTTGAAGATTCATCATGGCTAACAAAGGAGGAGGTTAACTATCTTGGTTTCCCTCTTCACAACTGAGTCGTGACAGGGTCACTTCTTAAATTACCCTAGGTGTCTGATGCAGGAGCATCCTGGGTGTAAGAGAAATCTTGCATCACCCAAAAATATTTCTAGTTTCTTTTCAATAAGGGTTGTCTTGTGCAGAGCTTCTATTTTTGAAAATTTACTATTTTTAGTAAGTTTTCCGTTCGTGCTTAGAATGGTCCATTTTCTTCCCTGGAGGTTCATTTTGGTTATATCAGCATGCTAGTAAAGTTTTATTGCCAAATCAAGTCTAGTTTTGAAGATATTGAAAATTTTTGGTATTGGTAGCATGGTACATAAACTTCAAACTCAATTTTGAAGGCTTTAGAGGCCCCGAATGAGGTTGAAACTTTGGCTAAATAAAATTTTCTTGATTCAAGCATTGTAGAGCACTTCACCCCCTTTCTGAAATGGGGTCATAATAGTCAATCGGGTCAACGAGTGATGGCTTATGGTCTCCGGAAGTTGGGTCACCTAAAATGGCAAAAAATGATTTTCCTTCAAAATTTCTGTTAGGTTTCAAAAAAATTTTTGAGCCGACTCTGATGTAATAAATTGTAAAATAAAATAATTCTAAATTTGGTCAGCCTTATTGGCTAAAAATCTGGAACCTTCCCAGGCGATGGAAAATTGCCTATATAAGGAAGGTTGTAGTGTTGTCTTAGGCAGTTTGGAGCAGTTCGGGGTAGGTCTGGGTAATGATTTGAGGCTTTGTCCTATAGAATATTGTAAAGGGAGTGTCCATGTGGCTTTGCATACTGTAATTCTGAAATTTGTAATTCCACATTTGTGGAGATAATAAGAAGCCCATTTTCTATTCTTGCAAATTATTGTTGTTTCTATGTTTCTGTTATGTGTTTGTGGTATTAAGGGGAGCACCCTTCATCACATAAGAGTACACCTATGAGACAAACTACTCAATAAAAATTCAATGCCAAATGCTTTTCATACAACAAATTTGGTCACAAGGAAAACTAGTGTAAAAATAAATCAAATGCTATATAATTCTTGGGTCACTATTTCAAATGCAATAACTATGGACACAAATCTATTGAATGCAGATATGTGTTGAACAATTCTAAGAATAAAGGGAACATAAAATGTTTTAAATGCAACAAATTTGGGTATATTGTGAAGCAATGCATATTGAGGATAAATCCAACGAACACAAGGTATGTAAATTCTAATGTGATATACTTCAAATAAAATAATATAGGTCATATTGCTAAGTAATGTAGATACAATAATGCTAATATGAGTATGAGAGGTTTACTTGAAAGGAATAATGTTCAAAATAATGATAAAGGAAAAAATATTGATGTTAAAGAAGTTAGGAAGTAGATGAGAGAGACATGGGTACCTAAAATTAATTCAAAAGGTAATGGAGGGTTCACACCTGCTAAGGGAACTGATTAGGTCAATGACCTAAGGGGGAGGTTTTTATTAAAAATTCTTACCTATCCCCTGAATTGGATGGATTATTAAATGTAATCAATGTAATATGATGCATAATTGAGTTTAGAACATAATGGAATTGTCTATGGATGGATATGAACAAGTTTTGAAGGTTCAAAAATGGATTTTCATGTTTAAAGTTTGATGCTTGGGTGCGACACATTAATTTTGCTTTGCTTTTTGATATGTGAAAGCTTAAAAAAGGTATTTTTGGCACTTATTTTTCATCCTTCTATTTAGATAAAGAGTTTGCAAAGTGTTTTGAATTGATTTGGAGTGATTGAATTGTTAAGATAAATTTCTATAAATCTATCATCAAACCCTTGTTTCGGTGTTTTTTTTTTATATCTTTACTTGTGTGGGCTAGCAAATTATTTATGTTATTTATGATGGTTTAGCCACAAATTGTGAAGATTTTATTGCATGTAGCTCTTGGGAAAACATTTGATTTATTGTTGTAATTCCATAGATTTTCTTACTTTATTGTTGGAATTGAAGATTTAATTTATTTTATTTGTGGACTTTGTCGGCTAAGCTATTTATCCTTATTATTTTTGAGAGCTGGTCTTGTGTTGTAATGTGATTTCTCTCCAAGACTGGTGGAGATGGTCTTGGAGAGTTTATACAAGGAAGTAGACGTAGGGAACCCCTATAGTATGGAGGTATGTGAGGTTGTTATGCAACCATGACCACTACCTACCTTAGAGTGGCGACTCTCCCTTGGAGGCTAAACACCTTACTCCAAACAAGGGATATTGGTCACATGGTCTTGTATGAAAGGTTTCACCATATGGTGAGTAACCCATCCCCATCAAGCCACTGAGTGAGATATGGATTCAGATGAGATCTTACCTAGAGCACATGTACATGTCTGATCTTGAGCCTTGTGTTGTTGTAAATGTATGTGTATTATTGCATATTATGGTAGAAGTGGATCTTCATATTGTTATGTTCATATTTCATCATGTTTTATGAGTTGTGGTGCTAACTATGCTATGAATTTTGTGAAATTAAAAATGTATCATGAAATAGTATCTTTTGAAATGAGTAATGATCTTATAAATGATAGCAATTTGATTCATATTGTATGATTTGACATACTTGCTAAAAGAGAAATGATGGAAAATAATGTATTTAATTGATTATTTTAAACTATGTATGAATTCTATATGGAGATCGTATGGAAAACTTAAATATATTTCTATGATGAGCCTTAAATAGTAATGATAAACTTGTAAAAAAAAAATAATAATAACTGTGGCATGGATAGCTAAACTCTTCATGATTACTTAATCTACATTGATGTTGATATACACATATGCATTGTATGTAACTATATTAATGAGGATTATTTTATGTCTTTACTTGGATCTAATGAACATCTATATTATTAATATTGGGTAAAATATATTTCAAGACTAATGTGTGGTATGTTTCCATCTTAGCCTTTATGACTTCTAGGACTAAGTTTTTAGGGGAGGAGAATGTAGTGCCTCTCCAACTCTATCATTGCAAAGAAATAATAGAGCCTCAAACATTGGATTGCAAGTATAATGCGGTAAGTATACTTGATGTTAAATACTATTTAATCTAACTAAGAATATGTTGCAATAAATGAAATACTATGATGTTATGTCAGGTTGTTATTTACCCTTTTGAATAGTATCTTCATGATGATACTTTATTGATTAAATATATTAGTTTTAATGTTCAAAATATTGGATTAGTACGTTATGATGATTGTCACTAATTCTTAGATACTATGCCTTATATGCCACTGGAAATTTTAGGAAGATTTAAATTGACATATGCTCATATTGTTAGAAATGATTTATTTAAATGCTTCAAGATAATGCAATAATATATGGTTATATGTTGTGTATGATGTACCACATCTTGCTATGCATTTTATCTATTGGTGCTGGTACGAAGTGATACGGAGTCGTAATCACTTGCTTGCGAGATCCACATGGTGTTCCATTATCCTTCATTACGATTATCTCTGTTATATGTGCTTTGGTTATTTATATATTATGAATAGTTGCACTTTATGTTTGTACATTATTTAATAGATACCAGACACATTCACCCTCAATTGGAGGTATTGAGTGTGTATCTATGTTCCTGACAGTGGCACAAGAGATAGTAGTTCTGACCTTTCATACTGAGCTAATATCGTCCTTGTTTGGATGATGTATCCATAATTTATTATTATATTACTCCCTTTGGTACAAGTTGGTAAATTCAAAATTTATATTGCATATTGTGAAAGACCAATTATGTGTTTGTGCATTACAGTCTCGTAGTTGTCGCTAAAGATGATTTAATTAATAATGTTATTTTTAATTATTGTTATAAAATATTTTACTTTTTTTGATAATTTTAGCATAGTGCTATTCTATTTAATTAGAATTGGATAAATTAATCCAAGTTGAATTCAGGATGAATTTGGGGTTCTAATTTATTTTAATTTAAGTTATTGTTTTATCCTTTTTTGGTTTTAAGTAGAAAAAGTGACTTATAATGAGAAATTAGAACTCATTTAGACACTTTTTCATTTTTGGAGAGCAAAAATTGTTCAAGCCCTCTTGTAAGCAATTTGGGGTTTTTTTTGTTGGGAGCGATCTGTTTGCCAAATTTGAGCATGGAACGGCTCGTGGGAATAGTTGTAAGGAAACTCAGGTGTGGAAACAACTTCCTACACTAATCTCTAAAGGAAAGTATTGTGCAAATTCTTTTAAATCCTTACAATTTCAGATTCATTAACTACTTTAACAATGATATTGTAGCATATACCATGCATACATAAAATAGAGAATGACACAATGATTTACCCTGGGGAAAACCTTTTGTTAAAAACCCCAGCACTCCAAAACCTGTACAATGTATTAATCAAAACTATTACAGTTTACAATACACTTGCAATGCAAGTTCTTTCAGAAGATTTCCAACTCTTGAAGACAAATCGTGGCAGCATAAAAACATTCCAAAAATACACTAACTTCACCTCTCTTCACAACCCTAAAAAATGCTTATATCATGCGTTTCCCTTTTTAGGGCGACTTCCAAATATAGCCGTATTAGGGTTTTACCATTCTCCAAGAAAATAGGAACCCCACGATTGAGGAAGAGTGTACAGTACTCAACTTTATTAGTTGCCACATGTCTTGCATGTCTTCACCCATCATTGAATCATCCAAACATAGCTCTTATGTGTCATAGGAATTTGTCATAACCATTTCAGCCATGATCTCCTTACACACAATCCAAGATGGTGACACATCAACATGCCAACTAGACATGTACACTCACACTTAATTAGATTATTTGCAAGAAATATATTTTACAAAAAAAATAATAAGAATATGAATTATCCAAGGTTGAGACACCTTATTCCTAGCATTATCCCACTTGTTGAACACCTTGTAAGAGCAACAGGAACTAACCGCTATAGGCTGAAAGGCCCATAGACTCTGAACACCATCTAAACTTCTCAGTGCCCACTGGTTTCGTTAATGCATCTGCAACATTCTTCACAGTATCTACCTTCTCCAAATTTACCTTTCCATCTTCCACCATATCTCTCACAAAGTGAAACTGCACATCAATGTGCTTCGTTCTGGCATGAAAAGTTGGATTCTTAGCAAGGAAAATAGCACTCTGACTATCACACCAAATAGTAATCTATTCTTCATCAACACCAACATCAGAACACAATCTCCTAAGCCAAATGGCTTCCTTGCAAGCATGAGTAGCAGCCATGTACTCAGCTTCTATAGTGGACAAAGCAACCACAGGTTGTTGCTTACTCATCCAACTGATAGCACCACCAAACATAGTGAACACATAAGCACTGGTGGATCTCCTGCTATCAATATCACCTGCCCAATCTGCATCCACAAACCCATGAATACAAACTGAATGCAGAGATCCAGAAGAGTTACCATGGTAACATATGGAGTAATCTGATGTACCCCTCAAATATCTGAATACTCGCTTAACTACATCCCAATGTACCCATCCAAGGTTAGCCATAAACTGACTCAGGACTCCCACTGCTTGGGCAATGTTTGGTCTAGTATAGACCATAACATACATAAGACTACCAACTGCGCTAGCATAAGGTACTCTACTCATGTCCTCCACCTCACTAGGAGATTTTGGACAATCATCTACAGATAACTTTATTCCCACAGAAACAGGAACACATAGTGGTCTACAATCTACCATGCTGAACCTATCCAACACAGACTTCACATACTTACTCTGACTCAACCAAAGTTTTTTGTTAGACTTGTCTCTACTAATTTCCATACCCAAGATGTACCTTGCTACCGCAAGATCTTTCATCTCAAATTGTGCTGACAACTGAGATTTAAAATCAGAAATCATGCCCTTACCCTTCCCAAATAGCAACATATCATCAACATATAATGCAACAATAAGAAGGTGATCATTTTCAACTTTAAAATAAACACAATGATCTAATTTTGATCTTACAAATCCAATTAACAACACAAAGGCATCAAACTTAAGGTACCACATCCTAGGAGATTGCTTCAAACCATATAGAGATTTTTTTAATCTGCAAACTAAGGATTCTTTACCTTTAACAATGTAGTGCTCAGGCTGTGACATATAAATCTCTTCCTCCAAATCACCATGAAGGAAAGCTGTCTTCACATCCATCTGTTCTATCTCTAAATTATATGATGCAGCAAGAGATAACAAAAATCTAATGGATTTCAACTTTGCAACAGGAGAGAATATTTCACCATAATCTATTCCCTCTACCTGTGAGTACCCCTTTGCAACCAATCTAGCTTTGTACCTTTCAACACTACCATCTGCACAACATTTCTTCTTGAACACCCATTTACAACCAACATATTTTCTCCCTTTAGGAAAAGGTACAAGGTCCCAAGTTTTTTTTTTCTCCAATGAAGCCATCTCATCATCCATAGCCTCAATCCAGGAACCTGTATGTTCCATGCGCAAAGCCTCTTTCACAAATCTAGGCTCATCAATGTTAGTAATCAAAGCAAAAGCACAACTAGAATCTAACATAGAATAACCAAACCTTTCTGGTTGCTTTCTTTCTCTCATGGATCTCATCAAGGGTTGAGGTTGAGGTTGTTCTTCCTCTTCTTTCGAACTATTAGAGCTCTCCTCATCATTAGTCCCAACATGGTCTCTCTATTTAGTCTTCTCAGGGGTAGGAGGAAACTGAACATCTTTTTCCTTTTCTTTTTCATCTGGTTGTAGCATGATAGGAGAAGGTGTTAGCTCTCTGAAAATAACATTTCTACTATGCAACACCTTACTAGTCATAGGATTCCAAAGCTTGTATCCTTTCACACCAACATTGTATCCGATGAAAATACATTTGGCAACTTTGTTTTCCAACTTAGATCTTTTCTCCTTTGGAACATGTGCATAAGCTTCACAACCAAAAACATGAAGATGTCTAATTGAAGGCTTCTTACTAGACCACACCTCCATGGGTGTCTTACCAACAAGAGCTGATGTAGGAGATCTATTAACTATATAGCAAGCAGTGGCCACAGCTTCGGCCCAAAACCTTTGTTCTAAACTAGCTCCACTAAGCATACTCCTAGCCTTCTCCATTAGTGTCATGTTCATTCTCTCTGCAACTCCATTTTGCTGTAGAGTATAAGGAGTTATCTTATGCCTCTTGATACCTCATTCTTTATAGAACTATTCAAACTCTATGGAATAAAAATCACCACCATTATTAGTTCTCACACACTTGATTCTTTTACCATCCTGATTCTCCATGAGAGCCTTAAATTCCTTGAACCAACTAAAAACCTGTGTCTTACTTTTCAAGAAATATATCCAAGTCCTTATGTTGTAATCATCTATAAAAGATACAAAATATACAGAACTAGAGATAGAAGGAACTTTTATAGGACCAAAAACATCAGAATGAATAAGATCCAAAAGTCCAGAAGACTTGTGAGAATTGGAGTAGAACTGAACACAATTTTCCTTACCATAAACACAGTGTTCACATAAATTGAACTTGAGATTACAATAATTTAGCCCCTCCACAAGATTTTTAGTTTTCAAGGTCCTAAGACCCTTCTCACCAATGTGGCCAAATCTTTTATGCCACAACATTGTCTTTTTTGCAAGAAGCTTGCCTTCCAAAGTGTTTGCACCCTTAGGTACACTTATTGCACTACCATCGAAACCCATTGCCATAGTCTTCTTTATTGCTCATTCAGTAGGTGGGGATGAAGTGATAGCCACTCTCTTCTTTGAAACATAAGAACTATTGCACTGAGAAATGCATGCATCAAGCTGAAACAAAGTACCTCTCCTAGTACCTCTAGCAAGTACCAAGAACCTCTCATCATCTTGCATCCATCTTTTGAAAAGACAACTTGCACACCTACATCATTCAACATACTTACAGATAATAGGTTTCATGAAAAAATTGAAATGTGCATAACTCTGTTGATTCCCTTTACTCATCCATTAGGAAATCTGATAGTGACCCTTCCACGTCCAACTATCTTTAGGTGAGAATCATCACCCAAGTGCACCTTTCCACCATCGAACTCTTCATATTTTGAGAACCAGTTTCAATGAGAGGTCATGTGAAAAGAAGCACCTAAGTCTACCAACCACACATCATCCAATGCATGGGCTGCCAAAGCTACAATAAAAGCATCTCCATCTTCTTGAGATTTTTTGAAAGTTGAATCTAAGCCTTTCTTCTTCTTCTTCTTCTTCAGTTCTTTGCAGTCCCTCCGAAAGTGCCCAGATTTATCACAGTTCCTGTTGGAAATATAGATGCAGTAACTAAGAGGGGGGGTGAATCAGTTAACCACAAAAATATTACCACTGATCCCTTAAATATCTTAACAAATTATTTACTGTGCCACTCGGTAAATATATAGAGAAATGCTGACAACTTGATCCTTGAAGTGTGTAATAATTAAACTATTCTTAAGCATTCATCACTGATTAATTTACATGAATAAAGAAAATAACATGAACACAAGAGACACTAGATTTACCGTGGAAACCCAATATGGGAAAAACCACCAATGTAACTAGTTACTATTTTTCACTCTTCTGAAGTGATGTGCGGTTAGAAGCCAACTCGGTAAAAGGTTACAAAACACACTGTTAGGTGTGACCTTGTTAGAGGATGTAATCACCCTGCTAGGAGTGGCCTTGTAAGAGGTCTTGAAACAATTCAATAGAACTGTTACCTTGTTAGAGGATTTACAAAATGGTTGTTAAACCAACTCGGTTAAGAGATTTTGATATCACTACTACAATTGCTAGAGAGTAACAATGAAATGACCTGTAACTGAATTACTGAATATAGATCTCTATTCTATTTCACTAGATCCTTACTGATCAATTAAGTCTTTGCTGCTCCTCAAGGATATCTGACCATCCTTCAAAATTTGGATACACCTTTCTTTAAAATGATTTCTGCATGCTGTATATCTTTTATTCACCACTTGACCTTCTATATATATATATGCCATTTCATAATCATTTAGATTGTCAAGTCGGCACTAATAATTATTATAACAGTTGGCTGGGATAAACAAACTGTAATAAAAAAATTCTTTGAAAAGGGTTGACCTTGCTCGGTAAACATTAATCCTGAAAAGATTTCCTTCGGTGACTAAGAGAACTCAGTAACCATAGCAAATTCTGCAACATCCTTTGGAGACCGAGAGAGCTCGATAACCACTAATTTTCCTTCAATAACCAAGGAGGCTCAGTTAACACTGTTACCCTATCATGTTTCCTTTAGACACCCGAGGGAACTTGGTAGACACTAAAAATTGCCTAGCTGACCAACTGAGCTCAGTAGATACTGAGAACCACTTAGCTGACTGACTGAACTTGGTAGATACTGAGAATGATAATTGATATGACATTTCTGTGACATCAAAGACAACACATAGCTAATCCAACAATGTCCTTCAGACAATTGTATCCAACAATCTCCCTCTTTGGCATTGATGGAAACACAACATGTCATAGCACAATGAAATTTCATAGAGAAACCAAGAGTAAGAAACATATCCTTAGCTTCATTTTGATTCCCATCATCTTCAAACTTCTTTCTCTGACCAAGAACTCTCCCTCTTAACTTCTCAAATTATTCTTCTTAGAATTTTTTTGAAATGTCAGCAAACTCTCCCTCTTTGACAACACATGCCAAAGACAACTTACACAGTTTCAGTAAATATCAATGTACCTTATGTATTGATTCATATGCAATGATTCCTTGACTATGCTGCATCAACTGATTGATCTTCAACATGTTCTGGTTGATGCATCACTAAAACTTTATTTAGTGAACCTCAGACAGGGGAGTGACCCTAACTTGCCTCTTCGATACAAGAATGCATCCTTAGGTAGTGGCTTGGTGAAGATATCTGCAATTTGTTCTTTTGTATGAATATATTCCAATCTGATTTCCTTGTCCTGCACTAATTCTCTGACAAAGTGATATTTAATTGCAATGTTCTTGGTTTTGGAATGCATTACTGGATTCTTTGAAATATTTATTGCACTTGTATTATCACAAAACATAACAACTGGTTCTTTGATCTCAACCTTCATGCCTTCCAAAAGCTATTTAAACCATATAATATTAGAGCAGTTTACTGCTGCAGCAACATATTCTACTTTTGCTGTGGATTGGGATGTGCAGTTTTGCTTTTTACTAGTCCAAGATACTAACCTCTTGCCAAGAAAGAATGCTCCACCACTTGTACTCTTTCTGTCATCAATGTTTCCTGCCTAATCAGCATCAGTAAACACTTTTAAATCCAGATTGCCTCCAAATTTATACCACAAGCCATAATCTTCAATTCCCCTTAAATACCTCAAGATTCTTTTGATTGCCATCATGTGATTTTCTCTGGGTTTAGCCGAGAATCTTGCCACTATTCCAACTGCTAAGGTAATATCAGGCCTTGTGTGTACTACATACTATAATTTTCCAATCATTGATCTGTATAAGGTCTGATCTACTTCTTTTGAATCATCATCTTTGGTAAGCTTCAGTCCAGTACACATGGGTGTACCAACTAGTTTTGAATCTTCCATACCAAATTTCTTAAGTATTTCCTTGATATATTTAGACTGAGTGATGTAGATACCATTTTTGTTCTGTTGAATCTGAAGTCCAACAAAGAATTTTAGCTAACCAAACATAGACATTTCAAATTCTTTATTCATAAGCTCTGAAAATTCTTTGCACTGATCATCATTTCCTATAAACATAGTATCATCCACAAATATTTCTACCAAAACAATTTTGTTATCCGATCCTTCTTTGATGTATAAATTGTTGTTGTCATTAGCCCTTTTGAAATCAATCTGAGTAAGATAGTTATGTAATCTTTCATACCATGCTCTAGGAGCTTGTTTCAGACCATACAATGCTTTTTGTAATTTGTAGACCATATCCCTTTTGTTTGGATCAATAAAACCTTCAGGTTGCTCAATGTAGACTTCTTCCTCAAGAATACCATTGAGAAAAGCAAATTTGATATCCATCTAATATACCTTAAATCCTTTATGTGCTGCATATGCAAGTAAAGTCCTCAAACCTTCTAATCTTGCAATAGGAGAAAAAGTCTCTCCATAATCTATTCCTTCTTCTTGAGAATATCCTTTACATGCCAATCTTGCTTTGTTTCTTGATACCTGACCATCTTCATTCAACTTATTTTTGAATACCCATTTTGTCCCAATTACATTTTTATCTTTAGGCCTAGGTACAAGAGTCCATGTCTTATTTTTCTCTATTTTCTCTATTTCTTCATTCATAGCCTCAATCCAACTTTCATTTTCTAATGCATCTTTGACATTTTTAGGTTCAAAATCAGCAAATAAACATGTACCTTTTAGTTTACTTCTTGTCATAGTACCATCTAATTTGTTTCCAATAATCTGATCTGGTTTATGATGCTTTCTGACGTACTTGGCTAATATAGGTTCCTTGCTTCCTGAATGAGTTACATTATCATCTTCTTCATCTTCAGGTTTAGATTGCTCGGGCTCGGTAGATACTTGCTCGGTAGCTTTAGACTGAGACTCGGTACTCTGTGACTCGGTCTCAACTTCTTCTTGTGACTCGGTTACTATACTGGGCTCGGTAGATGTAGTCTCCTTACATGTGTCTGGCAATGTATCAGATTCGATGTAAACAAATTTTATGTAGTCCTCTGGTTCCTTTTTGCTTTCTTCTTCAATCTTTTCTGCAAACTCATCAATTCTCACATGTGCACTTTCTATGATTTTGCGAGTAGACAAATTTAGACATCTATATGCCTTACTTTTGCAAGAATATCCCAAAAATATTCCTTCATCACTTTTTACATCAAATTTTCCTTTTCTAGATTCTTTTAAGATGTAACATTTACTACCAAATACTTTTAGGTAACTTACATTTGGTTTGTAGCCATACCATAGCTCATATGGAGTCTTGAATGTGTCTTTTCCTAGCTATACTCGGTTCAAGGTATGAACTGCAGTGCTGATAGCTTCCTTCTAGTATTTCATAGCAATGTTCTTTTTGATCATTAGAGTCCTTGCACAGTCCATGATAGATCTGTTCCTTCTTTCAGCTATTCCATTCTGCTTAGGAGTTCTCGGGGCTGATACCTATCTTTTGATTCCTCTTTCAATGCAAAAATTATTGAATTCATGGGAGATGCATTCACCACCTCTGTCTGATCTCAAGCATTTTAATATTTTTCCTATTTCCTTTTCTAGTCTTGCTAAATACCATTTGAACTTCTCAAATGCTTCAGACTTTTCTCTTAAATACATAACAGTCATCATTCTAGAATAATCATCAACAAAGAGAATAAAGAATTTTTCTCCAGTATAGCTCTCAATTCCAATAGGTCCACATAAATCAGTATGCACAATTTCCAAAATATCTTCAGACTGATAGTTTTTACTTTTGAAACTAGACTTTCCCATTTTACCAATTTTACAATTCTTGCATAGACCAACATTAGGTTTCTTCAAAGTAGGAATACCTCTTACTTTCTTGAATTTTCTTATTTTCATCATGTTGTCAAAATTTACATGACATAACCTTTTGTGCCATAACCAAATTTCTTCAATTTGAGCAATAAAACATGAGTAATCACCAAGATCAAGATAAAATAAGTTACCTTTGGTTTATTTGCCTGATCCTATCAGTTTTCCTTTGTCATCTAGCAGTCTTGCTTTGCCATTCATGAATTCAACCTTGAATCCAATGTTGATTAGCTATGCTACACTTAGAAGATTATGCTTTAGTCCTTCGACCCAATATGCATTATCACATATAAGTTCTTTGGTTAATGAAATTCATCCCTTTCCTTTTATACAATAGGGTTCATTGTTTCCAAACCTTACATTGCCACCATCAAAGTTTTCAAAGTGTTCAAACTTGGTCCTGTCACCAGTCATATGATGTGAACATCCACTGTCTATAATCCATGTATCATTCTTTCTTATATGAGAGATAAGTGCCATCTCATCTTCATCATTATCAAATTCATCTTTTACAGCAATGAAAACAATTTCTTCTTCACTATCATCCGAATCTTTAGCTAAAAAACATGTTTTCTTACCTTTATCCTTGAATGATTTGAAATTTTTCTTGCCATTGTACTTGTAATTTTTCTTCTCATCTTTGCTTTGCTTGTTTGGACACCTGGCTGCAATATGACCAATTTCTTCACATGAAAAATAGATTAAGGGAGTTTTACCTTTGTATTTTCCTCTGCTTCTTGAATACTTCTTTGCAAGTAATGCTTCAATAACTTCAAGATCACTATCAGAACTTTCCTTTGATTCTTCTTCACTTTCTGATTGGATTTTCTTCCCTTTCTTGAGTGAAAGTTTGGCCTCAAAAGCTGATTCAATATTTTTAGAAGTTGGAACATAGTTGTCATAGTTATCCATTTCAAAGGCTATCAATCTTCCAACTAAGGCATCCAAAGTTATATTGTGATTTTCTTCACATCTTCTTTCTTGAATAGCAGAAACTCTTATTGCATAAATAGGGAGTAATGTTCTAAGAACCTTACTTATAACCATTTCATCATCAATTTTTCCTCCAGAAGCTCTGATTGCACTAACACTTGTCTTGATCCTTTCAACATATTTTGCAATGTTTTCTTCTTCTCTCATTTTCATTTGATCAAATTGTCCTCTTAGGCTCTCTGCTTTGGCTCTCTTCACATTGTCATCACTGCCATAGATTTTCTTCAGCTTGTTCCACATTTCATGAGCAATTGTGTAGTCTTTGATTTTATCAAATTCTTCATAGCTAAGAGCTGATGCAATGTCTATCATCATAGTGTTATGGTTCTTCTTCTCTGCAATGTCTTCAATAGTTAATGTACCAGTAGGAATTGTATATTCTTGATCAATATATTTGCATCCTGAATCACCAATGGAAGCTAGATGTAGTCTCATGAGACCTTGCCATGCTGAAAAGTTATTTCTGTTAAGCCTTGGAATTTTTCTTTTGTAAGACATCCTGATGTTTAGCTTAGGTCTTTGAAACCCTTCCTGCAAGCACGAAAACCTCTGATAGCAATTGTTGGAAATATAGATGCAGTAACTAAGAGGGGGGGTGAATCAGTTAACCACAAAAATATTACCACTGATCCCTTAAATATCTTAACAAATTATTTACTGTGCCACTCGGGAAATATACAAAGAAATGCTGAAAACTTGATCCTTGAAGGGTGTAATAATTAAACTGTTCTTAAGCATTCATCACTAATTAATTTACATGATTAAAGAAAATAACATGAACACAAGAGACACCAAATTTACCATGGAAACCCAATATGGGAAAAACCACCAGTGTAACTAGTTACTATTTTTCACTCTTCTGAAGTGATGCCCGATTAGAAGCCAACCCGGTAAAAGGTTACAAAACACACTGCTAGGTGTGACCTTGTTAGAGGATTTAATCACCCTGCTAGGAGTGGCCTTGTAAGAGGTCTTGAAACAATTCAATAAAATTGTTACCTTGTTAGAGGATTTACAAAATGGTTGTTAAACCAACTCGGTTAAGAGATTTTGATATCACTGCTACAATTGCTAGAGAGTAACAATGAAATGACCTACAACTGAATTGCTGAATATAGATCTCTGTTCTGTTTCACTAGATCCTTACTGATCAATTAAGTCTTTGCTACTCCTCAAGGATATCTGACCATCCTTCAAAATTTGGACACAACTTTCTTCAAAATGATTTCTACATGTTGTATATCTTTTATTCACCACTTGACCTTCTATGTATATATGCCATTTCTTAATCATTTAGATTGTCAAGTTGGCACTAATAATTATTATAACAGTCAGCTGGGATAAACAAACTGTAATAACAAAATTATTTGAAAAGGGCCGACCTTGCTTGGTAAATATTAATCCTGAAAAGATTTCCTTTGGTGACCGAGAGAACTTGGTAACCACAGTGAATTCTACAACATCCTTTGGAGACTGAGAGAGCTCGGTAACCACTAATTTTCCTTCGATAATCAAGGAGGCTCAGTTAACACTGTTACCCTGTCATGTTTCCTTTAGACACCCAAGGGAACTCGGTAGACACTAAAAACCACCTAGCTGACCGAATGAGCTCAGTAGATATTGAGAACCACTTAGCTGACCAATTGAACTCGGTAGATACTAAGAATGATAATTGATATGACATTTGTGTGACATCAAAGACAACACATAGCTAATCCAACAATGTCCTTTAGACAATTGTATCCAATAGTTCCAACATTTCACCTTGGAATTTCCAGGAGTCTTAGAACTCCCATGGGATTTGGATCTACCCTTCTTTGACTTATTGTCATTCTTCTTTCCTCTATCGTTGGATCTCCCATGGACAACAAGGGCTTCCTTAGATGAATCTGAAGTCTTTCTTCGCATCTCCTTAGATAGTAGTGAAGACACCACATCATCCATATGGAATGTGACTATAGTACTTCCAAGAGCCATCACAATATGGTCCCACGAATCTGGCAAGGAACAAAGCAGGGTCATACAATGATCCTCCTCGATCTTGGCACCAGATGATGCCAACTATGCAATCAATAAATTGAATGCATTGAGATGATCAGTTACGGATCCACCTTCCTCCATCATTAAAGAATACAACTTATTTCTCAAGAAAAACTTATTCACAAGAGATTTGGCTTGATACATAGACCCAAGCTATTTCCACAAAGAATTTGCAGTAGTCTCATCAAGAACATTTAGAAGAATGGCATCTGTTAGACAGAGTCTGATGAGACCCTTAGCCTTCTGATCCTTGATCTCCCAATCCACTTGAGATATTACTGTAGGTTTCACATCAAGTGAAGCAGCCTTCCATAGATCATGGTCTTCAAGCATGTCTTCCATCTTGAGTTTTCACAACTCAAAATTAGTGCCATTAAATTTCTCCACCTCCATTCTACTGTATGAGGAACTTGCCATCTCAATCTACAAATAAGATTTAGAATGCTCTACACAAAAATCCCACTCAACTTGAGATTAGCTCAAAAAACCCTACCCAACAACTAGGATCAAAATTTGATCAGGCTTTGATACCACTTGTAAGGAAACTCAGGTGCAGAAACAACTTCCTACACTAATCTCTAAAGGAAAGTATTGTGCAAATTCTTTTAAATCCTTACAATTTCAGATTCGTTAACTACTTTAACAATGATATTGCAGCCATATACCATGCATATAGAAAATAGAGAATGACACAATGATTTACCCTACGGAAAACCTTTCGTTAAAAACCCCAGAACTCCAAAACCTGCACAATGTATTAATCAAAACTATTACAGTTTACAATACACTTGCAATGCAAGTTCTTTTAGAAGATTTCCAACTCTTGAAGACAAATCACGGCAGCATAAAATTTTTCCAAAAAAACACTAACTTCACCTCTCTTCGCAACCCTAAAAAATGCTTATATCATGCACTTCCCATTTTAGGAACACCAAAATTTTTTTACCATGATTAAGGAAGAGTGTACAGTACTCAACTTTATTAGTTGCCACATGTCTTTCATGTCTTCACCCATCATTAAATCTTCCAGACATAGCTCTTACGTGTCATAGGAATCCGTCATAACTGTTTCAGCCATGATCTCCTTACACACAATTCAAAATGCCGACACATCAACATGCCAACTAGACATGTACACTCACACTTAATTACATTATTTGAAAGAAAAACATTTTACAAAACAAATAATAAGAATAGGAATTATCCAAGGTTGAGACACCTTATTCCTAACAATAGTGATGGGATTGCTACACTATGCTAAAATTTTCATCTTCTTTCATGCCGTATTTATTTCTTCCCTTTCATTTTGGATTTCTCCTCTTGCTGCGAGGTAGGGCTTTCTATATCTTTTGTTTTAATCCATCTTTTTTCTTGAAGTAAATTGTAGTAGTTTAGTGGGATGAAAATAGACATTTTTCTATGATTTCATGTATTTCTTTCACCTGGTTGGGTTTGTATGAATTTGTGTATGCTCGCATTTTGGAGAAATGAAGTAAAATAGTGTTATGCTACCCAAATTTTTAGAAATAATGAAAATGTGAATTTTATGTTAAAAGAGGGGTGTTGGGAACTTTTAGAACCAAATAGTATATTTAGATTTTTTATTTTTGAAAGTTGAAAATTGAAGCTATTTTAATAGAGTTTATGAGAGTTTATGGTTTTGCTTGAAAACTGGAAGAAATGTAAAAAGTGAAATTTGGGTGTTTTGAATTCATATTATTTTTTGGAATGGTAGAATTATATAATAGAATTTCTTACTTGACTCAATTTGAGTCCATTCTCATATAGTTATGGTCATTTGAAGATTGCATGTGAATAGTGATATAAAAATGCAAATGTGATAATTTATGTGAATAATAGAACTTCATTGTGAATCCGGAATTGAAATTTTATTTGAAAAGTGTGTTGTTGGGTAGATTTAGACCAATGAGTTTTAATTTTGTAGCCTAAATCCAAATTTAATTTTTGGACTTTTTATTCATCACATTGTTGTGTGCTATCCAGAACCCATCATTTGTCATGTTGTGCATGAATTAGATTTTGATATAAGTGTCTTTGCTACAAAGAATATGACAGGAAAATCATAATGGTTATATGACATTTTGGGTATTTTTATATTTTGGCCCAAAAGTGACCTTTTAAGTTAAAATGTTAATTTTTAGAAACCTTATTGAATTTTGCCAAAAATTGGTATTTTTATGTTTTGAGCTCTTTGCTCAATATTTGGGTAATAGATATATCATGAAACATGTAAAAATGTTTATACCACATGTTTATTTATCAGATCATCTTGAGATCCGTGCTCTTGGCGATGTGGCCAATAGAGTGTGTGGTATGTAATCTTCTTGCTTCGAGTGTTTGTTTTTTTATGTCGGTGTAATTTTATCTTTGTTATTGTTTTTACTTCTGCCCTTGTGATGGTACACCTCATACTTCAAAATGAACTCTTATGTGGTATGTGGATGTAAGGTGCTAAGATCGCATCCAAGATAAAGTTGAGTTATGCTTTTATGTCAAGTTCTGAGGGACCCGCACCCTTGGTATTGAGACCAATTAAGTTTACTTAATCCTTATGACATTTATGACTTTTTGAGTTTTTTTTATTTATGTTTTGTTACATCTTTTTTTTTGGATGTGTTTCGTCATTGTGATGAGATGACCTTTTTAGTGCTGAGTAGTGACTTTGTTGTTCTATGGATGTGTTTGGTATGCACCTTAGACATTAGTCCACATGTTGAGTGTTCTCCATGTTGTGATGTATTTATACTTATGTATATAGTGTTGGGTCATGGTACTCTCCTATGAGTTATGCATTATTTGGCGTGTGTGTTAGCAACCTCCTTGTTTGCATATTTTCCTTACATTTTTGGCCAGACTACTATCTCCATGAGCACGGGGGTTGGGCCTATGGGTACCATATGGTTGGGAGGCATTGCTAACTATACCACTACTGGGGACTAGTGTACAAAGACGGATTTCCTTCATCTTTAACACTTAGAGCTTGAGAGATCATTTCTCTTGTTGCATTGTATATGTAAGTATATTCACCTTTGATTATGTTTACTCTTGATGATGAGTGTTTATGCTCATTTTGTTATTATTCTTCTTATGATGATTAGAATATGTATCTAAAATGTTAGGAGATCTAGATGTTGAATTAGATGTATTTTATGTTTTTAACGTATTTGAGTGCCTACGTCCTCAATATATATGTTTTCAGTACTCCCCAGTGTGGAGGTTTCTCTTTGCTTCCTTATTTTTGTTTAGAGAATGTCACATCTGGTTAGTCGTTTCCTAGACAGTGAGAATTTCCACATGTGTGTTAAGTTAGATCTTTCTATCTTTGAGTATTGTTTTAGGGAGATATATCTTCCCAAGTCAAAATAGATTGACTAATAATCACTTTGGTATAAATAAATAAATAAAAATTAAAATGGATCCATGTGGTCTATTAGCACTTAAATCTGCAGATGGTTGAAATATTCAAAAATTCACTAAACTTATGACTCATGCATTCCCAACAGCTTCATCTGGCACAATTTAAATGCTAAGCTACTAAGGCTTTGAGCCTTCTTCACTTTGAGTGTAAAACTCAGGTGGGTTTACCTTTCAATTGCTTCTACAAAGCATAACAAAGTTGATCTATGTACTTGACATAGCCAATATAGCTCATAAACATACAAATACAAGTAAATGGAGATAATTTCTTGATAAAATGATGGTGAACAAATGTAAATCAAACTAAACTAGTGTCTTATTCATTGGGCTAGAGTCAAAACCAAACATCTATAGAATCCTATTAACACAAAGATACTAAAATTCAAATAAATTGCCTAACAACTCATTCTCGCAATTCCCAACCTTGCCATCAAATTCATGTACATATATTCAAATCCCAGAGACCTCCCTAAAGATTTACTCTCTCCTTGAGAGAAACTTGAGATCAACCCCTATATTAACCTTGTGAATAACATATTAAAGAGCCTTAATAATTAATGCATAAAAAACTCAAAGTATCCATACACAAAGAAAACTAGAGATAGAAATGAAATTCTAGTATACTTGTATTAATCTTCAACTTTATCCATTACAATTTTTACAAAAACTTCAAAGAAGTCAGATTCTATATTTAGTCTTTCTTTACAAAAACTTTCACCACCCCTACAAAAAGAGAAAAACCTGCTATATATACTTCTAGCCATCTTGGAATCCTCGAAAGGATGGAACAAGCTTCAGATGGCTAGGAAAATGACTTGCACTAAAGACAAAAAGTATAAACCAAAAGACAACAATTACAGTAACAGAAAGTAGTTCACAACTACTAGCATCTTTACAAGTGGCACCTTTGTTTGAAGATATTTTAGAGTAGTTACTTGATTTGTTACATGAATGATGACCACCATTACAGGATAACTTACATCATCTTTTTTTTGAAACAATCCCTCCCTCAAATTTTGGATCAGGTGTCATGTGTACCTTATTCTTCTTCCTCTCTCTCTAGCTCCTGGACAACTAGCTTCTTCTTCTTTTTCTTTGTCATTTTGTCCCAAGCTGTCACATCATCATCAAATGGCCAATTGAAATCTTGCAGCTCCTGTAGTGATTTGATTTGTAGGTCCCACTTGGAGTCAGTTATAGCCTTAACTTCTACAACAAACTGTGTGCAATCACCTTCAACTTTGAACAAACTATCAATTATACCATTGCACCCATCCAAGTCTAAAATATTATCACCTTTGAGAAAGGCCTCTTTTCTGATTACCAATTGATCCATTAATGATCTCCATTCATCAAAATTTACCACACTTCCATCAGTATTGAAAATAGAGGGAAAAAACTTACTGTAATCCTTGTCAAACATAGCCAACTTGGCTCTTACTTGATTCGACTTCCCTTTGAAAATTTTTGAAACAACAACAACCAATCCAATATTTTCAAAAACTTCTATTACCACCTTAGGAATGTCAGACATATACTCCTGCAACCCATTGAGTTTTTCAAACAATAAACTCCTCCCAGACCAAATGCCATGAAGTGGCTCCAAAGTAGCTAGTGACTCATTTATTTTATCATTTGTCTTGTGTAACATGATGACAAACTGATGGACTGACTCCATCTTCTCTTTTATCTTGTCTTGTCTATGTTGCACAACACCAGTTATAGTTTTAAGGTTGTGTCTAGCCTTATTTTCTCTAGATCTTCCACTGGATGGTTAGGAACCTCTGCTTCAGGTTGAGGAGGGGCTTCAATTTGTAAAGGTGGGGGAGGCACTGCCTTAACTACTTCTTCAAGCTTTTCTCTTAGTTCCTCCAATTCACCCTCCATTTTCTTGATCATCATAAGTTGTAAATCCCTATCCTTTGCAACCCTCATTGAGTTCTCAAACAATTTGTCATGCCTTTCTGACAATTGGATGGTTTTGGCTTCATTGAGGTGGGCCAAGTGTGTCACTGCCTTAGATACCTCAAGATCGGTGGTGTTTTGGATAGTCCAAACAATCTTATTACCTTCCATCTTGTCCTCAATGCTAACCAAAGATGGCTTCTGAGTTCTTGGGGCCAAAGACCAGAGTGCAACAACTTGAGACTTAGGGTCATAGCCACTTCCTCTAATCATGTCATCAATATGCACCTCACATGAAAAGCCTCCCTTAGGCTATTTTCTAATTTGGTCAATGATAAAGGCAAAAGTTAAATCCCATCCAGGAGTCATAAGCATGCCACCTGACTTAACCATTTCCCTTGCCTCTTCCAAAGTGATCCTCTCAAGACTTGGATCATATGATGTTAGAGCCCTTAAAGTCTCTTCACTTGGTTGCATCCCTTTAGGCAAAGACCTCTTCACCTCCTCCTACTTCCTTAAAATGAGGAAATCCCTAAATTCTTGGCTATTAATGAACTGGTCATCACTGAGAGAAACTCCTCCTGATAGAGTTCTCTTTCATCTATTCCTTATATCAAGGGTAACTCCCCTTCTTCCTTTGACACAATTTTCTTTCCCTCTTTGATAGCCTTTCTTAATTGATGGTGGTAGGCTCTTTTACGAGGCACAAGAACTGAAGCATTTTCCATAACCTTCTTTTGTTTCTTCTTCTTAGAAGGCTCACCTACTGCAAGCCTCTTCTTCTTAATTGGTGGTTCTGAAGTAGCCTCCACCTCCATTGGATCTTGAGTTAAGTCGATGATTGGTGCTTCCCCAACTGGAGGCGGACTACTACCTTATTGTGAATCATCAGTGAATTCTTCTAGTTCAGAGGTGGAATAATTTCTTGGTACCTCTAACATTTCCTCAAGCAACCCTTCCAACTTGTTAGATAGGGTGCCATGCATTTCTATCATTTTTTCCATCCTTTGTAGGTATGGGAGCTCAGGGAAATAACCATCAAAAGGAACTCCTACCTTCCTCAATTTGGCCTCTATGTCCAGTAAATCAAAATAATTAGTCCACCTTCTCCCTGCTTCATCTTGATCCATCATATTCCTTATCACATCCTCCTCATCTAGGCCCTCATGCTCTCTGATAGTTCCAATATTAGGAATCAAAGTCATCCTGGCTATTCTGGTGAAACTTTCAAAGTCAACATACCGACAAGTACCTGTAGTCAACTTGAACTGATTTAGCCAACTACTGACTTGATCCAGTGCTCTTTTTCCAATCAAAAAGCTACCAATTTTGAATTTCCTTGGTGTGAAAGTACCCTTCCTATGAGGTCCTAGGTGCTCTTTGTTAGTCCACATTAATTGCCAAATGAACTCCATCATTGCAAACCTAGGAGGTGCATATTTTGGAAGCAAATGTGGAGGTTGGGGATACCATAAACCCTGATAACTGTGAAGGTACCCCCTAGGTAGGAGTCTCCCCAATTGTGGCTCCCCAACCATTTGTCTTCAAACTACATTGGTCTTAAAACCCTCAAGACCTTAGTTGACAATCTCACAACATTTGTTCCTAACATTTCAAGAAGGGGATGGACAAAATAATTTTGAAAAATGGAGAAGTTTCACTCATTGGATGTGATGTTCCAAACCCTCAGCTAATATTGTACTAGGTTGGGAATGTCCTTAAAATTTGTCCATATCATCAACATTCTTGCATCAAAATCATTAACATGATGGTACAAAATCAAATGCATAAGAAGGGAGTAGTGCATGAATTTGATAGGTCTTTTATTTTCCTTGACATAAACCCTTCATGCATCCTATCAATTACATACTAGATGTAATCATAATTATTGTTGGTGTGAGAATTCTGAATGTCAAGGATTATCATTAAAAGCTCAGTAGGCAACTTCTCATCATCCCCATCAATTCCTAAAACCCTACACAACCCATGACACAAGAGTTTCATAAAATGATTGAGGGATGAAAATAGATAAGGGGAATTCATACTCGTTGGGAGAGGGTCTATGTACTTATCTTGCTTGGGCATATGCCTAACTATTTCACTCTTTACTGATCCTATGTTACTGGCATATTTGTCTCTTTCCTTTTTTAAATCAATTTTAGTGGAGGAGGTAGCATAGAAATTGAAATCTCTCATGAAGGATGCTCTATCCAAGGAAATAAACATAGACTGGTCTTCACACCTAAGACATCTAGAAATGGGATCATATAACCTAGCCAACTCAATGATTAAATAAACATCTAAAAACATGTCAGGCACAATTAGCTTTTCCATTCCCAATGCCCAAGCATTAAAAATAGGTATAGATTTACCCCTATTGTTATAAAAGTATGAGAATATGGTAAAACCTAAACTTGTGGAAGTGATAGGATCCCTACATTTGTCCATGATATCTTCAAATGCCATGTCAATGGCCTTGTTGTTTTGATTCGAACCAAGAAGCAGCTTGACAAATTCATTTGAGTAATTCGGCTTTCCTTTATCCTCTCCACTTTGTTCTTTTGTAGCCCCACTGGATGAGGCCACACTCACTGTTGGATAACTCATCTTGATGGAATAGGAATGTCTTAGCTCTGCAATTTTCATGCTACCCACTCTCTACTACAGAGCCAACAATCTCAATTGTCTTTAGAATAATTTTCAGCACAAAAAGCAATGCAGTCCTGTCTATATACTTCAAAATTTGTGTGTGTATGATTGCCAAATCATAACAAATCCAGCCTAAGTCACTTCTGCATTCAATTTTGCATATTACCAACCTTCAAATCATAGCTAGCCATGGCGTAGATGCTGATAGGATGATTTAAAAAATCATAGACAAGGAGCGAGAGAAATAATCATGGCTTTTTACATTAAAACCTTTAAGTACTGATGTAAACCCTCGTTTAAACCTGATTGGATGGCTTTCTACCTTTTTCATCTTGGCAATGTACCCTCTTCCACATTGCAATGACTCAGAACATTGATCACACAAAAACTTAACCAGACATAGTTCAGAGATCCAGTGAATAAAGGAAACTCATGATCTCCAAAATAAATGCTAACCCGAGGTCAAGTTTGGAGATCTAGCAACCAAAGACTTCATAGAATCTCAAAATGATTTCTTAACTCACGGCTTTACCTTGAGATTTCATGACCACCATTGATCCTAGAGATGATCAACAGTCTAAGGGAAATATTTTAAAACTCACACTAAGCCCCACCCAACTTAGAGATTCAATGACCAAAAGGATCTACAAACCCATAACACTTAACCATGGTCACATTTGGAGAATGGGTGAACAATGAAATCTCTTTTTCTCAGAAAGCCAAGCTTAACTCCAGCTTTATCTTGCGATTTAGCGAACAAGGTTATCTCGCATTCTCAGAAAGAAATACTTAACCATAGTCAAAATTTGAGAATGAGTGAATAACATCAATCTCCAATTCACTAAATACTTTTCATACCATAGGTTACTTCTTGAGATTACGCACTGACCATTGATCTTGAACACAATCAGTGGCTGTCACTGAATTTCCTAAAGACTTTGACCATCACCTTTTATTATGAAAATCAGTGACCATTGAAAACACACTTAAATTTTCTTTGGTCACCAAGTCACTGAATACTTTGGAGCTTCACTAACTTATTCTAAGATCCTGCGAACACTTCACTCGCCTAATCACTAAATAACTTAGGGCACTACCATCCTCTCCTGAGATTAAGTGACAAGAGTAAACTTCTAACCTTCACCAAATTTCTTTTCCAAAGCTGCCAAACTAAAAGATCATGAGAACAAGACTCAGTCACCAGATCGCCAGATGATTTTACGTAGGACCCAGTCTTTGTGAGATTAAAACATGACTGTTGGATGAAGAGACAATCAATGGCATTTGGTGGATCACTGGAAAATATTTAACTTAGCCACCCAATTAAGAGAATAGGATATAACCACCATGCCAAGTCATTGAATGTTTCAAAGAGACCGCCAAGAATCAAGCAGATAGGAGACCACATAGTCACTGAGTCACTGGATGTTAAACTTTAACCGTGACAAAGACTGGGAGATTCAGTGACTGAAGGAGACTTAACAACGGGTTCACTATGGTCACCAATTCACTAAAAGACTTAAAAATAGGGAAAAATATTGTGCGATTCAATGAAGACTAGGAAAAATGACCACGTGCAGAAAGGAAAACTTAAGTGACCCGAAAAGTAATGAGCAAATATAAAGACTAGGGCTCACTTAAGACTAACCAAGGAATTAACCACTTCCAAGAAAAATGTCCAAGGCAAGGGTTTTTATAACAGAAGTATAACAAATTTTAAGGAATTCTAAACCCTAAACTAGACATCTTCAAAAACCAAGACATTGAAACAAGACCATAAGCAAAGACATTAGAAAACCTGAAATATACCCAACAATGGCTCTATCTGAGGATGCTTGAAATCATGTTGATAGAAAGGAACCATGAATCTCTGGGAGGTAGACCACAAAAACCTAACCTAACATAGGAAAACAAACACACCTATACATATATACAGAACTACTGTACATGGAAAGATAGAATCAATTGAAGAAATATTTGAAGAATTGTCCATGCATTGGCAATTCCTGTTCCTCACCATCAAGATTTCTCAAGTATGAATCCTTTCCATGAATTTGATGAATAATGAAGGGTCCTAACCACAAGGATTCAAACTTCTTATGTTTTCCTTTGTCCTCAGCCCTGGCATTCCACTGCAAAACCATATCATTTGGTTGGAACTTTCTAGTAGTAGCCCTTTTGTCAAAGAGATATTTCACTTTCTGCTGTAATTTTACATTCTCCTTTTGACCTTCTCTTCTAATTTCATCCAACTCCACTATTTGAATCATTCTATCATGCAATGGATCATTGACTTCCATTTCTTCTTCTTTTATGAATTGGTAAATAGGCAACAAATTGTTCACGGGGAGCCTAGATTTTACACCATATACCATTTCAAATGGAGACTTGCCTGTTGCTTTCTTTTCATTAATTCTATTAGCCCACAATGCCAATTTCAACTTCACATGCCACATCCTTTTATTCTTTTCTAGGGTCTTTTTTAGAATTTGTAGAATACTCTTGTTACTAAATTCTGCTTTCCCATTTGCCTGTGGATGGTATGGGGCTGAATAGGACATAACTATTCCCATTTCAACACAAAAATTAGTGAATTCCTAAGACCTAAAGCTCATAGCATTATCCATTACTAATTTCATAGGAACACCAAACCTAGTAACAATGTTATTCATCAAGAATTCAATAACTACTATACTAGTTTCCTTTTTAATTAGGATGGCCTCTATCCACTTAGTAAAATAATCAGTAGCCACCAAAATGTGACTATGTCCTCCACTATACTGGTTTCCATTTTTTCTTCTGTCATGAGCTTAGCAAGTCCCAGACCTCTCACAAGCTTAGTTATGTGGAGTTCAATGTCAAATTCTTGAATCCTATTGATCCACTTACACCTCTTCCTAGTAACCTCACTTTGACTCAAAATATCTTTTATTGTTGTATGTGGAACATATGCATTTACTTTTGCACATACCAGATAAGGTCTGGAAGCCTTAACCACCTTTACTAATGCATATGCTTGCTTCTCCATCAACTCATAATTAAGCTCAGCAGATTGTAGTGACTTACTAAAAAAAGCAATAGGATGCTCAAACCCATCTTCATCTTTCTATAACAAAATAGCTGCAATAGTATGAAATGAAGCAAAGGAAAACAAAGAAAATGGTTTTGAATAGTCAGGGGATATTAAAATAGGAGCTTCTTGGATTGCTTGTTTGATATTTTCAAAAGCTTGTTGAGTCTCACAATTCTAGTCAAACTTAACATCTTTCTTCAAAAGCTTCACAATAGGTTTGACAAGTTCTGCAAAATTGGCAATAAACCTCTTGAAAAAATTAATTTGTCCTAGAAAAGATTGCACACCTTTGATATTTTTGGGAGGGAGGACCTTTTTGATTGCTTCCACTCTTTCTGGATCAATTCTCACTCCTTCCTTTGACACTATGTGACCCAACAATTTTCCCTCTATTACAACAAATTGGCATTTCTTTGGATTTAGTGAGATGCCAAATTCCAAGAGCCTTGACAATAACCTTCTCCAAATGTTTTTAGTGGTCCTCAGCCTTCTTAGAATAGGAAGTCAAGTCATTTTGATACACAACCATTAGGACATTTATCAATTCCTTAAAATCAACATCCATTACTCTTTGAAAAGTTGCTCCAGCATTCTTTAGGCCAAAAGGCATATAGACATAAACATAAGTTCCCCAAGGGGTGGTAAATGTTGTTTTGAATTGTTCAGACTCTTTGACCATAACTTGGTTGTATCTTGAGAACCCATCCATCATAGACAACAACTCACAACCAGTTACTCTATGCAACATAGCCTCCATGTTAGGAAATCCATAATTATCCTTAAGTGATGCGACATTTAAATTCCTAAAGTCAACACAGAGTCTAATGTCGCCATTCTTTTTTCTTACTGGTACAAGGTTAGAGACCCATGAAGAGTACCTAATAGGCTCAATGATACCAGCATCTCTTAATTTTGTCAATTCAGCCTGCATCTTTGTTGCTAATAAAGGGTTGACAAGTCTCTATTTTTGTCTAAATGGCTTGGTTTCTTCCTTTAGAGGGATTTCATGCTGAAATAGATTATCTCTATATGCTTTAAGATCATCATAGGACCAAGCAAATACATGTTTATATCTCTTCAAGAGTCTTATCAAATTTCCTCTAACCTCTCTACTCAACCTTTTCCCAATGTACACCATCTAAGGGGAAGTTTCAGATCCTAGGTTTATCTCCTCTAAATCTTCCATTTTAGTGTTAGACTTTTGAGACAAGTAACCATCATTTATCTTGAATATTCCTTCTAACTCCACTAACCCTTTTGGTATGTGATTTGAAGGAAGTTGTACTATCTCATTTCCCATAATACACTCTTTTCCCTCAACACACTGTTGTACTTCATTAAAATCTATTTGTTTCCCATCATACTGATCTAGACCCTAAAGAAACCTAAGGATGTCAAAATCATCCTCAAAAACTTGCCAATTATATACATTGTCAGGCACTGCAGGCCTACTTTTGATCTCTAACATGGACACACCAGTGAGGTTAATATCATCATTTTTAAGGGCAACATTGGCAAGAAATTCTGCCATGATATTATTGGATCTTTCTACCCAAATGAGATTGAAAGCCTCAAAAAATTCTAGTCTATCCTAGACAACATGTTTGTACAATTTCAATCTCTTGTCCTTGGCAGCATACTTAGATCTTACTTGAGCTATAATTAATTGGGAATCACCAGGGACCTTTAAACATTTGATACCATGCTTTATAGCAACATCTAATCCTAGTGTTAGAGCCTCATATTCAGCAATATTATTAGTGCATTCAAAAGTCAACAAGAAAGAGTACTTAAATGTTATACCTGATGGGGAAATGAAAACAACACCAGCCCCTAATCCTTCCTTGGAGCATCCACAATCAAACAACATTTGTCAAAGTCCATTTTGCTGCAATATTAACTCATCCACTATTGGATCTATGTTCTTCATCTGAGGCACTATCTCTCCAATCATGAAATTGGTCATGTCAATGTCCACAAAGCAATTCAAATCTTCTGGTGCAACCTTTTCAACCATGATTGAAGAACAGGGTTCCCTATACAAATTTACTTTATTCCCATTGAATGGGATAGTAGCATATGATAGATCTAGTTGCAACTTTCCACCAACTGCTTTAGCCCATTGTCTTGACAGTAACATGCCATAATGAGGCTTTGTATCAACAACAACCACATCCATTTTGTATGTGGCCTCTGGTAATGCAACAATTTTCACTTCAATTCCAAGTAGAGTTCCTACAATAGGCACTACCCTGTTATCCATAGCATATCATCTACCATTAGATGTATCAACTTGTAGTCCTAGCTCTTTCATTATGTGATAGGGCATTACAGTTGTAGCAGCACCAGAATCAATCATGCAATTTTTTAGCAGAAAGTTATTTACTATCAGTGTGACATAGAAAGGGTCAATAGAAGAAGGCTCTTATGTCACAATGCTTCCAACACATACATACAAAATATTATCAATTGAAATAGGCCCTTCTACTGAATTCCCCTTCTCTTGCATAATAGGAGCTACCCCTTGTTCACTTATGAGAGCCAGGACTGCAGTATTATGCTCCTTGATCTTCAACATTTCAAGTAAAGGGATTGAAACCTTCATTTGGGATAGGGCATGTCTCATATCAAAGGTAGGGGGATCTGAAAAAACATCAAGGTTCTCTTTAGGCCTAGCAACCTTCTTTTTACCCTTGTTAACAATAACTTCTTCATTCCTTTTCTTTTCAGTTACAAGCCCTTCCTTATTATTTATAACATTAGGCTTTGGGGAATCCTTATTTTGAAGGTTATCCTTAACAAACACTGATCTAGGGACTCCTTGATCAGTATCCACCCTCCTATTCCTTAAATTGTACAAGGATTTAGCTTGTGTTATAGCAGCCACAGTTAAAGTTCTAATCTCCTCTTCACTAGGCTTCCTCCATTATTTTTCATTTGACCCTAATCCTACCATATTTGCTTTGTATGTCTCATTATCATATTATTCATGATCAAAGTGAGTAAATACTTGTTGTTCATAACCAGAGAGAAAATTCCTTTTATGATCAACATCATAGAAGATCTCTTCATCATCTAAAGACAAGATATCCCCCATTACTTTAGTAGTAAACATATTAACAATAGACTTTTCAGATTCTTCATAATCTCCTACATATGAATCATTTGCCTCTTTTCCCAATGCCTGAGCCACAACACATTGAAAAGGTGAATGAGGCATATTACAAGCCACACACCAAGGGGTATTTTCCACATTATGTGTTGTGCTTCTCTTCAAAGGGTCTAGTGTATCTCTTCCCTTTTTGGGTTCATTTTTATCAGGGATAGGCCTCCCATCTTTCCAATTTGTCTTATAGGGCATATCTCGTAAATTGGGGAGTCTATCCTGCCTTTGATAAGGTGGTCTTGCATCTTGAAAATTTTTACCACCCTTTTCAAACTTTGTTGGGAAGTCTTTAGTAATACCAACTCCTATGTCCATTTTATCATCATCTTTGGATGGCCTTGTAGGTTGTGGCCTTGTTTCCTTCCACAATCTACCCTCATCTCTCTTATACAACTGACCAGATACCTTTTGGTTACTTTCAATATTTATGGCTAATTTAAAGGCATCCCTTAGGGTATGGGGATTCTTATCTCTAAGGAGATAAGACATTTTACCATCCATAGAATTAAAATAAGTGGTCAGGAAAACTACATCATCCAACCTCAATACTTGAAACAATTTGTACATGGCCTTTTAAAACCTGCCATTAAAATTTGACATGCTCTCATTGTAATGTTTTTTTATATTGTTAAACTCATTGAGCATGTAACTAGAATTCACATGTTCTGCATATTGTTCCTTGAAACATCTAAAAAACTCATCCCATGATGTAACACTGTTCTCAGGAAAACCCCCATACCAATCCCTGGCATCTTCAACTAATGATTGAACACAAAGCTTCATTATAACATCTTCATGCTCAATTTCATAATCATTAATTTTATTTGTGAAAAATTTTAGATGTTCGTCACAAGTAATTACATTGTTTCTAGTGAATAATGGGATCTTCTTTCTAATCTCATTAGGGATGGCATTAGGCTAACCAGGGATACCATCAAAGAATAAAGGCCTATACCTATCCAGATGAACTGGTCTCCTTTGGAATTTTGGTTGGACCAGAGGGGTTGCTCCAACAATCTTACAAGATACATTCCTCATTTTACCACTAGTCATAAGGGGAACTTGATTAGTATTCAAATTTGGGCTAGGTATATTCTATCTAGGATGAGAGGCTTGAGGATTTGGAAGTGAATTGCAAGGCTGACTTGGTGGGATTATCCCTGAATTACTAGGGACTGAACTACTGGTAGATGTATTTATATTGGCATGCAAGAAAGAAATCTTCCTCTTCATTTCATTTGCAATAGCTTCCAATTCCAATTTCTCAAGCTGGAGAGCCAAATCCTCTTTAGCTTTTATAGCCTTTTCTAAATCTAGGCTTGCTTGGGAGGGTACACTAGAAGTAACAACAATTTTCTTAGGCTCATTAATATTCACACCATTTTTTGTTTTCCCTTATCAGGGATCTCTTTTGTGGCATTTCTAATATCCTCATTCCTCTGGATTTTAGATGGGTGTAATTTCTTGAGAACGTGGCATGTTCCCTCAAATTCATCTTGTTTAGGTTTACTATCTTCAGCCTGATTCCTTAGAACCTCCATGTCACCAAATAATTCTTTATCCAAACCCTGAACATCTTGGCTTAGATCCCTAGCCTAGATTTCATTTTTCTTGGGCTTTCTGATGAGTTCCTGCCTTTCCATAAGCAGTTCATAAATTTTTTGTTCCCTTGTCTTCCTTCTATTAGCAATCTCTAATAGTTTTTCATGCTCCTTTTTTCTTAAGGCAATCACTTCCACTCTTAAATTTTTTGAATCATATGAGGTAGTTTCTACAACAGAATTTTCTCCCAGTTGCTCTAAGGTTTCTCTCATAGGGAAGAAACCTACTTCTATGACCTCCTCCTCATGAGTGGGAAAATGAACATTAGGCATGATTTTCTTAACATGTTCTGGGTCATCAGAAGAAGAAGAAGCTTGATGGGGAAGTGGTGTGTGAACTCTCTCTCTAGAAGATCCTTGGGAATTAGCAGTAACATGACCTCTCCTAAACCATTGTTTTCTACTAGGTGTATGGAGCTCATCACCCATATTACTCTTTGGGTGATCCTTGAAATAAGACCTAGTGAATCTCGGCCGACACATGGCATATCATAGCAAGGTATAATAAAATTTCACAAATACTAGCAACTAGTAAACATAGATTTTAGAGTCACCACCCACAAAAAATTGGGAATCAAATTATTATGCTAGCCTACAACAAACACAATAGACAATATTGCACAAATCTATTGTACATTATCATTTAAGTCTGTAGCAAAGTCACCATTTTTTATAGCACTTAAACCTACAGATGGTTGAAATATTCATAAATTCACTAAACTTATGACTCATGCATTCCCAATAGCTTCATCCAACACAATTTAAATGCTAAGGTACTAAGGCTTTAAGCCTTCTTCACTTTGAGTGTAAAACTCAGGCGGGTTTACCTTTCAACTACTTCTACAAAGCATAACAAAGTTGATTTATGTACTTGACATAGCCAATACAGCTCATAAACATACAAATAAAAGTAAATGGAGATAATTTCTTGATAAAATGATGGTGAAAAAATGTAAATCAAACTAAACCAGTGTCTTATTCATTGGGCTAGAGTCAAAACCAAACATCTGAAGAATCCTATTAACACAAAGATACTGAAATTCAAATAAATTGCCTAACAACTCATTCTCCCAATTCCCAACCCTGCCATCAAATTCATGTATAGATATTCAAATCCCAGAGACCTCCCTGAAGGTTTACTCTCTCCTTGAGAGAAACTTGAGATCAACCCCTATATTCACCATGTGAATAACACATTAAAGAGCCATACTAATTAATGCATAAAAAACTCAAAGTATCCATACACAAAGACAACCAGAGATAGCAATGAAATTCTAGTATATTTGTATTAACCTTCAACTGTATCCATTACAATTTTTACAAAAACTTCAAAGAAGTCAGATTCTATATTTAGTCTTTCTTTACAAAAACTTTCACCACCCCTACAAAAAGAGAAAAACCTGCTATATATATTTCTAGCCATCTTGGAATCCTTGAAAGGATGCAACAAGCTTTGGATGGCTAGGAAAATGACTTTCACTAAAGAAAAAAAGTACAAACCAAAAGACAACTATTATAGTAATAGAAAGTAGTTCACAACTACTAGCATCTTTACAAGTGGCACCTTGTCTGAAGATATTTCAGAGCAGTTACTTTATTTTTTACATGAATGATGGCCACCATTACAGGCTAACTTACATCATCCTTTGTTTGAAACATGCCCTCCCTCAAATTCTAGATCAGGTGTCATGTGTACCTTATTCTTCTTCCTCTCTCTCTAGCTCCTGGATAGCTGGCTTCTTCTTCTTTTTCTTTGTCATTTTGTCCCAAGTTGTCACATCATCATCAAATGGCCAATTGAAATCCTGTAGCTCCTATAGTGATTTGATTTTTAGGTCCCACTTGGAGTCAATTATAGCCTTAACTTTTGCAACAAACCATGTGCAATCACCTTCAAATCTGAACAAACTATCAATTATACCATTACACCCATCCAAGTCTAAAATATTATCACCTTTGAGAAAGGCCTCTTGTCTGATTACCAATTGATCCATCAATGATCTCCATTCATCAAAATTTACCACACTTCCATCACTATTGAAAACAAAGGGCAAAAACTTACTGTAATCCTTGTCAAACATAGCCAACTTGGCTCTTACTTGATTCAACTTCCCTTTGAAAAACTTTGAAACAACAACAACAAATCCAATCTTTTCAAAAACTTCTGTTACCACCTCAGGAATGTCAAACCTATACTCATGGAACCCATCGATTTTTTCTAATAATAAACTCCTCCCGGACCAAATGCCATGAAGTGGCTCCAAAGTAGCTAGTGACTCATTTATTTTATGATTTGTCTTGTGTAACATGATGATAGACTGATGGATTTACTCCCCTTCTTCCTTTGACACAATTTTCTTTCCCTCTCTGATAGCCTTTCTTAATTGATGGTGGTAGTGATGCAGGAGCATCCTGGGTGTAAGAGCAATCTTGCATCATCAAAAAATATTTCTAGTTTTGTTTTCAATAAGGGCTATCTTGTGTAGAGCTGCTATTTATGGAAATTTACTATTTTTAGTAAGTTGGTCATCCGATCTCAAAATGTTCTGATTTCTTCACTAGAGGTTCATTTTGGTCATATCAGCCTGCCAGTAAAGTTTCATTGACAGATCAAGTCTAGCTTTGTAGATATTGAAGATTTTTAGTATTGGCAATAGGGTACAAAAACTTTGAACTCAGTTTTGAAGGCTTTAGAGGCCCCAAATGAGGTCAAAAATTTGGGTGACAAGTGCTTTCGTGAGTCAAGCCTATAGAGCGCTTCGTGGTCTTTTTTAAATGGGGTCATAATAGTCAATTGGGTCAATTGGTGATGACTTATGGTCTTTGAAAGTTGGGTCACCTGAAATGGCAGAAAATGATTTTCTTCAAAATTTCTATTTGGGTTTCAAAAGTTATTTTGAGCCAACTTTGATGTAATAAATTGTAAAATAAAATAATTCTAAGTTTGGTCGGCCTTGTTGGCTAAAATTTTGGAAACTTCCCAGGTGGTGGAAAATTGTCTATATAAGGAAGGTTGTAGTGTTGTCTTAGGTAGTTTGGGATAGTTCTAGGTAGTAGATCTGGGTATTGATTCAAGGCTTTGTCCTATAGAATATTGTAAGGGAAATACCCATGTGCCTTTGCATATTGTAAATTTGAAAGTTTGTAATTCCACATTTGTGGAGATAATAAGAAGCCAATTTTCTATTCTTACAAATTGTTGTTGTTTCTCTATTTCTATTATGTGTTTGTGGTACTAAGGGGAGAACCCTTCATTAAGTGGTATCAGAGCAGGAGTTCCTGAGTGTGTAAAAAAATTGTTGATTGTGAGGCAGTTTGCACCAGGACCACGGGTTAGGGTTTCTATGTAAATAGATCATCGACTATGAGGTAGTTTACACTAGGACCATGGTTAGGCTTTCAGTGAGAATCAAAAAAATGCCTCCACAAAGGGAACATGGTAGAAGAGCTGGTGTTGTAACACCTAAGGTTAGAGCACTTCAGAGATAAGTGCAAGCATTCCAAGAAGAGATTCGCAGAGAATGAATCTTAATGTCAAACACGAAAGCAAGGATGAAGCCAAAGAAGAAGATCAAGAAGGAGAAGTCGAAGTTGTGAACCGGGAGGAGGAAAGAATTTTTTGAGCCATTTCCAAGATTGGAAAAAGAACTAAGATTGAGGTTCCTGCATTTTTAGGAAATCTTCACCCAGAGGAGTTGATCGACTGGATCAATGAATGTGAAGAATATTTTGAGTATGAAGATATTGAGGATCCTGATCGGGTCAAGTTTGTGAAGGCCAGACTGAAAGGTCATGAAAAGATCTGGTGGCAAGAGATTCAATTGGAGCGAAATAGAAGAGGGAAAGATAAAATCACAAGATGGGATCAAATGGTGGATAAATTGAAGTGACGGTTCATTCCTCTTGATTATGAGCTTGACCTACTGAAGAAGATGCAAAGTTTGAAGCAAGTAGGAAGATCCGTTTAGGAGTATACTGAGGAGTTCTATCGAATCCTCATCAGAATAGGCCATGCAGAAGCTAACAAGGAGAAAGTTTCTTGTTACCTTAATGGGTTAAGGCTGAGCATTCAGGAGGAGCTGAATCTGGTTCAAATGAACAATATTGAAGAGGCATACTAGTTTTCCCTAAAAGTAGAGGAAAAGATGAACAAGAAGTTTGATAGTAGACAAAATGGAAGAGGTCATGGTGGACAATCTAGTGGATGGTCATATGGAGGCCGAAATGAAGATTCAAAAAACAAGGATGAAGCTAGTAGCAATAAAAATCAGAGAGGAAACAATTCCAATCATTTCCAAGATCAAAACAATAGAGATCAGAGAGGAAGAGGAAGAGGACAAGGATCTAGAAGAGGAGGCTTTTGTGGAACATGTTTTCACTATGGAGAAGAAGGTCATAGGGCATTTGAATGTCCTCAATGCCAAGGAAGGATAGATAGGAGGAATGAAGGCCAGGCCAGAGTGGCACATGTAGATGAAGATGCTAGATCCTCAAATTCTGAAGACATTGAAAGAGGAGAAATGTTGATTAACAAAAGAGTCCTGCTGAGTTGTGAGAATGAACCTGAACAAAGGAGGAGCCTATTTCACACTAGATGCAAGTGTGAGGGTAAATGTTGTGATGTGATTATTGATAGTGGAATCACTAACAATTTGGTGTTAGAAGAGATGGTGACAAAGTTGAAGCTCAAGAGATAGAAACACCCACATCCATATCGAATTGCCTAGGTGCAGGATGACCACAAGGTCATGGTCAGTGAACAGTGCCTAGTAAAGTTCAAGATTGGTGGGTACCATGATGAGGTACTATGTGATATCATACCTATGGATGCATGTCACATGTTGTTGGGTAGGCTGTGGTAGTTTGACAGATGTGTTGTACACAATGGTCATGCGAATACCTATTCCATGACAAAGGATGGAGTGTGATATAAGACAAAGCCATTGAAGGAGACCAAAGAAAAGGTATGTGGTAATGCAAGAATAACTTTTGTTGATGGAAGAAAATTCCTAGATGGTATGAGGCATGAGCATGTGTATTTTTCTTTAATTTCAAAAGCTGGTAAAGAGGAAGTAGAGGATGTACCTGTAGAGTTTGCAGATTTGTTGAATGCATTTTAAGATATTGTATTTGATAATGTACCTAGTGGATTACCACTGGTAAGGAAGATTAGTCATCAGATGGATTTGATTCCAGGAGCTAGTTTGCCAAACAAGGTAGCACATAGAATGACACCAGCAAAAAGTGAAGAGTTGAATAGACAAGTGCATGAGTTATTGTAGAAGGGGTTGATTCGAGAGAGTCTGAGTCCCTATGCTGTACCAATAGTATTAGCACCAAAGAAGAATGGAGAATGGAGGATGTGTACAAATTCTAGAGCAATAAACAAGATCACAATCAAGTATTAGTTTCCATTTCCATGAATGGATGATATTATGGACTATTTGAGTGGGGCTGTGTATTTCTCAAAGATAGATCTGAAGAGTTGATATCACCAGATTTAGATCAGAGAAGGAGATGAATGGATGACTACCTTCAAGACAAAGGAAGGAATGTATGAGTGTTTAGTCATGCCTTTTGGGCTAACCAATGCACTGAGCACTTTCATGTGGCTCATGAATGAGGTTCTAAAAGAATTTCTAGGTAAGTTTGTCATTGTTTACCTACATGATATTTTGATCTTTAGCAAGACATTGGAGGAACATATGATGCATATTTATATTGTGTTTGAGAAGTTGAGAGATGAGAAATTGTTGATTAATTTGAAGAAGTGCAATTTTGTGAAGAAGGAATTAGTGTATTTGGGATTTGTAGTTTCAGCAGAAGGTCTGAAAATGGACCCAGAGAAAGTACAGGCTATCCTTGAATGGCCTACTCCAAGGAGTGCTACCGAGGTAAGATCTTTTCATGGTTTGGCTAGTTTTTACAGAAATTTTATCAAAAATTTTAGTAGTATTTATGGACCCTTGACTGAAACAATGAGAGGGGATAGAAAAGAGTTCAAGTGGACTAATGGGACCGATAAGAGTTTTAAATTGTTGAAACAGAAGGTTACAAAACAACCTATTTTAGCACTTCTAGATTTTAATAAGGTGTTTCAAGTAGACTGTGATGCTAGTGGTACTGCAATAGGAGTTGTTATGAGCCAAGAAGGTAAACCTATTGCTTATTTTAGTGAGAAGTTAAATGATGCCAAGAGAAAATATTCTATTTATGATTAGGAATTTTATGCTATAGTTTAGGTATTGAAGAAGTGGAGACATTATCTACTTCCTAAGGAGTTTGTTTTGTGTACTGATCATCAAGCTTTGCAATATTTGAATAGTCAAGGAAAGTTAAATCAAAGGCATTTGAAATGGGTTGAGTTTTTGCAGAGTTATACATTTGTTTTGAAACACATAAGTGGAAAGTCTAACAGGGTTGTAGATGCGCTTAGCAGAAGGCAACTATTGCTGACAGAGATGAAGATTGAGGTGGTTGGGTTCAAGAAAATCAAGAATTTGTATCCAGAGTATCCTGATTTTGGTGAAGCTTGGAAAGCTTGTAAAGAACCTATTACTCTAGACAGAATGAAGTGGTTGGATTTCATCATTCAGGATGATATGCTTCAGAGGGAGTTAGTTGTGCATTCCAAGAAGTTCTATGAGGGAGAATGTCATCAAGGAGAAGCATAGTAGAGGATTGGTTGGACATTTTGGTCATGATAAAACCCTTGCTTTGGTTAGTGAGAATTATTATTGGCCATAGTTGTAGTAAGATGTCAAGAAGTTTGTAGAGAGTTTTAGAGTATGTCAGATGGAAAAAGTAGTGAAGCAGAATATAGGGTTGTATCAGCCATTACCTATACCAGAGAAACCTTGGGAGGATATCAGTATGGACTTTGTTCTTGGTTTACCGAGGACATAGTGGGGACATCATTCAATTTTTGTGGTAGTTGACAGATTTTCAAAGATGGCACATTTTATTCCCTGCAAGAAGACTAATGATGTTGTTCATGTAGTAGAATTGTTTTTCAGAGAAGTAGTGAGACTACATGATTTGTCAAAGAGTATAGTTTCAGATAGGGACACTAATTTTGTTGGATATTTCTGGTGTACATTATGGAAGAAGTTGAAAATAGATTTGAAGTTCAGTTCTTTAGATCATCCACAGATTCATGGACAAACAGGGGTGGTGAATAGGAGTTTGGAAAATTTGCTGGGATGTTTGGTTGGAGATAAGCCAACAAGATGGGATTTGATTTTACCACAAGTAGAATTTGCATACAATAATTTTGTCAATAGGAGCACTGGTAAATCACCATTCTAGATTGTATATGGAAGTAATCCAAGAAATGCATCTGAGTTGAGAAAGATAGATAAAGGAGAAATAAGTAGTGCTAAATGTGAGGATTTTGTAGAATAGTTGAAGAACATCCATGAGGAGGTGAGGAAGCATATTACCAAGATGAATGCGTAGTATAAGGCTAAGGTAGATAAGAAAAGGAGGCATAAGGAGTTTTAGGTTGGAGATGAAGTCACGGTTCATTTGTGAAAGGAGTGATTTCTGGTTGGTACATATAACAAGTTGAAAATGAAGAAGTTTGGGCCATGTAAGATACTAAAGAAGCATGATTCAGGAAATGCATATGAGGTCGAGTTGCCTACTGAGCTGAATATTTCACCAGTATTTAATGTTTTAGATCTGATAGAGTATCATGAAGGAGGTGTTGAAGATGAGGTTACAACAACACAATGGAGTATTCCTACAACCTATTTAGATATTAAGGAGATTGAAGAGATACTCGATATTCATGTTGGCAGAAGCACAAGGAACCAGACATATGAAGAGTATTTGGTCAAATGGAAAGGATGATCTATTGAAGATTCATCATGGCTAATGAAGGAGGAGGTTAACCATCTTGGTTTTCCTCTGCACACCTGAGTCATGACAAGGTCACTTCTCAAATTATCCTGGGTGTCTGATGCAAGAGCATCTTGGGTGTAAGAGCAATCTTGCATCACCCAAAAATATTTATGGTTTTGTTTTCAATAAGGGCTATCTTGTGTAGAGTTGGTATTTATGAAAATTTACTATTTTTAGTAAGTTGGTCATCCAATCTCAGAATGTTCTGATTTCTTCACTGGAGGTTCATTTTGGTCATATTAGCCTGCCAGTAAAGTTTCATTGATAGATCAAGTCTAGCTTTGTAGATATTGAAGATTTTTGGTATTGGCAACAGGGTACATAAACTTTGAACTTAGTTTTGAAGGCTTTAGAGGCCTTGGATGAGGTTTTAAATTTGGGTGACAAGAACTTGCTAGTCAAACTGATAGAGTGCTTCATGGCCTTTTTGGAATGGGGTTATAATAGTCAATCGGGTCAACTAGCGATGACTTATGGTCTTCAAAAGTTGGGTCACCTGAAATGGTGGAAAATGATTTTTCGTCAAAATTTCTATTTGGGTTTCAAAAGTTATTTTGAGCCGAATTTGATGTAATAAATTGTAAAATAAAATAATTCTCAGTTTGGTTGGCCTTGGCTAAAATTCTAGAACCTTCCCAGGCAGTGGAAAATTGCCTATATAAGGAAGGCTGTAGTGTTGTCTTAGGCAGTTCAGGATAGTTCTGGGTAGTAGATCGGGGTATTGATTTGAGGCTTTGTCCTATAGAATATTGTAAGGGAAATGCCCATGTGGCTTTGCATATTGTAGTTCTGAAAGTTTGTAATTCCACATTTGTGGAGATAATAAGAAGCCAATTTTCTATTCTTGCAAATTGTTGTTGTTTCTCTGTTTCTATTATGTGTTTGTGGTACTAAGGGGAGCACCCTTCATAAGGTAGGCTCTTTTACTGGGCACAAGAACTGAAGCACTGTCCAGCACCTTCTTTTGTTTCTTCTTATTAGAAGGTTCACCTACTTCAAGCCTCTGCTTCTTCAATGGTAGCTCTGAAGTAGCCCCACCTTCATTGGATATTGAGTTAAGTGAATGATTGGTGCTTCCCTTGCTGGAGGTGGACTACTTCCTTCTTGTGAATCATTAGTGAATTCTTCTAGTTTAGAGGTGGAATAATATCTTGGTTAGATAGGGTGCCATGCATTTCTATCATTTTTTCCATCCTTTGCAGGTATGGGAGCTCAAGGAAATAACCATCAAAAGGAACTCCTACCTTCCTCAATTTGGCCTCTGTGTCTAGTAAATCAAAATACTTAGTCCACCTTCTCCCTGCTTCATCCCGATCCATCATATTCCTTATCACATCCTCCTCATCTAGGCCCTCATGCTCTCTGATAGTTCCAATATTAGGAATCAAAGTCATCCTAGCTATTCTGATGAAAAATTCAGATTCAACATACCGACAAGTACTTGTAGTCATCTTCAACTAATTTAGCTAGCTACTGACTTGATTCGGTGCTCTTTATCCAATCAAAAAGCTACCGATTCTAAATTTCCTTGGTGTGAAAGTACCCTTCCTATGAGGTCCTAGGTGCTCTTTGTTAGTCCACATTAATTGCCAAATGAAATCCATCATTGCAACCCTAGGAGGTGCATATTTTGGAGGCAAATGTGGAGGTTGGGGGTAACCATAAACCCTGATAACTATGAAGGTACCCCCTAGGTAGAAGTCTCCCCAATTGTGGCTCCCCAGCCATTTGTCTTCAAACTGCATTGGTCTTAAAACCCTCAAGACCTTAGTTGACAATCTCACAACATTTGTTCCTAACATTTCAAGAATGGGATGGACAAAATAATTTTGAAAAATGGAGAAGTTACACTCATTGGATGTGATGTTCCAAACTGTCAGCCAATATTGCACTGGGTTGGGAATGTCCTTAAAATTTGTCCTTATCATCAACATTCTTGCAACAAAATCATTAAAATGATGGTACAAAATCAAATGCATAAGAAGGGAGTAGTGCATGAATTTGATAGGTCTTTTATTTTCCTTGAGAGACACAAACCCTTCATGCATCCTATCAATTACATACTGGATGTAATCATAATCAATGTTGGTGTGAGAATTTTGATTGTCAAGGATTATCATTAAAAGCTCAGTAGGCAACTTCTCATCATCCCCATCAATTCCTAAAACCCTACAAAACCCATGACACAAGAATTGCATATAATGATTGAGGGATGAAAATAGATAAGGGGCATTCATACTTGCTGGGAGAGGGGCTATGTACTTATCTTGCTTGGGAATATGGCTAACTATTTGGCTCTTTACTGATCCTATGTTATTGGCATATTTGTCTCTTTCCTTTTTTAAATCAATTTTAGTGGAGGAGGAAACATAGAAATCGAAAGCTCTCATGAAGGACCCTCTATCCAAGGAAATAAACATAAACTGGTCTTCACACCTAACACATCTAGAAATGGGATCATATAACCTAGCCAACTTAATGATTAAATCAACATCTAAAAAAATGTCAGGCACAATTAGCTTTGCCATTCCCAACACCCAAGCCTTACAAATAGGAATAGCTTTACCCCTATTGTTATAAAAATATGAGAATATGGTAAAACCTGAACCTGCCATGATATCTTCAAATGCCATGTCGATAGCCTTCTTGTTTTGATTCAAACCAGGAAGCAGCTTGACGAATTCATTTGAGTAATTTAGCTTTCCTTTATCCTCTCTGCTCTATTCTTTTGCAGCCCTGCTACATGACACCACACTCACTGCTAGATGATTCATCTTGATGGAACAGGAACGTCTTAGCTCTGCAACTTTTGCACTACCCACTCTCTGCTATAGCACCAACAATCTCAATTGTCTTCAGAATAACTTTGAGCACAAAAAGCAATGCAGTCCTATCTATATACTTCAAAATTTATGTGTATGATTTCCAAATTGTAACAAATCCAGCTTAAGTCACTTTTGCATTCAATTTTGCATATTACCAACCTTCAAATCACAACTAGCTATGGTGTAGATGCTGACAGGATGACTTAAAAAATCATAAACAAGATGCAAGAGCAATAATCATGGCTTTTTGCATTAAAACCTTTAATTATTGATGTAAACCCTCATTAAAACCTGATTGGATGACTTTCTACCTTTTCCAGCTTGGAAATGTACCCTCTTCCACATTGCAATGGCTCATAACACTGATGGCATGAAAACTTAACCAGGCACAATTTAGAGATCCAGCGAACAAATGAAACTCATGATATCCAAAAGAAATGCTAACCCGAGGTCAAATTTGGAGATCCAGTGACCAAAGACTTCACGGAATCTCAGAATGGTTTCTTAACTCATAGCTTTACCTCAAGATTTTGCAATCACCCTTGATCCCAGAGATGATCAATGGTCTAAGGGAAATCTTTTAAAACTCACACTAAGCCCCACCCAACTTAGAGATTCAGGGACCAAAAGGATCTACAAACCCATAACACTTAACCATGGTCATATTTGGAGAATCGGCGAACAATGAAATCTCTTATTCTTAGAAAGCCAAACTTAATTTTGACTTTATCTTGTGATTCAATGAACAAGGTTATCTTGCATTCTCAGAAAGAAATACTTAACCATAGTCAGACTTCAAGAATGAGCGAATAACATCAATCTCCAATTCGCTAAATACTTTTCATACCTTAGGTTACTTCTTAAGATTATGCGCTGACCATTGATCTTGAACACAATCAGTGGCTGTCACTGAATCATCTAAAGACTTTGACCATCACCTTTTATTATGAGAATCAGCTACCATTGAAAACACACTTAAATTTTCTTTTCTCGCCAAGTCACTGAATACTTTGGAGCTTCACTAACTTATTATGAGATCCTGCGAACACTTCACTCACCTAATCGCTAAATAACTTCAGGCACTGCCATCCTTTCCTAAGATTAAGAGACAAGATTAAACTTCTAACCTTCACCAAATTTCTTTGTCAAAGCCACCAAACTAAAAGATCATGAGAACAAGACTCAGTTGCTAGATTGCTAGATGATTGTACGTAGGACCGAGTCTTTGTGAGATTAAAATATGACCGCTAGATGAAGAGACAATCAATGACATTCAGTGGATTGCTGGAAAATCTTGAACTTAGCCACCCGATTAAGAGAACAGGAGATAACTACCATGCCAAGTCGCTAAATGTTTCAAAGAGACCTCCAAGAATCAAGCAAATAGGAGACCACATAGTCATTGAGTCACTGGATATTAAACTTTAATCATGACAAAGACTGGGAGATTCAGTGACTGAAGGAGACTTAACAATGGGTTCACTATGGTCGCCAATTCACTAAAAGACTTACAAATAGGGAAAAACATTGCACGATTCAGTGAAGACTAGGAAAAATGACCACGTGTAGAAAGGAAAACTCAAGTGACCCAAAAAGTAACGAGAAAATATAAAGACTAGGGCTCATTTAAGACTAACCAAGGAATTAACTACTTCCAAGAAAAATTTCCAAGGCAAGGGTTTTTATAACACAAGTATAACAAATTTTAAGGAATTCTAAACCCTAAACTAGACATCTTCAAAAACTAGGACATTGAAACGAGACCAAAAGCAAAGACCTCAGAAAACCTAAAATATACCCAACATGGTCTATGAGGATAAATCGATAAATGAACTTGTATGAATAATCATGGTAGGAACTATACTTTGAGATTTAAAAAAAACATTGTTATGGAGATAGATAACATAGTAACTTGGATGAACCTTGCATGTTAAAACACTTTAACAATAGCGAACTAGTGGATGTGTATAACTATCTCATGAACCTTAATAGTGTGCTTGGGAATCTTTGGGGTGTTGTAAGACTTTCTCTTGCATATGAAGATATGTAGCTATGTCATGTTTCTTGCACCTTTTATATTTCTTAATGTTTATTATTGCAGTTGGTTGTATTGTGGTATTGTTATTAGTTTATCTTATAAATTAAATGTTCATTCTTGTTTTAATCTTAGACCGATTCCTATCTAATTAGGAGGTTAATAAAAAGAGAAGTTATTTTGTATTCTTTATTGAAATCAAGTAATATGTTTTAAACTAGATGTTTAATTTTACTCAACTGTAGTCAAACTATAGTAACACTTAGTCAAGCTTTTTATCTTGGTGTTTCTATGATAAATTGATTAAAAAAAAAGATTAAATTTGAGACTTTAATCTTAGAGGGAGGTTGACCATGTCAATGTTGGTCATAATACTTCTTAGACCTGCTCAAGGTCTTCACCCTTAAACTACAAACTGCTAATGATTAGTTAAATTAGACAAATTTAGTGTTAGTTGAAATTGTTTTTTGATTGATGTGTTTTGCTCAACTTTTTGGGCATGACATTTTGCATTTTGTGACTTGATTTTTGACTCTGAATCATGGATGTACAAAATATTATTGATGTTAAGGAAAGACCTAGGCTTAAATTTAAGAAACATCCATATAAATATATGGAGGATGATCCTCAAGGTTCTTTTTCTAAAGTTTCATATGAAGTATTTTATGTGGAAGATATTAGGGTTTACATTCATTGCAACTTTTAAGAATTGGGAGAGTATGAAATCCTTAAGATGTATAAGGAACTTTGTGAAAATGGGAAACTAAAGGATTGGTTTAGATTTTTGGAAACCATGAAAATTTCAGAAGTTATGCACTTTCATACTTATGATGAGACATAATGGGTTAAGGTAGTGCGAAGAAGAATACATGACCAATTTATGTGGCTTAATAGACCATTCAAAATCACTAAGGAAGTATTATAAGTAGTCACTATATTTAATGCATTTGGTGAGGTTCTAGCCCTAACGTTAGTCAAGAAAGATATAATTACTTAATTGACATAATCTCAGTGGGATAAATGTGTAATGATAATAAATGATATCGAATACCCTGATGCGAGGTTCACAATAATGATTTTAGGATACAAGGTATACCAGTCTGACAAAGAAAACTCAATTTTAAGCACCATCATTCACATTGCTTACAAAATTGTGAAGGCAAATGAAGAATATGACATATGTGAGGTATTGAGGGTGAAGCTCTTGGAGAAATTGACCAAAATCAAGAAGGATACAAAGCAAATATTCGAGTATGGTTCACTAATTTTTCATATTATATTTTACTTCATGAATTTATTTCCTAGAATTGGAAATATCACATGGAAGAAGGATGTACTAGTGGCCATTCAGATTAGAGATTTATAATTTATCCAAGATAGTCAATCACTGAGAATCATAATGTGGGGTTATTTCAAATCTTTTCAAGAAGAGATATAAAATAGGTACAATATTCTAAGGGAGATTATTGAAAAGTTTTAAGATTATATTTATTTTATAATGAAGATAGATGCCTTTTTGATGGAAGAAGTGGTGTCAAGAACATATTGGATCATTCCTATGGGATATGTGCTAGATAAAAATATTCTTGAACTTATGTAAATAAACTACTTAGTAAATCGATTGATCCTAATGAGGAAAGGTTCAGTACTTATGGAGAGAAGGGTGAAAATATTCATAGTGAACTACATAGACCTACAAAGGATAGAAGGATTAAAAAGGAGGTTGAATTGGTAGGTGAATGGATATGATTCTCTAAAGAGAAGATGGGAGGAGAAAGGGAAAAGTATGAACAAAAAAATAAAAATAAAATAGAAGAGGAAGATAATCTGATTGATGTCAGTGAGGATTCACCTAGAACTTCCACTCTAATTGCATCTTCATCAAAAAGTAGACTAACAAGAAGCTCGGTTCAAGCTTCATAAATTCCTACAAAGAAGAAGCTTATGTTAGGAATAATCCTAAGAGATAACTGAGAGGGGAGGGGGGGTGAATCATTTATCTACAAGATTCAATTATTTAACCAATTAAGTATAGAAAAACATTAACAATAAACACAATATGAGAACACTTAACACAACACGATAATTTTGGCTATGGGAAAACCCAAATAGGTAAAAACCCTTGTGGGAATTGACACCCACTAATAATATGCACTAGTGTATTATGATCCCTATTAGAAAACCTTACAACCCTGTTAGGAGTTGATCTTTACAATGCAATAAGTACCGTGACCTAGTCAAGGGTCAAACCCTGTTAGGAGTCTTTTACAATTAACCATGTTAGGGGTGAGGATGCACTATCTGAGAGCACACTGCTCAAAGGGGTGAAGGCTACAACCTTCTAATTAACAAATACACACTATATCTGGATCTTGGTGAACTATGCATAGACCTACTTTCTAGACTAGTTCCAATTAATAGCAGATACTCTTTATTTGGTCACATAGACCTTCTGCTGATGGCTCAACACTTCATACTTTTTGCTCTGCACTTTTCTTTCAACTTTGAACCACACTTTAGCAATCACAAATGACTGCCTATAAATATCTTTCCTCCAAATGATATAATCAAGTTGGTTTGTTAGAAACATCTTGAAATCATATTAGAGAAATAATACAACTCATTAATAATACCTCAGTTGGCTCTACTAAGCATGCAACATAAATTAGGACTTCATAATTCCATGTGAGTAGATGCCACGCTACACACAGTTGACTTCACTAAATTATTTCCAACTTTCTTCTTATGCTAAACTAAATCATGCACTCTTAACCAAACATTGTTAAATCTCCTCTTAACATAAATCCAAGTGCACATACCGTGATGATAGGTGCAACTACTGCAATGTTTTAAACACTGTCGGCTCTCCCAAATAAACTCAAGAAACTATAACTATCAACTAGAGACTTCATAACTAAACCAATACTACATATTTGATTTTGCACTCATGAACATAACATCATACATATGTCTACAACATAATTATAAAGGTGCAAGGCTCTACTAAAATCATATGGCCAATCACATACAGAACTGTTCTTGGGACCTGTCAGGAACACTCACTGATATACACAATTGTATTACTATTTTTACTCTAAATCAACCTCTGTGTCTATGATATCATGTTGATAACATATCCATCTAGCATATACTGAAGGCTCTCTTCATCAAGCTTCTACACATGCTTTGTACCATATGTTTTCATCAATGACAAACATACAGTCAACAATCTGGCTTGCTGGCAAATCTCCAACAATCTCCCCCTTTGGAATTGATGGCAACATATGGAATGAAAAACACCACCAATCCAAATGATCAATTATTTTATAACATTCTCCATTTCCTCAACAAAACTCTCCCAAGAATGGATCCTCCATCAACTACTAAAAGCTCTGAATATCAACTGTTGCAACTCTTCCTTTCTTCATAGTCACTACTAAATATGCTCCCCCTTACTATATACCTTCTTTTCTATTCTTTTTCTTTTCTTGTTTTTCATGACTTCATATATACTCCCCCTTTGACATCAATGAAAAAGGGTGCCAACACATTTAAGCACTGGTACTACTCCTTAGGTAGAGTAGTCAACCCTTCATCAGTCATTGAGGACTAATGCACTCCTGCTATCTCTAATCAGATTCAGGGAAGAAAAATCCTCCCAACTTCTCCCTGAGATACTCAAAAGTATCCTTAAGTAGAGGTTTTGTGAATATGTCTGCTAGTTGATCTTTTGTACTCACATAATCCACCATTACTTCTTTCTCTACTACTTTCTCTCTTAGGAAGTGATACTTTATCTCAATATGTTTTGTCTTTGCATGCATCACGGGGTTCTTTGACATATTGATAGTGCTAGTGTTATCACAATGAATAACAGTAGGATAATCAATCTGAATACCAAAGCATTTTATCATCTGTTTGATCCACACAATTATAGAAAAATTCAATGCTTCTAAAACATACTCTATTCTACTATTGACCAAGAAATATAATTCTACTTTTTACTTGTCCAAGTAACAAGTCTATCTCCAAGGAATACAACTCCTCCAGAGGTGCTCTTTCTATTGTCCACGCATCCTGCCCAATCTACATCTGTATATACATGAAGCTTTACATTCTCAGAATTAGGATACCATAAACCATAGTCCAAGGTTCCATTCAAGTATCTAAATATTATTTTTACTGCCATGAGATAACTTTTCTTAGGTTCTTCTACAAATCTTCCAACAATACCAACTGCATTGGAAATGTCTGGTCTAGTTTGAGTAAGATATATAAGTTTTCCAATCATAGACTTATATAAGGTTATATCTACTACTGGTGAATCATCTTCTTTTGAAATATTACATCCTATTATCATAGGGGTACTTACTAGCTTGCAATCATCCATCTTGAATGTCTTCAATATCTCTTTCACATACTTAGTCTAATCTATGAATATACCTTTGTCTGTTTGCTACACATTTAATCCCAAAAAGTACTTGATAGGTCCAATCATTCTCATTTCAAATTCACCTTGCATTTCTTTTGCAAATTCTACACTAATTTTATCATTACCACCAAAGAGAATGTCATCAAAAAATATAGCAACTAATAGTAATCCATCAGATGTCTCTCTTATGAATAAATTACAATCTGCAGCTCCTTTCTTGAATCCAATTTTTGTCAAGTAACCATCAAGTCTTTCATACCATGCTCTAGGGGATTTCTTAAGTCCATAGAGAGCTTTCTTCAATCTCTATACCATATCAGGTCTATCTGATAGGGTGAATCCTTTAGGCTATTCTATGTAAACTTCTTCCTTCAATTCTCCATTTAGGAATGCTGATTTGACATCCATCTGGTAGACTTTAAAGTTTTTGAATGTAGCATAAGCTAGAAACAATTTTATGGCTTCCAATCTACTTACTGGGGAAAATGTATTAGAGTAATAAATTCCTTCTCTTTGTGCATACCCTTTACATACTAATCTAGCTTTGTTTCTTACTACTGTACCATCTTCATTCATCTTATTTCTAAATATCCATTTGGTTCCAATCACATTATTATCACTAGGCCTAGGGACCAATTCCCATGTGTCATTCTTAATTATTTGATCTAGCTCTTCTTTCATTGCTTCATGCTAATCTAAATCATTGCATGCATCTTCAACACTTAAGGATTCAATCTGTGATAGTGAACATACCTCTTCATTTGCTATGAAACTCTTTGCTTTTGATGTTGTCATGACTTTGTTGCTCTGATCTCCAATGATGTCTTCCTTTGAATGATATCTAGATGTGAATTTAGGAACATTAGGTGTGACTTTTTCATTTTCCTTTTGTGATTCTTCTTCACTTGTTTCAGGGTCATTGAATAGAACATCTATGATTTCAAACATTTCTTCAACAACTGTTTCACTACTGGTAGATATAGGTTCTTCTTCAATCATAGGTGCATAATCATGGTATCTTTCTTGAATCATAAACTTCTCATCAATCTTAACATGAGCACTTTCAATGATTTTCTTCAATCTCAGATTAAAACATCTATAAGATTTTCTTTTAGTAGAGTAACCAAGAAAAATACCTTCATCACTTCGTGCATCAAACTTGCCAATTGCTTCATCTCTCTTGATGTAGCACTTGCTTCCAAAGATTCTGAAGTATTTCACTTTAGGTACATTCCCAAACCATAGCTCATAAGGTGTCTTGTCTATGCCTAGCCTTAGTTGGATTCTATTGATAGTGTAGACTATTGCATTGACCACATCTCTCCAATAGGTGTGTGTGACCTTTCTTTCAATCATGATGATGTACGCTGTGCCAAGAATGATCCTATTCCTTCTCTATGCAATTCCATTCTACTGAGGGGTTCTAGGAGCACTTAGCTATCTCTTTATCCCATGTTATTTGTAGTATTCATAAAATTTGTCAGAGGTGAATTCTCCTCCTCTATCTGATCTCAGACATTTAATCTTTAATCTAGACCCATTTTCAACCTTAGCTCTGAATATTTTGAACTTGTCAAATGCTTATGATTTGTCCTTTAAGAACACAACCCACATCATTCTAAAATAATCATCAACAAACAAAATGAAATACCACTCACCATAATATGATCTTGTTTGAGTTGGTCCACATAGGTCTGTATGAATCAAATCTAATTTGTTCTCTACCAAATTGTGCTTGCTTCTGAATGAATTTATTACATGCTTTCCCATCACACATTCCCTACATATTGCACCAACTAGTTTTGCAATGCTAGGAAGATCTCTAACTAGCTTTACATTACTTATCTTTACTATGTTATCAAAATTGATATGACATATGTTAGTATAATAAGCAGAAAAATGCAAATATTAACACACAGAAGAGAACACAATAACACAATGTTTAACATGGTTCACCCAATCCCTGGTCTACATCCACCAACAATGAGTCCAATATCTTATTATTATCCAGTGATTACAATCTGAAACCTGCAACTCAATACTACCACAAAAAGCTACAAAACCTCATACAATGAATCTCAAACCCTAAGCCCTTTTACAAGTACTTTTGACATAACAAAATTAGGGAAAAAATACTCTGACTAATATAAAATTGATGGCTGACCCATTACAATATTATTAAGTCATTGTTGGTGTCAAGGGGCACTGCCCCTCGACCCTACCTTGGGGTCCCTTGACTCCATCAGGGGCTCTGCCCCTTGACCCTGCCTAGGGTGTTTCCCCAGGACCTTGCAAGGGGCTCTGCCCCTTGACCTTGTAGATAAGTTAGGGGAGAAACCATGCCAAAATAACCTAAGTCTAACTAGGCTCCACATACATAACAACATAGTCTCTTGTGCCATAGCCAACTATCATCTACTTTAGCAACAAAACAACTTGCTTTTGGATTAAGCTGGAAAACATTACCTTTATTTTTTGATCCTAATGCAATCATTTATCCTTCCTTTTTATTAATGATACACTTGTTGTCTTTGAACTCCAACTAGAAACCTTTGTCAAGAAACTATCCAACACTTAGTAGGTTATGTTGCAAACCATCAACATATAGGACATCATCAGTGTTGTTCTTTCCATCCAAGGTAATGGCTCCTCTACCAATGATAGGTTTAGGAGTGTTATCTCCAAATCTAACCATGCCTCCTTTGTATCTCTCCAAATTAACAAATATATCTTTGTCTCCTATTATGTGATGTGAGCATCCACTATCAATGATCCAATCTGTCTTGATGTCTGCTTATGAAATTAGTGCTAATTCTTGTGAATTCTTTTCATCTTCAAGAGAAATAAATCCGATTTCCTCTTCTGTTGATTCTTCATCTGATACTCCATCTCCAGCATAGTAACATTCCTTTGTATACTTAGACTTGTAGTTATTTTTGAACTTTTTGACTCTTTTAGGACACTTAGATGAAAAGTGACCAATCTTATTACATGAAAAGCATTTGAATGGCAATTGACCTTCATATTTTCCTTTTTCCTTCTTTTCTCTTTTAGCAATCATAGCAATGAAATCATCTAGTGCATTCTCTTCATCATCATCATCAAAATTACTAGAGGTGTTCAAGGATTTCTTACCATGGACTGAAGCTTTGAAGGAAATTTCACTTTTAGGATCTATCTTCAAAATTGATATCTCAAATGCAACAATCTTGCTAATTAAGGTCTCTCTTTTGAAGGTTTTTGAAAATTGCATAGTCTCATCAAGGATGTTTATCTTGCTCTCATATTCTAGTGTTAAGGTAGTCATCAACTTATCCATTATGTCTTCTTCTAAAATTTCTCCTCCATTTTTTCTAATTCTAGCAACTTCTTCATTAATCCTCTGATTGTAGGCTCTTATATTTGAAAGGACACTAAGTGAGCGGAAAATAGTTTTTCCAGAAATTTGACTGATGTTTTTATTGGTACATGCACATATGATATGATACAGATCCAAAATTTATATTTCTGGAAATTTATTTGAGTTATCTTTTATTTTCTATTGGTTTGGATTAATTTTGTTTTGATTTGCAAAAGTTATGATCATTTTAGTGAAGACTAGTCTGAACCTAATTTTATGAAATCTGACTGATGTTTTTATTGGTACATGCACATATGACATGATACAGATCCAAAATTTATATTTATAGAAATTTATTTGAGTTATCTTTCATTTTCTATTAGTTTGGATTAATTTTGTTTTGATTTGAAAAAGTTACGATCATTTTAGTGAAGACTGGTCTGAACCTGATTTTATGAAATCCGACTGATGTTTTTATTGGTACATACACATATGACCTGATACAAATCTAAAATTTATATTTCTGGAAAGGTATTTGAGTTAGCTTTCATTTTCCATTGGTTTAGATTAATTTCATTTTTATTTGAAAAAGTTATTATTGATTTAGTATAGACTGGTCAGAATCTGATATTTTATGACAACAAGTTTTTCGATTATCAAATGACATATTATCTTTGACTAACCTAATTTTCTACCACATGGGGTTGACAAGTTGTGCATCCTTTTTTATGGATTTTTATAATAGTGGGTTTCATGTACAAGAATAGGTAATTTTTTCATAATTGTGGTTTGCAGGTGCAGGTGCAGGTACGTCCTGTGGGTACAAAAGATAGAAGACAAATGCTCAAAAATTGCTAAAATAGGTAAAATCTACTAAGCGTGTTGTGAGGAAATCAGGTATTTTGTTACATCTAATAACACTTCATTTTGGGACATAAAAAAAACTCTCTTGTGTCAAGCTTGAGTGCCTTTATAGCTTTCATAATTCACACTTCAGTTTTGGGCTCTAAAACGAACATAGATTTGCTTTTTGCATATCTGTTACACATAGTAATTAGGCCCTATGAACACTATTTGTGGATGATCTTGAGAGAGTGGGCTTCTTTTTCTGGTTTTCATGTGAATCTCTTCTTGATGAAGGATCCCCTTGTAGGTAGGGAGGTTACTAAGATTGTCTTGTGTTCTACTAGATTTGTGCATCTTCAACTTTTGATTGATACATTCTCTCTCCGAAGGGGTTGATAGATCATAAGTGGTTGACATCATAGATCTTTGTGAGATAATCTTGGTCTTAGTGTGTCATATTAATCTATCTACTTTGTTTTGGTTAAAAGTGAAAAGGCTAGAGGACTATGCTCTACTCCCTTTTTGGGTAGTATCAAAAACTCAGATCCTTGAATCTGGAACCAGTCTCCATGTGGTATCTTTTGTGAGTCACCTTTAGAGAGGGTTAATAGTAGTGGACATTCCCTTAAGTGGGTCAACCACGTGGACAAAACCTCAAGTGATAATAGCCATTTTCACCATGGTAGCAACAATCACTATATAAATGTCCTTGTGAAGGAAATCTTCACAGGTGTGGTCTCTTGTTGGGCTGTCAAATCTCCCTAGCAGCTCTTGATTGATTAAATTCTTGAACTGTGTCAAAACCCTGGTGCACCTAGATTGGAGTTCATCCTCTTGAGATCACAAAAGTTGCAGAGTCAAACCATTATTAAAAACCCTAGTGAGGCCAAATTTTTCATTTTCTAGGAATATGTGCATTATTGAAAAACTTTTTGGAACATACACAAGTAGTACTTCTAGGGATTAGCACAATAAGTCACTATTACTTGTTCATGCACAAGGTTGCTTTTTCCCTTTTTCATTATTTTTATATGATTTCTTTCTCCCCTTTCTTGCTATTCTGTGTGCTTGATATCTACTTGGTTACTTGAGACAAACTTTTACATAGATCTTCAAAAATTGGATAGAAAAATTTGCAAACAAATTGATACTGAAAAACTAAAAAATTGCAAATCTGAAGCAAAAATCCTTTCTGGTGTCAAAAGTCATCCTAAAATTTCAAAACTCATATCAAAGCCAAAGTCAAAGTTGTCAAAGATTGGTCAAATTTGTCAGAAATCCAATTTTTACAGCCTATTCCCAAATTATGTCAAAATAGCGAACTAATTCCTATCATTTCTAGTCTTCCTTGGTTAGTCTGGATCAGATCCTAGGTGCTATGACATGTTTCTCAACATCCAAATGAACTTAAATGGTATCAATTTATACAAAATGAGTCTTGGTCTTCTTTCTTCCACATCTCCCATGTCTTCCTAGTCTCCCATTTCCATCCTTTCTCTTCTTCCTAAACCCTTCACGTCTTCTTGATTCTTTTCCTCTTATTATCTAGTCTATCTTCTTCTATTCATCTCTTCTGTCACTTCCATGCTTGATTCCTCCTCTTCTAGAACCATGAATTTCAGCTATCTTGTTATGGAACCTCTCTTGAAAATGGATGATCTCAAACTCATTGCTCAATTCGAAGAGTATTATTCCAAAAAACCCATGAGTGATAAATTTATGGCAAGAATAAAAAAAAAATTGATTGAATCAGATGTCTTTGCTAGGATCATACACATGGTCATGTCACGACCTTCTTCTTCCAAACATCTTTCATCTTCTAAGTCTTTTCATTCTTCCTCATCTTCCAAGTCTTCTTCCTCCACTGGGTCTTCACCTTCCTCTTCTCCATGATCTCATTCGTCTTCTACTTCTCCCAAGAGCCTTACTCCTCATCTCAAGACATACCATGTTGAGAAACATGATAACCCTTATGATACCTCTTCCATGAAGAGTGACACACCCATCTTTGAAGACTATGATGACTATGATGATGGACAATATAGTGATAATTATGACACCTCTATTCCTAAGAGTCATCCTCATCATGTGCTCATGCTTACTGGAAATGGGTCATCACATTGGATAGATCATGATGGTGATCCATATTATTCTGATTTTGAAAGAGACTTTGATGATTTTTGTGAACAATACCTAGATGATACATCTACTTCTATTGAGGAAGAGAAAGCTTACCGTGCTGATTATAAACATGCATACTACAAGGATCCCTCCTCTAAAAACTCTCAGGATGAAAATAAAGATTACAGTCTCAAGAAAGATCATGTTAATGTTGAACCTTTGTCTTGTGATTGTTCCCTTCCATCCCCTGCTTCCTCCAATACCCATACATTTCCTAAAGCTTCCAAGCCTATCAAATCTTTCACAAGTCCTTCATCCACCAAAGGTCCTAATACTTTTCATGCGGTTTCCTATAGTTATCCTCAAGGGCTACCTCTTAAAGAAACTCAAGCTAACCTTCACTTGGCTTCAAATACTTTCAATAATGCTAAACCTAAATAGCCTAAGCCTTTATACGCTATAATTCCTACTTCATCTAGTCCTTCACCATCTCTTCCAAAGTCTTCCATACAATCCCAACATGCTTCCTTGTCCTTAGAAGTGGGTCCATGTCAAGAGGACTCTAAAAATCATAAAGAAAGATCAAGATCAAGAAACCTTCATGTCATCCAATATTTTTCATGATGTCTCTTATCCATTTCATGGTTCTTTTGATCCTATACGCCCTTTCTCATTCATTCCGCCCCATCTTAAGTCTTCTCCTAAGCAAGATCAAGCTACTACTTACACCGTTGAGCTTATTGACAATCAAAGTAACCTTACTACACTTGCGCTTTCCAAAGATGATACTTCCATTAAGGTTGGTAAAAATGGTGTTGTTACTTCCAATGTTAAGCCTATTAAAAATTAAGAAAAAAATTGTACGCTTGTGCTATCCAAAGCTCCTTGTCAAGATCAAAGTCTTCCATCTTCTTATTCTACCACTCCATGTTCATTTCCATTTTCTAATCTTCCTAAGTCTTTGCAAGCTTTGAACAATCCTATCAAAGAAGTTCTCATATTCAATATGTCCACAATTCTATTGAAAATCCTAATGCTCACTCTAAAGATGCTGATGTCCTTGGTTGTCATATAAATGTTGATGAACTTGTTAATTATCATTTTGTGTCTTCCACTTCCATCCTTAGACCTCTTCCACCACTACTAAGGGCTTCACATCTACCTTCCATCTTGGGCCCTTATGTCCCTTCACTTTCCCCTCCTAACTCTCCTAATTCTCCATCCATCTTGGGTCCTTATATCCCTCCATCTCCCATATTTCCTCAAGATCAACATAGATGCATACCCTTGAATCCTTTTCATCCATCCACCCATTTAAACCATTCATATCCTCCTTCCACAAGTACCAAGTTCTTTGGAAGTAACTTGAATGTTAAATACAAGAAAAAGAAGCAATACAAGAATCCATAAAAAAAATAAGATCACCATGTCTCCTCTAATCGACATAGAGGCATAAAGTCAAAAGAGATATCTAAGAAAAAAACTACAAGACAAGTATGGGTTCCAAAATCCATCATTAAAGATATTCTCTCTAGATTATCAAAAAGAAATGAAAAGCCTACAACTATATGGATTCCAAAGTCTCTCTTGAAAGATTCTAATGTTGAGAAACAAGTGAAGTTGACATTCAAGCTTCCAAAGACTTCCACTTCATCTTCTTCCAAAAACATTCTTCCATTGTATGTGCCTAAACTGCAACCTCTGCTATCCATTTGCCATATTCCTTCACATATTCCTTCATTCACATTTCCTCCATCCTCTCGCCACCCTTCAAGGTGTGTGTTGATGTTGATCTTTCCTTCCTTTCCATCTAACCTTTCACAATCCTTCCATTCATTATCCTCCTACCTTCTATACTTTTTTCTCATTTGCCTATTCCTCCTATCTTCCAACCTCACTTTCTTTACATAAAAACTTATCCTCTATTTTTCTCTTCCATCTCCCTTTCCCTATCAACATCTTTGAGCATATTATTTTCAATCCTTGGCATATCATGATTTATCCTTTCAAGGAGCATTATCTAAAAAGATTTCCTTCTTCCAAAAATAAATAAAAATAAATAAATAAATAAAAATTGAAAATGTGCCTTGGTGAAAACCTAGAAATAGGCACCTTGGTAGCAAAAGTAAAGAGAAATAAATTCATCCTATAGTGAAAACCACTCCCTTGTGGCACCTTGGATAAGTACCGTGATGAAAACTTGGCAATCAGGCATCATGCGTAGTTCTTCTACATATTTCATCTATTCCATCTTCTCTCTTTGATCTTGACAATGTTGATCTATATACGAACATTTGGCTATCTTGTGAGCTATCTTACGATAATCTTTCTTTCATTCCCTTCTTTTTTAGCCTTCATATTTATTTTTCTCCATTCATTCTAGCCTTTCGCTATCTTTTTCCCCTTTGGTCTTGATCTAATAAAAAAAGAGTAGAACACAATGCTTTGAAACCTCTTGACATGTCTACTCCTTTGGACTACATCCTTTCCTTCTTTGGCATTACGCTTTTGTGACTTATCGTATGCTAGCCTTTCATTGCTTGTCCAAATGTGCTTTACATGACAATTTTTCCCTAGCTTGGGTACCCTTGAGGAGTTTTCCCTTGAGGATTTCTTCCCTTCATTCTTCTTCATTCTCTTGTCTTCCATCTCTTCCACTAGCTTGCTAATCCCTCTTGTTCTCCACCTTGCTAGACATTGGGACTACATGATGTGATCTTTCTTGGGAGTTCGATGTCCATTTTTTCTAGGGGCATCCTTTGTACATACTGATTAGTGCTATCTTTTGAGGTTGAAATCCCATCACTAAGAATCAGAATGCATGGTCTAGTAACTGATGATGACTACATAGTGTCTATGTTGCAAGAACTTGAACTACTAGATGACTGCAGACAAGTAGTGTATGATCATCTCAGAGTGTATCAGAAAAGAATGTCTAGAGGCTACAACAAGAAAGTCAAACACAGAGAATTTCAGGTTGGCGATCTAGTCTTGAGAGAGAATCCTAAAAATCAATCACATCAAGAACACAGGGGACGTTTGAACCCAACTAGCTAGGTCCCTTTGTTATCACTACTACTTTTGGCTCTAGAGCCTATCAACTCTTAATGACTGAATGAGAATAGCTTTGAGAACCAATCAACATTCTCCATCTGAAGAAATTCTATGCCTAAGGCATTCAGTCTATGGTAAAATGTCCTGAAAAAATCTTAAAAATTAGAAAAAGTCCTGAAAAAAGGAACATCCTAGTGAAAACCTAGCAATAGGCACCTTGATGATTCACAAAAAAATGGAAAAATATCAAAAGTACAAAAAAAATTAAAAAATGAAAAATACAAAAAAAAAGAAGAAAAAGAAAAAGTGCCTTGGTGAAAACTTGGAAACAGGTGCCTTGGTAGCAAAAATAGAATCTCTACCAAGATGGTGAAAACTCAGAAAATGGGTGCCACTTGTTTCAAAATGCTCCATCTATCAGCACAATCTTGGTCTTTCCCAGCTTTTAGTCTTGCTTTAGTTTGTATATATCTCTCAGTTTGATTTTGCATTTCTATTTTCAATAAAGTCAGTCTGTACACCAATCGGCTCAAGGGTCTGTATCCTATCAATGTTTCAAACTTGGGGAAATCAATGTCATATCCTATGGTCTCCAGTACATCTTAGATGAGTCATATCTAGTCATAATCCTTTGAAGCTTCATCCGAGTCAATCAGTCAGTCTCCTCTCCATAAAGGATTTTGCATCTACAACAATGCAATCAAACACAAATTGAAAACAAACTATGCTTTTACATGCTTTAATCTTCTTGTACACTTACTAATTCACATTGAAATTTTTTCATATTGTGTCTCTTTGAGCTCTTCGATGATGTCCTTTATAGGATTTAGAGAGTGATGATGCAGGAGCATCTTGGGTCTTTCAGCAATCTTGCATCAACCAAAAATATTTCCTGATTTTTGTACCTATTTTTTGTTATTTGCATTATAATCTTTGCATTTGATGGTTTCATGGTGTGTGAAGCTTACATTATTCTAAGGACCTATTTTTTAACCTTCTCCTATGAGAACATAAAGTTTGGATGGACTGTTTCAAAGTTACAATTGTTTTTCTTGCCGTCGGAACCACATTTTCCTGCAGTTTTGGTGTTGATTGTTCATAGTGGAGATCTTGATCCATAAGGAATTATCCTTTTTTCTCTTAATTAATTTAAGAGGACCTAAATTAATATCATTTACCAAGAGCACAAGCCCTAATTCATTATGAGTAAAAAGTTATGCCCATTTTTCTTGGAGACCTATTTTCTACCAATTTTCAAGTGAAACATGTGGTGTTTCTTCTTGCGATGTCCCATGTGATCAAATGTGACCTTGAACCCTTAAAGGAATGTTCTTGTGTCATTTAAGGACCTAAATTCAAAGGTGCATAAATTTATATTAATTCTAGCATTAGTTTTGGTTTAAATCTTCCAGACTGGACCTATAATGTAATTAAATGCCTGACTAGCCGACTTGTGGCTTAGCTGGCTATATAAGGAGTCTAGATTGATGTAGTAGGGCATCAAGAGGAAAGTAGGAGGTAGATCTAGAAATTATTATCAAGATATATCATTGGAGAAAAAGATAGGATGCAAGCTGTAATTCTGATTTCATAATTCTCATTGTATAAGGCCGAAACTCGAAAGGCCTCACAGTCGAGCATGTTGAAAGAAATAATATAATTCTTTATTGTTTCTGCTAGTTGATAATCTCATATCCATTGTGATTCCATTTCTTTCATGTGGTTTTATATTTCTTCCATTGTGTAACTTTGAGTAGGGCTTGTTTTTGGATTCAAGTGGATTCAATTCTGCTTGATTCTGCTTGTATCTACCTTGCCCCTGCGTCAAGTGATGACTGGGGGAATAATCTTTTCTTTGTCTTCTGCTTGTATGTGAAAATCTAACAACTTTGGAAATTCTAGATTGAAATGGTGTCCATCTATAAGAGCCTCTATCTTGTATTGGATGGCCATGAGTACCTCGACCATTGATACCTAGAAAATTCAAGGAAGTTTGATCTAACTATTGTCTTTTTGAGTGAATTCTTTCTCCTACTGTGAAATGCAATCTTTCCTAAGGATGTGAATGATAAAGGGTCACTATGAGTAATTCACATTGGATTTAGAAGGATCTCTTGACTATTTGATGTGTTTGTAATACAAGGCGTATTTTGGTCATCACGACATTGATGTTTTGATGCTTATACAAATTGCAATATTAAAATGGACATGATATTCAGGTCATCCTGGCATTTGTGCCTTGGTACTTATATCTACTCCAACATTATGAAATAAAATCATTATTCATATGTCCATGGTTATCTAACTAGTGGGCATTATATTGATTCTTGCACATACAAATCAATATTCATATGTCTATAGTTTCCTAACTAGTGGGCATTGTATTGATTTATCCAGTTACCTAAAAAGTTCAATGATGAGAACAAATCGACACATGATCGGTGACTAGGTCCTAGGTCCTAGGTTTGAATTTCATTCTGCATTTCATTTTGCACTTTGCATGATCTCACAAATTGCTTGAGCATTTAAATGATTCTTAAAAAAAAAATGCTAAACATTTCTACAAGAGCTGAATCTTACATGAAGGTCCATCCAATGAAATAGCAAGTAGAATCCTTTTTCAGGATCAAAATCAAAATCAAAATCTGAGATCATTCATATTCTTAACTACTTACATAATCAACCTTCAATCATCATAGAAATCTATAATTCAACTTAACTGATTATCTTACATCAAACTATCAAAATTTCAACTTAGTCAACTATGGTCAACTCATGGTTTAACCTAGTCAAACTTGGTCTCCAGGACCTCTAAATGATGTAGAATGCATTCTCGAATGTGTATAACCACTTCTCAAATCAATTAACATGCTTCTAAACTATAACACTGACTTTTCTTGTTAGATTTCAATTTTAATCCTGAAGGGGGAATGGTATTGCACATCATTCAAGTCTGTCAATCTATTTTTTTCAATCAAATCTTTCTCTCAGTAATCAAGAAAACAACCACATCTAGTTGCTAACTCATCTAAAGTCCTCATCGCTTGGGGCAAATCTATTACAATCTGGTATCCTAAATCTATCTTGTAAACTGTATCTGATTTTTGTAACCATTGGTTCATTAGCATTATTTCCTTGTTTCTTCATAACTGATGGGTTCAGGATGTGATACCAATATGATTCATACAAGGACATTGAGTTCTGGAATCAGTCACTCACTTCTTCATAATCATAAGGTTCAAAATCAGGCATTTTGACACTTTTTCATAATCATCGGTTCATTGTTGATATAGCTAGCATCATCTTGATTCCTGGTCATCCTAGACCTGGGTCGACATCTTTTTCCAATCTTTCAATCGGTTTCTATCTCGGACTCAGTTAATCTTTCAAATCTTTCAAATCAATCTCAAACATCTATATCATACATAGGCTATTCTTTGAACCACTACGCTTTGCACAATGATTCAAAGAGGGGCAAAATGTAATACCCCAAAAATGGGCTATAGGTTCTTTAACCTCCTATATCGACACATCGAATGAAATTGATACAAAAGTACTAACCTAAGGCACATCTACACATTATTTAATCCTAATTGATTATCCTAAATTCTGCATCGAGGAATATTCCTATTTATCCTAATTATCTTTAATTTAATAATTATTTGGGGATAAATCTTATTTATCCTAAAGTTTGATTAATTGAATATTCTGAATATTTAATTAATTAGATTTAACATTGCCACTTAATTATTCCTAAATTGTATTATTTAATTTTGACAATAAATCTAAAATCTCATGACTAATTGATTAAATTCTTATTTAGTTTTTGATTAAGGTAAAAATAGGTTTTGAAGGGACCCTGAAACCCTTTACAAATCTAGGATGAAAGATAGGTCTATTGAAGTTCCATAAGTACAACAATCCAGCCAAAAGCAAAGGACCGGACCCCACAAGATCAGACAAATGAAAGAATTACAAGCACCCATGACAAAATAGTCCATCCAAAAGGTGGGACACCAAGACCAAAACACTAGACCTAAGACCCCTTTTTATGAGATCGAAGGGTCATATCGAAAGAAGAGGAGGATTTATTTGAATTTTTTCCTTTCACAGTAATCCAACCATCTTCAACTTCTATTGCCTTCTTCTGCCAACAAATCAAATCCAGAGAAACAGCCCCCAAGAAAGAATCCAAAAAACTCCCAGCAAGAGGGATAGTGACAACATTACCCATAGTAGAAATCATACCAATAGAAGTGGTAGGAAAAAAAAACTCTGGAGAAGGGCTTGCTGGACTTCCAACAAGAGGAGTGACAGCACTAGAAAACACACCAGCAGGGTTGGCAGGAACAATGTCCACTGTTCAACTAGTAGAGCTGGCAGGAACCACAGAACCATCAGTGGAAGGAGAGATAGTTCCTTGCAAAGGCATAGTAGGGCTGGTAGGAACTCCAACCACAGAGCCACCAATAGGAGAGATAGGAATGTCCAAGTCCAACGAAGAAATAGGAGAGCTTTTGAGAACTATATAATGTTCAGTGGAGGCATTCTTCCACCAAGTATGAGGGCCTTTCTTCACTTTGAAATCATAACCACATTTTGAAGCAAGATGACCTATTTTGAAACATTTTCTACATCTAAAGGGGATACCCTCATAGTCCAGCTATTGCAACCATGAACCTTTAGGTGACTGAATATTAATTTCAGTAGGAAGGCCCTATGAAATATCAATATCTACCAGAATACGAGCATAGGTAGAATGGTACATATTAGAAGTGTTCTCATCCAAAATCAAAAACTCCCCCAAAGCCTCCCCCACCTCTTCTAGGACAATGCCAAAGATGAAGAGGAAGGTTAGGAAGCCTCACGCATATCAACATATTGTTGAAAACTTCCAAAGAAGGAGCAAAATCCGGATGCCATGGTTTTAACATGAGCAAGAATTTATCCTCCCAAGAAAAGAAGTTTTCACATAAAATTTTATTTCTATCTTCAAAGCAATCAAATTTAGCAACGAAAAATCCTTTGGCCAAGGGGATAAAATTTTATTTCTTATTTAGTTAATTAAAGTCAATTGTCAATTTTTAATAATATAGTTTTTGAATAAAAGTTTGATTTAATTATTGATTAACCCATAAATCAATTATTTTAATTCAAAAAAGTAGTTAAGTGGAAAATAAATCACTTTATTTATTAAATTAATTCATATTAAATCATGCACAATCAGAAAAGAAGGCAACTAGAAATTAACAATCAATTTTAAAATTGAAACTCAACATCTGATGATGAGTTGAAAAAGAGAACTAAAGCTCTATTTTGAGATAAAAATTACTTTTGCATGATTTTATGAATTAAATATTCTTAATTTCTTGTTAACTCAAAAATCAACCCGAGTTTATCAAGAGTGATTTATGGCTTTTCTCTTGCATCCTCAAGCCCTGGATTTCTATAAAATCAAGGCTCAGCTCTTCACAAAGGTCTGTACAATTTTTGGCTAGCAATCAACACCTTGAAATTGCATCCTCACTCTGGCAAATTCATGACTGAAGAATCAATCTTTTGCGAATCAAGGCTATTGTGAGATTTTCATTTATTGTTTTGAGTATTCATAGTTTCATATCATAGATTTTATATTCATTCATAGCATTTCTTAGATTAAATCTGCATTCAAACTTAATTTCATACATTCTAGCTTAGATCATACAGTTTCTCATATTATTGCATAGAAAATACAAAAATATAGATTAAATCTACATTCATATAGTTTTTCAATTCTTTGCATTCAAATCCTTCATTTAGGTGTTGCATTGTCAATGATCTCAATTCCAATCTGAAAACATCATACTCGCACCTACTAGAAGGTAGTAAATCACCTAGCTAGCATAGTTTCAATTACTTGCGGATTTCAATTTTTGCTAACCTCTAATGTTTTACTAGAGTGTTGTGTCTACAACTAGGTACAAAATTCACACACACACATACATATGTGTACAACATAAATATAAAGGCACAAGGCTCTACTGCAACCGTATGGCCAATCACATACAGAAGTGTTCCTAGGACCTGTTAGTAACACTCACTGATATACACAATTGTATTACTATTTTCACTCAGAATCAACCTATGCATCTATGATATCATGTTGAAAACATATCCATGCAATATATGTTAAAGGCTATCTTCATCAGGCTTCCATGCATGCTACTTACCATATGTTGTCATCAATGAAAAACTTATAGTCAGCACTCTGGCATGCTGACAAATCTCCAACAGCCTACCCTTAAAAGGAAATCACCTATACAAAGGAAACCCACACCATAGGCCACTCAGTCATAATCAACTGAACATAAGGACAAATCAGACCCTATACGAAAAAGAGTGAAGACCAAGGGGAAAAGGGTATATAAAGGAGTATAAGGAGATGAAAAGGGTGATGAGAAAAACTTAGATGATTCCATCAAGGATTTGAAAGAAGAGGGAGATGTAGTTTCAAGAGTTATAAGTGGACAACTATCATAAGTAGAATTTAAAAATAAGAAACCCAAAACTATCATTACTAGAAAGACATATTTATGTATTAATGATGTACTAAATAATATGATAGTACATGGAATTCTTGTTCAAGTGAAGAAGTAGTATAATAAATATGATGAGAAATAAAGATGAACACTTGAGTATGGAATTATTTTATATTTTAACAAATAAAACATAATACTTGTAGAGATTAAGGTGATATACTCGATGAATTGTATGGTATCCTAGAAGAAAGGAGGTTAACAACACAAGATGAGGACAAGTTGATTAAAGAGAGAGCTTTGGTAAATATCTATTTTGTGATGGAAAAATATGAGATAGATAAAATTATTGATAGAGAAAAGAAGCAGTTTGAATGAGAAAAATGAGAATCAATAGGCTTATGATTGGTACAAAAGAAGAGGTTGTCAAAGATATAGAGCAAGTTTTCAAGATAATATTATTGAAAAAAAGGTATGATGTTGATGAAGAGACACATAATGACACCACTATCCATGAAAGTGACCTAGTAGAAAATTCTAACAAGAATCAATAAGCTCATGATTGGTACAACATAAGAGGTTGCCAAAGATACAAAGGAAGTTTTCAAGAAAATATTACTAAAAAAATGGCATGATGTTGATGAAGAGGCACATAATGATAACACTATCCATGAAAGTGACCTAGTAGAAAATTCTAAAGACATTAATGATTGACATGATGTATTTATAGCAGAAACACCATTCATCCTATCCGTTGGAGGTCAAGAGGAAAAGGATGAAGACAATATTATTGGTATTCCTTTAACTTTAGCAAGTGATGACTATGTCCTTAGAGATGAGGAGAAGAAAGATTTTGAAAATGTTGTAGAAGGTTAGAATGAGACAATAAATGCTGAGATAGAGATGATAAATCTTGATGATCAAGTAGGAGAAGAAGAAAAATATGCAAATCAGTCTGACATTGAGTCTAAGAAGGTGGAAAAAGAAAAGGAAGTTGTAAGTCACGAGGAAGATAAAGAAAAAGATAAGGTTATATAGAAGAAAGATTTGGATACAAATATTAAACATAAATTGGAGGCAAGAGATATTGTGAAGGTATTTAAATAATTTCTTGATGAAGAGAATATAAATTCAGAGGACATGAAGCTAATTCAAGATCTAATTTAGATAGAAACAATGAGCCCTGTGTATATGATGAAGTTTTCTTTGGTAGTCCAAGACAAAGCTAGAGAAAACATATTGAAAATACACTTGAAGGACAATGAACTTTTGGAACTTCTAATGGATGTGATGAAAAAGATCACACTCACCTATCCTACTAATTTTTGGCATGTTTGATGTGTTGGAATTTTTATTAACATATATAGTATGCAATTTTTTAGTGGAACAATATGTTCAGCGTTATGTGTTGTGGCTCCATAATAGATGCCTCATTTTGGCCACTTGGCCTAATGGGAACCCCATTTTTGGGGTATTTCAGTCTTTTAACTGATTTCAAGTCCTTAGGGTAAGCCTGGCTAGGTATCCAATAAGTTAGATCATGGGCCCTAGTGGTGCTCCTGATAGTAGGATGCATTTTTTTAGATTTCCCAATAGGTATCTCTTCCTTCTAGCTTGTCCTTTTCTTCTAGGGTTTAGTGTTTAGTTTGAGTTTTTTTAGCTTTTATTTGGAATCTCAAAGTTTCAGAGGTCCAAGAACATTTTAAAGCCTAAAAGGCCAAATTTCTAATCATCTTACAAAATGACTAAGGTAGTGTTGGATTTTTTGGAGTCCAAAAGTTCAAAATTCTAGAGTTTTGGTGGGCATTCACTGGTTTTTCACAATTTCATAGTTTAGACCTTTGCTGGATTTTTGCAATCTGAAAGTCTAAAAATTTGGAATTCTTGACTTCTGCCAAACACTTTTTGCAGTTTTGGAGTCTTCCATACTTTTTGGAGTTTAGCACTTTGAAGCTCTAAAGGAGAGGGGAACTCCAAATTTCCTATTTTCCTTGTGCACAAAATATTAGACTTTCAAACTTTTGGAGTCTAATAATACTTTCACAATTTGAAATTCCAAATATATCCAAAAACTCTAGTCGAGGATTGGTTTTAGAGTTTTTCTAGTTTTTTTGTCTTTAGGGTTTTGGTTTGTTTTTTCCTTTTCAATTAGCTTAGGTAGTTAGAATATTCTTTATGCTTTCAATAAGGCATTAATGAAAACTTCTTTACATGTAGAAGTTTGGTGCCCACCTTTTGAGGTTTATGAAAAAACAACAAAGGAAGCTAACATCCATGGATATGCTAAGATTTTAGGAAGTCTGAGAGGTGACAAAGAAGTTTTACAAAGTTCACCCCAATATTCTTCTAGAATGCTAAGTGTTCAATTTTGACAAGTTTAGTAAATTTTGACTCTTAGCCATTTTTCAGTGTTAGATTTTTGGAGATCAAACCTTTGCAATACAAAATTTTGCTGGATGTTTTAGAGTTTGAAAGTCTGAAGTTATGGAGTTTTGATAGACCTTCGTTGGATTTTTGTAGTTTCGTAGTTCAGACCTTCATTGGATTTTCACACTTTCATAGTTCAGACCTTCACTAGATTTTTGTATTCCGAAAGTCCAAAAATTTTCTAGTTCCAAAGTTTTTGAACATCAAGTTCCAAACATAGCCATTTTTAGGACTTCAATTTTTTAGAGTTAGGGTCGGGGTCTTAAATTCTTGGGTCATTTTGTTAGACTAGATTATATCAATTAGTTGGACTTACAAAGAGGATAAAAAACAAAGATTCCAAGGAAGAACTCCAATTTTAAGAGGAACACTCCAGTTCAAGGATAGTAGAACTCTAGCTTCAATCTCTTTTTTGTTGGGCAAATTAGCCTTGATTTCTTGTATAAATGTAATGAAAAAGGATTAGAATCCATGAAAGCTTGTTTAGAGATAGTTTAGGAGTTTTTTTTTCTTTAGTAAGCTTTAGATTAAATGTTATTTCCAGTTTATTTTGTAGCTAAAACCTTAACTGTGAATTTCTTGATTTCAAAGGGTGAGGCACTTTATAAAAGGCTTTAGAATAATGTAATAAGGGTCGTTGGATTTTTTGCAATACAACTATCTATAATTGGTGCTTCAATCATGGTGTGAAATTTTTTTCTATCTTTGCAAACTTCTTGAATGTATGATTTCTCATTCATTTATTTCAAAGAGATAATTGATTGTGTTGTGAATTACATCTATGAATCCTTTAGTTTGGTGTTTATTATTGCTACATCATATTTCTATGAAAAATTATTGGGGAATTGTTTCTTTCATGCGTAAGGATAAATTTGTCTTGTGTGTGCATGCATTTGTGGTGGCTTTGCAATTTGATGAATTTTGAGAAATATTGTTTTTTTTATCTGGATTCCATTGACGATCACATCTGAATCTTATAATTGGTGAGAAATTCTGATTCATATTGTGTGTCTATTTTCTTTGAAATTCCCTGGTGGTTTAATTTGCAAGATTATGCAATGGTGGCTTATGTCCATTAGGATTTACTTTCTACAATTTTCTTCAATTCTTGTTACCTTACTCTTTTTCCATTTTTGATAAATTGATCATAATAGATTTGTTGGTGTAATTAAATATTCACTAATTACACTTTACTTAAGTTTACTTAGGATAATGCATTTTCATATTAGTTGTCATTGTGACACCTACGAGTTTGCATTTCTTTTTAGCACATGGTTAGGAGAATCTCCACTTTAGGTGTGATAGTTGTCATCACATACCTCTTTGTGTGTGAGATCCACCTTTAGTGCTCTTATCACATTATCATCCTCTCATTGTTGCACATACTTTCATGTACAATGGAGGATGATCCACCTTTGGTGGACATGTGATTACACCTTATGTGGGTGATCTCTTATCACCTCCTTATCATGTAGTCTTATTGCATTGCCTATATATTGAGGGATTCCTACATTGTATGTATTCATTCATTCAATCTATTATTCATTATTTGATCATTTGATCATATCATATTTGTCTCTTTTGTGCTATCTCTTGAGCTTCTAGATCTTGGCATTCATTCTTTGCCTTAGGCAAATTCTTACATGGTATCAGAGCCAAAGGAGTCTTCATTGCATAGCCATTGGAGAGCGATTGATTGCTTCAACTTTTGGAGGGCCACGAACCAAATCTGAGATCAGCATTTTGTGGGAGTGTTTTGAGCAAGATCAGACCTCACCATTGCATTCGGGTGGTTGTTTCCATAAATTTTGACTATAAATTTGCCTACCTTGGGCAAAAGTCAAATTTGAGGCAAATTTTTTTTGCAAATTGGACCCCTAAGGCCGATCTACAAAATTGGAGCACTTTGGGCCAAATCTGACATTGCTATTACGATCAGAGCAGCCAAAAACCCCAAGATCAACTGTTCATTCACCCAGATCAGACACAGTTTCTCTGAGGAAAAAAATCTCCTTCCCTCCCCTGTCGTACGGATTTTCGCAATCTAAAGGTACGATTTTATTTTTTAAATAATTTTTCATTTTTTTCTATTATTATTATATTTCGTTATTTTAAAAATTGAAAAATTAAATATAGGTGGGGGGGTGCTTTTGAAAAGTTTTATTTGAAATAAAAAAAATTATTTTTTTTGTTTTGGCCCGCAGGCCCCTATAGTACGCATTGCAGTGACAGTGTCGTAAGTACTGCACTGCAGTACACACTACAGTGACAGTGTCGTAAGCACTACTTTGTAGTACGCACTGCAGTGTGGTACTTCTCTGTAGTGCTGCACTATGTGCGTCCCCCGTAAGGGGTTTTTTTAATGATTTTTTTTAAAAAGGTTTTTTTAAATAAAATTTTTAATAGTTTTTTTTAATATGTTTTTTTTATAAATAAAAAATTTTGTATTATTTTTTTTATTAAGTTTTTTTAAATAAAAACTTTATGTTTTAATAAAACATTTATAATGTTTTTCTTTATTAAATTTTTTAATAAAGTTTTTTTAAATCTAAAAAATTAAAAAATAAATTGGTTTTTTTGTTTTAATAAAGTTTTTTTTGGGCTCTTTAATAAATGTTTTTCTTAAACTTACTGGGTTTTTGGAAAACAAAATATTAATAAATAAGCAAAATTGGGAACACTTTTTTTTTCTTTGCCACTTGTATACTTGTTTTGCAGCATCATCCAACCGGCAGTAAGGGGGAGGCCAATTTTGTCCCAAAGACTTCCTAGCACAAGGCCAACAGGAGGACATTTTTTCTGCAGCATTTGACAGGGCATCCTTGATGGCTTCATCTTCTTCATGTTTCCAACTTTGCATTGTATTTGATGTTGTATGCTCTTGCATGAGCCATGTTGTACACGCACTATCATAAAGTGCCATATTTTTATTTGTACCTTGTCATTGATGACACATTTGATGTAATCCCTATGTTAGTAGATTAGGAATATCATGGGACTTGGTTCTTGAAGGTTATGCTCCAACCAATCAATGGATGCACGACATAAGTTCAAGTATAACAACCTGTCAATTGAGTACCTAGTTGGTGCTTGCAGGTGTCTCCATGCCTCATCTCTATCATATCTTAATGGGCATTCCGTTGGTCATTCTACATCGACATTGGTACCTGATTTTGTCACACTTTGACATTCTTGGTGCAACATTGGCTCTATTTTCTTCCTATGGAGGAGTATTGGTCAACATCTTGGACCATCTTTGCAGGAGATTCAACATTGAGGGGGAGCTACTTTGTCTCTCTTCCCTATTTCCTTCCTTTGGGGGGATTCTTTATTGTATATGCATGATGTATGTCATAATAGGGGGGTCTTGATTACTCCATCCTTTCATGCATATTGTATTCATCTCTCTTTTTGGGGGAGGGTTTTTCCCATGAGGTTTTCCCTCTTTCTCCACTTTATGAGAGATTGCATTGTTCTTGCATATTGTACATGGGTACCTAACATGGCCTAGTAGTCGAGACCCATCTTGCATTGTGAGCTTAAGTGCATTCCCCTAGGTTTCACTTAAGGGGGGGTGTTGGTGTAATTAAATATTCACTAATTACACTTAAGTTTACTTAGGATAATGCATTTTCATATTAGTTGTCATTGTGACACCTAGGAGTTTGCATTTCTTTTTAGCACATGGTTAGGAGAATCTCCACTTTAGGTGTGATAGTTGTCATCACATACCTCTTTGTGTGTGAGATCCACCTTTAGTGCTCTTATCACATTATCATCCTCTCATTGTTGCACATACTTTCATGTACAATAGAGGATGATCCACCTTTGGTGGACATGTGATTCCACCTTATGTGGGTGATATCTTATCATCTCCTTATCATGTAGTCTTATTGCATTGCCTATATATTGAGGCATTCCTACATTGTATGTATTCATTCATTCAATCTATTATTCATTATTTGATCATTTGATCATATCATATTTTGTCTCTTTTGTGCTATCTCTTGAGCTTCTAGATCTTGGCATTCATTCTTTGCCTTAGGAAAATTCTTACAAGATTAAATTAAATTTGAATGTTAGGAAATCACATTTCATTTAAATATTGAAAATACAAAAAAAGATTGTTTGTTGAAAATTATTTTGCAACCTCTTGAAGAATCAAACCAGAAAAGGCCTCCTCATGAATAGTTTCACATTTATCTTCAATTGATATATTTATATGGTTGAGACCCAACCTAAAGGAATCTTGTGAGTGATTTTCATCATTCTTTTGAGAAGGGAATTTGCACTACAAATTCCTAGCCGTTGTCTCATGTAAAAATGATGAGCTCAACAATATGAAAAAGAAAGGATATTGAAGATGAGGTGTCATGCATATCATAAGATGACATAGAGGTTTTTTAATATGTCTATATCAAAGAATAGGTGTTGACATGATGATCTAAGTAAGTTATGTGATCACAAATGGTGACTAGATACTTTACTGTCTGTCAATGTAATAGAGTTGTAGAGTTTGGTTTTGTGCACGTGATCAAGATGAGATATTTAGTTGTGTATCTAGGATTATGTTAAGGATATGGAGATGTGTCTTTAGTTCAAAGGGAAAGTAATTCTGAAGGTCCATAAGTCATTTATAAGTGTTACACTTGAAGAGATCAGTGTTCTTCAAGGATGATGAATAATGCTAACATAGTTTGATGATGTGGAAGGGTTAGATGTTTATTTTATTATTTATCATACCTAAGGATGTTCTTGAATTATGTTTCTACTAATTTTGTAGTTTGCATTGATCAAGGTGATAAGATTTGAAGGATTTTCCTAGTTATAGGAGGTGTTTTGGTGTCCTTGGCCAACGTGTCAAGAAAATTGGTAAAATATTGCATGGGAGATTGCTAAAATGTTTTATGGAGGTGATTATGATCTTGATGTGATTATGATGGATCTAAGTTATGTTTGAGGGACATACTTGGATCAGGATCATTGATTTTTGCACTATGAGATGAAATTTGAAAGTGAGGTTTTCTCAAGTTTTGTTGATGAAGCATTTAAGGTTTTAGGGAAAAATTTTAAGTGCAAATGTGGTTGTAAATGTGAAGGTTTGATCATGGATGTCGTTGATTGATAATGAAGTTCTTTTATAGATCTATTGAATGTTGAATTTCTCATTGAAAGGAGTTAGAGAGAATTGCAACAAATATTTGAGTGTACTGAAATGGAACTAGCCAAGGTATAAGGAGATGCTATTATATAGTTCATGAATTCTTAGATTATAGTTTGATTTGTGTTTGTAAGGAGAAATTATTCCTTAGGGTTGAATACCAAGGCTTATTGAGTAGTGAACTCTAGGAAGTGTGCCTAAATACACATGCATTCCATATTTGTAATAATCTTGTACTTATAAGAAGGTATCAATCTTAGTCAAGATTTTATCCCCACCATCATTTTCACCCTAATTTGGGTTTCCATGATAAAAAATAATCTTTCTATTATGTGGTGTTTATGCTTTCTAATTTATGTTTAAAAGTCTTAAATTTTAAAAATTAGTAATAAGGGTTTAAATTTAATGCTAGAATCTATCATTGGGAAGCGTGTGGACTAGATCTATTCATTTCTTCCATTGATGGTGGATCTAAAGGCTGACTTGTTCAATAGCCTCTTGTATATAATGTAATCTTTCTTTGTAGTTTTAGGAGAGGAAGGAAGACATCAATAGTAGAAGATAAAAGATTGTAGATTGTTTTAGATCCTCACATGTTGGAGGACTTATGTACTTGAATTGTAATATCTAGCCTAAATTGGGAAGGCCTTACAACCTGACATGTATGAATCAATTGAAATAAATATATGAAAGTTATCTACATTCTCTCTCTCACTTGTCTGTTTGTTGCTTCCATGTGTGATCTCTGCAGGGTGGATTTGGTTAGGGTGTTCCTTTGGCCCCTCTCCCTATCATCGCTTGTGTCAAGGGACTTCTATACTTGAATTATAATATTTGACCTAAACTGGGAAGGCCTTAATATTAGGAATAGTCCCAAGAGATAACTGATAGGGGGGGGGGGGGGGTGAATCAATTATCTACAAGATTCAATTATTTATCCAATTAAGTAAAGAAGAACATTAAACATAAACACAATATGAGAACACTTAACACAACACCACAATTTTGGTTATGAGGAAACCCAAATAGGTAAAAACCCTGGTGGGAATTAGCACCCACTATGAAGTGCACTAGAGTATAATGATCCTTGTTAGAAGATATTACAACCCTCTTAGGAGTTGATCTTTACCATGCATTAAGTAGACCTCGTTAGGAGTATTTTAAAATTAACCTTGTTAGGGATGAGGACACACTATTTGGGAGCACACTTCTTAAAGGGGTGAAGGCTTCAACCTTCTGCTAAGAATGGGAACACTGAGAGTGGGGGGGTGAATCAATGTTCACTATATTTTAACTTTTCACTTAATCTTTAAACTGAACTTAAATGCTTAAGTACTGAAATGAACATCCACATAAACATGAAACATGAAATCAACACATAACACCAATATGGTTACAGGGAAACCCAAATAGGTAAAAACCCCGGTGGGAATTGACACCCACTAATATTTTGTACTAGTGTTTTATGATCCTTGTTAGAAGATCCTTAACCCTGTTAGGAGTTGCTTTACAATGTATTAAGTATAGTAGACCTTGTCAAGGGTTGGACCTTGTTAGGAGTCTTTTACAATAGTCCCTATTAGGGGAGTGGATGCACTATCCTAGAGCTCACTGCTCAAGTTGTGAAGGCTACAACCTTCTAATCTCAGATACACACTATATCTGCTGGATGAATTATTATTGTGACACTGCTTGTCTGATCAGTTCCTTTGATGTGTTGATGCTTTGACCTCTTGCAAAGCTCTAATACATCTTATAGAATTTTTGCATATTTCTTCTCTTCTTATCACAAATCTATATCAACTTTCATACTTGTTACAATGGGTGCATCTCATATTTATATGCACATACAAGACAAACAACTAGGTCTGCCCTTTACCCAATTACATACAATGCTTCCAATTGAATTGGCTCAAGCATGTTTTAAAAAAAACATATTTACATGTCAGAAACCTAATTACAATAAGTGCATAGCCTTTACAACATTATAATATAACCGCAAATCAAAATGCTAACAGTCGGCTACTTACTTTGTTCTTCTCTGGCACACACTGGCTGTGTAACTTCAACTATCTATAACTTTGGCATACTTGCATATCTGATCATGCACTCATAGACTAAGCATGAATATAGCCTAACCAAATTATCTTCTAGGGTGCATACCATAACTTGGTTGTATGTACGTGCGTTGATGCTCTGAGCATCAGGTACTGTATATACTATCCAGTCTTCAACACAGCCAATTTTTGATCTTCTCATCAAGTGTGCTAACTCCAAACTACTATATGAATTTTTTTCCATAATGACAACACTATACTAAATCATATATACCAGTATAGCCAACTTTCCAACAATCTCCCCCTTTGTAATTAATGGTAACAAAGGAATATGGCCAAGTTGTTAATTGTTCCTTAATACAAATTTTTTTTGACTTATATCTCCCTATACATATCTATAACCATATTCTATACATACTCCCCCTTTGAAATTAAAGACAGGTGCTTCAAAATTGTATATACAACTATTTATTGTGATAAAACATCCAGATATGCTATCTACAGGTTTTGGATCTCCTTCTTCCAAAATGTGATCAGTGAATTCACAATCTGGAGATGGGCGCATAATGCATACTATATCTTCTCCATCTTCTCCAAATCTATGCTAGGACCTTGATCATATATCACCATGGTGGCATCGATCTCCTTGATATTCTAATTAAGTATGTCTAATGAGGGTGCATGAGCATTCCTTAGCTAAGTATGCCTAGCCCTTATCTTGGTCATCTCTTTTTCTGCTTTCTCAATCTTGTCTAGCTGTCCTTGGTAGACATCATTAAACATGTTCACATCAATAGATGGATCTTCCACTAATTTCCTTATGTTGTTTATCATGGCTTCTGCCTCTTGAATCTTCTTGTATAGATCACTAGTCAACTTGTCCTAGTTCATACAGTCAACAATGATCTTTCTACCCTTTGCTGAAAACTCCTTCAAGGATGCTTGACTAGTCTTTAGTGAGCTCAAGTCAAGTGCATAGTTTCTAACCAATTCACTGAGCCTCTTCTTCAAATATTTCTCTTCTGCAACAAGGGATGCAAATTCTTCTAGGCTAGAGAAATTACTCTTGAACTAAGAAATGACTACACTCACATCATCAATGGAGTGTACCTTGGACACTTTCTTTTCTATTGGTAACAAGTTGTTCAGGATGTTCACTGACTCTACAAGGAGGGGATTCATCATCACTTGTTTCTCCTTAGCCTTCTCCATAGCTAAGATGCTGAACTTAATTAGGTCTTCTTCTCCCCATGAATCCAAATTGGTTGTGTTAGGTGTCAAACTTGAAAACAATTCTATTGAGGGAAGTGGAGTGATAGGAGTACTGTCCATAACCTCCACTTTTACCTTGATCACTTCAGCTGATGGTTCATTTCTCTCTACTTATTTTTCTATTTCTTTTTCTTTTCCTTCTTTCTTTTCTTCCATCTTTTCTTCTTCTTTCTTTTTATCTGTTATATCCCCAATCAGTATTTCTTCTTGATGAGTGGGAGGAGTGTTACTACACAAGTTCTTATCTTCTTGAGTGCTTACAAATGCCTCTTCAAAATTTCCCAGATCCATGTCTATGGCTGCCATAGTAACTTTCACATTGTCAATAAAGATAGAATCATCCTTAGGTGTCTCTATCATGGGCACAGTCTTCTCTACCTCTATGGATGGAATAACTATATGTGCTGAATCCCATGTACCTATAGATTGTACATTGATGGTCTTTGACTCTTTGGAAACCATTGTGGGTACTTGTGATGTAGGCACAGTAGATGGATACATGTGCCTATTCATAAAGACCTTCCCAAAGGCTTTCTCTATTTTCTTTGCAACTAATTCATAGTTCTTGTCCATAATGTGTAAGGTCCTTAACTTAGTTCTAAGATGTGGCTTCACCAAGTCTAACAAAAAGGATTTCTCTTCTAAGGAACATAATAGAAGGGTATCATCTAGAATCTTTTCCCTTATCCTTAGATCTTCTTCAATAGCTTGTCTCTTTTGGAATTCTAAGATGTTCCATACATTATTAGGAATCATGGTCTTTAGTTCCATGACTATCTTCTTGAACTTCAACATGTGTTTGACAATCATTCCGTGTATCTCTAATTTGTCAATCTCACTGTATTTCTCATAGAACTTTTCTACTTGATTAATTCTACCTTCATCAATAATTCTTTCACTTAGCACACTGAGACTAGGTTTGAAACTTACTTCAAGAGGTTCTTGTGAGTTCTTTCTATTCCTTATTACTCTCGAGGATGGATGACCAATGTTGATCTCTTTCTTCCTCTTAGGCATTGCCTTATACTCAGGAGGAGCAGTAAGGTCAATGGTTTCCTTGGGCATAGAAGGAGTAATATCATTTTTACCCTTCTGATCATCAGATTTTTCTATCTTCACCTTCTTCAACTTGGGATCATCTGATTCTTCCTTTGCTACATCTGAGCTCTCTAATTCCAAAGCAATCTTTTGTTCCCTTGCTTTGTCTAGGTCTTCTTGAGACACTCCATGAATTCTCAAGATCTCTGAGGTAACCTTAGCGACCTTCTTTTTTGTTGTTGCATTGTTTAACACTACATCAAATTCTCTTGTTTTCTCCTCATAAGTTCCCCATCTTGGCTCATTAGGGTCTTTAGGTGCTGACAACAGAACTTGAGCATAAGCCTCTAGAATAGGCTCTTCTACTTCATATCCTAGTGGATGATGTATGTGGTTGAATGTGGACCTCTAATCCAACTACACATGCAACATACTCATTACTTACATGATCGAATTATGAGAGAGAGTATGAATTACTCAATTTTAAATCCATGGTGAAGTGAGCTGTTGCCTCCTATGTAGACAGAGTGTTTGATTACTCTCAGAATGAGAGCCAACAACCATAAGACCAATACTACAATGGAGGATTTGAAAGCTATGAAGATAAGAAAATTGAAATTAAACTAGAATGAAGTGCAATTAATCTAAGAACATGAAATAAATATGATGATGCAAGTTGATTATAAATAAATCGAAAGAAATATGAAGATTAAACTAAGAGAAAATAAGTAAACTAATTATAATGAATATGCAATATTAACCTAAGATGCAAAAATTACACTAATATGCAATAAAGCTTTGAATTAATTGAGGCAAAAAAGTTCTATAGTTTAATTACTCTAAAAAATTGCTCTCTTTTGAATGAAGAATGAGGTTCATTAAATAGACAAGCCTAGGGAGAGAACGAAGAGGTTCTTGATTTGAAACTCCTGACTCTTCATTCCCATTTGAGACAAAAAAGACATGAATTACTTAATTAAAAGAATGTTTATTGCCACATAAGGGTGACCATTTGAATAATTTGAATTATTAATTCAAATAAAGGTTTCCATTCAAATAACAAGTAATATTAATTCCTTTTTATGTATATTAGCCAAATGGGGTGGGTTTAATTTAATTTAAAGCACTTAGGACTTTAGAATTAAATTAATTTGGATAATTTAGCTAATAAAAGTTGAATACTTTAGGAATTAATTTTAATATTTGATTAATACAATTTAGGGTTTTTGCAATTGACATCAAGTCGAATTAAGTTAGGTAGGAGAGAGAAAATTTCCTAGGAAACTAGGACTTTGGAGATGTAAAATTAACGAAAGTGCACCAAAATTGATTGAATTTATTAGGTGCCAATTTTGGGGTATTACATTTGCCCCTCTTTGAATTGATGTGCGAACAACACGTTGATTCAAAGAATAGTCTGAAGTGACAGATGACGAGAAATTCGAAAGTCTAGGTTAGGTTGCCAAGACACCGAACAGATCAAAGCATGATTTTCTGAAGTCTAAGTTAGATTGCGATGACAATGGTCTTGAGAGAACTAAAATCAGGGTTAGATTGCCCCAATATGAAGCTTAGCCTTCTAAGAGCCGGGTTAGATTGCCCAAATAATGACCTAAAAGAGATTTTGAGAGCCATCTCTAGAATGAAGCTTGACTCCCAAGAATTAGGGTTAGATTTCCCCAATAACTAAAATATTTCAAGAACCATCTCTAGAATGAATCTTGATCCTTGAGGATCTGAGTTAGATTGCTCAGATACCTAAAAGATAGATGACCAGATAGCAAGATGTGAGGCACCGAGATGCCCCTAGCAATGAGAACTAATGATTTAGATTAGACTAATTCAAGAATTGATTCAACAAGATTCAAATGATACAATCATCCTGCCCCCTCGAGAGTGAAATCAAAAGATGACATAGCAGAAGGATGATTAAAAATAAGAGGTTGCAGAGAAGAAGCAGTTAGACTAGATTCAAGAAGTTGCAGAAGCAAATTAGAGAAATGCAGAGATCCTGTTGACCAATTTTGACCATGGTTGACCATGGTTGACCAAATTTGACTAGAGTTGACTTTGATGAAAAGAGAAAAGATCTTGAGAACATGATGCAAAGATGAGGGTCTGGCAGGAAGATGACGCCAGAAGGCTGACTGCACAAGCATCTGATCCCAAAGGGTCTTTGAATTTTAAAACACAATTTTGAGCCATCCAAAGATGTTAGATTTTGATTTCAATGCTGAAAACTTGTGCAATCATGATGAAACTGGGATGAAAGATGAGAACCTTTGATGAATAGATCCAAAAGAAGACAATCAAGAGAGCACCAAAATGCAATCTCAATGCAAGCCTAGAATGAAAATGCAAGCCCTAGGACTTGGTTGTTAGACTCACCATATTTATCATCATCGAGTTCATTTAGGCATGGGACAATTGTAAGATGCCATACAATCCTCACTAACATTGCAATCATGAGAATGTGAATATGACTTAAGTCTTAGATTTGTCAGAATGAGGTATAAGCATTAAGGCACAAGAAGCTAGAATGACTTGAACACCTATTGCTTTTGATTTAGCAAGTTAACATAAGCATCAAAGCACAGATGCTAGAATGACCTGAATGATGCTTGTGAAAAAACACACTAGACATGTGAGAGTTCCTTCCTTTGCCAAAGATTGCTCCCAATGACCCTTGTGTTCACTTAGCAGGATGAGCGTTAGCGATTTTACTTGTAGCAGAAAGAAGTCACTCAAAACAGACAAGGAGAAAAACCAACCTCACCAAAGCATCCATATAAAAGGAGTCAAGGTATGCATGTCCATCCAATATGAGATGAAGGCTCTTACAAATGGACACCCCTCTTAGATAGATTCATTAGATCATTGGAACTAAACCAACAAATAGAAAGCAAAGAAAAGATCATGCCCCCCGTCTTTGCATTTCTTAGTCAGGAAAGACATCTTAGATTTTTTGAATTTTCTATTTTTTTTATTATTATCAGGGTGCCTATTTACCAGGTTTTCACCAAGATAATAGATACATCAAAGTGCCTATTTACTAGGTTTTCACTAAGATGATCATTTTTTAGGACATTTTGCAATTTTTAGGATTTTTTGCAATATATCATTTTTTTGGATTTTTTTCAGGACCAATAAGTATGTACATGAGCACATAGAGAATGCCTTAGCTATATAATTTCTTCAAGTGAAGAGCATTGATAGGCTCTTTGAGTTGTTCTCCTTCAGTGATGGAATCTCTGAGAACATAGTATTTTGTAGTAGTAGTCAGCTGAGAAGTTTTAGAATCAGAACCAGTAGTATCCAACTATCAGGAGATCCATAGTCAAGGAAAGGTCACTTAAGTGAGACCCAAAAAATATCCTTGTGGACACATCTTAACTCTTTATTGGATTTCCCATGCTCTAAAACCTTAGGGAGAGTAAGTTCTAGATTTCTCTTAGTCATGTCATTAGAAATGAGGAGATGCTGATATGCACTTTGGGAAAAGGAATGATGGAGTGAAGAGGGTAAAGCATGACAGACAAGGGTGATGAAATGGAGGGAAGCATGAGAATTTTGGAATCTTGAATGGCAACTTTGATTTTCCTTTTTGAATCCATGTAGCTTTTGATTTTTTTCTTTTTAATTTTTTTATGCTAAGGTGCTTTTGATGACAATGCTTGTAAGATGGATTTCAAGATCCATTTTTGCTTTTGATTGTCTTCTTCTCTTTAAGGACCTTTGTGATCTTTTGAACACCTCTGTTGCTTTTTTTTCTTTGTAGTCACATGTTGATTAGATGGGACATGGTGACCTTGAGATATAAGTGGATTCTTATTATTATTTTTGTGTTACGCATCCAAGTTACTTCCAAAAGACTCGGGAATGGTGGATAAAAGAGGCTTATATGACTAGTTTAGGTGGAGAGATGGAGATGGAAAGTGGATGAACCACTTATCTTAGGGAGGAAGGGGATGAGTAGTCAATGGGATGGGCTCAAGTGAAAAGATATTAGCATCATCCTCATCATTCATGAATGAATCAGATAGATCAAGAAAGTGATCTTCCATAGAATGGTGTTGATTGTGAGTTGTCCTAGAAGAGTTAGATAAGCTCGGAGGAATATTATGTGAGCCTAACCAAGATAACCTATTTCAAGATTTAGGTCCCCTTTCAAGTGGAAATAATACATGAATAGGAACCATTTTAGTTCTGGATCTACCAAGTTTCCACAAAGCTGTAACAAGATGAGGTCTTACATACCCATGATTTGCTGGAGTAGTAGAAATATAGCTTGGAGTAGATGGCCTAGGAGCCATAAGAATGATCTCCATAGAAGGGTGAAAAGGATCATCATCAGCAACATATTTGTGTGTAGCATCAACTGGTATCTTTGTAGTAGCATCTGACATGTAATCAACTAGATATATAGTAGGTGGTAGATTTTCTTCATCACTATTATCTATCGCAGGTAGTGTTTCTTCAACAAAAAGACCTTTCTTAGTAGTAGAACTGGTGGAGCAATCTAGAATAGGTATACCCCAAGGTACACCTGACATAAGGGAGATGCCAGATAGTTTCCCCCAATCAGTATGTGTGCCATTAGAGTTAGCAGTAGTAGGATTCTATTTAGGAAAGTGTATAAAATCCTCCTGATGAGGACCAGGATCATGTTCTTGAAGTAGATAGTTAGAATCAAAATGTTGAATATTCAAGAGTCCTTCATGTGTCATAGGCTAGATTTTTGTGTCTTCATTATCTGAGCCCTTGCATGAATGAAAGTTGCAGCTAGGTTGGTCAATTTGATGCTCCTGATATCCAATACCAAATCTGTCTTTAGAGGGCCTCTCACAAGAATGCAAAGATGGAGGAAGAGCCATCAGTGACAAGATGGACTCAATTTGATATTCCCCCATGCCAATATCTTTGATCTGTAGGGTCTTTTCTATCTCTTTGAGTTTAGCATCATAAGATTCTATAAATTCCCCATTGGTCAGGACAAAGCTATCATTGGATTCTATGAGCATTTTGCAAGTGAGCAGGGGAGAATTATGTAGATGGCTCAGGGAATGATCACCTTCTTTAGAAAAGGAAAAATAATGAGGTGAGGTCAAATGACCCACCATAGATTGAAACCGGTCAAGATTGAGATCTTTGGGGATGTTTTCCTGAGTGAGGGCTTCATCCATAGATAGTTTTTGTCTAGATGTCGAAGGCTCAGGACCTTTGAGCGCGATCTTCACATGGAATTGAGGGATTACATTTACACAAGCTGGAGACTGTTCAGAGTTACAAGAGGGAGGTGCAGGGCCTTGCAAGACAAATGGAGCTTTGGGTTTAGGGGAATCTTCACTCCCTAGAGTAGTGGTCATGTCACAGTATTCAACATCAACAGGTTTGATCACATTGATGACAATGTTGCTAGTATCATACATATAGTTGACCACATTGTTGGTATCTTTAGACTTGGGTGATTCACCTTTCCCATGAGGAGGGAAGGGGTCTTTGAATTCTCGATGATCTAAATTCTTGTTATGGTTCTGCACCAAAGTCCTATAAACCACATCAAGCAGTTCTCCCAAGGAAGTGGAGCCACGCTTGGGTTGAGGGATCCAAGTTTTATTTCTAGCAAACCTAGAAGGCAGTTGAGTTTTTGTCGTAGCCTTCTCAGTGGTCTTGACTACTCATATACTAGAGCTAAGATTAAAGATAGACTTTGAGGGTTTTGGCATCATATTTTCAACAACCCCATCATTCATAATATCTATGTTTTTGTTGACAATCTTACCCTTATCCTTGTTTGAGGGAGAAGGTCCTTGCTTGTTATCTTTGTTCAAAGTCAATCCTCCCTTCTTGATCATAAAGGCCTCTATCCTCACAGCTCACCTAATCATATTATCAAAAGTGAGGGGACCTTGTAATCATACTTGGTATCCAAAATTTGGGAGAAGATTTTCCAAGAAGATATCGAGCTTTTCAGACTTAGGTAATTCATGTAGATACCTTGTGCATATTTGTCTCCATCTTTGGAGAAATGTTAGGAGAGGCTCCCCTTGTCACTGTTTCAAATTGCAAAGGTCCCAGATGTTGACCGAACATTGAATATTGTGGGATTGATCATAACTCTTGTCATTTCAAGACTAACCATGACCTTGCTCATTTGGAGATTGCTCATGACTATCATTGAATTTACTACCCCTTGGGAAGTGGAATGGATCTCCCATCTTGTTGGTAGTATTCTGAGAGGTCATGAAAATAAGATTGAAAGAGTCGATAGGTTTGATTCTAGAAAGTGACTCTTCAGAGCCTTGCTGGTGTTGAAATAATGGGTTATAATATTCTTTAAATAATAAGTCAGATTGTATCTAAAACAATGGATTGTGATACTCTTGGAATGAGGAGGAATGTGAGGATCCCTCACAACACTCAGATTGCGTGATAGATTTGAAACAACCTCTTCTTTGTCCAATACCAAGAATGGGGAATGTATTGCCACTTCTAGTTGTAATAGTCATAGATGAAGATGTGATGAGAGAAGACTTTGGATAATGCTAGACTCTATCTCTAAGATAATGAAAAGGAGATAAATGGCTAGAATAGCCAAGATGCGAGATGGACCTGGTATGAGTCATCAAAAGAAGTGGCTAGAATGGCTGAGATAAGACTATCACAACACAAGGTACAAAAGGCATAAAGAGATAAAGTAAACCAATGAGAGACAACATGAGTCAAAGAAAAGATCGATCAATTCCTAACTTGAGACAACTAGTTTCTGACAGTGAACGACAAGAAAACATAAAAGTAGACCTCATACAAAAAGCATATCAAATAAAAAGTCAAATAGTCAATGACAAACAGGTCTCTATTTTTAAAAACTGGGCTACAATCTCACGTGAGAGAGCACTAGGCCACATGAGAGAACACAAACCTTCACATGAAAGAACAAAGTCTCACATGAGAAAGTGCTCTAAAAAGTGAAACTTCACGTGGGAAAAATCCAAAATCTGACAGTTTGACACAATTTTTGAGGTAAAAGTTGAATTCTAAGATATAGCCTGAATTGATGTTTGATAGAAAATCTAGTTTCCTGACAGGTTTGAAGAATATTTTAATCAACAATCTCATTTTGAGGTTTCAAGAATTCGTTTAAAGACACAAAGGTTTAGATCAAGCAGTTGTGATACAAGAAGTAGCCGTTAACAGACCTATCAAGGACAAAGCAACTTAATAGCATCAGGGGGATTCTTTGTTTGATAATTATTGGACAATGTTTAAGACTCGATAACAAACACATAGCTTATCCCTACCAAAAAAATGGTGAGAAGACAAAACCCTTTCCCCATTGCTTACGCGCATATGTGCACCTCACATAGCTGTGTCACCCCCTAGAGGGTGCCCATGTTTTTGGTATTTCCAAGGACTCAATAGTATACATTCAAAGGTTACCCTTGTGGTAGGGGCTAGTCTCATATACCACCTTCAAGCATCTAGGTGTATGCCTATGATGGGAATCTACGAGAGAGATTCTTCCCCCTCCCTGCGCAAAGATTATGACTCCTTTCGGAGGTGAACCGGGTAGGCCACTAGCTAGGGAAAGTTATTAGTAGGCTTCCATTCATGCTAACCTTTGGTGCCCCTAATATAGGGTTGAGGCCTCATAGCCACACTAACACCTAAAATTCATACACCCCCGCAAGAAAGGCCAGGAGCGGCACCGCTCAATATAACAGACGAAGCCTTCTCAAGATGATAATCGAAATCTTGAGAAGGAAGCTAACATGGTTTTGGAGTCTTTAGACTCAAAAAAATGTTCTTTATTAGAGTGAGATAGAATCATTGGTGATAAGTGTGTACTCACTTGGGTCATTCTCGGAGGTTCAACTTTCGGCAGGCCCTCTAAAGGTGACACAACTTGGCTTAGATCTGAGGGTTTGATTTTTTGTTTCTCTCAAAGAGAGAAGGGCATACTTCTCTACCTCATCACTTCACCCAAACACATCAAGAAGATTCATCACTAAGTTAGCTTCACTCCGCCACATCTACAAGCTTTTGGGTTTCTGGTTCTCTCAAAGAGAGAAGAGCATAATCCCCTGGCAAGTAGAAGCATAAAGATTCACTACCTTTCTTTGCTTCCCCAAGAATTTGTCATATTAGTAGGATTATTAGGTTTTTGGGTTCATTCATGGTCATCACCTCCATGTAATGAAGAGCCAAATTCCCTACCCACTATCAAAATTCTCAAGAAATTTTAACGGAGCCCTATTTAGACTATGTGAATGAAAGCAAGAAACAAACACAACATTTTAGCAAGTCTTCGACTATCATCCTACAAACAAACCATTAGCATGTTTTATGTTCTTTTTCAAATGTCCTGTAGAAAACTATTATGCTATGAAAAGAATAGAAAATGGAAATTTAACAGCAGACAGAAACTTGTCAGAAATCTGGAATAGGAAAGACAGAGATTGAAAAATTGAAAAACTGTATCCAAATCTCATGCGAGGAAGTACTCCATAGCATTCAAGAAAACACAGAGTGTCATGCAAGGATGTAAAATTTCATGTGAGATAGTGCTACTAGGAGTGAAAACTCATGTGGTACGCTCTAGATTCTCATGTGAGAATCCATACACAGGAAGTACGGACACACGGTAGAGCTCAAATTTCCTATCAGAAAAATTAAGAATGAGGCCAGAAATTGATCTTTTCTACCCCACGGTGGGTGCCAAAATGTATGTGGTTGAATGTGGACCTCTAATCCAACTAGACACACAACATATTCATTACTCACATGATCGAATTATGAGAGAGAGTATGAATTACTCAATTTGAAATCCATGGTAAAGTGACCTATCGCCTCCTATGTAGACAGGGTGTCTGATTACTCTCAGAACAAGAGCCAACAACCATAAGACCAATATTACAATGGAGGATTTGAAAGCTATGAAGATAATAAAATTGAAATTAAACTAGAATGAAGTGCAATTAATCTAAGAACTTGAAATAAATATGATGATGCAAGTTGATTCTAAAGAAATTGAAAGAAATATGAAGATTAAACTAAGATAAAATAAGTAAACTAATTATAATGAATATGAAATATTAACCTAAGATGAGAAAATTACACTAATATGCAATAAAAGCTTTGAATTAATTGAGACAAAAAAGTGCTATAGTTTAATTACTCTAAAAAATTACTCTCTTTTGAATGAAGAATGAGGTTCATTAAATAGACAAGCCCGGGGAGAGAACAAATAGGTTCTTGATTTGAAACTCTTGACTCTTCATTCCCATTTGAGACAAAAAAGACATGAATTACTTAATTAAAAGAATTTTTATTGCCACATAAGGGTGACCATTCAAATAATTTGAATTATTAATTCAAATAAAGGTGTCTATTCAAATAACAAGTAATATTAATTCCTTTTTATGTATATTAGCCAAATGGGGTGGGTTTAATTTAATTTAAAGCACTTAGGACTTTAGAATTAAATTAATTTATCATAGGGGTAATTTAGCTAATAAAATTCAAAGGCTTTAGGAATTAATTTTAATATTTGATTAATGCAATTTAGGGTTTTTGCAATTGACATCAAGTTGAATTAAGTCAGGTAGGAGAGAGAAAATTGCCTAGGAAACTAGGACTTTGGAGATGTAAAATTGATGAAAATGCACCAAAATTGATTGAATTTATTAGGTGCCAATTTTAGGGTATTACAGATGAATCCACTTTGTCCTTGGTTCAACTGCCTCCTTGCAAGTTGTGTTAGTCTCAACCATAAAACAAATAGTGTCCTTATACTTTTCGGCTATCTTCTCTGGAATTCTAAACCTCATCTGCATCTTAGCCCTGAATGTTTTCAACTCCAGTGTCATGTAATCCTTCAAGGTGCTCTCAGTACATGCCTTGAGAGATATCTATGGCATTATGGGGATAGATTTTTCAAGATACAGATCAGACACTTTTCCAACAATATGGAAGTACGTATAAATGATCAAAGATCAAAATTTGAATATCTTGGTCTTATCATGCTTGATTGCCTTGATGTTGTCAATTAGCTGTGCACCTAAGAGCTCACACAGGTTGAACTCTCCATTCTCATTTACAATTCTTATGGCTGCAAGAATTGTGGCCGTAGACACACTGTTTACCCTACTGGTGTGTTGGAACCTGTATCCTAGTATCATGGACATCAATTTGATGTCATCTTTCTTAATGGGATCGATAGTCATACTGCGCCTATCACTTCTTGATTTGCAAGTCTGTTCAACAATCTTCCTCACATCTTTTCCCACTAGAAGAATGGTGCCTATCCTTGAGAGGCCTATCATCTCATGAATTAGGTCACCAGTAATTTTGACCAGCACTTCACCTATCCAAAATAGGTCATCAATCCTGCTTAGTAGAATCTTAATCCATTCTGATTCATAGAACTCATATGCTATAGTATACTCCACTATAGGGTGATTGTTCCACTGCGCAAACTCATCCATGAAGGTTTTGTCTGGTTTCAACATAGTTTCCATGTGCACTCTTAATCTATCCAATCCTACTAGTTCTTTCTTATAGTGAATGTATGCCCTAATGTTCGTGACATGCATAACGCCCATAAGCATGCGGGAGAATTCCCCTTCTAGGTCATCAAGTGTTGATTTAAATGGATGCCTCTTAAACACATATCTTTTCTTCTCCACAACATCAAATACTATAGGAGTAGCCATCACTTACTTGGATATCACTTTCCAAATGATCTTGAAGACTTCTTGAATCAGCGTGATGAACTAGGGTTTTCACAACCGATCAAATACACAAAAAATCACTTGATGAATCAAACTACAATCCTTCTCAATCAAATGCTAGGGCTCTTCTTCTATCCAATCACTCTCAATTTGAATGCAATGAGAGATCTTCAAAATTTTGTGTACTTTAAAGTGGAAAATCTACCATTAATGCTTGCCGTGTAAACTAGGCTGTCACTTGAAATTTTCTATCTTCCATTCTGCAAACAATTAGCTAGTGCACTTTTGCACATAGGTTATGTTGGTCTCCAAAATCTTAAGTCCAAAGGTGCATACTCTGAGAGTGAGTATACCAGCCGTGCAAGGGGCTAGAGCTAAATTATCTCCCCCTATGACTATGAGGGTTATTCATCTAGATGTAGAGGGTGTTTCCACTATGGATGCATCCAATACATACTCATCAACCTTGTCCTTCTTTTTTTTTTTACCAAATCAAGCTCACATCCTATGAAGCTTTCACAAAATTGACTTCTCCTTAAGGATCAAAAACTAATTTTTTGAGCTTTTTAGGGCTTTCCTGACCTTGTGTCCTTGATCTACAAAACTTTGAGATGTGTCCAACCTTGTTACAAGAGTGAAAAATGACTAAAGGCCTTATATTCCTCAGTGCATTGACATGAGTCACCATCTTACATTGTCTATTTGAGTGACCATTATAGTTACATATCTAACATGTAACATTCTGATAACTTCTTACATTTGACTAATTTTGATTTCTTTGATTATATCGAGTCCTTTTATTTTGACTTATCTTGTAATTCATAGCTCTATGACCAAATTTATTGAATGAATAACAGTAGTCATTGAAAGGTCTTACCTCTATATAGTTCCTTGCTATGTGTCCATTCTTGTTACATGCATAACAAGTGTAGTCTACTAGCTTGCACTCATTCTTAGGTGGTTCAATATGATCCTTAGTCTGACTTCTAGTCTACTTAGCATTTGAGGTGCCTTCAAGTGCTTTCATTCTTGCTCACATGTTATCAATCTAATTTTGTGCTTCATTGTATCCAATGCAGCTAGTATCTCCTTTAGCTCTTCTTGCATATAACTAAGATTCTATCAAATCAAAACTAGTGTTTAATTTATCAATGTGATTCTTAGCATCTTTCAATTCAGATTCCAAGCTTTGTTTGTTGTTCCTTAGCTCCAAGATTTCCATGTTTTCTTGCCTCAATTCTTCATTCAGTTGAAGGTTCTCTTTGATCTGTTCATCATAGACTTCCTGATTGTTAGTTAGCTTATCATCAATTTCATTAAGTTGTTCTTTCAAGGATGTATTTTCTTCATTAAACTTCTTGACCATTGTCTCTAGATCATAGGTAGGGCATTCTTTCAAATCCTTTCTTATCCTTTTGATGACTAATTGAGCATCACTAAGTTTTTCTTTTAGTTCTTCAATTTCTCTTTTAGATTTGTCCAAGTCTTCAAGAGCAGCTTCAAGACTTCTTTCCAAATGTTTCATTTTTGCTTTGTCCATGATCTCCTCAAGTGGTTAAACTTCTTTTCTAAGGACCAGATCTCTAATACCAATTGTTAGGAATGGGAACATTGAGAGGGGGGGGATGAATCAGTGTTCACTGTATTTTAACTTTTCACTTAATCTTTAAACTGAACTTAAATGCTTAAGTACTTAAATGAACATCCACATAAACATGAAACATGAAATCAACACATAACACCAATATGGTTATGAGGAAACCCAAATAGGTAAAAACCCCAGTGGGAATTGACACCCACTAATATTCTATACTAGTGTTTTATGATCATTGTTAGAAGATCCTTAACCTTGTTAGGAGTTTCTTTACAATGTATTAAGTATAGTAGACCTTGTCAAGAGTCAGAACTTGTTAGGAGTCTTTTACAATAGTCCCTGTTAGAAGAGTGGACACACTATCCTAGAGCTCACTGCTCAAGTGGTGAAGGCTAAAACCTTCTAATCTCAGATACACACTATATCTACTGGATGAACTATCACTGTGACACTGCTTGTCTGATCAGTTCCTTTGATGTGTTGATGCTTTGACCTCTTGCAAAGCTCTAATACATCTTATAGAATTTTCTCATACTTCTTCTCTTCTTATCAAAACTCTATATCAACTTCCATACTTGTTACAATGAGCGCATCTCATATTTATATGCGCATACAAGACAAACAACTACCTTGGCCCTCTAACCGATTACATACAATGCTTCCAATTGAATTGGCTCAAGCGTGGTTACAAACAAACATATTTACATGTTGAAAACCAAATTACAATAGGCACATAGCCTTTACAACATTAGAATATAACCGCAAATCAAAATGCTAACTGTTGGCTGCTTACTTATTCTTCTTTGGCACACACTGGCTGTGTAACTTCAACTGTCTGTAACTTTGGCATACTTACATATCTGATCATGCGCTCATAGACTAAGCATGATTATAGTCTAATGAACTTATCTTCTAGGGTGCATACCATAAATCAGTCGTACGCATCTACAATGATGCACTAAGCTTTAGGTACTCTGTATACTATTTAGTCTTCAACACTTACCCAATTTTTGATCTTCTCATCAAGTGCACTGACTCCGAACTACTATATGACTTTGTTGCCATAATGACAACACTATACTAAGTCATATACACTAGGATAGCCAACTTGCTAACACCTTCTATTTAATAGATACACACTATATCTGAATCTTTGTTGAATTGCAAGGTAGACCTGCTATCTTGATTAGCTCCAATGAATAGCATACACTTTCTTCTTTGTCACATAGACCTTCTACTGATGGCACAATACTTTGCACTCTCTATTCTACTCTATTCTTTCAACTGTCAGCTATACTTAGTAATCACAAAATGACTTCCTATAAATATCTTCCTCCAAATGATATAATCAAGTCAGCCTGTTAGAACCATCTTGAAATCATATTAGAGAAAAAATATTACTCTCCAATAATATCTCATTCATCTGTACTAATCACACAACACAAAATGGGACCGCCCAACTCAATATGAGTAGATGCGTCACTTCACATTATCAACTCCACCAATTTAACTGATACTTCCTTCTCATGTTGAATTACGTCATGCACTCTTAACCAAACATTCTTAACTCTTCTCAAAACATTGATCCAAGCATGCATATCAAAATGATAGGTGCAACTACTACAACAATATAAACACTGTCAACTTCACCAAATAAACTAAGGAAACTATAACTGGAGACTGGAGACTTCATAACTCAACTTGTACTACATATCTGACTTTGCATCCATGAACATGGCATCATACACATGTCTACAACATAAATATAAATTCACAAGGCTTCATTACTATAATACCCCAAAATTGGCACCTTATAATTCTAGTCAATTTTGGTGCATTCCTTCGAATTTCTACATCTTTAAAGTCTTATTGTACTAGGCAATTTTGTCTCCTAATTGACTTTATTTGAATTGGTGTCAAATGTAAAAAACCCTAAATTTGCATTAATCACACTATATTTAATTCTTAAATATTTGACATTTATTGGCTAAATAATGCCTATGATTAATTAATTTAATTCTAAGAGTCCTAGTGCTTTCAAATTAAATTAATTCCACCCCCTTTAGCTAATACACATCAAAGGAATTAAATATTATTTGGTTATTTGAATGGACATCTCTATTTGAATTTAATTATTCAAAATAAATTGAAAAGCCATCCATGTGGAAATATTCATTCATTTAATTAAATAATTCTTCCAATTTGTCTCACCTTCCTCCATGGAGATGAAGAGTCAGTCGTTTCTTTCAAAGAAACTCTTCATCCCTCTCCCGGGCTCTTTTATATTATGAACCTTCTTTTCTTCATTTTGAGAGGCAATTTTAGAGTACCAAAACTATAGTGGATTTTTGTCTCAATTTTAATACTTTCAAGCTTTGTTATTGCATAATTAGAGTAATTCTCATTCTAGCATAATTGCACTTTCATATTAATTAGTTTTCTTATTATGTTCTAGATTAATTCTCACCTTTCTTTCAAGCTTCATAGATTAAATCTGCACTTTCATTGTTAGATTAGAATTGCATCTTCATTTTAGATTAATGGCAATTTTGATCATTTCAAGCTTTCAAATCCTCCATTTTAGAGTTGGTCTAATGGTTGTTGGGCTCTCGTTCTGAGACTAAATTCAAACACCCCACCTAAAAAGGAGGCAAGAGGATGATTTAATCAAGTGTGTGAATTGGAAAATTCATGTTCTCTTTTGCAATTCAATGATTGGGCAATGACTATGTTGTGTATGTGGCTGGATTAGAGGTCCACATTCAGCTATAAACATTTTGGCACCCACCATGGGGTAGAAAATTGATTTTTGGTCTCACTCTAAAAAATTTTCTAATAAGAATTTTACACTTTGTCGTACGTTCATACTTCACTGTGTATAGATTCTCGCGCAAGATTTTTGAGCATACCACAAGAAGTTTTGCTTTCATTAGAATTCTCTCTCGTGAAAAAGAACTCCCTTGCATAGGTGCCTGCATTTTCTCATGTGACACCTTGTACTTCCTCGCGTGAGACTTGGTCTTAGTTTTAAAAAAAATCTTTCAGTTTTTGCAATTTCCTATTACTATTTCCTGACATCTATCATTTGTTGTTGGTTTTATATCTCTGATTTTTCTAACAACATTAGAGTGGGCTACAAGATGATTATCAAAGACATAAACTTGCTAACGATTTTCTTGCAGCATGGTTGTCAAATTTTATCTTAAAATGTTGTGCTTGTTTGCTATTTTTCATTCACATAGTATAACTAGGGCCTTGTGAAGATTTCTTAAGGGTCTTAATAGTGAACTAGGGTAATAGGCTCTTTATTACATGGAAGTGATGTCCATGGATGAATTTGAGACCCAGATCTTGCTAGCATGATAGATACTTGGGGAATCAAGGAAAGGTAGTGAATCTTTAACGCGTCTACTTGTTAGGGGATTATGCTCTTCTCTCTTTGAGAGAACCAGAAACCCAAAAGCTTGTGGATTAGTTGAGGAGGAACTAGCTTAGTGATATACATGTCTTGTGTGTTTGGGTAAGGTTAAGAGGTAGAGAAGTATGCTCTTCTCTCTTTGAGAGAATAAAAAAATCTGACCCTTGGATCTAACCCAAAGTCTGTGTCACCTTTAGAGGGTTTGCTAGAAGTTGAACCTCCGAGAACAACCCAAGTGAGTACACACCTATTGCCGGTGATTCCACCTCACTATAACAAAGAATGATTTTTTGAGTCTAAAGACTCCAAAGCCATGTTAACTTATTTCTCTTGATTTTGACTATCATCTTGAGAAAGCTCCATCTGTTGTAATGAGCGATGCCAGTCTTATCCCTTCTTGCAGGGGTGTATGACTTTTGGGTGTTGGTGTGGTTGTGAGGCCCTAGCCCTATATTGGGGGTACTGAAGGTTAGTGTGAATGGAAGCCCACTAAAAAATTTCTTAGTTAGTTTCCTACCCAGATCACCTCCGAAAGAAGACATAATCTTTGTGTAGGGAAGGGGAAGAATCTCTCCCCTAGATTCTCACCATAGGCATGCCCTTGGACATTTGAAGGTGGTATATGACACTGGCCCCTACTTTGAGGGTAACATTTGAATATATTCTATTGAGTCCTTGGAAACACCAAAAACATAGGTACCCTCTAGGGGGTGACATGGCTGTGTGAGGTGAATGCATGCACGTAAGCTGTGAGGCACAAATTTTGTCTTCTCTACCATTTTTTTTTGTAGGGATAACTAAGTGATTATTTTGAGTCTTAAACTATCCATCATGATTAAAAAAAGACTCCCATGATTCTGCCAAGTTGCTTTGTCCTTGGTAGAACTATTTGTGAATACTTCTTGCATCACTAACTACTTGATCTAAAACTCATGCTTGTAAATGAATGCTTGAAACCTTCAAAATTGAAATTGCTGAGTCAAACTATCCTGAAACTATTCAAAAACTAAAAAATTTGTTAGAGAACAGTCCTTTTTGTGTCTTGAAATCTGACTTTTACCTCAAAAATTATGTTAAACCTATCAAAATTTGGTCTTTTCCCATGTGAGATTCCAAAACATAAGCATTTCCTCATGTGAGATTTCATTCTCTCACGCGCAGTCTGGCACTTTCTCGTGCAAACAAGCACTTTCTTGCATGAACCTGTACCCTAATTTTTGAAACAATGAGCTATTTCCCATTGACTGGTGAATTTTTTACCTAATCTGATTTTTGCCTGAGGTCTATTTTCCTATTCTCTTGTTGTTCACTGACTGAAACTGAGTGTCTCAAGCTACAAACCAAATGATTACTGCATAAACTTGTATTGTCTCTCTATTATTTGTCCTGTGTCATTGTGTTTTTGTACGTTGCGATACGATAGTCACATCTTGGCTATTCTAGCCGAGATGTGACTATCTTAGATGATAAAAATATCTTAGATGGTCTTAGATGATCTTTGCCTTTGTTGCTGCCTAGGCCTATATGATAAAAATATTATATTTAGTTGCATATAGTTGTGCATTATTAAATAATAATAGGTTCTTTTAATTTATTTTTCCATCAAGATAGTTAGAGGTTGTAGTTCTAATACCTCATCACACTGACTATTTATTATGTGATTTGTACAATGTGTAATATCTTGTCTCATCAATGCAATAGTCATTGGCTAGTGAAATAGCTTATTCTTTGTTTCTTCTTGTTGTTCCTGTCGAGGTTTGTTTTGGTTTATAGGTTAGGATTCTAGGTGTGTCAACAAGAGTTATTTGAGGCTGTATAAGGAAGGTCCATGGTGTTTTCTAGGGCAATTTTGGGTGGTTATTTGAGGCTCTATCTTACAAAATATTATAAGGAAAGTTTCCATGTGGCTTTGCATATTATATTTCTAAAAATTTGTAATACCAAACTTTTGGAGATAATAAGAAGCCCATATTTTGTTCTAGCCATACTCTTGATGATTTGTGTTAGGTGCATTTCACATTTTGGCTATTCTAGCCTCTCTTATATCTCCTTTTTGCTATCCTATAGATAGAGTTATAGCATAATCCCAAGTCCTCTCTCATTACATTTTCATTTATGCTTGTTACAACTAGAAGCAACAACACATTCCCCATCCATGGAATCAAACAAGGTAGGGGTAAACCTCGTAATCAAGAAATAGGTTGTTCTAAACCCATTATCGAATCCGAGTGCTGTGAGGGATCCAAAAGTTCCTCTTCATTGAGTACACTGAAAGACAACCCACCTCAATCCTCATCTCTAGTGTTCCAAGCATGTAATTATATGTTGTTTTAAGCACAACTTGACTTATTATTTCAAGAGCAAGACAACTCATTGTTTCGTAACTTTGGGAGGCCACTTCCTTAGACTAATCCTATTAGCATTATTGAACCTACCAACTCTATTGAACCTATCAACCCTTTTGATCTAGTTAAAGTGCCAAAAGTTACCTTAGCCATGCCCTTTCATCATCATTCACTTCATTTTACTGAGTCTTCAGCTACTACCTAATCCTACATTGACAAGATGGGAGATCCATTCGATTTCCAATCGGGAAAATATAGCCAAACTCATGAGCAATCTCAAAATAACCAATGTCCTGATCACTCTCAAAATGATCAACGCTATGATCAATCCCAAAATGATCAGAATCAAGACCAATCTCAAAACAAACCTCAAGGCAATCGACAACCATATCACTATCGCCCTCCTCCATATGACCAAAATCAAAATCAAAGTGACCAAAATCAAGTCCCGAGAATTTATGATATCCTTGGTAATGACAATGAGATGATAACCCAAAATGACATAGATGCTGCGAAAGCCAACAAGAGTCTTATCAAGATGATGGAGATCCTCCTTCTAGAAGAGAAGAAAACTATTTTCTAGAGCTGGCCAAACAAGGGGCTAAATTACCCCCAAACTACCAAGTCAAAATGCTTGTAGCCAAAGAAAAAGAGACTGATACCACAAAGTTTCAAAAGATGATTTGAGACATGCAAGACCAAATTATCCAACTTGCGGGGGATAAAGATAAACTTGTACAACAATTCACAATGGAAAGCATCTATCCTTTCCTGTTTGATAAGAGTCTTCGCATGCCACCTTTTCCCAAAGGTGTAGAGCTGCCTAAATATGAGAAATAATTGGGTACTACTGATCCCCAAGATCACTTGAGGGAGTTTGGCACTTTATCCATGGAATTCATACATGATCAGATGTATCTTTTGTACCTCTTTCCTCGTAGTTTGGGTTGGTCATCTATGGAGTGGTTTTATCGATTACCCACTGGAATCAAATGTTTTGACGAGATCACTAATCTATTTATCAAGCATTACTCACACAATATTCAACATCCAGTCAATATTCAAGATCTTTGTAACCTGAAATAATGACAAGGGCCCTTTCCTGGCATTTCTCCAGAGATGGAGACAACTCTGTATGAAATATCCCCGCAAACTACATGAGTCTGAAAAACTCGACATCTTTTGTGACAATCTTGTCCCAGATTTTGGATATCAAGTACAATTACAAGGTCCCCTAACTTTTGATAGTATGATTAAGCAAGCTGTGTGCATAGAGGAATTTATGATCAAGAAAGGAGAGTTGACTTTGCAAAAGGATAAAAAACAAGGGTCTTCCTCCTCAAACAAAGATAAAGGGAAGTTTGTCAACAAGACTACAGATGTTGTAAATGATAGAGTGGTTGACAATGTGACCTCAAAGCCTGCAGAATCTATTTTCAATCTTTCCTTTAGTATACAGGTGTTCAAAGCTATGGAAAAGGCTACAATGGAGACTCAATAGCCTTCGAGATTCGCTAAAAGAAAACCTTGGGCATCCTGACCCAAGTGTGAGTTCAAGTCCTTAGGAGAACCACTTGATGTGGTTTATAAGACTCTTATACAAAACTAAATACTCACTCCTTTGGAAAAGCATCTCTATGATCCACAACCATGAACTCATTGGTGGAATGACAATGCATACTATGATTATCACCAAAATAAGGGTCATAAGACTTCTACTTGTCTCCAGCTACACCATAAAGTCCAAGATTTGATTGACAATGGTGACATTGTTTTGGATGATCATAACAAGAATTTAGATCATCAGGCATTTAAAGATCCCTTTCCACCTCACGAGAAAGGTGAATCTTCCAAGACTAAGAACACCAATGCTAAGGTCAATTACATGTACACTACCAATGACAATGTCATTAACATGGTTGAACCTGTTGAGGTTGAGTATTGCGATGTGATTATTATCAAGGGCAGTGAAGATGCTCCTAAGACTAAGACTCCATTTGTCTTATGAGGCCTTGGGTCTCATTCTTCCAAACCTGAATCATCTTAGGATTGTGCAAACATTGTTACTCACTCTCATGCAAAAATCACCATTAAGGGTCCCGACCCTTCTACGTCCACTCCGAAGCAATCTGTGGATAAAACTGCTATTGGTCCCACCAAAAAAAACTCAAAATCGATCCCTACACCTAGTGTGGATAATTATAGCATTCTAGACCAGCTACAACATACCAATGCTCAAATCACTATCTTTGAGCTGTTGAAGATCTCACCTACCCATAGGGAGATTCTAGATAAAGCCCTCATTGAGGTGAACATCCCAAAAGATTTGGATCTTGATCGGTTTCAATCCATGGTGGGTCATGTGACCTCACCCCACTATTTGTATTTTTATGAAGAATATGACCATTCTTTGAGCCATCCACATAATGCTCCTTTGCATATAGAAGTCATGATAGGTCCAAAGTGCATCTACCACATCCTCATTGACAATGGTGTTGGCCTCAATATTTTCTCTGCTAAGTTTCTCACTCAATTAGGCTATGATGAAGATTGCATAGATGTCCATAATAAAATCACCATTAAGGCATATGATGAAGAAGAACATAAATCCAAAGGTCTGGTTGTGCTACCAATCTAAGTTGGGCCTATTGAAAGAGATGTCACTTGTCAGGTTCTAGATATTCCTCTGGCATATAATTTACTATTGGGTAGACCTTGGATCCATTAAATATAGGTGGTTCCATCCACATATCATGAATGTATCAAGTTCTCATTCCATAGTGTAGAAGTGACAGTTCCTGCCAATACCAATTATTCTTGCAACACACTCACACAATTTGCAGACGGTCTTGTCCCAACTAATAGAGATTCCACTAAAATCTACAATGCCAAGCTCAAGGAAATGGAACAGAATCTAAAGCTTAAAGATACAGGCATGGGAGGGTATCAGATAGAACCTATGCTATCATTAGTAGCTTTACCTCTGTCTCTGCGTTTGTACGGGAGACCCTCAGAGAACAACAATCGTTCTGCTTGTTCTCCCCAAATAATCTATGATGGTGCCTTTGTTAAGGCCACAACACCATTAGAGGATGAAGATGAGGAAAGAGTTATTACAATTTTGCTTTACAAAGGAAAAGAAACATCTAAACAGATCACTCCTGCTCATGAATTAGAACAAGAATCATACAGTGAAGCCTTCAAAATCATGAAGCACTTTAGTTATAAAGGGAGTGGCCCTATAGGGGTGAATGAAAATGGTTTTCTTAAACCAATTAAAGCCACAAGTCATTGCACCAAGGACACCTTAGGTCTAGGCTTCAAGAAAATCCTGTTTCATCTAGGGATTAACAAGTTTGTACCAGTACCAGAACCAGAATTCCAGTCAAAACCTAAAGACATTGCTTCAGCTGATAAATCAGAGAACAGCTCTGATGAGGATACTTTTCCATATCCTATTCCTCTAGAATTTGTTGCACTCTTTATAGAACTAGATGAGCCTATTATACCTGTCCACCTGGTAGAGAATGATAATGATTTTGATGACATTGCTTCAGTGCATTGACTCACATATGACCAATGGAGAGAAATACAAATGGCTAATCCCAATTTTTAGGATGAACGGTACATACCACCGTATTTCCAAGAGCGGTTTGAACAAGATCAACTATATAAAACCATCAATACTACAAGAGATGAAAATGAGTTAGATGATACAACAAGTGTTGATGGAATTCCCATATCAAGCATCACTGATTCACATGAATATGAGTTTGACTCTCTATCTGATGCAAGTTTTGATAAATATATAGATGTTGTTCATGTGTATGAAAACCTTTTCAAAGTAGGTGAAGGGTCTAGTGTTAGGTTGACCGAGCATGAATTTACTAACACTGACATTCCATCTACTTCTGCTATGAGGACTCAAGAAGAATTGAACACACCTTTGGATGAGATCACTCTAGGTCTTGACTTACTCATCCATGCTTTCAATGGCTATACTATGAAATCACTTGAACCCGCAACTTCTCTTTCACTCTGCTATCCTAAACTTATCAACTGGAACTCTCCCTCTCTAGCTAGCGAAGTCCTTATGTTCTAGAATGACTACACACTTTCCTATTATATTAATGCTATTGAACCTGTAATGTTCTCCACTAGTGAAGACAATATCAACATGATTGAAGCTGATATCAAGTATATTGGTCATAAAATTAAAAGAAAAAAGAATAGATGCTCTGATGGTGAAAACCACATTATGGTAGTGTCAGAGCCAAAAAAAGTAAAAATAAAAGATGTATCTGAGGGTGAAAACCTCTTTGAGGCACCCAAGGATGAGATACTTGATACACTTCCCAGTCATTTTCAAGAGAGATCATCAGTGCTGATTGAGTTGACCCAACCAGTGAATTTGGGTACGAAGGCTGCACCATAAATCATTCATTTAGCACAGTCTCTATCTACAAAAGAGAAGGAAGAATTCACCAATTTCTTTCAAAGAAAGAAAATTAATTTTACATGGACTTACTCCGATATGCCTGGATTGCATCCCAATCTAATCATGCATCATCTGTATATTTCACCAGGTGTCAAGCCTATCAAACAAAAGCTTTCAGAAGATGCATCCACATGTGACACTTTTAGTCAAGGCTGAGTTAGAAAAACTTCTCAAAGTGGGTTTCATCAGAGCTATTGACTATGCAGAGTGGATCTCTAATATTGTTCCAGTTACAAAGCATGATAAATCTATCTATGTGTGCATAGACTTCAGAGACCTGAATAAACCATGTCCTAAAGATAACTTTCCATTACCCAATATTGACATGATAGTGGACATGACAACTAGTTACCAAATGTATTGTCTAATGGATGAATTTTCTGGTTATAATCAAATAAAAATTGTGCCAAAAGCCCAAGAAAAGATAGCCTTCACATGTGCTTGGGGAAAATTCTATTGGAATGTCATGCCCTTCGGAGTTAAAAATGTCAGAGCTACCTATCAAAGAGCCATCACTACTATTTTTCATGACATGATGCACAAAAAAATGGAAGATTATGTAGATGACACTTTGGCTAAGAGCATGTAGTGGAAAACACTCTTGCAGATCTAGGTCCCATACTAGATCAAATGGAACAATTCAATCTCAGACTCAATCCAAAAAAGTGTGCATTTTGTGTTACTTATGGCAAGCTATTGGGTTATATCATATCTGCTAAAGGCATAGAGGTAGATCCTGAGAAAGTTCAAGCTATCATGGAGATGCCTCCACCAAAGAATATCAATTAGATGAGAGGACTTCAGGGAAGACTACAATCCATTTGGTGCTTCATTGTACAACTGGCCCATAAGTTACAGTCATTCACCAAAACTCTACATAAAGGTGTGACTTATGAGTGGAATGAAGAATGTGACAAAGGGCTCACTCAAATCAAACAATATCTTTAAAATCCACCAATCTTGATGCCTCCTATTCATGGGAAGCCACTCATCCTTTATATTTTAGGTACAAACACATCTCTAGGTGCTCTTTTGGCTCAAGAAGACCAAAATAACAAGGAAAGAGACATTTATTACATCAGCAGAACTCTAGTCTCTTATGAGATGAACTATTTAGTCATTGAAAAATCTTGTCTAGCAGTGGTGTTTGCTTCACAGAAATTATGGTACTATATGCTTTCTCATAGTACATGAATTATTGCTAAAATTGATCCATTAAAGTACTTACTTAGCAAAGCTACTCTTACAGGCAGACTGGCAAAATGGGTCATGATACTCAGTGAGTTTGACATTGAGTATGTAGAGAGAAAAGCTATTAAAGGAAAAGCTATTGCAGATCAACTCACAGAATCTCCTCTCAAGGATCATCAAACATTGAAAATTGAATTTCCAGATGAGTCTATAATGCTTCTTACACATCAAACATGGAATATGTTCTTTGATGGCTCATTTACCCACTAGGGTTTGGGTGCCAGAATACTATTTGTCACACCACAGAGATACTCTTTACCAAAGGCATATAAGATGTTATTCCCTTGCACAAATAACATCATTGAATATGAAGCTTTAATCAATGGTATGAAGATAGCCATAGAATGGTGTGTGGATGAACTTAAGGTCTTTGGAGACTCCCAATTGGTCATCAATCAAGTTAATGATATCTATCAAACAAAAGATGAAAATATGGTACCTTATAAATGAATGGTTGATGACCTCAAACAGTATTTTGCACACATTTCTTTCTAGTAGATTCCAAGAGCAGATAATAAAGTAGCTCATGCCATGGAAACTCTTTCCTCCATGATACAGATGCCATAAAATGACTTCAAACATGAATTCCTAGTGGAGACATTACGCTACCCAACCTACAATACCCCTAACTCCAAGATGATTTGTTCAGTCATTGGGCATGATTCATCTCGCTACCATCATATCTACTCCTATCTCTGGGACCAAATTATTCCAGACACTTATACCCAAAATGAAAAAATGCCACCTAATCCACAGTGCTTCATGATATGTCATAGTTGCTGATGACTTGTATAGACAAGGTCTAGATGGTACCCTCCTTAGGTGTCTAGAGTCCGACAAGTCTAAACATGTGTTAGGTGAGGTGCATGAAGGAATTTGTGGTTCTCATTTGAGTGGTCTAGCATTAGCTCATAAACTTATTAGAGCTAGTTACTATTGGCTAGAAATGGAAAAGGAAGCTATACAATATGCCAAATCTTGCAAACAATGTTAGCTTCATGGAAATTTGATTCGCACTCCTGCCAAGGAGCTTATTCCCTTCATCAGTTTTTGGTAATTTCAGCTGTTGGTCTATTTTCCTGTCAATGCAAAATCTTTTGAAAATGGCCCATTTCCTTGCAAGTTTTCTTGAAGTGTCTTGCCCTATGTTCTTCATGTTGTCACCATGCTCTAGTCCAAATTGCACGTGTTGAATTGCAAAATCTAGAGAGTTATTCAAGTTTTAAGGTCTGCAAGAAATAATTTTAGAATCTGCCCAGTGTCGAAAACCCATAATGTTTTTTTTTAATACCTTGGATGTTTTCAATCTTTCACTGAAAACCCTATGTGTTTTCGACCTTGCATTTCTTCTCTTCTATCGGCACTCCTTGTTCGTCGGTCTTAAGTGCACAAGTGTGATGGTTGGTGGGGCCAGATTCTTCAAGTGGCAGAGGGAGGAGATCGACAGTCGGCGTATGAGCGTAAGGAATATTCCATGCTCATGAGATCATGCACCTACCATTGATCTCATTTGTCTCAAACGTATCTTTGGCGGTGGTCCCGCTGCCAGGTGAGCTGACTTGGCGGTATCTCATTGGTCCATAGGAGTATGAAGTGGAGTGTTGTTAGTGGGACCGGTCTTCTTGGCATTCAGGCAAATTAAAGTTCAGTTTAATCTTGTGGCTATCATTATACCATTAATAAAACATGCTCAACCTTTAATGCAGTGGTATAGTGATAGCCATTAATTCTCATAAGGGAGGTAGGTGGGTCCGTTGACACATATGCACAGTTGGCACTTTTTTATTCATCCATGTATTTGCACAGTGGCTTGTTGTTAGTGGGACCTAGTTTCTAGATGTGTCAGTGGGTCCTGATCCTATCAGTTAATCGATGAACAATGTATAATCTCATCGAGTGTGTCAGAGGCTTAAGATCTTGTGATGGTCGTCAATCTTCCTATGTGGGCTCGGTTGAATTTCTCGGTGTCTTTGGCAGTTGTGATAAAATGTTTAGTGGCCTGACAAATTTTCTTCTTGTTCGCTGGTTCACGTAATGTTTTGGTGATGCCCTAGTTTATTTGGTGATTCAGCGAATAGTGGTCATGTGATCGCTAAGTTTTTTAGCGATGGTGGAAAGTATTTCATGAATTGGTGAAAGTTCTTCGGTCGCCAGTTTGCCAGATAAACTAGGGTCGCTTGCTCAGTGATGTGCTCAGTTCTGATTGGCTGGTGGGTGATGGGGTGGCATTGACATGGAGGCTTGTCGCATGTTTGCATAGCCCAATTTTTGGCTATGCGATCATGCGACCACTACTGGCATCACGGTTGCAGAGTTGGGCAGGTCCACAGTGCCTATATTGCTGACGTGCTAGTTTTTGATTGGTTGTTGACTTTTTGAGGGGCCCACGACTGTTGTGAACTTAAACATAGGCCACTCGATGTTTCAGGAAAAGGATGAGATCTATGGCCATTTTTTAAACTTTTGGGGGTCACCGTTAGAATTCAAATTTAAATCTGTAGAGGGTTTTCCAGCGACAAGAGGTACCCAGAATTTATGGTTTTTCTGGCTGTTTCTTGATCTAGTTGGTGGCATCGATTGTTGCAGTCTGGTCTAGTGAGTTGGGTGAGTGTTTACAGGGATGTTTTGCTGTGTGGGGAGGACAGTGTTTGTTGGCTCGAGATGTTTTGATGGTCTAGTCAGACTAATTTTCATGATGAATTTGTGATCCTGGGTACAAATTTGAAGATTTTCTTGCCGTGAGGATCATGCCTTATTTCTGACAAATTGGTGTTGGTTTTCCCTCCAGCATGTTTTTTGAAATTTTGTTGTGGTTTAGCTGTTGTAACCCTAACCCTAGTCACCCTAAGCTTATTGCAATCTCTTTGAGATTCCCAAGGTGGCTAGTGGTATAAGTTGTTAGTTTTTTACTGTGTAAGGGTTCAAATTTTAATCAGTCTAGAGGGTCTGAATTTTGTCAATTCCAGGGAAATAGAAAGCTCTGTCACATTGTAGGAAGCTGAATAGAACTTCTTTGCATCTTTTGCAGGTTATTGAAGTGGTAGTCTCATTTCTGGTATAGACATGTACATGCCTCGTCATACTTAATATAACTATTCTCAAGCTTTCAAGTCTCTCCTTGGTGTCAGTTTTATGAGTTTTGGATTTTTTGGTCCATTGCATAGGGTTACCTTTGCATATGTTCTAGTCTTTAGTTCTTGATCTAGGATCAAGTGAAAAATACTTTGGATAGGGCATAGATTCATTAGATTCATCTACAGAAGGATCTTATAAGTAGTGGATGGGCTGGAACAATTATATTTATGGCTTTGAGTCTTTGACAGTAGTTGGTTCATGTTCTATATTTGTTTTTGAGTGCTGCCTAATAGATAATGGCACTGATCAAGGATTAGTACATTCAGTTGAGTTTAGTGTTTGATGGGTTTTGGCTATTTCCTGCATCTTTGAATATCAACACCATTTCAAGTCTTTTTCATTATTTGGTTGATAGTAGTAATACCCTTCACAAGGCCATTTTATACACAATAGCAATTGAGATTCAATGAATGTCTGGTTAACATTTAGTAGTCTCTTGCTATCATCTACTTTGTTTAATCCAGTCCAAAGTCCTAAAATGCCATAAGTTACTGGATTAGGTGCACCTGCCATGGTTTTGCAGAGCCAGAAGTGAAGAGGGCAGTCTTGTCCCTATAGTTGGTCCAGTTGTCTTGCAGAGCTTTCACACTTGGAGCTAACCACTCCTAACATCAGTCTCAAGGCATATTGGCAGCCCTAAGTGGCGTAAGAATTTTTGAACACCAACATCAGCAATGAGCCTTTGACTTGGTGGGTTAGATACATCCATCTTCCTCAAGAGGATACAAGTTCATTATCATAGCTACATATTATTTTACCAATTGGGTCAAGGTAGTACCTCTAACTATGGCTGATGGGAAGTCTGTAGCAAGGTTCATATTGAATTACATCATCTGTAGATATGGTCTACCCTCCTCAATAATCACTGACAATGGGGGGTAGTTCAAGAACAAGGATCTAAAGGAATTATGTACTAATTTTAGAATCATTTAGCATTGGTCCTCGATCTATTATCCCCAGGGTAATGGATAGGCAGAAGCTTCCAATAAGACAATCCTTAAGATCCTACACAAAATAGTTCAGAAATCTAGTAGAGATTGGCATCTCCAGATTAATCTGGCTTTATGGGCCTACAAAAAAAGAATTTGAACTCCAACAGGGGCTACCCCCTTTGCCTTAGTCTATGGAATGGATGTTGTTTTTCCTATTGAGGTCAAGATTCCTACATTATGAGTCTCTCTAAAGAACCTCATTACTGATGAAGACATTAGAATATCTCAGCTACAAGAGCTAGAGTTACTAGATGAACATTGACAAGTGGCATTCAATCATCTAAGAGCATACCAAAAAAGAATGTCTAAGAGCTACAATAAGAAATCTCATCCTACAAGAGAACCCTAAGAATCAACAACAGCAGATGGGTATGTGCAGGATCATGAGGGGCCAAACTATGCCCTTAAGTGGCAATGAAAAATCAGAAAATCAAGATTAGTCAACTTGACGTGAAAAAATGAACTAGTTATCTACCTAATATCAAAAAGTTGTAAGAACATAATTTGTAGGAAATTGAATTTAGTTTCTA